>JARQOD010000002.1:386146036-386315340 GCA_033576555.1 Oophaga sylvatica | reverse complement strand
CCTTCCTGGGTCTTTCTGACACCAGAGAATCAAGAAAAAGGGGGGGGAAAGGGGATAACCAGAAAAAATCCCCCTTTAAACAGAAAGGCAAACCATCCAGGGGTTTTCTCTGGGGTTTAGGGGGAAAAATTTCTATTTCCGTTTCCCTTTTTGGGGGAAAAGGTCTAAATTTTTTTCCCCCATCTCGCACGATCCTTCGAAGACGACACTTTTCCCGTTCCATTCCCCCCTTTTTGAAGGTGGGACCCTTTAAAAATCTGCGGGGGTTTTTTCCCCCTCCTCTTTTGTGAAAATTTTTTTTTGGGATAAAATTCTTTCGCCAGATAACAACCGCACGCATGAGGGGACCAATCGAGGCCCCCCTTTTGATTGAATGGGGGCCCCCGACCTTTTGCGACAAAACCTACTATACCCTGTAAAAATAAATTCTTTAACTGCCAATTCTACGCTGTAATCCTTCATGTTAGAGGACATGTCTTTTTTATGATGCGCCAAAACCCCCCCACAAACAAAAATTTTTGGGCCCCCCAACCGTAGGACTAGCACCTGGGACTACCGGGGTACACAAACTCCCGGCACCCCCCTTTGGGGTAATTTTCATTTAAACCACCACCAATCTAAAGACTAAATTTTGGCCCCGGGGGTAAGGTTAGGGGCTCTCCACGGTTCCTAGCTTTTGCGAAATGCAAAACTCATTTGTAAAGTCCGGTATAAACCGTCCCCTTTAACCCCGGGGGGGCCCAAAAGGAAAAGACCCAAAAAGGGGCATGGCTTTCCAAGGGGGGAGGGGGGTTTTTTGGAGCAAAAAGAATTTGATAGCGCGGGGGGATATTTGGCGGTTTGGGGAAAACCACCCTTTTTTTTTCTGGAACCAAAAATTTGGGCCCCAAAAAATGCTGTACCTGGATCGGATGTAACCGGATTTTGGGGTTTTTGTAGCCACCCCAACGTTCTAGAACGATTTTTTTTGTTAACTGTTCCACAGGGGACCGCTTTTTTGCCTATATCAGGAAGCATTTAGGTAGGAACTACAAATTTTAAACCCCCAAAGGGGGGGCCCCTCAATTTTTGTTACAATTTTTGAAAAAACCCGGGGGACTGCAAGCCGAATGGTAGACCTTATATTGGAAATTTTTTCAGTGACCTTCCAACCAAAACTGCCACTCTAAAAAACGCGATAAAACTTTTGGGGCAGGGGAATGGCTCTTTTTTAAGTCCAATCCCCATAAACATTTTTAAAAAAAAAATTTTATTGTGGAATTTTTTTGTTTCCTTTAAAAAAACCCCTTTTAACCCCCGGGAAAATTTTTAAGGCTTTAAATTTTAAATTTTTTTCCTAAGGAGCCCCTCCGGCTCGGGGCTAAAAAAAAAGGGGGGTAAAAGCCCTGCCTTTTCCTTTTTAGGTACATTACCAAACCCTCTTTTTCGGCGCAAACAAAAATTTCCCCTCCAGCAGGGGCCCTTTTTTGATGAGAAGCCCGGGGGGGGAAACCCTTTTAAAAAAAATCTCGGGGAAATTTTAAAAATTCCAGTTTTAATCCGACTACCGGTTCAAAATCCAACTGCTTTTGGGGGACGGACCAGGGGGGGTAAAAGGGGCCGACCCTCTACCTCCCCCCGGAGCCGCATTTTTTTAAAAAGTCTTTTTGGGGGCTCGGGGGGGCCCTGAACAATTCCCGACCTTTCTTTTTTATTTTCCCATGTCCCCCCGCTCCTAGACGACCTTTTTGCGATAAAACTTTTTCCCGCCAAGGGGGTCTATAAGGGGGGTTTTTAAAAACTAGGGAATTTTTTTTATCATCCCCGCCTTTTCCAAGATTTTACAGACGGGGCCCCAAAAATATTCGCCCCACAAGGGAAAGAGCAAGACGGGGTCGGCCTAAGTCCAAACCCGCCAACTTTTAGCCATAGGCCCTTTGTGCTGCAATTTGATAGACCCGCAGGGCCCGGGGAGCCATCCTTAAAAGATGGGGCCCGGGGGAAACTCTAAAAAAACGCTGCATTTTAAAAATCCAATTTTTTTTTTCATGGCCCTTTTGGGGGGCGCCTTCTTTCATTTCGTTTTTTGTTGACCCAAAAAAAACCCCTTATGGAAACTGGCAGTATAAGGGGGGAGCCAAAATGCGGGGCTTTGACTCCACTGACATTTCCCCCAATTTTCCCCTTTTGAAAAGATAATAAAAAAAAGACGGCACACCCCCAAAAATAGATTCAGTGTGAACAGGTGCTAAAACCAGAGCCCCCAACTCATAACATCAAAAAAAAAGGTGCACCTGACGCTATATTTTTTAAACACAATATGAAAAATATAAAAAAAAAATTGCTCTTACCTTAAAATAGAAAAAAAATTTAGAAGTTTTAAACGCAAAAGAGGCCAAAAATTTTTGACCGATACCACGTCAAGGCCCTTCTCGTAAACGGTCCAAAAAAATTTTCCTATCCTCCTTTTTTAAAAAATCCCCCTCATTTTGTTAAGGGGTAAAAGCCTCCCCAGCCAAAACCCCAATCTCGAAGGGGGGATGAACCGTTGGGGAATTTTTTAAAACCCTTACCAAAAAGGGGGAGGCTTAAAACAAAAAAATAAAGGAAAAAAAATTCCCCAAAAAAATACCGGCACAAACCAAACAAAAATTCAGTGTTTAAAAGGTCTAAACCTAGAGTCACCAACTTTAATACAACAAGAAGAAAAGGAAAACACGTGCGCTATAGCTTTGGGAAAAAAACGAAAAATAAAAATATAAAAAAAAATTTTATCAATTTTTTTAGAAAAAAAAAAAATTAGAAGTTTTTGCCAAAATGGCCCCAAAATTTAAGTGACCAAAGCCCGCAAGGCTCTTTCCCAAAATCAGGTCCCCACCTGGGGGCCCAGGGTTTTTTAAAATTTTTAACCCCACACCCCCCACCAAAGAGTAATTTTATCCCAAGGAGGGGGCATAAATTCCCCAGCAGACAGACTTTTCTAAGCGAGGATAGGAATTTTTTAGGACCTGATATACGAGAAGAGCCTGACGTGGCTATCAGGCTCACATAATTTGGCCATCTTATGCGCTAAGACTTCTCAATTTTTCATATTTCTAAGTAATGATGCAATTCATTTTTCATATTTTTATATTTCGTGTTTGCAAGCTATAGCGCTACAGTGTGCTACCTTTTTTTCTTGTATGTATATGAGTTGGTGACTCTGGTTAGCACCTGTTCACACTGAATCTATGTTTGGATGTGCCAGTCAGTTTTTTGATATATATTCATTTACCTTCTGCCTGAGCACTCCACCTGGTGGTCACAGGCTTTTTAATTACAACAGGTTCATCACCCTCCACAGAGATGTAGATTTTAGTCTGAAGAGAGATTCAATGTGTTCCCATGCAGACAGACTTTTCTAAGCGAGGATAGGCATTAGTTAGACCTGATATACGAGAAGAAGGCCTTGACGTGGCTATCAGGCTCACATAATTTGGCCATCTTATGCGCTAAGACTTCTCAATTTTTCATATTTCTAAGGTAATGATGCAATTCATTTTTCTTATTTCGTGTTTGCAAGCTATAGCGCTACAGTGTGCTACCTTTTTTTCTTGTATGTATATGAGTTGGTGACTCTAGGTTTTAGCACCTGTTCACACTGAATCTATGTTTGGATGTGCCAGTCAGTTTTTTGATATATATTCATTTACCTTCTGCCTGAGCACTCCACCTGGTGGTCACGGGCTTTTTAATTACAACAGGTTCATCACCCCTCCACAGAGATGTAGATTTTAGTCTGAAGAGAGGATTCATATGTTCCCATGCAGACAGACTTTTCTAAGCGAGGATAGGCATTAGTTAGGACCTGATATACGAGAAGAGCCTTGACGTGGCTATCAGGCTCACATAATTTTTGGCCATCTTATGCGCTAAGACTTCTCAACTTTTCATATTTCTAAGGTAATGATGCAATTCATTTTTCATATTTTTCATATTTCGTGTTTGCAATCTATAGCGCTACAGTGTGCTACCTTTTTTTCTTGTATGTATATGAGTTGGTGACTCTAGGTTTAGCACCTGTTCACACTGAATCTATGTTTGGATGTGCCAGTCAGTTTTTTTGATATATATTCATTTACCTTCTGCCTGAGCACTCCACCTGGTGGTCACAGGCTTTTTAATTACAACAGGTTCATCACCCCTCCACAGAGATGTAGATTTTAGTCTGAAGAGAGGATTCATATGTTCCATGCAGACAGACTTTTCTAAGCGGGATAGGCATTAGTTGGGACCTGATATACGAGAAGAGCCTTGACGTGGCTATCAGGCTCACATAATTTGGCCATCTTATGCGCTAAGACTTCTCAATTTTTCATATTTCTAAGGTAATGATGCAATTCATTTTTCATATTTCGTGTTTGCAAGCTATAGCGCTACAGTGTCCCTACCTTTTTTTCCCTTTAGAAAAGAGTCAGCCTTTTTGTCTAGTGGATCTTTCAGGCTTCCCATATCATCAAAAGGTATAGAGGATTTTTTGGAGGCCTTAGCTATCGTGGCATCTAATTTTGGGGCTTTGTCCCACTTATCTACCCTGTACCTCAAAGGGTATCTGCGCTTGAAAGTTGGGCCACCGAACCCTTTTTCTCTGGCTTTCTCCATTCCTTATTAATCATTTTTTTTACAGAATCATTCAAGGGAAAGCCCCTACGTTTCTTTGGGTCTAATCCCTTGAACATAAAGTCCTGTATGGACCGCTCAGGCCTTGTGTCCTCAATCCCCATGGTAGATTTTATTGCCTTGACCAGCTTATCCATCTGATCTAAGGGAAAGCAGAATCTTGTAGACTCCTCTTCTGATGAGGAAGACGAATGCGAAGGGATATGAAGTGGACTCACGAATCTTCGCCTTTATTATGCCTGACAGGGGAATCTGAGTCCGAGATCCTCAAACCTCTTTTAGACTTAGATGATTCTCCTTTAGAAATGGCTCTCATCTCCATTCTAATCATATCCCTCAGGTTTGAAGCAAAATCCGGAGTTTCTTCAGCTACCTGTAGGGAGTTCGGGGAAATTTATAAGACATTGCCCTTTCTGATAAGGACCAATGACTACCCCTATATTATTTCTCCCCTACCGTCTGTTGAACACAAGGTTGACATAACCTTTTGGGATATCGTCGGGTAGGGCTGACTGCAAAGGGCACATTCTCTATGTTTCGTTTTTCCTGCACACTTTTTTCCCTAATAAAGGAAACACAAGGGAGGAATAACTGCATCATCGGGAATACTTTCACGAAGATCCTCTTACCCGCCAGCAGTAATAGGTACCGGATCACGGGGGGGGACCGGGTGATGAGATGCCTCCACTGCCCTGGAGGAACCTCTGCGGACGGACCCATGTCCTTTCACCTTTAGTGGCTGTGTCCTGGAGCGAGTTTTCCTGCTCGGCCTGCAGGCTCTGCTCTGAGGGAGCTTCTGAAACCTTCCATGCTGGATCAGAAGCGTCTGTGCAGTGGGCAGGCCCCTTTTAACCCCGGTATCCGGTGGTAGCAGTTTAGGTGCCAGCGATCCGCCCCTCCCCTGCTGTCTAACCTCACCTCCCCTCCCCCAATTGCAGCGCTCGTGCCCCCAGAGCTTACCGGCCTGACCGCTCCGTGCATCGGAGTCGGCCGTGCTTTCTGATGACACAGGAGGGCGAAAACGCCGGCCGGCATCCCACTTCCCGGTCCGGCGTCTCAGGCCACGCCCCCCGCTGCGCGTCACCTCCGTCCTCACCAGGGAAATTCGGAGGGACGCGTCGGGGAAGGCGCAGAGGCCCGAAGCATGGCGGGGATCCCACCGACGCTTACCCTGCATCAGCGCTGCACTGACCGCCGAATACCTGCACACACAGCTGCTTTAAAGAAGGGGACCGAGTATCCAGAGGGGGCGGCTCATACTTACCTGCACGCTGGCCAGAAGACGGGATCCTCCGGAACACCGCTTCCCGCTGCCTCGCACACTGTCGTGGAGCCCTGCCCGGGCCCACCGTGGCGCTCCAGGGGTCCCCGCACCGGATCGAGGTAGGAGACCCACTCGCTACCAGGGTCGACCGGCCGGCCTGGGTCTGACGAGGAAAAAACTCATCTGTAGGATTTCCGTCCTCCAGGAAAAAGGAAACCAACTGATGCGTGTGGGGAGGTGCCGCCCTTTTGTATTGTAGTTTCCTGTTCCTGAAGGGCGGATCCCCTCTCTCGTTGGGTGCTGTCATGGCTTCGAATAAATAAACGCAAGTTATATTGAAGAAATTTTACCACTAACGTGAAGTACAATATGTCACGAGAAAACATTCTCAGAATCGCGAAGATCCGTTGAAGCATTCCAGAGTTATAACCTCATAAAGAGACAGTGGTCAGAATTGTAAAAATTGGCCCGGTCATTAACGTGCAAACCACCCTTGGGGGTTAAGATGACGGCAAAAAAAGGTGCAAGAATACCGATGAGACAACCGCTCAACCTACCAATCCATGGAGGGGGCGGCTGCTTGGTATATTGATGCACAATGAAGACTTGTATGCAGCGCTGTTCACATAATGGCAATGCACAGCATCCAGTTAAACAGCCTAGTATTTACACCCTTCTATTAGATCAGGCGGCTGCTCAGCGCTATTAAGAGCATCCCATGTGAGCAGACACCACAGTTTACAAGACCAAATGGGCCCACCTGCACCCTGTAAAATAAAGTGCAAAAACACATTAAAAAAATGTGAGGTATTAGTTGGTATTTTGGCCAAAGTACGTAAGCTGTAATCCACTTCACGGATCCTCACGCTTACAAGTAACTACACTAAACAGCAATAGCACAAAAAGAGGACTTAGAAATCCTCAAAAAATTCAAAAATACAGCAAAAAAAGGCAGAGATGCTCACCTGCCCAGGCCTTCAAACAAATGCACTATCAGGATGCAGTGGACCCACATAGTTAAGATGACGGCAACACAGGTGCAAGAATACCGATGAGGCAACCGCTCACAACCTACCAATACATGGAGGGGATACCTCACATTTTTTTATGTGTTTTTTTGCACTTTATTTTACAGGTTGCAGGTGGGCCCATTTGGTCTTGTAAACTGTGGTGTCTTTCACATGGGATGCATCTTAATAGTGCTGGTCAGCCCGCCTGATCTAACAGAAGGGTTTAAATACTAGGCTGTTTAACTGGATGCTGTGCATTGCCATAATGTGAACAGCGCTGCATACAAGTCTTCATTGTGCATCAATATACCAAGCAGCCGCCCCCTCCATGGATTGGTAGGTTGTGAGCGGTTGTCTCATCGGTATTCTTGCACCTGTTTTGCCGTCATCTTAAAGAGTGGGTCCACTGCATCATGATAGTGCATTTGTTTGAAGGCCTGGGCAGGTGAGCATCTTTGCCTTTATGTTTTATTTTTTGAAGTTTTGGAGGATTTTTAAGTCCTCTTTTTGTGCTATTGCTGTTTAACATATTGAATGTTCCAAATATTTTTTCTCTTTCCTGTTCCATTATCCCACTTTAGGCAGAGAGAAAAGATTCATGTGACATATGGAATAAATATAAGACTTACTTATTCCACATGCATGGATCCACAAGTTACATGTGCATGAGGCCCGAATATAGACTGAATAATGCACATGCATATTAATTACATGCTCACAATGTGTCATTCCCCCCCTAAATATCTCCATAACTTGATTTAAATAAAAAAAAAAATACCTATATTTGACCACTGCACCAGCACCACGTAGGTGCTCCGAGTGGTGTGTTCGCCACTGATGACAGTAGACACTGATCACTACAGCTATCACGTGACACTGTTTACATCACAAGAACATGGGGACATGGGGGGGGTGACAGGGCCCAGAGCGACCAAACTATGCTAGAGGGATTTTGTTTCTTATTTAGGGATGTTTTCCAGTTATACAGTCGTGGTCAAAAGTTTTGAGACTGACACAATTTGGCTATCACCAAAATTTTGCTGCTTCAGTGTTTTTAGATATTTTAGTCAAATGTTTTTAGCATTACTGAAGTACAATAATAAGTATTTCAGAAGTTTTTACACGGTTATTAATAAATACATCAATGTTATGTAAAGACTCATGACCGCGTTGAATCTTATTTTTTTCAAGACTTCTGCAATTCTCTCTCATATGCTGACTATCAGCTTCTGGCCAAGTCCTGCCCAATGTTAACCCAATCTTGCCTAATCAGCTCGGAGTTTACCACAATTATTATTATACATATTATACATTTTTATAGCGCCATTTATTCCATGGCGCTTTACATGTGAAGAGGGCAAATATAGAAAAGTACAGTAAACATGAGCAATACAAGGCACACACAAGTACAGAAGGAGAGAGGTCCCTACCCACAAGGGCTCATAGTCTACAGGGATGGGTGAGGATACACTAGGAGAGGGTAGAGCTGGTCGTGCGGTGGTTTGTGAGTTTTTGCTTCTCCACCCATTGTTGAGGATTGACCACAGGTTCCCAATGAGATGGAAATCTAGTGAGTTTCTTGGTCATGTAGGCTCACACAAAGAGGTATTAAACAAAGGTGTTTTGGAGGCTTACTAGAAATAAGACCTTATAATATAACTTTTATTAAGTAAATATTAAAAAATTGACCCAAAAAAGAATAATCAGGTGCAAAGTGCAAAAAGTGTACTTTGGGCTAATAGATTGACAGGGGTAGTCTATTCAGGTGGATTCAGTCAAAGAACTATGCTGCCCTGTCTACAGAGATGACGATGACGATGACAATAGTATGTTAGTGCCTCTGTTCAAATGTCGACTATGTCAAACTTGAAAGATAGAGCCAAGTAAATGACACATAATAGTCGGGAATGGCCCTACAGAAAAGCCTCAGCTGAGGAAATACTAAAAAACACGGATTTTGGTAAGAACTTACCTGTAAAATCCTTTTCAGCGAAGGAAGGAAGAGAGACACAGTATTCATTACTGATGGGTAGGCGGAGCCCCAGATCAGGATGTCACCTCAGATCAAAGAGTGCTGACTGGCTGGCCCCTCCAGCTCGGGCTCCTCCTACTCAGCTCCAGTCGTACCAAAGCTTTTAGGAAAAGAGCCAAGATCACCAGCGGAGCAACATAACCCCTTCTGAAGGAACTTCAGAGAAAAAACACAAGGATACAGGTTATGCATGCAAAGAAAGCCAAAAACCACAGAGTTCCAGGTACTACTCACGGAACCTGACTACTGCGATGAGCTGGCGATGCTGGAACAGAGCCTTAGCGCGCTGACCTCAGCCCAGATAATCGCTATCAGATAAGGGTCGCGCTGCATCTGAAAACATCAACACACTTCTGCCTTGGGAGGGTGCTGTGTCTCTCTTCCTTCCTTCGCTGAAAAGGATTTTACAGGTAAGTTCTTACCAAAATCCGTGTTTCAGCTGCAGATGGAAGGAAGAGAGCCACAGTATTCATTACTGATGGGACGTCCCAAAGCAGTTCAAAAATAAGGGTGGGAAAAACCAATAAAAGGCAGAAACCCAACAACCTTAACAACAAAGCGCAACCAGCGCTAAACACAAGTTCATCCAGAACTTTAAACTACAGCTGCCTGCAGGACCCTACGTCCGAGGGCTGCATCAGCGGAAGCACTGACGTCCACTTTATAAAACTTTGTAAACGTGTGGACAGAGCGCCAAGTTGCCGCTCAGCAGAGCTGCACTGCCGAGGCACCTTGATGAAAAGCCCACGATGAGGCCACAGCTCTCGTAGAATGGGCTCGAATCTTAATCGGGCAAGATTCACCCCGAAGACGGTAAGCTTCCAAAATAGCTGACCGGATCCAACGAGCTATAGAATCCTTGGAAGCTCGTTGACCACGCCGACGACCTGTTGGAACCACAAACAGGGAGTCCGTCTTACGAAAACCTTGAGTAATAGATAGATAAAACTTCAAGGCCCGCACTAAATCCAATGTGTGTAAAGCTCGCTCTTTCACATTCTTCGGATCCGGGCAGAATGAAGGCAACACAATATCCTGGTTGACATGAAATTGTGACACCACTTTAGGCAAAAAATCACCCCGAGTGCGAAGCACTACACGATCCGGAAAAAACTCCAGAAAAGGAGGCGAACAAGAAAGAGCTGCCAACTCAGAAACTCTCCTCAAGGAAGTGACTGCAACAAGGAAAGCCACCTTCCAAGAAAGTAAAGAAAGGCTAGCAGAAACCATAGGCTCAAAAGGTTTATGCTGAAGAGCCTCCAAAACAAGGTTGAGCCGCCAAGGAGACACGGGTGCCTTCCGCGGCGGAAACTTACGAGATATATCTCGGAAAAAGGAGAGCACGTCTCTATTTGAAGCAATGGTTCTCCGAAACAATAAGGACAGAGCAGAAATCTGACCTTTCAGAGTGCTTACTGCCAAACCCTTGTCTAGCCCATGCTGTAGAAAAGCCAACAGGTTGGGAATGGAAAATTTTCTCGGGTTCCGAGAGGACCCCAAACACCACGAAAAGAAGGTTTCCCAAATTTTGTGGTAAATCCTAGTAGTAGCCGGACATCTTGCAGCACGAAGGGTAGCAATGACCTCGGCTGAGAAACCTCTACGGTCAAGATTTCGGTCTCAAGAGCCACGCCGTCAAACGCAGGGACATCAAGTCCGGATGACAAACGGGCCCCTGAGTCAACAAGTCCGGTTGAAGAGGAGTGGAAAAGGAGGTGCCGCCAACAGCGACATTATTGTCGAGAACCACACCCTTCTTGGCCAGTCTGGAGCTATCAAAATAGCTGGAATCCTCTCTAGTCTGATCCGACGCAGTACTAGAGGAAGTAAGGATATCGGCGGGAATACATAGATCAGCTCGAACTGATCCCACTGAGCCACTAGAGCATCCACCGCCACCGCCTTCGGATCCTTGTACCTGGACATGAATGTCGGTAACTTGGCATTGAACCTGGATGCCATCAAATCCACTTGGGGGGTTTCCCAGCGAGAGCACAGTAGTGCAAACACATCCGGATGGAGGCTCCATTCCCCGGAATCCATCCTTCTGCGACTGAGAAAGTCCGCTGTAACATTCTGAACCCCTGGAATGTGAATCGCCGAAATGGCTGGTACATTGGCCTCTGCCCAAATCAGAATTCGGGACACCTCTACCATGAGTCTGGAACTCCTTGTCCCACCTTGGTGATTGATATACGCGACAGCCGTCGCATTGTCTGTCTGCACACGGACTGGCAGACCGCTCAAAGGGACCGTCCAATGTTGGAGGCAAGGAAAATCGCCCTCAATTCCAGGATGTTGATCGGAAGCACAGACTCTTCCGATGACCATACCCCCTGAATCCATAGATTGTTCCAAACACCCCCCCAGCCCGTCAGGCTGGCATCGGTGGTTATGACTGACCACTTCGGAGGGAGGAAAGACTTCCCCAGGGAGAATGCCCCTGGACGTAACCACCATTCTAGAGAATCCCGCACCGCGCGAGAAATGGTGACACTGCAATCCAGCGATTGCGACTGATTCCATCGACTCAAGATGAACCTTTGAAGAGTCCTGGAGTGGAACTGGGCAAAAGGAATTGCCTCCATGGACGCCACCATCAGTCCTAGAAGACGCATACACTTCCGTAGAGACATTGCCGTTGAGGATCTCATAATCTGTACATGTCGAAGAAGACATGACTGTTTGTCTGGTGGTAGGGAAACTACCGACCGAAACGTGTCGAGATGCATTCCCAAAAAGAGGATTGTCCTCGATGGTTCCAGGGACGACTTCTCCCAATTGACCAGCCAACCGAAGTCCTTCAGAAACTGAAGAGACAAATCCCGAGCCGTCAACGCCTCCTCCTCCGAGGAAGCCATGATCAAAAGATCGTCCAGATAAGGGAGAATCGTAATCCCCTGTCTTCGAAGGATTGCCATGAGAGGCGCCAGAATTTTTGTAAAGACCCTTGGCGCTGAGGCTAAGCTGAACGGCAGAGCCACAAACTGGTAATGATTCTGACCTATGGCAAATCGAAGAAAGCGCTGATGAGCCTTTCCGATGGGAATATGCAAATAGGCGTCGCGAATGTCGATTGACACCAGAAAATCGTTCTGTGACAGAGCTGCCACAACGGAACGAAGCGACTCCATGCGAAATTTCCGGGCATGGACATGCCGGTTTAATCGCTTGAGATCCAGAATCGGGCGAAATTTGTTCTCCTTTTTGGGAACTATAAAAAGGTTGGAATAAAAACCTTTTCCTCGGTCCTCTGACGGAACCGGTATCACTACACCCTTTTGTAGCAGAGATTCGACCTCTCGCTGTAGAGCGACAACAAGCTCGGGTTCCGACGGAACGCGAGACTGACAAAAAACATTTGGGGGTCGAGAAGCAAACTCTATGAAATAGCCTGCCGACACAATCCGCGTTGCCCAGGAATCTGGAACGCGAGCCATCCAAGTCGCCTTGAAAAGAAGCAGGCGACCCCCCACTCGAGAATCCTCGAGTGGACCCCTGGCGTCAATTAGACTTTGCGGGCTTCTTGTCAAGTTCCCGCTTGTCCTGGCGGAAACTCTGCTTCCAGGAAGTACGAGTTTTCTGAGAGGATTTCTTTCCTGAGAAGGAAGGACGACCCGATCCCCACGAGGAGTGACTAGATCGTCCTCGGCCCCGAAAGGACCGCCGACCACTATAGACACCAGGCCTACTGGACACCGAGGCCATGGCCCTACGCTGTGGTAATGCTGATTCCTTCGCCTTAGCCTTGGAAATCAGCTCTGTGAGGTCAGATCCAAAAAGATGGCCACCCTTGTAAGGTAAGGCCAACAACCCTTGTTTGGAAACTGCGTCCCCGGCCCACTGTCTGAGCCATAAAGCTCTTCTGACTGTGACCGCTGAAGCTTGCGCTTTGGCCAGCAGAGATGCCGTATCCAGACCGGCATCAAAGATATAACAGGCTGCCGTTTCTAACCATTCACAAGTTTCCCGTATCTCAGATAACGGAGATTCATTGTGCAACTCCGTCTTCAGACGTGCCAACCAACTTAGAGAAGCTCTAGCAGCACACATGGATCCTAGCACTGCTCGGAATCCATGACCCGCAGCCTCATAGCTTGCTTTTGCCGCCAATTCTGCTTTTCTATCCAAAGGCTCCTGTAAGCTCGCTTTTCCCTTAATAGGGAGTAGTGAGGATTTATTAAGCTGAGATAAAGACACATCCACTTCAGGAGCAGAAGTCCAATTAGCCTTTAACTCCGCAGAGCAAGGATAAAGTGTATCCAAGAAATGCGTTCCATGAAAACGCTTATCTGGACATAGACGTTCCTCCTCTATTACACTATTAAGCTCATCCAGAGCTGGCAATGTTGTACGCGAAGCACGGGACTCCTGGAACATGCGTGCTGATTTACCAGGACGACTAGTTACCTCCTCCGGTAACTGTAATATATCTCTCATGGCTTCAATTAATGCCTCCGTACGCTTCGCCATAGAGGAACGCCCCTGCGGCTCGTCCGCATCTGAATCGGATATTTCTCCATCCGAATTTAAAGGGGAACTCTGCCCAATATCAGATACGTCTGACTCGCTCCGTGTAGAGGCCGGTAACGGCCTGCGTCGCTTCCTCTGAGAAGAATTAGCAGACACATATTGACCTAAAAGGTCAGACAAGTTGTTGATCGATCGAGCGATATCGTCCAATTTTTCACCGCTGTCGACCGCAGCGCTAGACGTTGTGGAGGTCTGCGTATCTGATTGCCGCAATGGCACTGGGACGTGATCCGCGGCATCTGAACTCTGTTCAGACATGTCTCACCTGTATGAACAGGTCAAAGCGGTAATACCAGCAAAAACTATGCGGTTTTTCTTTTTTTTTTTTTTTTTTTTATATGCTGAAGGGTTAACGCTCCACCAGGCAGGGTTACCCCAGCGGTATTCAGTCAAAAAAATTTTCTGGTAGAAATAACCCTCAGAAGGGTTAATATTGCAAACTCACCACAACATATATATATGAAGTGTGAGTCCCAGCCAATTTTATGTCTCTAATGAGACTGCAGCTGCAGGATAGCGATCGCTGCGCTGCAGGGTGAGGAATCAGCACTCACCCAGCTGGCCGTGGTGTCTTATGAGGAGAGGAGCGGTCTGAGGAGCCCAGGAGCCTGTGTAATGGCCGCCACAGTGAGGGAGTCGCAGGAGAAACGCCAGAGCGCGCGTCTTCCTGCTCAAAAGACCGGGAATAGATAGGCCACGCCCCCTGCTAGCTCAAATGTTGAGCGCGAACTCCCCCGCTCCTGCTCCCTCTCTGTCCTGCAGCTAACTGCCTGCGACAAAAAAATCACCACATCTACAATGTAACAGCGCTGTCACAGCAGCGCTGAAGCATACTGACATACAGTAGTAGCGCTGTCACCGCAGCGCTGAAGCACTCACACATTATTATAATAAAAATTGTGTGGAAAACTCATCAGCTCAGCGCCACAGGGACCCTCAGGGGTTTCTGGCGCTATGCCCATGCTTCCCCCCAGGGCGGGAAGCGCAGTGACCCAGCGTGTGGTTTGCGCCCCCGCCAGGGAAAACTCTCCTCATCCCCCAGGGCCGGCAAGGATTCTGCAGGGACCATTATGTAATTACAGATCCGCCAAGGGAGAGGCTGGTGAAATACACTGATAAACATGTAATAGCGCTGTCACCGCAGCGCTGAAGCATACTGATATACATGTAATAGCGCTGCCATCAGACGCTAAAGCACTCACACATTAATAATAAAATTGTGTGGAGTACTCACCAGCCAAGGCGCCACAGGGACCCTCAGGGGTTTCTGGCGCTATGCCCATGCTTCCCCCCGGGCGAGGAACGCAGTGACCGCACGTGTGGTTTGCGTCCCGCCAGGGAAGCTCTCCTCATCCCCCAGGGCCGGCAAGGATTCTGCAGGGACTTTGAGTAAGTACAGATCCGCCAAGGGAGAGGTTGGGGTACAGCAGCGCTGGTACCCCTGAGACCTCTAGACCAACTAGTGATCCAGGTCTCCTGTCCGAATATAAAATAATAAAATCTTCTGAGGAGCTGCATTAGCAGCGACCATCCTCTGGACCTCAAATCTTAGACTGGAGCTGAGTAGGAGGAGCCCGAGCTGGAGGGGCCAGCCAGTCAGCACTCTTTTGATCTGAGGTGACATCCTGATCTGGGGCTCCGCCTACCCATCAGTAATGAATACTGTGTCTCTCTTCCTTCCATCTGCAGCTGAAAAGGGAATGTATAACAGGTTCTAAATTGCTGCTGATATAAATGAAGCCCTCAGAAACTACAGGCTGTCCCTAGCCTCCTAACGGATGCTCTATGATAAGACATACAGATGGAAAAAGAGGACCAGTATAGGTCTATATCTGCAGATGTCAGTCTTTGGGGCCAGTGTGCAGCACACAGTATGCAATAAACGTGTTGCAAACGGGAAGTTTTGGTTTGTAAGATAAAGACAAGGGGAATAGCCACCAGCACACCTTAACACACCACCACGGACCCCAGCATCAGAAAAAATGCAGTACAAAATAAGGTAGACATAATATGCAAATGATATCCTAGATGTTTAAACATTAGCGTTGTATATTCCTAAGGAAATGAAACAGTTCAAAATTGATAAACTATACAATAATAATGGAACAGTATAGAAACAGATAATGGGTAATATAACCTAATAACCTATATTCGACATTTGAAAAGAGGCACTAACATTTCCTGGTCATGTATCCAAAATGTCAATGTTTTGTTCAATGAACCACTTACTTGTCACTTTTGCCTTGTGATATGATTCTCCATTATGCTGTAAAAAGCATTGTTCATCAGCACATTCCCAGATCATTGGAAAAAGTTGCTCTTGAAGGATGTTGTGATACTATTCTTTATTTGTGGCATTTTTCTTAGGCAAAATTGTGAGCAAGCCGACTCCTTTGGATGAGAAGCAACCCCACACATGAAAGGTCTCAGGATACTTATAGTTGGCATGACACAAACACATGGTAGTGCTCATCTTTTCTTCTCCAGACAATCATTCTCTTTGATGTCAAACAGTCTGAAGGGTGCTTCAATAGACAAAATAACTTTGCTGGAAGTATGAGGATTGGACTGCAGAGTTTACTGGGGTAAAGTTATTATCTCTGATGAAGCCCATTCAAACTGTATGAGACATCTGGAAGAATGATTCCCTGGAGAATAAAAGGTGAGCACTTCCATGAGTACTGTGTCATTTGTAATGGCCAGCACTGGTCTAAAATAATAAATGTTTTGGGTCACGGCCATGCTGGAAGACTCAGCCAGAACCCATTTTCAATGCTCTTACTGAGGGAAGAAGGTTACTGGCTAAAGTCTCACAATACATGACCCCATCCACCCTTCAATACGGTGTAGTCATACTGTCCCCTTTGCAGAAAAGCACTCCAAAGTTGGATGCTTCCCCCACCATGCTTCACGGTTGGGATGGTGTTCTTCTTCCTCCAAACACGGTGAGTGGAGTAGATACCAAAAAGATCTATTTTGGTCTCATCTGACCACATGAACTTCTCCCATGCCTCATCTGGATCATTCAGATGGTCATTAGTGAATTTCAAACAGGCCTGGACATGTGCTGGCATGAGCAGGTGATCTTGAGTGCCCTGCAGGATCCATTAAAATCCATGACAATGTAGTGTGTTACTAATGGTTATATTTCAGACTGTAGTCCCAGCTCTCTTCAGGTCATTGTAGTTCTGGGCCGATTCTTGACCTTTCTCACAATTATCCTTACCCCACGAGGCGAGACCTTGTATGGAGCCCCATACCGAGGAAGACTGACAGTCATCTTGCGTTTCTTACATTTTCTAATAATTGTGCTTTCTCACAGTTGTTACCTTCTCACCACACTGCTTGCCTATTGTCCTGTAGCCCATCCCAGCCTTGTGCAGGTCTACAATTTTGTCCCTAGTGTCCTTAGCTCTTTGATCTTATCGATATTGATTGCAGCATTTAGGGGGTCAAACTGCCGGGAGGGCACTGCTCCTGGCAGTGAGACCCGGATGTCAGCTATCAGATTTGCTGAACACCTTTCGGCAATAGCACGTTAACAGGGCCTGTGCAATCAAATTCCCCAGGATGTATCCATACGACCAAGGTCGGGCAGTCCTTCTTAGCCTGGACGTATGGATACATCTAAGGTCATGAAGGGGTTAAAGCTGGTTAACAGAGGAGAAGGATTCTTTCTGTGTGTACAATCCGTGTGAAATATTAGTTTCTGTCCATATGTTGACTTCCCAAGTCTATTCCAAAAATATGGTGAGGTAACAGAGGTACATACATAATCAGAGACAAGCATATAAAATAATATATATATACATAATACCCTAACTTACCACTTCAGTAAAAAAAGCTAAGTGCTAACAATTATTAACTTCAAGTTCCTACAAAGACAAGCAATAATTCACAACTGTGGATGTAACACTGTGAGGTTTTACTTACAGAATTCACATACATCATTGTACCCAGCAGTCTCTTCTTATTAAATAGCTAAATAATTAGGAACACCAACAAGCTCATTCCCACATTTTCAACCATGGCCGGGAGATATTCCACTTTAATCATTTTATTCTTTTTATGTTTCTTCTTGTCTTGTGAGCTAAACCTTGTCAGTCTTGTTTTAATATAAGGTGCATGTTAAAAGAAAAAAAAAAAAAACACAAAAATTGTAATACCACTAAGTGTCCAGTATTTGTCAAAAGTAGATAGATTGTGGCACTGGTAATGTCTCCTAGTTGTAACCATCATCATTGTAGTTAACATATTCCTTTCGGCTCGTTCAGATCATAGAGCCATGAGCAGTAGAAACCATTTTGCTTTCATGCAAACAGCAGAAAGACTTAAACAATGATTTTTTTGTCCCAACGTTTCTGCTAGTTTCCCAAGGTCCTTTCAGCCAACAGAACTCAGACATAATGTTGGAAACTGTTACAGGACTTCTGCAAAATAAAAAAAAAAAAGACAGAAAATTAAAGGGGTTTTCTAAGATCTTGAAACATTTGGCCAATGGGGGAAAAATCCCCAGCTGATCAAGTCCCCAGCTGTTCCAGTGCCACCACTGATAGTCGAGGGCATCATTGCTGCCGCACAGTAAATAAAAATTGGCAGGAAGCGCAGGAGCTGGATCCGAAGGGGGATTTATCTGGTGAGGTGGTCTTTTACAATGATATTTTTCCCTCTGGCACAATTTCTCTAAACTAAGGAAATCTTTTTAAAGAAGGCCTATCGCCTCTCCTAACATGTATAATTCATTCATTGAGTAAATGCTTATGTTCTTCATAAAATAAGAATCTTAGAGCTTCTTTTCTTGTTATCTTCAATTTTTACTATTAAGAATTTATGAATAAATTGACAGTTGGGTGCTACCATCCCCCCTGGTCAAAGGGATGTGTTCCTACACAGTCTACACTGATTGGACAGTATCAGGGCTCACTCACACTTGGGTAGAACACGGCTGAGTGCTATCCGATGTTTTATCGAATAGCCCTTGGCCCAGTGTTATACTATGGGTCACTGCAAATCAGCGATTTTATCTCATGCAGATTTGGCAAGCTAAGAGTGGCTCTGCAAATCGGACCACGTGCAGCCATTCAAGTTTATGGGTGCCAGTAAAATATCAGACTGCACTCGGATGTCATCCCAGTGCAGTCCAATGTATGCACATCATAGACAATGGAGTAGATGGAGAAATTAAGTTCTCCATCTTATCCACACCTGTAATGCAATGCACCCATGCAAGAGAATCAGATCACAGTAAGATGACACTCGGCTTAAACTCTGACAGAGTTTAAGCCGATTGTCAATAGCATAATTGACCCGATTCTCTGCATGATAGAATCTACACCAGTTTGGGCAAACACTCACAGTGTCAGTGTATAGAGACACACGCCCCCAAGTGGTAACAACCAGTTGTCACTTTATTCCTAATTTTCTTAAAGTAAAAACTGAACAGCACAATGCCAGGCTTTGTGAAAAGATGCTCTAAATTATGAATACATATGGAATAGAATCCTGCATCTTTATTGTAAATCATATGACATGAAAAGATAATCTTGGTTGTACAAAGTACTTATTTTCCACACTACGCTTATTAGCCAGATTAAGGTACACGTTCATAAAACAGAAAATTAAGTTTCTACAGGACATCTGTATTGCTAATATGCTATTACATGGTGCATAAAATGTACATGCAACTATATATTATCATTTGAAACAATACGGTTGAGTAACATTTTTTCTTCAAGAAAATAAATACAAATTATGCTTTAACTAAAAGGCCATAAATAATGAACAAAAATAAACTGGAGCACATCTTACACAATCAAAGGAGTTGACAGCAGTGATTTGCTGGCGAGTTGAACAGGGATTATGCTTCATCATTCACATTTAGCTGTAAGAGGTGACTGTTGAGTATTACACTGCTACAATTGGACTGACCTGCACAAGAACACTAAATGCTAGTGCCTTACCTGTTATCTGAGGCGGCTGGACAGTCGATTTTTTTATGAAAGCATCTTTGCCTCCAAAAGCAATTATTGGCTCTGACGGAGGAATAACTTTATCTCCATTGGAACTGCTAATTTCGGACAACGTTATAACCTCCTCAAAGGCAGGGGATGATTCTTTAGAGGAGAATCCATTTTCCTGTTTGGATGTTTGCACCCCATTCACTATGTGTCCAGGTACCCTAAATAAAATACTGAAAATATTAGCCTGCATGGTAAGGTCATGTGCATGTGGATATACATCAGCTATTGGCTTGGATTGCTTTCGTGCCTACATGAGATACATGTACAGCAAGGCAATGTTCCTGAAACAGAAGTTCCGTACCAATCACACCCTCTATGTTTTTTTTACTATTAGCAGCCAAGCACCAGACAGTTGCTGTAAATGCCAAATTCCAGAGAAATTGATAACTGTTAATACCTATGGGTGGGACATATATCTCCATAAAATCTGCCAAGCTTTTTTTTTTTAACATGAAAGAGGGCGTTACCAGAGTGAGATATGTAGATCAGGAGAGCAGACTGTCAGTCATTTAGATGAGCTGTTTGATGTAGCCAGTGTAGATCATACATTATCAGAAGTGTGAATAATCATGATCAGAACTGTTGAAGATATACAGGTGGCCAACTCTGCTTGTACTTACCCCTGAGGCAAATCAGTTCCTGCCATTTTGTCCTGTATCCTTACAACTTTCTTCTCTGGAAGTTCAATCTTCATGATTACTTCCGAGGATTCTGCTTCATCTGCAAATATCAAAATTTTAGTTACTTTTGGTCATAAAAAAGAAGAATATAGGTTAACCTCGATGGTCTCTTAATGACTTACCTTTGCTGTGAAGAGATTCTTGTTTGGTCTCCTTCCCATTTACTGCTTGTTTATCATCCTTTTTCTGCAAGTAGCCACAAGTTTACATTAAAACCCCTTAAATCTACTAAACGGTTGCATTTTGTGTATTTTTCTAACAATACATAATCCAATAGCCTGTTAAATACCAAACATGAGAAGTACTTACTTGAGCATCTGATTTCCGTGTCCTTTTCATTATTTCTTCAAGACGCTGAAATAGGCAAGGATCAAGAATGAATATTTGCAATACGACATACAAAAAGCGAAACGTCTAGCATTACCATTAAGAAATTATTAGTGACTATATGAGGTACCTATCAAATTTGCATGGCCAGCAGAAGGCATTTTAAATATTCACATTCAAATATTCAATTAACATTTTGCTTCTAATGTTTTATGTTCACCTGATACAATACAATGTGCAACATTGGTATTATTCACCATCATCATTATATTGACCACAGGATTTTATATACTGTATATCCAAGAAAAGAGGAAAGATTTTGCACTGCTGCGCTGCCACCACCTCCGCTCTGTTTAGAGGTTACACCACACAAAAAAACGCCATGAACCCTCAATAAACGGGTGCTCAATCCAGAGAGGCAAACAGACCCAATGTCCAAACAAGAAGAAATTGAAGGATGGCACTCACAGTTCAAATATTGAAGACTTTATTCAACAGGTAAAAAACATCGGCATGGGAGTAATGTGCTGAGTGTGGACTACGGCCGTAGTATACATATATACATATACTGCTCAAAAAAATAAAGGGAACACTCAAATAACACATCCTAGATCTGAATGAACGAAATATCTCATTGAATACTTTGTTGTGTACAAAGTTGAATGTGCTGACAACAAAATCACACAAAAATCATCAATGGAAATCAAATTTATTAACCAATGGAGGCCTGGATTTGGAGTCACACACAAAATTAAAGTGGAATGTAATGTCCTTAAAACAAGCCAAAATGATGCTCAGTAGTGTGTGTGGCCTCCACGTGCCTATATGACCTCCCTACAACGCCTGGGCATGCTCCTGATGAGGCGGTGGATGGTCTCCTGAGGGATCTCCTCCCAGACCTGGACAAAAGCAACCGCCAACTCCTGGACAGTCTGTGGTTGATGGAGCGAGACATGATGTCCCAGATGTGCTCAATCGGATTCAGGTCTGGGGAACAGGCGGGCCTGTCCATAGCTTCAATGCCTTCATCTTGCAGGAACTGCTGACACACTCCAGCCGCATGAGGTCTGACATTGTCCTGCATTAGGAGGAACCCAGGCACAACCGCACCAGCATATGGCCTCACAAGGGGTCTGAGGATCTCATCTTGGTACCTAATGGCAGTCAGGCTACCTCTGGTAAGCACATGGAGGGCTGTGCAGCCCTCCATAGAAATGGCACCCCACACCATTACTGACACACTGCCAAATCGGTCATGCTGAAGAATGTTGCAGGCAGCAGATCGATCTCCACGGCGTCTCCAGATTCTGTCACGTCTGTCAAATGTACTCAGTGTGAACCTGCTTTCATATGTGAAAATCAAAAGGCGTCAGTGGCTAATTTACCAATCCTGGTGTTCTGTAGCAAATGCCAAGCGTCCTGCACGGTGTTGGGCTGTGAGACCAACCGCGAACTGTGGATATCGGGCACTCAGACCATCCTCATGAAGTCGGTTTCTAACCGTTTGTGCAGACAACATGCACATTTGTGGCCTGTTGGAGGTCATTGTCATTTTGCAGGGCTCTGGCAGTGCTCCTCCTGTTCCTCCTTGCACAAAGGCGGACGTAGCGGTCCTGCTGCTGGGTTGTTGCCCTCCTATGGTCCCCTCCACGTCTCCTGTGTACTGGCCTGTCTCCTGGTAGCGCCTCCAGCCTCCGTACACTACGCTGACAGACACAGAAAACCTTCTTGCCACAGCTCGCATTGATGTGCCATCCTGGATGAGCTGCACTACCTGAGCCACTTGTGTGGGTTGTAGAGTCCGTCTCAGGCTACCAAAAGTGTGAAAGCACAACCGACATTCAGAAAGAGACCAAAACATCAGCCAGAAAGCATTGGTACTGAGATGTGGTCCGTGGTCCTCACCTGCAGAACCACTCCTTTATTGAGGTGTCTTGATAATTGCCAATAATTTCCATCTGTTGTCTCTTCCATTTGCACAACAGCATGCAAAATTGATTGTCAATCAGTTTAGCTTCCTAAGTGGACAGTTTGATTTCACAGAAATTTGATTTACTTGGGAGTTATATTCTGTTGTTTAAGTGTTCCCTTTATTTTTTTGAGCACTGTGTGTATGTATCTATACATATTTCTTCCATTTTCTTACTATTGCACTAACAGTTGTCTCCTCGCCCTGCGCCGTACGTATGGTTTTGTAGCCCATTCCATCTTTGTGCAGGTCTATGATCTTGTCCCTATAGCAAATAAACTCAGAACTCAACTTCAGTAGAGTGATGATTTTTAATCGTGTCCACAGTAATAACAGAAACGTTTCGGTCCTGAACTTGGACCTTCATCAGTCACATAGACTACTGTGAGTAGGTGGACCCAGCAAAAAGAGGGGCTATGCCCGGAATATCAGGTTTAAATTCTGTTCGATATAGGTGATCAAATATGGCAGCGGTTACCTGGGGGGTCCCGGTGGAGCAAAAATGTATATATATATACACACACACACACACACACACACACACACACAAACACACATATATACACACACACACACACATATATATATATATATATATATATATATATATATATATATACACACACACACACACAGTACAGACCAAAAGTTTGGACACACCTTCTCATTCAATATTTTTTCTATATTTTCTTGACTATGAAAAATAAATCCCCAACAGTGTCACCAGCAAAGCACCCCACACCATCACACCACCTCCTCCATGCTTCACAGTGGGAACCAGGCATGTAGAGTCCATCCGTTCACCTTTTCTGCGTGCAAAGCAGTAATCAAAGCAAAAGGTGGCTACTTTGAAGAACCTACAATATAAGACATATTTTCAGTTGTTTCACACTTTTTTGTAAAGTGTAATGTATAATTCCACGTGTTAATTCATAGTTTTGATGCCTTCAGTGTGAATGTACAATTTTCATAGTCATGAAAATACAGAAAAATCTTTGAATGAGGTGTGTCCAAACTTTTGGTCTGTACTGTATACACACACACACACACATATATATACACCACACACATATATATATATATAACACACACATATATACACACATACACATATACAGGGGTAGGACAAAATAATGGACACACCTAACGTTTTCACATCATAATCTTCGAACATGTTATAAACATGCAAACAGTGACATATGGTTATGTTTTGTAGTTGATTATTTGTGTTATGTGATATGTGTGTATAAATTAACTGTTTGTTTTGCATAATTGTAAGAACATTGATGAGAACCTGATACCAATGGCAGACCTCTCGGATTTTCAAAGAGGCCAAATTGTTGGTGCTGGTATGGCAGGCGCTAGTGTAACCGAAAGTGCCCGAATGCTTGGCATGTCAAAAAGTACTGTCTCCAAAGTAATGACTGCGTTTGAAAGAGAAGGAAAAACGTCCGCAGCAAAGCACAGGTCCGGCCGAAAGTCGAAGTTGACTGAGAGAGACCGTTGGACTCTAAAGTGAATTGTGAGAGAGGATGGCAAGACCATGGCTCCGAAAATCACTGCTGAGCTCAATGAACACCTACAGAACCCAGTTTCAACGAAAAACTGTTCGTCGGGAGCTGAACAAATCTGGATTCCATAGAAGAGCTGTAATTCGAAAAACTGCTGCTCTCAATGACAAATGTTTCCAAGTGTTTAGAGTGGTGAAGAACCCTCCAGAATTGGTCCCTCGAGCCGTGGAAACGTGTGATATTCTCAGACGAATCATCGTTTACCCTATTTCCGACCTCCGGCGCTTGTACGTTTGGAGACAGCCGAAAGAAGCATTCCATCCAGACTGCCTTCTCCCAACCGTAAAACATGGCGGAGGTTCTGTGATGATCTGGAGTGCTATTTCGTGGAGATCCGCAGGCCATGATATCCCTTCATGGAAGAATTAACAGCCGCGATTATTTAGGCATTTTGGGCGACCAAGTGCATCCTATGGTTCAAGCACTGTTCCCGGAGGGGAACGCCATCTTTCAGGATGATAATGCACCAATTTCATACAGCTACAATCGTTAAAGCATGGCACGAGGAACATTGTAATGAAGTTGAGCATCTCATCTGGCCCCCACAATCCCCAGAACTCAACATTAAAGAGCATTTATGTTCGATTTTAGAGATTCAAGTTAGACGTCGATTTCCGCCGCCATCGTCGCTCAAAGAACTGGAGGGGTTGTTTTAACTGAAGAATGGGCTAAAATTCCTTTGGAAACAATTCACACCTTGTATGAATCCATACCTCTGAGAATTGAGGCTGTAATCGCCGCAAAAGGTTGACCTACACCATATTAAACTAACTTTTGCTGACGTTTCTAGGTGTTTCCATTATTTTGTCCAACCCCTGTATGTATGTATGTATGTGTGTGTGTATATATATATATATATATATATTATATATATATATATATATATATATATATATATAGAAAGTTAGTTGGGTTGAAGCCTACTATAAAGTCACATTACCTTTACCTCACAAACCCTCATTGTACAAAAGATGAAGGTATAGTACTCAGATTATTGCCTCAACATGCAAATAAAAAGAAACCTTTAGTTTTAGCTTAAAAAGATATAAGAAAAGACAGAGAAATCTTCTATTTGAAGAAAAGCAGAGTGAAGGAGATTTCTGAAATCACAAGCACATGTTGCAAAATTTTTCCTTGCGGATTTGAACTACCAAAGTGATTTTCTAAATCTGCAGCAAGTCAATTATAATAATAATAATCTTTATTTTTATATAGCGCTAACATATTCCGCAGCGCTTTATAGTTTGCAAACATTATTTTCAGAGTTTTTTTTTCTCCATTCAAATGAAAGGAGAAAAAAAAAAAAAAAAGCAAGTTAACCACTCATGACATGTGGGAGTACATGTGCTGCGCATGTCATGTCGCTCCCTATGATGTGGGCTCCGGCGCTGAGCCCACATCTTTCCCAGCACATGTCAGCTGATTTGAACAGCTTACATGAACCCGCAACAGCCGAAGGTGGAATTGCAATCCACCCGCGGCTATTAACCCGTTAATGCCACTGTCAACCTCTGACAGCGGCATTTAATGTGATCGCATGTCATTAATCCCGCTCATCGGTGACCCGTCACATGATCGCGGGTCACCGATGGGTCGGCATGACAACCAGAGGGGTCTTCAGCAGACTTATATGGTTGTCATAGGCTGGTGGTCGGCGCTCATAGCAAGTGAGCATTTCTGATCTGATCATCCCATGGATACTATTGAAGCATGCAAAAAGTAAAAAATAAAGTTTTTAAAATATTTAAAAAAAAAAAGTTCAAATCACCCCCCATTCAAAATAAAACAATTTTAAAAAATAAAATATACACATATTTGGTATCACTGCGTTCAGAATCACCCGATCTATCAAGCTATAAAAAGAAGTAATCCAATCGGTAAACAGCGTAGCGGAAAAGAAGTCAAAATTCCAGAATAAAGTTTTCTTGCTTGCCGCAACAATGCATTAAAATGCAATAGTGGGCGATCAAAAGATTTTATCCACACCAAAATGATATCTTTAAAAACTTCAGTGCGGCACGAAAAATAAGCCCTCACCCAGCCCAAAATCACAAAAAATGGAGACGTTACGGGTCTCGGAAAATGACACAATTTTTTTTTTTAACAAACTGTTTTTTATTTAAAAGGTGAAAAAAAATCCAATCTATACATGTTTGGTGTCTATGAACTCGTAATGACCTGGAGAATCATAATGACAGGTTAGTTTTAGCATTTGGTGAACATGGTAAAAAAAAAATCCAAAAACAGTTGTGGAATTGTACTTTTTTGCAATTTCACCGCACTTGGAATTCTTTTCCCCGTTTTCAAGTACACGACATGGTAAAACCAGTGGTGCCGTTCAAAAGTACAACTCATCCCGCAAAAACACGGATTTTGGTAAGAACTTACCTGTAAAATCCTTTTCAGCGAAGGAAGGAAGAGAGACACAGTATTCATTACTGATGGGTAGGCGGAGCCCCAGATCAGGATGTCACCTCAGATCAAAAGAGTGCTGACTGGCTGGCCCCTCCAGCTCGGGCTCCTCCTACTCAGCTCCAGTCGTACCAAAGCTTTTAGGAAAAGAGCCAAGATCACCAGCGGAGCAACATAACCCCTTCTGAAAGAACTTCAGAGAAAAAACACACGGATACAGGTTATGCATGCAAAGAAAGCCAAAAACCACAGAGTTCCAGGTACTACTCACGGAACCTGACTACTGCGATGAGCTGGCGATGCTGGAACAGAGCCTTAGCGCGCTGACCTCAGCCCAGATAATCGCTATCAGATAAGGGTCGCGCTGCATCTGAAAACATCAAGACACTTCTGCCTTGGGAGGGTGCTGTGTCTCTCTTCCTTCCTTCGCTGAAAAGGATTTTACAGGTAAGTTCTTACCAAAATCCGTGTTTCAGCTGCAGATGGAAGGAAGAGAGCCACAGTATTCATTACTGATGGGACGTCCCAAAGCAGTTCAAAAATAAGGGTGGGAAAAACCAACAAAAGGCAGAAACCCAACAACCTTAACAACAAAGCGCAACCAGCGCTAAACACAAGTTCATCCAGAACTTCAAACTACAGCTGCCTGCAGGACCCTACGTCCGAGGGCTGCATCAGCGGAAGCACTGACGTCCACTTTATAAAACTTTGTAAACGTGTGGACAGAGCGCCAAGTTGCCGCTCGGCAGAGCTGCACTGCCGAGGCACCTTGATGAAAAGCCCACGATGAGGCCACAGCTCTCGTAGAATGGGCTCGAATCTTAATCGGGCAAGATTCACACCCGAAGACGGTAAGCTTCCAAATAGCTGACCGGATCCAACGAGCTATAGAATCCTTGGAAGCTCGTTGACCACGCCGACGACCTGCTGGAACCACAAACAGGGAGTCCGTCTTACGAAAACCTTGAGTAATAGAAAGATAAAACTTCAAGGCCCGCACTAAATCCAATGTGTGTAAATCTCGCTCTTTCGCATTCTTCGGATCCGGACAGAGTGAAGGCAACACAATATCCTGGTTAACATGAAATTGTGATACCACTTTTGGCAAAAAAATCACCCCGAGTGCGAAGCACTACACGATCCGGAAAAAACTCCAGAAAAGGAGGCGAACAAGAAAGAGCTGCCAACTCAGAAACCCTCCTCAAGGAAGTGACTGCAACAAGGAAAGCCACCTTCCAAGAAAGGAAAGAAAGGCTAGCAGAAACCATAGGCTCAAAAGGTTTATGCTGAAGAGCCTCCAAAACAAGGTTGAGCCGCCAAGGAGACACGGGTGCCTTCCGCGGCGGAAACTTACGAGATATACCTCGGAAAAAGGAGAGCACGTCTCTATTTGAAGCAATGGTTTCCGGAACAATAAGGACAGAGCAGAAATCTGACCTTTCAGAGTGCTGACTGCCAAACCCTTGTCTAGCCCATGCTGCAGAAAAGCCAACAGGTTGGGAATGGAAAATTTTCTCGGGTTCCGAGAGGACCCCAAACACCACGAAAAGAAGGTTCCCCAAATTTTGTGGTAAATCCTAGTAGTAGCCGGACATCTTGCAGCACGAAGGGTAGCAATGACCTCGGCTGAGAAACCTCTACGGGTCAAGATTTCGGTCTCAAGAGCCACGCCGTCAAACGCAGAGACATCAAGTCCGGATGACAAACGGGCCCCTGAGTCAACAAGTCCGGTTGAAGAGGGAGTGGAAAAGGAGGTGCCGCCAACAGCGACATTATTGTCGAGAACCACACCCTTCTTGGCCAGTCTGGAGCTATCAAAATAGCTGGAATTCTCTCTAGTCTGATCCGACGCAGTACTAGAGGAAGTAAGGATATCGGCGGAAATACATAGATCAGCTCGAACTGATCCCACTGAGCCACTAGAGCATCCACCGCCACCGCCTTCGGATCCTTGTACCTGGACATGAATGTCGGTAACTTGGCATTGGACCTGGATGCCATCAAATCCACTTGGGGGGTTCCCCAGCGAGAGCACAGTAGTGCAAACACATCCGGATGGAGGCTCCATTCCCCGGAATCCATCCTTCTGCGACTGAGAAAGTCCGCTGTAACATTCTGAACCCCTGGAATGTGAATCGCCGAAATGGCTGGTACATTGGCCTCTGCCCAAATCAGAATTCGGGACACCTCTACCATGAGTCTGGAACTCCTTGTCCCACCTTGGTGATTGATATACGCGCAGCCGTCGCATTGTCTGTCTGCACTCGGACTGGCAGACCGCTCAAAGGGACCGTCCAATGTTGTACGCGAAGCACGGGACTCCTGGAACATGCGTGCTGATTTACCAGGACGACTAGTTACCTCCTCCGGTAACTGTAATATATCTCTCATGGCTTCAATCAATGCCTCCGTACGCTTCGCCATAGAGGAACGCCCCTGCGGCTCGTCCGCATCTGAATCGGATATTTCTCCATCCGAATTTAAAGGGGAACTCTGCCCAATATCAGATACGTCTGACTCGCTCCGTGTAGAGGCCGGTAACGGCCTGCGTCGCTTCCTCTGAGAGGAATTAGCAGACACATATTGACCTAAAAGGTCAGACAAGTTGTTGATCGATCGAGCGATATCGTTCAATTTTTCACCGCTGTCGACCGCAGCGCTAGACGCAGTGGAGGTCTGCGTATCTGATTGCCGCAATGGCACTGGGACGTGATCCGCGGCATCTGAACTCTGTTCAGACATGTCTCACCTGTATGAACAGGTCAAAGCGGTATACCAGCAAAAAACTATGCGGTTTTTCTTTTTTTTTTTTTTTTATATGCTGAAGGGTTAACGCTCCACCAGGCAGGGTTACCCCAGCGATATTCAGTCAAAAAATTTTTCTGGTAGAAATAACCCTCAGAAGGGTTAATATTGCAAACTCACCACAATATATACATATGAAGTGTGAGTCCCAGCCAATTTTATGTCTCTAATGAGACTGCAGCTGCAGGATAGCGATCGCTGCGCTGCGGGGTGAGGAATCAGCACTCACCCAGCTGGCCGTGGTGTCTTATGAGGAGAGGAGCGGTCTGAGGAGCCCAGGAGCCTGTGTAATGGCCGCCACAGTGGGGGAGTCGCAGGAGAAAACGCCAGAGCGCGCGTCTTCCTGCTCAGAAGACCGGGAATAGATAGGCCACGCCCCCTGCTAGCTCAAATATTTGAGCGCGAACTCCCCCGCTCCTGCTCCCTCTCTGTCCTGCAGCTATCTGCCTGCGGACAAAAGATCACCACATCTACAATGTAACAGCGCTGTCACAGCAGCGCTGAAGCATACTGACATACAAGTAGTAGCGCTGTCACCGCAGCGCTGAAGCACTCACACATTATTTAATAAAAAATTGTGTGGAAAAACTCATCAGCTCAGCGCCACAGGGACCCCCAGGGGTTTCTGGCGCTATGCCCATGCTTCCCCCCAGGGCGGGAAGCGCAGTGACCCAGCGTGTGGTTTGCGCCCCCGCCAGGGAAAACTCTCCTCATCCCCCAGGGCCGGCAAGGATTCTGCAGGGACCATTATGTAATTACAGATCCGCCAAGGGAGAGGCTGGTGAAATACACTGATAAACATGTAATAGCGCTGTCACCGCAGCGCTGAAGCATACTGATACACATGTAATAGCGCTGCCATCAGACGCTAAAGCACTCACACATTAATAATAAAATTTTGTGTGGAGTACTCACCAGCCAAGGCGCCACAGGGACCCTCAGGGGTTTCTGGCGCTGTGCCCATGCTTCCCCCCAGGGCGGGAAGCGCAGTGACCGCACGTGTGGTTTGCGTCCAGCCAGGGAAGCTCTCCTCATCCCCCAGGGCCGGCAAGGATTCTGCAGGGACTTTGAGTAAATACAGATCCGCCAAGGGAGAGGTTGGGTACAGCAGCGCTGGTACCCCTGAGACCTCTAGACCAGCTGGTGATCCAAGTCTCCTGTCCGAATATAAAATAATAAAATCTTCTGAGGAGCTGCATTAGCAGCGACCATCCTCTGGACCTCAAATCTTAGACTGGAGCTGAGTAGGAGGAGCCCGAGCTGGAGGGGCCAGCCAGTCAGCACTCTTTTGATCTGAGGTGACATCCTGATCTGGGGCTCCGCCTACCCATCAGTAATGAATACTGTGGCTCTCTTCCTTCCATCTGCAGCTGAAAACAAGCCCTCGTGGCCATATTGATGGAAAAATAAAAAAGTTCTGGCTCTGAGATGAAGGGGAGCGAACAACAAACGCAAAAAACGAAAAGGTCTGAGGTTTGAAGGAGTTAAAACTGCACGCAACAATGTATCATAAAAATACATGTTTTATGCAGCACATTTCCTGACAACAATGATTTTTCTGCTCCAAATACTCAACGTGTGCACATAGCCTAAGGATACCAGAGCGGACCCTTTTCCCCTCCCTGTACTGCAATGTTGAAATCTAATCCTAATTAAAGTAAGAATGATCAACATCAAAATATAAAACAGGTAATAAAATAATTATTTTACATTCAACCCCTTCATGACATATGAAGTAAACTTACGCCATATGTCATGTCCCTGCCTTTGATGTGGTGGTCGCCTGCCGCGTGGGAGATTGTGCTTTCAGTTATACGTAGCACTGCCAATGCACTGCTATGTTTAGCACAAGCGATCCCATGATCTCAGCTTCAAGTCCCCTAAGGGGACTATTAAATACAGTAAATGGTGAAAAAAAAGAGTAAAAATGTGCCCTATTAAAAATGAAACAAATTACAAAAACATTTACAACTAACAAAAAAAATACACATATGGTATTGCTGCAATCGTAAAAGTCCAATCAAAATCTAAAATAAATTAAAATGATCAGCAAACCGTGTAACTAGAAGAAAGGTTAAACTACTGAAATTAAGATTTTTTTTTGGCTGCCGCAACATTGCTTCTTATTACATTTTATTGCAATCAAAACATCGTACCCATGCCAATATGGTATCAGTAAAAACATCACCTCAAGGCACAAACAAAAAGCTATCACACAGCCAAATATCTCGAGTAATGAAAAGGTTATGGGTCTTGGAAAATGGTGACACATCCATAGTTTTGTTTTTTTTTAAACAAATTTTTTCAACCACTTATAAGCCGCAAAATAGATCAGTGGTTACATATAAGACACACCGGATTATAGGACTCCGCCCAAATTTTGGGGATGAAAATAGGAAAACTTTTTTTTTTTAAATAAAGAATGGTGGTGCGTCTTGCAATCCACTTTTACGGTAGCTTACCTGGGTGGAGACTGAGGCAGTGAAGTGGGGTCCCAGGTGACAGCAGGGGATGCTGCGAGCCCAAGGCTGGTAGGAGGGGGTGTTCAGATGTGCAGGGACTCTGCCAACATTTTGTGAAAGCCCAGAGCCCCAGCACTTTCCCTGGGCAATTGAGATTGCGGTAACAGGTATCGGGAGATGAACCCTCAATGCCAAGATGTCAATCTGCGCATGCACTGCCTCCCGCAGCCATTTTCCCTGGAGTCCACCACATTGGTAAGCATGAACAGGGCGGGGGCTCTGGCCTTTCACAAAATGTTAGCGGAGCCCCAGCACCGTCAAACACTGCCCCACTCCTGCGACCGCCAGAAGCAGCAGCGATCCCGCTCAACTGCAGCCGGTTAGCTACATTAGGATCATAAGACGCACTTCCATCAACCCCCAACCCCACCCAAAAAAGTGCGTCTTTTAATCTGAAAAAAAACGGTGTGTATATATCTACACACTATACATATTTGGTATTTGCGTACTTGTAACGACCTGAAAAATCATATTGCCAAGCCACTTTTACCATAAATATCAAAAAACTGACCGGCACATCCAAACATAGATTCAGTGTGAACAGGTGCTAAACCTAGAGTCACCAACTCATATACATACAAGAAGAAAAGGTAGCACACTGTAGCCTATAGCTTGCAAACACGAAATACGGATTTTTGTGTTACTCACCGTAAAATCCTTTTCTCCGAGACGCTCATTGGGGACACAGGACTGTGGGTGTATGCTACTGCCGCTAGGAGGCTGACACTAAGTAAACATAAAAAAAGGTTAGCTCCTCCTCCGCCGTATACACCTCAGCACTGGCCGCAGGCAAACCCAGTTTAGTGCAAAAAGCAGTAGGAGGCTAAAAAATAAATCAAGAGTTAACACAGATACAGTATATCCAGAAGAAAAAACTGCTGATACCAACTTAAGGAGAATAGAGTTAACTCAATATAAAGCCAGCCGGCTATAAGGGAGGGTGCTGTGTCCCCCAATGAGCGTCTCGGAGAAAAGGATTTTACGGTGAGTAACACAAAAATCCGTATTTCTCCTTCGTCTCATTGGGGACACAGACTGTGGGACGTCCCAAAGCAGTCCCTTGGGTGGGAAATCGACTCCACAGTGTAATTTATAACAGGCATTGCCTATAGGTGCGCAACCGCGCCCTGAAGAATCCTTCTCCCCAGACTGGCATCCGCAGAAGCCTGGGTATGGACATTATAATGCTTGGAAAAAGTATGCAGACTGGACCAGGTTGCTGCTTTACAAACCTGTTCCACCGAAGCCTGATGCCGAAGGGCCCAGGAGGCACCCATCGCTCGGGTGGAGTGAGCCTTGATCCCTGCGGGAACTACCGTGCCTCTGATGCGGTAAGCCTCCTGAATGGCTAACCGAATCCACCTAGCCAAGGTTGATTTAGAGGCAGCGAGTCCCTTCCTGCGACCCTCAGGGAGAACAAACAGCGTGTCCGTCTGCCGAAAGGACGCCGTCCGAGAAACATATCTCCTGAGTGCTCTCACCAGATCCAGCGTATGGAGAGCCTTCTCCACTCGGTGCGTCGGAGCTGGGCAAAATGAGGGCAAAACAATGTCCTCATTAATATGAAAAGAGGACACGACTTTAGGCAAAAAAGGTGGTGTTGGTCTGAGCACCACCTTATCCTGATGGAAAAGCAAGTACGGAGCTCGACAAGACAGTGCGGCCAGCTCCGAAACCCGCCTTATGGATGTTATGGCTACCAAAAACACCACTTTCCAGGAAAGAAATGACAGAGAAACCTTCTGCAAAGGTTCAAAAGGAGACTCCTGCAGGACTCCCAGGACTAGATTGAGATCCCAAACATCTAAGGGAGCCTTGTAGGGGGGAACTATATGGACAACCCCTTGAATAAAGGTCCTAACCTGAAAATTAGACGCGATTCTTCGCTGAAAAAGCACTGATAAGGCTGATATCTGGCATCTAAGCGTACTTGGTGCTAGACCTGAATCTAGGCCTGCCTGGAGAAAAGACAGAATGTTTGGAATTGAAAACCGAAGCGGGGAACAACCATGTTCCCTGCACCAAGCAAAAAAGACCTTCCAAGTACCGTGGTAGATGCGAGCCGAAACGGGCTTTCGGGCGTTAGCCATCGTTGCGGCGAGCTTTTTAGAGAAACCAGCCCTGGTCAGGATCCAAGATTCAACGGCCAGGCAGTCAAACACAGGACCGCTAAGTTCTGGTGGTAAACTGGGCCCTGGGAGAGAAGGTCCACGCGCTCTGGCTGTCGCCAGGGAGCGTCGGCGAGCAATTGTACCGGCTCCGCATACCATGAGCGACGCGGCCAATCCGGAGCGATTAATATCGCAGGAACCCCCTCTATCCTGATCTTTCTGATCACCCTTGGGAGAAGGGCTATTGGTGGAAACAAGTATGGAAGATGAAACTGATTCCATGGTAGGACCAGAGCGTCTACTGCAAATGCCTGCGGATCCCGGTACCGGGAGACGAAGTTGGGCACCTTGGCATTTATCTTGGAAGCCATCAGGTCCACATCTGGGGTTCCCCAGCGTCGGCATATCTGCTGAAAAATCTCGGGATGAAGTGACCATTCCCCTGACGCTATGCCGTGACGGCTGAGAAAATCCGCAGCCCAGTTTTCCTCGCCCGGAATGTGGACCGCTGAAATCACAGAGTGATTTACCTCTGCCCAAGTCAGAATCTGTTTTACCTCGTGCATGGCCGCCCTGCTGCGGGTACCTCCCTGATGGTTTATGTATGCCACTGCCGTGGCATTGTCCGATTGTATTCTGACTGGGTGGCCCGCCTGATGCTGGTGAAAATACCTCAGAGCCAGCCAAATAGCTCGGATCTCTAAAATATTGATCGGGAGGGTCGATTCCTGCTGAGACCAAGTTCCCTGGGCTGTGTGGTGACGAAACACTGCTCCCCATCCGAGCAGGCTGGCATCCGTTGTGACAACCAACCAGAAATTTGGAGGAAACAACCGACCCTGTCGAAGAGTGGTGTTCTTCGTCCACCACATTAGAGTCTGTCTGACCTGCAGGGACAGACGACACCGAAGATTGAGGGAGTAAGGGCTCCCGTCCCATACTGCCAAGAGTGCATGTTGAAGGGGCGAAGATGAAATTGGCCAAATGGAATTGCCTCGATTGCTGCCACCATCCTTCCTAGGACCCTCATGCAAAACCGGATGGTGTGAGGAATTGGTTGGCGAAGGATCCGTACCTCTTGACGGAGAACCAAGGCCTTGTCTTGAGGAAGAATTATCAACCCCTGAGCGGTGTCGAAATTCATCCCTAAAAAGGTGATCCTCCGAGATGGCACGGGAGATGACTTCTTCATATTCACCAGCCACCCCAGGCGAGCAAGGGTGTCTAACGTAATGCTGACACTTTCCTCGCAGGTCTGAAAAGACGGACCCTTGATAAGGAGGTCGTCTAAGTAAGGCAGGATGACTACCCCCCTGGAGTGCAGAATGGACACAACAGCAGCCATGACCTTTGTGAACACCCTGGGGGCTGTGGCTAGCCCGAAAGGCAAGGCTGCGAACTGAAGATGAAGTTTGCCGACGGCAAACCGAAGAAATCTCTGATGAGGAGGAAATATGGGGATGTGAAGATAGGCATCCTGAATGTCTATTGATGCTAGAAATTCCCCTTTTTCCATGGCTGCAATGACAGAACGGAGAGACTCCATTCGGAAATGACGAATTCTGACAAACCGGTTCAGTCGCTTTAGATCCAGAATGGGTCTTACGGTACCGTCTTTTTTGGGTACAATGAACAGGTTGGAATAAAACCCCTGACCTTTTTCGATTTCCGGAACAGGTACAACAACCCCGCTGTGCCGAAGAGACTCGACCGCCCTGAATAAGGCGCGAACCCGAGATTCCTCCTTGGGAAGGCGCGAGGGAAAAAAACGATTTGAAGGAAGGCTGGTAAATTCTATTTTGTACCCCGAGGAGACTACCTCTCTGACCCACTCGTCGTGAGTAATTGATAGCCAAATGGGCGAAACCAGAGTAAGCGGCCGCCTACTCTGGATAAATTGACCGGATTCTGCCTCCAGTCATTTGTCCGAATATTTCTGGGGTTTGGACCCTCTAGATCTTGGTTGTTGAGATCGCCCTCTTCCCAGAGGGTTGGTCCTGTAGGAGACCTGACGATCTCTGGCTTGATTAGGCCGACCTGAACCGCTGGAGGTAGCTGGCGCGGCCCAACCTGGGTTACGAAAGGCCCTAAAGCGAGGCTGAAGCTGTCGGCGAAAAGGCTGCTTAATCTTTTGCTGAGGAAGGAAACTGCTCTTCCCTCCCGTCGCATCAGATATGAGCTGATCCAACCTTTCGCCAAATAACCGACCACTCTGATATGGTAAGGATGTAAGCGATTTCTTTGAGATTGAGTCTGCTCGCCAGGTTCTCAGCCACAAAGATCTTCTGATGGCAATTGCATTAGCAGCAGCTAGGGCTGAGCAATTTGCCGCATCCATGGACGCATTAATTAAGAAGTCTCCTGCCAGCGCTATCTGATTAGAAATCTCGGTTACTTCAGACGGTACCTCTATACCATGAAGAGCTCTATTTAGAGACTCCGACCAGGATATCATGGCCTTAGCAACCCAAGTCGCTGCAAAAGAAGGAGAGAGAGCAGAACCCGATGCTTCAAACACCGAGCGGGCCAAACTCTCAATCAGACGATCCGTTGGTTCCTTGATCGAGGAACCGTTAGGAAGGGAGAGGAGCGTCCTAGACGCCAAACGCGACACAGGAGGATCAACCGCAGGAGATTCCGCCCACTTCTTAAGAAGCTCAGGAGCAAAAGGATATCTAGTATTGAGAGCCTTTTGTCCTGCGAAGCGCTTGTCCGGTTTCTCTCGGTGGCGCTGCACTAGTTCCTCAAACTCAGGATGAGCCCCAAAAACCTTATGAGTTTGCCTGGCTCTTTTGAAGGACACCTTATGACCGGAGGTCAAGGTGGACTCATCGTCTATCCCCAAAGTTTGATTGACAGCTTCAATCAAACTGTCAATTGTGTCCTGACAATTTGGTGCCTCTAAATTAAGGGACTCTTCTGAATCAGAATCCGAATACTGATCACTTGCCAGAGGTGAGGGAGAGCGAGAGACGGAACTGAAAGATGCCGAGGCCCTGGACGGCAAAGGCGACGCAGTGTGGGTTCGCTTCCCCTGCGTCTGCCTGGTGAGAGCGCGGCCCCTGCAGGCCGGAGGTTCATGAGACGTCGCCAAGACGGGTGAACCACTGTCCCTGCTCCTATCGGAGCTTGAAGGGACTCGATCGCTTTTGTTAATGACGCCACAGATTGAGTCAGGGACAAGGCCCACTCAGGGGGACCTGACGCACTAGGCTCAGCTATAGGAGCGGGTTCCTGAGCCCGTTCAGAGTCACAGGCTTCGCAGACCCGAGAAGTCTGGGCGTGCGGAAAAGGGGACCTACAGGCAATGCATGCGGTATACAGCACTGTATGAACCTTAGATCTTCTGGACATTCTGGATCTGTCACAGAGTCCGCAATGAACTGGATGTGACGGTCAGCAGAGAGGCGAAAAAGAGTGCGGAGTAAAGAGGAACAACCAGGCTGGAGGTAGTATGAGCGGTGTCGACTTACCCCAGTCCTGTATCCCTTGCGTCCTGAAGACAGCGTCCAAATAGCATTGGCGTAGGAAGACTTTTGTTAATGACGCCACAACAGAGCTCCAAAATTTTTCAAAAAGGAGCGCTCCTCTGTCAGGGAGGCGTGCTCATGTAGTCGAGCCTCTCAAGAGGCGCCTCCCACCTACTTCCGGCCGCGGCCTAGTCTCCGGCAAAAGCCGGGGACTAAATTTGAAGCCGCGGCCTAGCGCCGGCCGAAGCCGCGGCCTAAATTTCCGGCTAAGGCCCTAAAGTCGGAGGGCGGTCCACCGGAAGGAGACGCCGCCGGGGGCGGATCTCCCTTGCGATAGCGGCCCACCCCCCGGCTGACGCCGGACACAGAATTCCGGCCCGCGGCCCAGTCCCCGGAAAAAACCGGGGACTAAATTTTAAAACCGCGGCCCAGAAGCCGGGCGAAAGGAGGTCCCCAAGTCAGAGGGCGGGTCCGCCGGAAGGATACGCCGCCGGATCCCCCTCCCCCCTACGACCGCGGCCCACCCTCCGGCTAACGCCGGACAGTAAACACCGGCCCGCGGCCTAGTCCCCGGGAAAAGCCGGGGACTAAATTTGGCAAAGGCCTAGCGCTGACCGCGACCCTCGCGGCTGTCCAGGCGGGAGGCGGACGCCGACTTCATCCCCTTGTGGAGGAGGGGGAACGAACAGCTGGTTCCTACCCGCTCCAGTAATCTTGGCCACACGTCCCTTGGAGGTAAGAGTCTTCGTTAGCTCAGGCGATGTGTGATCCCATAAAATTCCTTCATGTAGGGTAAAAATGGGGGCTCCATAACAAAATAAGGTAGGACGGTGCAGGAACCCTAACTCCATCACCCCTTCAGAGGGTGAGGAGAGGGACCGTCCGCCTCCTTGCAGCACCGCAGTCTAGCATTGGTGGTGCAGTGGGGGCCGCACGGACTAACTCTTGCCTCTGTACAGCCTAGGGTTTCAATACCCTAGGGTGGTCAGGGCTGAGTCCGGCATTCATGTCCCACGTTGCGGGAGAGGATACGTTGGAGGCTTTACTCCACGTGCTCGCCCGTTGATGGTTTGGGGAGATCGGACCCTTTCAATAGGATCCGTCGCCCCTATCTCATCTTCGTGGGAAAGGAAAAAAAAAAAAAAAATGGTCTGGAAAAATAACCAGACGTGTGCCTCCATCAGACACTAAGCAAGAACTGGGTTTGCCTGCGGCCAGTGCTGAGGTGTATACGGCGGAGGAGGAGCTAACCTTTTTTTATGTTTACTTAGTGTCAGCCTCCTAGCGGCAGTAGCATACACCCACAGTCCTGTGTCCCCCAATGAGACGAAGGAGAAATATGAAAAATATGAAAAATAAATTGCATCATTACCTTAGAAATATGAAAAATTGAGAAGTCTTAGCGCATAAGATGGCCAAATTATGTGAGCCTGATAGCCACGTCAAGGCTCTTCTCGTATATCAGGTCCTAACTAATGCCTATCCTCGCTTAGAAAAGTCTGTCTGCATGGGAACCTATGAATCCTCTCTTCAGACTAAAATCTACATCTCTGTGGAGGGGTGATGAACCTGTTGTAATTATAAAGCCTGTGACCACCAGGTGGAGTGCTCAGGCAGAAGGTAAATGAATACATATCAAAAAACTGACCGGCACATCCAAACATAGATTCAGTGTGAACAGGTGCTAAACCTAGAGTCACCAACTCATATACATACAAGAAGAAAAGGTAGCACACTGTAGCGCTATAGCTTGCAAACACGAAATATGAAAAATCTGAAAAATAAATTGCATCATTACCTTAGAAATATGAAAAATTGAGAAGTCTTAGCGCATAAGATGGCCAAATTATGTGAGCCTGATAGCCACGTCAAGGCTCTTCTCGTATATCAGGTCCTAACTAATGCCTATCCTCGCTTAGAAAAGTCTGTCTGCATGGGAACCTATGAATCCTCTCTTCAGACTAAAAATCTACATCTCTGTGGAGGGGTGATGAACCTGTTGTAATTAAAAAGCCTGTGACCACCAGGTGGAGGACCTGATATACGAGAAGAGCCTTGACGTGGCTATCAGGCTCACATAATTTGGCCATCTTATGCGCTAAGACTTCTCAATTTTTCATATTTCTAAGGTAATGATGCAATTTATTTTTCATATTTTTCATATTTCGTGTTTGCAAGCTATAGCGCTACAGTGTGCTACCTTTTCTTCTTGTATGTATATGAGTTGGTGACTCTAGGTTTAGCACCTGTTCACACTGAATCTATGTTAGGATGTGCCGGTCAGTTTTTTGATATGTATTCATTTACCTTCTGCCTGAGCACTCCACCTGGTGGTCACAGGCTTTTTAATTACAACAGGTTCATCACCCCTCCACAGAGATGTAGATTTTAGTCTGAAGAGAGGATTCATAGGTTCCCATGCAGACAGACTTTTCTAAGCGAGGATAGGCATTAGTTAGGACCTGATATACGAGAAGAGCCTTGACGTGGCTATCAGGCTCACATAATTTGGCCATCTTATGCGCTAAGACTTCTCAATTTTTCATATTTCTAAGGTAATGATGCAATTTATTTTTCAGATTTTTCATATTTCGTGTTTGCAAGCTATAGCGCTACAGTGTGCTACCTTTTCTTCTTGTACTTTTACCATAAAGTGAACAAAGTAACTAAAAACCCCAAAACAATTGTGGAATTGCACTTTTTTTGCAATTTTAACAAACTTGAAGTTATTTTCTTGTTTTCCAGTAAACTATGTGGTAGAATCAATGGTGCCATTCAAAAATGCAACTCGTCCGGCAAAAAACAAGCTCTCACACGCCCATGTTGACAGAAAAATAAAAAAAGTTATGGCTCTCAGGAAAAATGGAAGAAAAAATTTGAAAAGGAAAAAAAGAAAAAAAAAAAAAACGGAAAATCATCATGTCATGAAGGGATTAATAAAGTGTTATGGTATTGTTTTGAAACATAGATTTCCATAAATTCGTTCGTAGAGGTTTCACACTTGCAGGTTTATTGGAAATGGGTCTACCTGTCAAGCTTCTAAAAAAAAATTATATATATCTGTAAACCAAAAGCATTGGTTGGTACCTTCTTCCGCTCCAGACGCTCCTGCTCTTCCCTCTGAAAGTGCTGTTCTCTCTCCAGTCTCTGTTTTTCTGCTTCTTCGCGAGCTTTGGCTTCTGCTTCTTCTTTCTGTAAAATGTTTCACAAGGTAAATATACTCAAAGAGGATTCTGTAACACAACCTGCCCAGGAGAGGAGACTAAAAGCTTCTCTATACTATATACTGCTCACAGTGCACCACTTTGATAAACACAGAAACTACACATGCACAAACATTAGAAAAATGTAAAACCTGCCGAAGGTTAAATGAAACATGCAACAGGGTGTCACTATCCCAAGTGGAGAACACTTTCATGGGCATATACATTATTTCTTATGCACTAGTCTGATATAGATTTATTTGGCTTTAGTGTATTGTATCCTGCCCACATCTGAATTGCTGTTAACAGACAATGTTAATGCATATATGATGGCATAGACTTCAAAATGTTCTGATTGGAATTATCCAACCTTTACTTGCACTGCAGGTTATAGCCCATTGATTCATATTATATGCAGGCTTTTTTATTTGCAACTACTTTTTAGGACAACCAGAATAGCTGCCAATAACAAACATCCACACCCTGCACCATACATCTATCGATAGAAAACAAATAAATGCTAAACATATTCATTCTGAGAGACAATGTGGCATCCTAGTCACCAAGCTAGCGGGACATACATGACTGGCATCTGTAAAACAGTATCCGTCATTTACATTTTCATTTCATAAATCAACAGTACACATGAAAGGAAGCAACTTTGTAATATATCTTATCCAAGACATCCACTTTTTTTTTTTCCTCCTGGATTAATGAATCATTCTTAGAATTCTGAATTCATGGGTCCAGTCTATATCCAGTGAAGACAGATTGTTACATTAGGAAATGGCAGTTGATACTGATGAGATTCTATGACAGGAGAGGAAGAGGGGAAACAGAGAGGATGAGTGGGAACAGAGAGGAAGAGGGGGAACAGAGAGGAAGAAGGGGAAGAGGAGATAGGAGCTACAGGCAGAGATTTTCCCTTCTCCTACAACCTAGGATCTTATCAGCAGCAATTGTCATCTGAGTAAAGTAACAATTTTGAGAATGAAAGATCAGTCCTGGAGGATAGTGTCTAGTTCAACCTGAAAATTTGGTGAAACATCCTCATGAAAAGATGTATGGAACAAAACTCAGCAGCCCCATACATTGTTTAGTGGCCAGTGCAGAGTACTGCACTTTATCTTCCATTCACCCATACACCTCTCATATTGATGACATTCAAGTGACTGAGTGATAAAGTGCAGTACTCATCAGTGGCTAATAAGGAATATATGGGGTTGCTGAGTTCCAATGGCTACTGGAAAAGATTTCAACGATGGGGGTGCTGGGTGTGGTTCCCCAAAACTCATATTGATGACTCATTCTCTTGATAGGTCATAAATGCTTTGGTCCTGGACAACCCCTTTAAACTGGTTAAAATCAGACATATAATAGTTTGCATGGAAAATGCAAATTCAAAATTATTAATCTGTAATCCACTGAGCCATGTTGCGTACAAAATTGAGAAAAGCATAGCGACCGATAACCTTAAAGTGAATTTTCACCAGATTTTTGCATTGTGTGATCTGTTATGGATGTTCATATGACCAGGGAACAGAATATCCATGTCAATAACTTCTCTGCCCCTAAAGGATTCAGCAAAATAGTTATCTACATTTAACCATTTAGCTGAAGAATATTCTTCAACCTCCTTTTATACAACATTATCGTAAATGTTTCTTGTCTCTCACTTGTTTCTGTAGTCTCTCAGTCTCCTCTTGCTCAGCTCTGGCTTTTTCTTCTGCAGCCTTCCTCTGTTCTTCCTCTTCCTGTTGACGTCTCTTTTCCTCCGCTTGTCTCTTCTGCTCCTCCAGTCGCTGGGCATCGGCCTCTCTCTGGAGTCTTTCCTCTGCCTCCCGAAGTGCTCGCTCTTCTCTTTCTCGTCTATAGTTGACAGAATTTGAGGGTTTAAGAATAACCAAGCTACTACAATAAATATGTAACAAATAAATAACGGTAGCCAGATATAAGACAAGGAAATACAATAGTTTCTATATGTAAGAAGCAGTGAGCCTCAACTTTCTAGATCATCATCTATGATTTAGTGGAGTTGTCAAAGATGTCCTCAAACCTACATTATCCCCTTGATGACCGCCAACACTTCTTTTTACTGACCTGAAGATATAAGAGAATAGCATCCCCCGACGGGTGAAAATCCAGCAGCTGTCAGCTGTACACTATTGTTGACAACTTACCGACCATATCTGTTTAACCCAGGGGTCCTCAAACTATGGCCCGCGGGTCACATGTGGCCCACCGAGGACATTTATCTGGCCCGTCGGCCCCGCCGACATTGAATGTCACTACAGTTCAATGCCGGCGGGCCCTTTAATCGCTGGTGGAACCACAATGCAGCGAGGAAGGACTTGCGGCCTTCTGTATGCAGCACAAACAACGTGATTGTCATCATGCTGCCTGCGCAGCCTGATGACGTCACGCCGCCTGTGCCAGAAGAAGACGGAGTCGAGCGCACGCCTTTTCAGAGCAGCGGGGACATAGGTGAGTACTGGTATTTATTTATTTATTTTTTAACGCCGGGCCCGGCCTATTGGGGAATATGCTGCCTATTGGGACATTTACCTGCCTATTGGGAACCAATGCTGCCTATTGGGGACCTATGCTGCCTATTGGGACATTTACCTGCCTATTGGGTACCTATGCTGCCTATTGGGACATTTACCTGCCTATTGGGGACCAATGCTGCCTATTGGGGACATTACCTGCCTATCGGGACTCTCGCACCACACCAGTCTGAGCCTGAGGTACAACGGGAGTTCCACCAATATGGGCACTAGTGAGGCTGAAATTATATGGACTGGCAAGGCTGCACTGATGAGCACTGATCAGACTGCATTGATGGGCAGTGCAGTCTGTGTGTCTCTGTGTGGGCAATTTTATTTCTGGTATATTGTTTTTGTAGCGCTGTATATATATTGGTATTTTACTAATAGCAATTTGGAATCCCTAGGAAACAATGATATCAAGAAAGAGAAATTGCTTGTTACGACTAGCAGTGACAAATATGGAACCAAACATTGACCATCTCATTAGCCAAAAGCAGGCCCATAATTCCCATTGAAATATCGGTAAGTTTGTTTATTTAACTTTACTTGTTCTTTATTTTAAATTTGCTCCAGTTTTGTTTTTTTAACTTCAAAATAAGATTTGTGCAATGTGCATAGGAATTTGTTCGTTTTTTTTAAACTACCGTATATTCCAGCACTCCAGTTGTTCGAGGGACCGTGAACTGGCCCCGTTTAAAAAGTTTGAGGGTCTGTGCACACGTTGCGGATTCTGCTGCGGATCCGCAGCAGAACTGCAAGTGAGGTACAGTAGCATTAGATTCAATGTAAAATAAAAAACGCAGTGCACATGCTGCGGATTTTTCCGCGCGGATTTGGTGCGGATTTAAATCCGCAGCATATCACTTCTTTTGTGCAGTTCCGCAGCGTTGTCAGACCTGCTCTAAATAGAAATCCGCAGGTCTAAAAACGCAGGGGAAATCCGCATAAAAAACGCGGAAAATCCGCAGCAAATCCGCAGGTAAAACCCAGGTCATTTTACCTGTGGATTTACCAAAATCTGCGTGGAAAATTCCTCAGCAGAATCCGCACCGTCTGCACATAGCCTGAGGACCCCTGGTTTAACCTCTTAGATGCTGCTCTCAAAAGTGACTACATCATGTAAACAGTTAACAGAGTGTGGGGGCTCCCTCTATAAACCCCATTGGCACACTGACATCTTTATCGGGTGGTCCTGATGTTTGACATGGCAATTCACGGCCAAATAATGGCCTTAGAGTCTGCTGGCTATAGCGACCTGTTCAGAAGTTAGAGACAGTTACATGGTGAATATAGTCAATTCAAACCTGGATAGGTCCCTAAAAAAATATATTTTGTAAATTTCATTTCAGTTTACAAATGGTGCTGATGTAAAGCCGACATGAGGGAAATGTTATTTATTAACCCCTTAATGTCCATTGACGTGCACAGTCCGTCATGGCAAGGTGTCAGTTTTGGCACCTTGACGGACTGTGCACGTCATGCCTTTGAACTACCACTGCGTGTAAACACGCAGTGGTAGTTCAGTGCCGACAGCTGTCTATGACAGCTGACAGGCACGGCAAGCGGTGCGGGGACCTTTGCCGTCGGTCCCCCCACCTACAGCGCTGTGATTGGTCAGTCAATCTGACTGATCAAACACAGCAGCGATCGAACAGGAGATGCTGAAATTTCAGGATCTCCAGCGCGATCAGTGGAGGAGCCGGCGCTGCAGTGGCCAAGCTTCCTGCACTGACAGCCAGGAGTGGTGCCCCCGCCGCCCCTGGCTGTTAACCCCCTGACTGCTCGGGGGGGAGGCAGAGGGTCGGGAGCTCCCTCTGCCTCAGATCGGCGCCCTGCAATGTATTTGCAGGGCCCGATCTCTGCCTTGATGACCTGGGGGTTGTCATGACAACCTCCGGGTCATCTAGCTACGGAAAGCTGCTGTGATCATGGTCACAGCAGCTTTCACTATAGCTACAATGCATTGCAATGCTGGAACATTGCAATGCATTGTAACTGCAATAAAAAGTAAAAAAGTGAAAGTCCCATAAAGCGATTGTAAAATTGTAAAAAAAATATTAAAAAATAATTTTAAAAAAATCCCCTAAAAAATACACATTTTTATGTAAAAAAACAAAACAAAAAAAATGCACGTTTGGTATCGCTGCATCCATAAAAATCCCATCTATAAAACCGTAACCCTAGTTAACGCCTTCAGTGAAAGTCGTAAAAATAAACAAAAAAGTAGTAAATTATACTTTTTCCAAGCGGTATCATCATACCGTTTGGAAAAGACGGATTTTGGTAAGAACTTACCTGTAAAATCCTTTTCAGCGAAGGAAGGAAGAGAGACACAGTATTCATTACTGATGGTAGGCGGAGCCCAGATATGATTGACACCTCAGATTAAAAAGAGTGTTGACCGGCCCTTCCAGCTCGGGCTCCTCCTACTCAGCTTTCTTCAGTCGTACCCAAGCTTAAGGAAGAGCAAGATCACCAGCGGAGCAACATAACCCCTTCTGAAGGACTTCAGAGAAAAACACAATAATACAGGTTATGCATACATGTGGCAAAAAATCACACAGTTCCAGGTACTACTCACTGGACCTGACCACTGCGATGAGCTGGTAATGCTGGAACAGAGCCGTAGCGCGTCGACCTCAGCCCAGATAAACGCTATCAGAGAAGGGTCACGCCGCATCTGTAAATACAACAACACACTTCTGCCATGGAGGGAGCTGTGTCTCTCTTCCTTCCTTCGCTGAAAAGGATTTTACAGGTAAGTTCTTACCAAAATCCGTCTTTCAGCTGCAGAGGGAAGGAAGAGAGCCACAGTATTCATTACTGATGGGACGTCCCAAAGCAGTTTAAAAATAAGGGTGGGAAAAAACCAACAAAAGGCAGAAACCTAACAACCTAGATAAAAGCGCAACAGGCGCCAAATACAAGTTAACTAGAACTTTAAACTACCGCTGCCTGCAGGACCCTACGTCCTAAGGCCGCATCAGCGGAAGCACTAACGTCCACCTTATAAAACTTTGTAAATGTGTGGACAGGACACCAGGTCGCCGCTCGGCAGAGCTGAGCTGCCGAAGCCTTGATAAAAGGCCCACGATGAAGCCACAGCCCTCGTGGAGTGAGCTCGAACCTTAATCGGGCAAGGTTCGCCTTTAAGTCGGTAAGCTTCCAAAATGGCCGACCGAATCCAACGAGCTATAGAGTCCTTGGAAGCTCGTTGACCACGCCTGCGACCTGCAGGAATTACAAACAGAAAAACTGACTTCCGAAAAAACTTGAGTCATAGGCAAATAGAACTTCAAGGCCCGCACCAAATCCAATGTGTGCAAGGCCCGTTACTTTGCCTTCCTCGGGCCCGGGCAAAGCGAGGGCAACACAATATCCTGGTTAACATGAAAATGCGACACCACCTCAGGTAGAAAGTCGCCCCGTGTGTAAAGCACTACTCGATCAGAGTAAAACTCCAGGAAAAGAGGCGAGCAGGAAAGAGCCGCCAACTCAAAAACTCTTCTCAAAGAGGTTACCGCCACTAAGAAGACAACCTTCCAAGAAAGTAGAGAAAGGCTAGCAGAAATCATAGCCTCAAAAGGCACATGTTGAAGAGCCTCCAAGACATGGTTGAGCCGCCATGGAGACACAGACGCCTTCCGCGGCGGAAACTGACAGGTTACTCCGCGAAAAAAAGGAAAGCACGTCTCTACGGGAGGCGATAGCCCTCCGAAACAGTAAGGACAGAGTAGAAACCTGACCTTTCAGGGTGCTCACTGCCAAACCTTTGTCCAGCCCATACTGTAGACAAATTGGGAATGGAAAAAACCCTTGGGTTCCTTGAAGAACCCGAACACCACGAAAAGAAGACTTCCCAAGTCTTGTGATAAATCCTAGTAGTAGCCGAACTACTGGCAGCTCGCAGAGTGGCAATGACTTTGCTGAAAAACCTCTAAGGGTCAATATTTCGGTCTCAAGAACCACGCCGTCAAACGCAGAGACTTCAAGTCCGGATGACGAGCGGGTCCCTGGGTTAACAGGACCGGGCGAAGAAGAAGTGGGAATGGCAGCGCCGCCAAAAGCGACACTAGTGTCGAGAACCACGTCCTTAGACTAGCTCGAAATGGTCCCACGGATCCATCAGAGCGTCTACCGCCACAGCCTTCGAGTCCTTGTACCTGGACATGAAGGTCGGTAGTTTAGTATTGAACCTGGACGCCATCAAGTCCACTTGATGAGTTCCCCAAAGGGAGCACAGCAGTGCAAAAAATTTTCGGATGAAAACTCCATTCTCCGGGATCCATCTTCTCGCGACTGAGGAAGTCCGCCGTGGTATTCTGGACTCCTGGGATGTGAATCGCAGAGATGGCTGGAACCCTGGACTCGGCCCATATCAGGATCCGAGACACCTCCATCAAGAGCCTGGAACTCCTCGTCCCGCCTTGGTGGTTGATATACGCAACCGCCGTCGCGTTGTCTGTCTGCACTCGGACTGACAGACCGCTCAAAGAGGCCGTCCAGTGTTGGAGGCAAAGAAAAAATTGCCCTCAATTCCAGGATGTTGATCGGTAGAACCGACTCTTCCGATGACCATACTCCCTGTATCCAAAGATCGTTCCAGACACCCCCCCCAGCCTGTCAGGCTGGCATTGGTGGTTATGACCGACCACTTCGGAGGGAGGAAAGACTTTCCCAGGGATAACGCTCCTGGACGTAACCACCATCCTAGGGATTCTCGCACCCTGTGAGAGATGGTGACGCTGCAATCCAGTGAAACTTGCGATCGATCCCAACGACTCAGAATGAGCTTTTGGAGAGCTCTGGAATGAAATTGGGCAAACGGAAGTGCCTCCATGGTCAAAACCAGAAGGCGCATACCTTCCGAAGGGACATTGCTGTCGCAGACTTCATAATCTGTACATGTCAGAAAAGACATGCCTGCTTATCTGGAGGTAGGGACACCACCGCCCGTACCGTGTCGAAATGCATCCCCAAAAACAGGATCGACTGCGACGATTCAGAGACGACTTCCCCTTGAGCTGAAGGGATAGATTGCGAGCCGTCACTGCCTCCTCCTTTGAGGACGCCACAATCGAAAGGTCGTCCAGGGAGGGGCGAATCGTAAATCCCCGTCTTCTTTGAAGACTTGCCATGAGATTTAGACGCCAGAATCGTTGTAGAAATTCTGGGCGTTAAGGCCAAGCGAATGACCGAGCCACAACCTGGTAATGGTTGATCTATGGCAAAAATGAAGGAAGCGCTGGTGAGCTCTTCCGACGGAAACATGCAATTAAGCGTCGCGAATGTCGATTGACCAAAAAGTCGTTCTGCGACAGGACTGCCATAACGGAGCGACGCGACTCCATGTGGAATTTTCGGGTGTGGACAAGCCGATTCAATCTTTCCAGAATAGGGCGAAATTTGTCCTCCTTTTTGGGGACTACTAAGAGGTTGAATAAAAAAAATCCTCTTCCCCGGTCCTCTGCGGAACCGGTATCACCACACCCTTCTGCAGAAGGGAATCGACCTCTCGCAGTAGAGAGGTAAATAGTTCGGCTCTGACGGAATGCAAGATTGGCAAAACAACTGTCCGGTGGTCGAGAAAGAAACTCTATGAAGTAGCCTGCCAACACAACCTGTGTCACCCAGGCGTCCGACACACGGGAAACCCAAGTCGGTTTGAATTGGGAGTAAACGACCCCCCACTCGAGAGCGCTCGAGTGAGATTCAGATGTCAGTCCGCCTTAGCGGATTTTTTGCCAGCTTCTGTCTTAACAGAAGTTCTGTTTCCAGGGTATGCGGAATTTCTGAGAATTCCCCTTTTTTTTTTTTTTTTTTTTAAAAAAAAGAGAGAGACGACCCAAACCCCCAGAGGGTTGGCCGGATCATCCCTTGAACAGAAAGGACTGCCGATAACTATCGGCTCTAGTCCTGCCAGACGCAGAAGTCACAGCTCTGCGCTGCGGTAAAGCTGTTTCTTTTGCCTTTACCTTGGCAATCAGCTCCGTGAGGTCAGATTCAAATAGCTGACCACTTTGTAAGCTAAAGACAGCAAACCCTGTTGGAAAACCGCGTTCCACCGTCCAAGTCACAGTGCTCTTCTGACTGTGACTGCCGAGGATTGCGCCCTGGATAGCAGTGACGCATTATCCTTCAACTTGAAAAGCCCATCTACCTCGATAGAGGGGATCCATCTTGCCACGCCGTCCTTAGACGGTCCAACCGGCTCAGGGGGACTTAACAAGTACACCTAGATCCTTAATACCGAATCTATGATCCACAGCCTCGCAGATGAATATTGTTGCCATCTCCGTTTTTCTGCCCAGCGTGTCCTGCAGACTCGCCTTCCCTTTACCAGGAAGATTTGCTAAGCTGGGATAAAGGGACATTCACTTCAGGAGAAGAGGTCCAATTAACAAACAACTCCGTAGAAAAAACGGATACAGTTTGTATAGTGTCGCGACCCATGCGACTCCTGAAACATCCGGGCCGACTTACCAGGACGTCTAGTTACCTCCTCCGGTAACTGTAACGCCCTCATGGTTCCAATAGAAATTTTAGTACGGCCCATGAGAGAGGCAGAGTGTCCCTGCCGATCCTCCTTATCCGAATCGGACTTCTTCGCTAAGCGAGAAGGAAGGCACCGATTTGTGTCGCTTCCTTGAGAGGATCTAGCTGACACTCCATAACCTAAAAGGTCAGACAGCCCATCAATAGACACTAGTGAAGGTGAAGGCCTCCATTTTGACACCACTGGAACCTCCGACCGCCGCGCATGAGTCGAGGTCTGCGTGTCAGATACGCGAGGCTGAACCGTAGCGGATCTGGGAGACAGTCTCTGACATGCCCTTGCACAGTATATGGCAGGTTAAACCTGTCAGTAACCAGGACAGTGTTTCTTAAAGAAAAACACAAACGCTGAAGGGTTAAAGCTCTAAAAGAGAGAGCTACCCCAGCTGTCCCCCATTAAGAGTTAACCGCCTAAGAAGGGGTTAAAGTAGCCGACTCCCCACAACCTTGATAATGAAAAGGGTGTGCGAATCTCAAGCGCCTCTTATAAGGTCGCAGCTGCAGGGTAGCTATGCCACACTAAACAGAGCAAGTTCCACAAGATCGCTAAAAAATTGCGCTGTTTTGTATAGCGCAATGACCGCCAAAGTTGTCAAGGAGATCGCTAATCGCTTATGCGATGCTAATGAGATTGTCCAGATTGGCAGCTACTAGCGACATTAAAAATAATCACACAAACGATCGCAAAGTATGCGTCGTTATTGGGATCGTTAGCGGGAACGCTAGTGGCAGTATTAATGTCGCAGACTCCCCACAACCTCTTTATTATTATTGAAAGAGTGTGCGAGCCCCCTTATGCGACAACAGCTGCAGGACCGCGCAGATCTGTCACTCAGTAGTGCCCCAGACGGCGCCTGCGCTGTGGGGGTGAAGGGGTTAAGCTTCTGCCCGGCGGGTAGAAGCGACTCACCCAGCTGGTCACGGTTCTTGCCGGGAGTGGAGGGGAGCGATCCGGAGAGCTTTCAGCCTGCTTCTGATCAGCAATGGCCGCCGCGCTCTGTCTCCGATGTGCTCCATGTAGAGGAGCCGGAAATGGAGACTGCCGAAAAGCGCGCGCGCTCAGAGCGCGCGAAATTCAAAAATAAAAAGAGCACGTACTCCTCTCCTTTCCCCCGTCCTGCAGGCATCCTCCTGCGGACATAGAAAAACTAGTCACCGGCATGTATACTGTACAGCGGCTGCCGCAGTAGCCGCTAAATCACTCACACACACTTTAATAAAAATGTGAGTACTCACCAGCCGAAGCGCCACAGGGACCCCCAGGGGTTTCTGGCGCTATGCCCATGCTTCCCCCCCGGGCGGGGAACGCAGTGACCCCTGTGCGCGGTTTGCATCCCCGCCAGGGAAGCCATTCCTCATCCCCTAGGGCCGGCAGGTTCTGCAGGGACCACCATCAGGGTAATTGCAGATCGCCAAGGGAGAGGTGGGGGTCCAGCAGCGCTGAGACCCCTGAGACCTCTAGACCACATTTGGTGATCCAAATCTCTTGTCCGAATTAAAATAATAAAGTTTTCTGAGGAGCTGCTTCCAGCAGCGACCATCCTCTGGGACCTCAAATTTAAGACTGAAGAAAGCTGAGTAGGAGGAGCCCGAGCTGGAGGGGCCGGTCAACACTCTTTTTAATCTGAGGTGTCAATCCTATCTGGGCTCCGCCTACCATCAGTAATGAATACTGTGGCTCTCTTCCTTCCCTCTGCAGCTGAAAAGTGCAATAACACGCGATCAAAAAGTGGGATATAAATAACCATGGTACCGCTCGTCCCGCAAAAAATAAGCCCACAGATAACTCTGTCGGACGAAATATGGAAAAATTATAGCTCAAAATACGGCGAAGCAAAAATTTCTTACAAAAAATTATTCCAAAAAAAAGCGTCTTTTAGTGTGTGACAGAAGCTAAACATGAAAAAAGGGTATAAATCTGGTATCGCCGTAATCGCACCGACCCAAGGAATAAAGTCGCCTAATCACTAATACCGCGCGAGGAACGGCGTAAAAAAGAAAACCAATTCTTCACCTTTTGTGGATTTGTTCATTCTGCCTCCCAAAGATCGCAGTAAGGCGATCACAGTGGTTCCCCCCCACATATGGGGTATCAGCGTACTCAGGACAAAATGCACTTCAACTTTTGGGGCCCTATTTCTCCTGTTACCCTTATAAAAATAAAAAATTGGGGGCAGAAAGGTAATTTTTGTGGAAAAAAATATGATTTTTTTATTTTCACGGCTCTACATTATAAACTTCTGTGAAGCCCTTGGGGGTTCAAAGTGCTGACCACACATCTAGGTAAGTTCCTTGGGGGGTCTAGTTTGCAAAATGGGGTCACTTGTGGGGGTTTCTACTGTTTAGGCACATCAGGGGCTCTCCAAGCGCGACATGACACCCGCAGACCATTCCATCAAAGTCTGCATTTAAAAACGGTGCTCCTTCCCTTCCGAGCTCTGCCATGCGTCAAAATAGTGGTTCCCCCCACATATGGGGTATCAGCGTACTCAGGACAAATTGTACAATAGCTTTTGGGTCCTATTTCTCCTGTTACCCTTATAGAAATAAAAATTTGGGGGCAAAAATATTATTTTTGTGGAAAAAAAAATATGATTTTTTTATTTTCACGGCTCTATGTAATAAATTTCTGTGAAGCACTTGGGGTTCAAAGTGCTCACCATACATTTACATAAGTTCCTTGGGGGGGTCTAGTTTCCAAAATGGAGTCACTTGTGGGGGGTTTCTACTGTTTAGGCACATCAGGGCTCTCCAAACGTGACATGACACCCGCAGACCATTCCATCAAAGTCTGCATTTGAAAAAGGCGCTCCTTCCCTTCCAAGCTCTGCCATGCGTCAAAATAGTGGTTTACCCCCACATATGGGGTATCAGCGTACTCAGGACAAATTGCACAATAACTTTTGGGGTCCTGTTACTCTTTGGAAAATAAAAATTGGGGGTGGAAAGATCATTTTTGTGGAAAAGATATGATTTTTTTAATTTTACAGCTCTACGTTATAACCTTCTGTGAAGCCCTTGGGGGTTCAAAGCTCTCACCACACATCTAGATAAGTTCCTTGGGGGGTCTAGTTTCCAAAATGGGTCACTTGTGGGGGGTTTCCACTGTTTAGGCACACAGGGACTCTCCAAATGCGACATGGCGGCCAATCTCAATTCCAGCCAAAAAAGTCAAATGGCGCTGCTTCCCTTCCGAGCTCTGCCATGCGTCCAAATAGTGGTTTACCCCCAAATATGGGGTATTAGCGTACTCAGGACTAATTGCACAATAACTTTTGGGGTCCTTTTATCCTTTGGAAAATAAAAATTGGGATGAAAAGATCATTTTTGTGGAAAAAATATGATTTTTTAATTTTACGGCTCTACGTTATAACCTTCTGTGAAGCCCTTGGGGTTCAAAGCTCTCACAACACATTTAGATAAGTTCCTTGGGGGGTCTAGTTTCCAAAATGGGGTCACTTGTGGGGGTTTCCACTGTTTAGGCACACAGGGACTCTCCAAATGCGACATGGCGTCCAATCTCAATTCCAGCCAAAAAAGTCAAATGGCGCTGCTTCCCTTCCGAGCTCTGCCATGCGTCCAAATAGTGGTTTACCCCAAATATGGGGTATCAGCGTACTCAGGACTAATTGCACAATAACTTTTGGGGTCCTTTTATCCTTTGGAAAATAAAAATTGGGATGAAAAGATCATTTTTGTGGAAAAAATATGATTTTTTAATTTTACGGATCTACGTTATAACCTTCTGTGAAGCCCTTGGGGTTCAAAGCTCTCACAACACATTTAGATAAGTTCCTTGGGGGTCTAGTTTCCAAAATGGGGTCACTTGTGGGGGGTTTCCACTGTTTAGGCACACAGGGACTCTCCAAATGCGACATGGCGTCCAATCTCAATTCCAGCCAAAAAAGTCAAATGGCGCTGCTTCCCTTCGAGCTCTGCCATGTGCCCAAATAGTGGTTTACCCCCACACATGGGGTATCTGTGTACTCAGGAGAAATTGTACAACAAATATTGTGGTTCATTTTCTACTGATACCCTTGACAAAATTTAAAAAAATTGTGTTGAAAGAAAAATTTTGGGAAAAAAAGTTAAATGTTCATTTTTTCCTTCCACATTGCTTCAATTCTTGTGAAGTACCTAAAGGGTTAATAAACTTCTTGAATGTGGCTTTGAACACCTTGAGGGGTGCAGTTTTTAGAATGGTGTCACTTTTGGGTATTTTCTGTCATATTGACCCCTCAAATTCACTTCAAATGTGAGGTGGTCCCTAAAAAAAATGGTTTTGTAAATTTTGGTGGAAAAATGAGAAATTGCTGGTCAACTTTTAACACTTATAACTTCCTAACAAAAAAAAATTTTGGTTCCAAAATTGTGCTGATGTAAAGTAGACATGTCGGAAATGTTATTTATTAACTATTTTTTGTGACATATCTCTCTGATTTAATGGCATAAAAATTAAAAGTTTGAAAATTGCAAAATTTTCAAAATTTTTGCCATATTTCCGTTTTTTTTCATAAATAAACGCAAGTTATATTGAAGAAATTTTACCACTATCATGAAGTACAATATGTCACGAGAAAACAATCTCAGAATCGCCAAGATCCGTTGAAGCGTTCCACAGTTATAAGCACATAAAGTGACAGTGGTCAGAATTGTAAAAATTGGCCTGGTCTTTAACCTACAAAATGGCTTGGTCGTTAAGGGGTTAATGTTTTTCTGTCAGGGTTAAACGGATAAACATTCAAAGTTTGAAAAGTGCAACTTTTTTTTTACGTTTTTGTCAAATTTCTGATAAGGTTTTGTCTTTATTAATAAAAACATCAACCTAAATTTACCATTATCATAAATTATAATGTGCCACGTAAAAATAGTTTCAAAATCACCGGGATTTGTTTAAGGGTTTCAGAGTCATCTCCACATAAAGTGACACTGATCAGATTTAGAAAGTTTGGCCTGGTCACTAAGGGGTTATTACTTTCCAGCGACGCTGGAAGCCCATGGTGTGCCAGGAAGTTTCAGAAGACATATCTATAGGAATGCTTTCCAAATGAAATCGAGCACATCACGCCAAATGTTTTAATTAAGGACCTTTTTGAGTGTGAAGGAAAGGAACTGACCATAGTCATAACTATACTATGACTATATGCCAAATTATGGAGACTTTTGTACGACCTTGAAAAATATTGCACGTTTTGCTTATTTAACTGCATGGTCCAACATTTTGCTCCATTTTGTAATACAAACTGCCTGGTGGAAAGATGGCCATCCATGCGTGGAGAATTACTGAAACCGCTGTAAATGTGTCCCGCTGGAGTTCTTCTTTAATAGGCTCTACTGATTACACAGGACAGACGGAAACCGCCAGGTTTTAAAACTTTAACAGAAATACAGACCAGTGAATAGATTCCACAATGAATGACAAAAACGTAAACATTTAGTAAAAGGCCTAATAACAATAAATCTTTTATGTTGAGATATTCTACAATACATTATTATTAGGTTTCCACTCTCTACACAAAAAAAAATTAAAAATAACTTGCAGGGACATGAAAACATATAAATTGACCACTGGAGATGTTGTCATGATCTGCTGAGGGGTTTTAAATCTGCATTCTGCTTGCAGGTCCGGAAACAGGAGCTCAAAGAATGTGGAAAACCACAGGACACAATGAGATCACGTCATATACCAAGACTGCATATGCAGTAAACATTTCCTGCTTTTAAAGAAGTGTTTCTTTTCACGTCATACTAATAAATTCCTCTTTTCACACAGCTTTTTCTGATACTAAACATTTTATGATGCTTAGAGCTCAGTAATCCCTAGAATATTTCCATGTACTATATATATGCAGAAATACCATTACTCCACATTTCTCAACATTAAACTTCAGTCCTGTTCTCTCTCATGACGACAGTTTATCTAGATCTTTCTCGAATATGTTTTTAAGTGGTAATGATAGATACTATGTCAGCATAAAAAAAGGAACAAATTGCATTGTTTATTAGTCAAGCAATTAAAAATTTATACTAGATCATGTAACACTGCAGTTGATACGCATGGCTTTTTTTAACCCATACAAGTAAAACTTTACTAAACTTGGAGCTTTACTGTAAGTGCACGGTCACCAGATCTAACAGTATCATTTCTATATGGCATGAAATAAATTGCCTAGCCCTGTTGAGGATGGTGTACTTACTTTGCAAATCCATCCCAGAATGACTCTATAATCCTTTCTGAACACTCAGAATTTTAGGAGTCCAACCATTCACTGTATTCAGGCTATAAACCATATCTCCAACCCAGGGCCGACGTCACCCCCTGGGCAAGTGCCAGAGCCCTGAGCAAACGGGGGTGCCCAATTGCCATCGGGGACACCTGCACCCTATGGGGCCCCGGCTTTAAGCTGTTTGCAATCCTTTCCTCTCCTCATCCCCTGCAGGTCCTGTCTCTTCCGCGTCTTATGACATCTCAGAGCAGAGGGCGCGATGATGTCACTACAGTGCACCCTCTTGTCCTGACATCTAAGTGCAGAGAGGCAGAAGTTGCTAAAGAGACAGGGTCTGTAGCCAGCGAGAAGTGAGTATTTGATTTTTTTTTTTAATGTATGGAGCATTATATAGGGCCCATACTGAACTGAGCATTACATGGGGCCCATACTGTACAGAGCATTATATGGGCATCATTCTGTATGGAGAATTATATGAGGCCCATTCTGTATGGCGCATTATATGGGGTCCATACAATTTTTTTTTTATGTACGGAGCATTTAATGGGGCCCATACTGTACGGAGCATTAAATGGGGCCCATACTGTACGGAGCATTATATGGGGTCCATACTGTACGGAGCATTATATGGGGCCCATACTGTACGGAGCATTATATGGGGCCCTTACTGTACGGAGCATTATATGGGGCCCATTCTGTAATGAGCATTATATGGGCATCATTCTGTTCAGAGCATTATATGGGCACCATTTTGTACGGAGCATTATATGGGATCATTTTGTACGGAGCATTATATGGGGCGCATACTGTACGGAGCATTATATGGGACCCATTCTGTATGGAGTATTATATGGGCATCATTGTTACGGGGCATTATACGGGATCATTTTGTACGGAGCATTATATGGGGATCATTCTGTACGGAGCTCATTCTGTATGGAGCATTATATGGGGCCCATTCTGTACGGAGTATTATATGGGGCTCATTCTGTATTGCACATTATATGGGGATCATTCTGTATGGCACATTATATGGGGATCATTCTGTATGGAGCATTATATGGGGCCCATTTTGTATGGAGCATTATATGGGGCCCATTCTGTATGGCACATTATATGGGTATCATTCAGTATGGCACATTATATGGGGATCATTCTGTATGGTGTATGGAGCATTATATGGTGCCCATTTTGTATGGAGCATTATATGGAGTAACAGCAAAGATAGATATATCATGGAGTAATAATTATTAATAAAAATTATGTTTTATGTAAAACCAAGGTACAAACACAATTCAACAAATAGCTTTAGTATAAGTAGCCTTATCCTACAAGCGGAGGTTGATATGCTGCTCTTCTGAACGGAGCATTATATGGGGTCCATTATTCTGTACGGAGCATTATATGGGGTCCATTATTCTATACAAAGCATTATAATGGGGTCCATTATTCTGTATGGATCATTGTATGGGGTCCATTATTCTGTATGGAGCATTGTATGAGGTCCATTATTCTGTACAGAGCATTATATGGGGCCTATTATTCTGTACGGAGTATCATATGGGGGTCCATTATTCTGTACGGAGCATCATATGGGGGTCTATTATTCTGTACGGAGCACTATATGGGGCCCATTATTCTGTATGGAGTATTGTATGGGGTCCATTATTCTGTATGGAGCACTATATGGGGCTCATTACACTGTATGGAGCAATATACGGGGTCCATTATTCTGTACGGAGCATTATACGGGGTCCATTATTCTGTTTGAAACATTATATGGGGTCCATTATTTTGTACGGAGCATTATATGGGGTCCATTATTCTGTACGGAGCATTATATGGGGTCCATTATTCTACGGACGACACTCAGATCTACCTCTCTGGCCCAGATGTCACCTGTCTGCTGTCCAGAATCCCGGAGTGTTTCAGCCATACACTCCTCCTTCACCTCTCACTTCCTAACTCAATGTAGACAAAACCGAACTCATCATCTTTCCTCCATCTCACGTATCTTCCATACCCGATCTATTATGGTAAATGGCATCACGCTCTCTCCCACACCTGAAATCCGCTGCCTCGGAGTAACTCTCAACTCTGCCCTGACCTTCAAACCACACGTCCAAACTCTTGCCACCTCCAGTCGCCTCCAACTTAAAAACATTTACAGAATCCGTCCCTTCCTCAGCCCTCAATCTACTAAAACTCTTGTGCATGCCCTCATCATCTCCCACCTTGATTACTGCAACACCCTCCTCTGTGGCCTCCCCGTCAACTCTCTTGCACTACTCCAGTCTGTCCTCAACTCTGCTGCCCGACTAATCCACCTCTATCCTCGCTACTCCCCTCAACCTCCTCAACCTGTCCCCTCCCTATATCTCTGAACTAATCTCCCAATATCTTCCTTCACGTAGTCTTCGATCCTCTCAAGACCTCCTACTATCCTCCACACTTATTCGTTCCTCACACAACCGCCTCCAAGATTTCTCCCGAATATCCCCCATCCTCTGGAATTCCACACCTCAATATGTCCGATTATCCACCACCCTTGGATCCTTCACACGGAACCTGAAAACCCATCTCTTCAGGAAAGACTACAGCCTGAAATAACCATTTTGCCGCCTCGCCACCACCCGAGCTTCCGCCTCGCCACCACCACCCTAGCTGCCGCCTCGCCACCATCACCCAAGCTGCCACCTCGCCACAACCAGAGCTGCCCCCTCGCCACCACCCCCAGAGCTGCCGCCTCGCTACCATCACCAGAGCTGCCACCTCACCACCACCACCACCAGAGCTGCCGCCTCGCCACCACCACCAGAGCTGCCGCACCCCCGACCTTCTGTTTCTTCCCCATTATCCCGTAGAATGTAAGTCCACAAGGACAGGGTCCTCTCCCCTCTGTACCAGTCTGTCATTGTAAATTTGTTTACTGTAAACGATATCTAGAACTTTGTATGTAACCCCTTCTCATGTACAGCACCATGGAACTAATGGCACTATATAAATTAATAATAATAATGAAAAATATTTAGAGTTGAGAGTCCTCAGTGGTTGATACCTTTTAATGGCTAACTGAAAAGATGGTAAATTGCAAGCTTTCGAGACTACTCAGGTCTCTTCATCAGGCATAGACTAATACAACATCTGAAGAATCACATATTTATACACAAAATAGCACAGAAAAAATGCAATAGGTAGGACTTGTCCTACCTATTGCATTTTTTCTGTGCTATTTTGTGTATAAATATGTGATTCTTCAGATGTTGTATTAGTCTATGCCTGATGAAGAGACCTGAGTAGTCTCGAAAGCTTGCAATTTGTTACCATCTTTTCAGTTAGCCATTAAAAGGTATCAACCACTGAGGACTCTCAACTCTAAATATTTTTCTATCTACTGGCTAACACGGTACAAAGATATACATCTTTACTGTAATAATAATGAAGCACTATATGGGGCTCATTATAGTGCATGGAGTAATATATGGGGCTCATTATAATGCATGAAGCAATATATGGGGCTCATTATACTTTATGGAAGACTATGTGGTGCCCATAATACTCTTTGGAGGACTATACTGTCCGGTCTAAAAAGAAAAACTTTTGAATTCCCCCAGGGCATCCACAGTGCGCTGCGATTTGTCGGTTTCTGACCTATTGTAAAATTTACACTAGATATCACTCATGTAATGTAAGAAGTGAAATCTTTGGCATTCTACTATACCTATATTTCTCTGCTGTATCTGTGCATCATGAATCGTGGTATGTGTTATAGGGGCCCACTGACACTCTTGTCCGGTGTCCACAAAAACCTGGAGCCTGACCTGCTCCGAGCACCTAGTTTGATTGCCAAGTTCTTTTCACAGTCGTCCTCACAAACCCTAAATCTTGCTCATGCTCAGTAGACGCTGCACTCTCCATAGAACTGCAGTAAGATGAAGCCAGTCTTTCCCCGCAGCACTCTCAGTGGGTATTAAGTTTCTAACACCATCTGCTGCAAGAACTAAGTTCACTAAGGGTAACGCCACATATGTGAATATCTATGAAAGAACATGGTAGATTTTCCCAGACTTTAGAAGGTGTTGGTGATGAGGGGGTGTGGGAAACTCGTGGGAATGGCTGAGAAGGGAGATGAAACGAAATATTGATGAAGTGAAAGCCTGCTGCACCAACCCCTTAACTTGATCTAGATATTTGCCGGGAAAACAGTAATAACATTTTTTTTTTTTTAAAGAATAACTAAGTCTAGAAACATTCGACCAAGCGCTTTGAGTAGTGTTTAACAAGCCTGACACTGTGGTGACATTAGATGGGCATGGTTATTCTAGTGACAGATCCACTTTTAGAAGGAAACAACCTTAAATTACCCATACATTAGTGGATATAAGCTGTCCATTATAGTCAAGGTAAATTGCTGTTTCTGGAACAGCGATACATATGCAATAATAATTCTGTAAAGGGGTGTGAATATGTAGGAATGTAGCATATGTAGCAGAAATGTTATGAGTCGATTCACAGGACCAGCCATCTGTGGCCATCCGACAAGACAGGAGTCCTACGAACCTCCTCTTACCTGCCCGTAACTAATGTTCTACTTTTGATTAGTAAGACTAGAGCTACACTGGATGTGCATCACACGCTGTAACAATGACGTTGTGCCAGGATAGCTAATATAAAGAGGAGTCAGGGATGCCCTCAGGTAAAAGGTGGTTTGTAGAGCTCCCATCCGATGTCAACAGATTGCCAACGTGGACTCTGAACCAGTCCTGCAAATCGATTTGCACCATCTCTACTATGTAGTAATGTAATGCCATGTTCCTACTTGGAGGATCCAAAATATCCATGTATTAATATAAAGATTTCCTTGAAGTGCCTCTATTTGATGCTTTTCTGTCATAAAAATGCCAATTGTTGCTCTGTACATCGTAAACCACACTTGTCACAAAATAATCACTGGCTGTTCCCCACCCCCAAAAGTCATATCTTTACACTTTTCACCTTTCTTGTTCTTCTCTCTCCCTCCTCTCCTGTTCCTCCTTCTCTCTTTGCTCCCTTGCCTGCCGTCTCTTCTCTGCAAGTAGCCGGGCAGCCTCCTCTTTATCAGTTGTGCCCGCCATTGGCTTGCTTGGAGAGGGAGCTGGGGAAGACACATTCACTGTAGCAGAAATAGGCGTGACGGCTTGTGCAAGAGTAGCAACATTTGAAACTGTAGCTGAATTGTCTGGAATATAAAAGGTACTATGTTAATAAAATATTTACAGAGAGACACATTTAAGATGATGGTAGACATCCAGCTGCCCGTACAAACCTATATTTGGTGTGATGCTAGAAGAAGCACTTTCTGGTGGTTCCTGGGCTTTTTTTGTTTCCTCCGGCTGAGGTGCAGGGGATGGCTGTCTCTCTTTGTCAACTTTAACCTCTGCCTTCTTCTCTTTGACCTTTCCTGGGGTCTTTTCTTCCTTTAGTTTATCTGTCTTCGCTTTAGACTTGGGTGTCAACTGAGCACCCTTGGGGGAAGGCTGTTTAGGGGTTAGTGGTGCAGATGGACTTGGAAAGGGTGAAACTGGCCGCCTATAAGGAGTAGATGGCGAGGACGGGCGATTTGTAGACTTCAAACTGCAGAAATGGACAGAAACCATTACAAACAGATTCCAAGTAGACAAAAAAAAAAAACGTGCCTTATTTAGTAAAACTGACCTTTTGTCAGGTGTGGAGGATATGCGGCTTTTAGTTGTAGGAAGTGACTGGCGTTTTTTCAGGATACGTTCCCTACCTAGCGCACTTCTTTCACGCTCATTTTCTCTATCTTTCTCCTTCTTTTCTTTCTTTTTCTAAGGATTACAAGAGATTATTACCGTACTTAACCAAGTATATATATATATATATATATATATATATATATATATATATATATATATATATATTGTGAGACAGTGAAGGGGTGCGTACTGGACGGGGTGTATATCTCCCCCAGGTTTCTTAGCTGGGGCGCATAAAAAGTAGGTTGTCAGTGCGGTGTTCACTTCATTCCCATCTGGGACAGGTTTGCAGTTCAGCCCAGAGTAAACACAGCTGCTTAATTAGACAGCCAGAAGTGCCTGCTTGGGAGTTCAGAGGGGGCTCTCTCTCTCAGTCTGGATCTGACTTCAGACGCCATTGGAGCCTCATGTGAGCTGCACGCTGGTAACTAATGAACATATGTGTTGTTTTGGGGACAGACTATTAGAGTCTGTACCCGGATAGAAAGGGAAATCTATCTAAGTGTAATTAGTGGCTGGAGAAGCCCAGGCTTTATGTTTATGATTTGGTTTTGATTATGTTCTGTTTACTGTGGACTTTAATAAAACTGGTTGCGGCCAGTTTTTAACAGAACTACTGTCTGTGAATGGTCTCTTTATGCCACTCCGTCTCCCCAAGACGGCGATCCCAGAGCTATATCCCCTGAAAAGCTTACAAAATATATATATATATATATATATATATATATTATATATATATATATATATATATATATATAGCAAATATGTATTAAATCACTCATTTCTACAGAATGCAACAAATTAAAGGCAAATAAATTCCTAGAATCTCAATGGGTTGATTTATGGTCTGATAACATATTTAATAGCTACTAGGCTTTGTACTTTTAACTTAAAAGGGAACCTGTCAGCAGAATTGTGCACTGTAAACTACACACAGTGTCAGGTTGGTGTCACACTTGCGAGTGTGATGCGAGAAACTCGCATGAGTCTCTTGCATCAATACCCGGCACTGTCACCAGCACTCGGGACCGGAGTGTGCGGCTACAAGTATTTCTATGCAGCCGCACGCTCTGGTCTGAGTGCCGGGTGTTGATGCGAGAAACTCGTGCGAGTGTACTGTGTTTATAAATAATGTGGTTGAGGTTATCCTATTAAACAAAACAAAAAATCCATTTGAAAACGCAGTAGCAGATATCAGTGTATATAGAGGTGATCCGATAGCTATTGCGCAGGCGACACCATTATAGTAGAGGAAAAAAAAATGTCCTCCTCCAAGATGGTGCCTGCGTCGGCTGCGCTATAGCAGCTATCAAATCACCTCTATATAAACCTATAGCTGATACTGTGCAGGCGCGGCGGGCGCCATCTTGGAGGAAGAATTTTTTTTCCACCTAGCAAGATGGCGCTGGTGGCGCCTGCGCAATAGAAGGTATCAGATCACCTCTATATACACCGATAACTGCTACTGCGCAGGTGCGGCGGGCACCATTTTCAAATGGATTTTTTTCTAATTTCAGGATAACCTCAACCACATTATTTATAAACACAGTACACGTGCAATTATGCTGCAGCACAGGTGCCACGACTGGCGCCCGCAGGTTTTTTTTTCCCAGTATGTACATAGAATATTCATTATGTAAACTAGGGGGCAGGTCATTGAGGGATCAGTGACCTATCAGAAGCCATACTGGTGAATACCTAATCAGAGCACCATATGATGACACCCCCCCTCCACGGGTCGCCCCGGGGCACGAGCGTGTCATTAACTCAAAATTGAAAATAAAGATTACACAACAATCACTAGACGGATTTCATCAAGGGTTTTTTTTTTCCAGTATGCACATATAATATTCATTATGTAAACTAGGGGGTAGGTCACTGATTGATCAATGACCTGTCAGAAGTCATACTAGTGAACACCTAATCAGAGCACTACTTGAAGACCCTCCTCCCCCCACAGGCCGCCCCAGGGCACGAGCATATCATTAACTCAAAAGTGAAAATAAAGATTACACAACAACCACAAGACTGATTTCATCAACCAAGGTATAATTGTGATCAGTATAACGGCGCCAACCTGACACTGAGTAGGTTACTATGCACAATCCTGCTGACAGGTTACTTTTAAATGAAGCCTCCGACATGTAGAGGCTACTTACTGGGGATGAATCATTCCTTTTCCTTGGCGTTACATCAGGACTGCCGGCTGTAGTCCTACGACGCTCGGAGCAACGATGCTTGTGATTATTACATGGCGTAAGTGGACTTGCAGAGGCAGAGCGGGACATACATGCGCACCTGGTAAAGATATAAAAGGTATGAAAGTAAGAACACCAGAGGACTAAAGTGCAATTTACCTACAGAAACACACTACTCAAACTCTTACTCAATTCTCTGCTGTTACCAGGGAGTGTTGCAGCACTGCGACTTCGTGCTAGGAAGGACAAGGTGGGTGTCATCAGACGGTCAACAATACTGCTCTCCCATGGGCTCAGCTGCAAGCTCCTGTCTGCCAAGAGATAAGCAGGTCAACGCCACAAATAAATGAAAGAAACAGCAATTGTCAATAAGTAACAGGCACTAATGAATAGGTAGTGAAAATAAAAATACTAAATGCTATTAATATATTAAAAAATATTTCCATCATACAAATAGCGCTCACAGTTGAGAAAATGTGGATTAAATATGCATTATTAGTTCACCATATTTACCTATATCTGGCATTAGAAGCCATTCTGGAGCACAGACATCGGTAGAGATTTAAAATAGTATATGTGCTGAAATTCTGGCTCAATTTCTGCCAAGAATCTGGTGTACATATCTTGTGCCAATTTTATTATGCGCTTCAGTTATGTTTTAGGTCTTTTTAGACAGTTTAAAAAAAAAGGAGTAAAATTGCATCAAATGTTGGTACAAAATATTATTCTAAAAGCAATCCAACCAAGAGGTTATGTAAAGAAAAGTGTCTAACATGGCTATCAAGATGCGCCAAATCAACAATGTATGTGGCACAATGTCTGCATAGATAGTACAGGAGGACAAGTGCTTTATGGCAGCCTAATAGATTGGTCGCTAATAGTGATGAACGAGCATACTCGTTGCTCGGGTGATCTCCGAGTATTTTGGTGTGCTCAGAGATTTAGTTTTCTTCGACTGAGCTGAATGATTTACAACTGCTAGACAGCTTGAATACATGTGAGGAATGCCTGTTTGTTAGGGAATCCCCACATGTATTAAGCCTGTCAAATAGCCGCAAATCATGCAGCTGAGACGACGAAAACTAAATCTCTGAGCATGCCAAAATACTCAGAGATCACCAGAGCAACGATGCTACTCGCTCATCACTAGTCGTTAACTGACAGAGAAACGTCAGATTATTACTATCTCCAGAAAGTGATGGGCGTATGGCCCCTTCCCTCAGCGACCAGACAATAACAGACAAGCTACATACAGTGTATTAACCTGTGTGTATAGTGTTGGTATTACGCATTATCTAGCCCTCCAGCAGTACAATATCTCCTACCTTCTAATGATAATATGTTAGTGCTCATCCTGTCACAGTCTAAACAGGAAAAGCTCACAAATGATACGTAGAAAACAGGAAATGTTAACGTTGCTCCGCTCTAGTGGCTCAAGTTGAAAACAGAAATATTTAAAAATGTTGGTTATATTCATACTCAATTCCCTTTAACATAGGCTACATGATATAGAAAATGTATACCTACTGCGAATTACAAAACTTACTCCTTTGTAACCAATATTTTTGGAGAATTGTAGTGACAAACTACATGTTTCCTAGCACGTGACCACTCAGGTTTTATGACATGACACGCTATAGTCACAGTGAAAAGATGATGTAGTTATGAATTGTGTCTTTCACTTGTATCAACATATCAATAGTTGATTAAGATTGAAGCAGTTTTTTTCATTTCAAGAGCTCACATCTTCAGATCCACGGTAAGTCTAGTCGTATTTTACAAAAGAAAGGACAGGCCAGCAACTTCACTGTTCCACAATGACCAAGCTTCCTCCTCTGCTATCCGCTCTGGAAATAGTTGGGAGGCCAAATCTGGTAACTAACTACATTCCAGAGAAACAGAAAGCAATCCACAGTCATAAGAGTCTTTCAGCCGCATGTTTTTTTATATTGTCTTTTTCATTTGTATACACGCACTTGGCCAGTAATAAAACTTCTTGAAAAAATGTGTCTGCACATCCTAAAGCAGATGTTGTCCTGCAGCAACACCCCAACTTGTTTGTGATCTTCAAGCAAGAAACTTCTCATTCAAAGCACACTGTAAATTCCAGGGCATGCTTAAGTATAGGATGTCAGAATTATGCAAGGTCTGCTGTTACACAGGTGAGGATGAGCCAACCCTGGATAGAATTAGAAAACTTCCACAACACTTACTTCTGTTTGGTGAGTTCCATAAGGTGGCTGAGGATTTAGATAATCGCTTGTTGATTATTGAGTCTACATGCCTGGGAAGGTTTACGGCAGACACTGAGCATCTACTTACAGCTAAAGTTTAGGAGAAACAAGAAAAGCACAGCACAATACAATAAGTATCTGATTATTAGATCAGCCTTCTAGCCTACATGCAACGGCAACAACTATGTTTATAGAGATTTAGCCCCAGGCCCGACATACACATCACCACAGGAGTGTAGTTGGCTGGAAACATTACATAGCCATTAACCTAAAAGCTCAAAGTCCAGCCTCCCTTATTAACATGCAACTATGGCTAAACTCAGCAAACGTTCATTTTTTTCATATAGTGGGGGATAAGCAGCATCCAAAGAACTCCATGCGAAACCATAAAAATCCAGCCTGTCCAATCCTTTTGTATTTTTTTTCCCAGCATCAGATTTTAGGAGAATGTGTGACAGCCAACATAGACATTAGAAATTTGTTGGATTTATCAGAACGCTTATGTCAACGCCGAAATATGATTACAAAGATTTCTTAAAAAGTAGCAGTAACATATGCAGTATTTCTTTTATTTACCCCCTTTATGTCCTGGAGAGTTCTGATTTAACGCACCAGCCCATGACCATCGTTGCTGACGAATCTCTGCCCAAGTCTTCTTTGTGGTACGGCTGACTGCTGCTTCATATTTCTCCTAAAAAGTAACAATATAATACAGTTACAAACACATGCAAAAGATGGAGTTGGTTTAGATAAATGTGAGAAATACTAAATTTCCCATTTCCACTAACAACTTCTGAACCATATGGAAAAAGTAAAGAAGAAAAAAAAAAAAAAAAAAAAAAACACAAACTTTTCAACCAAGATTCATCCTAAAAAGAATAGCATCATAAATACTAGCAGTGTCGGACTGGGGTGCTAAGGTCCCACCAATTGCATTGACACTGGGGGGCCACTGTTCGGCTGCATGCAAATATTTCCCTCATTCATAAATTTACTTCCTCTTATATATGAAAACTGATATTATATATATTAGATGCTGCCATTGTCTGCACAGAGTGGATCAATTGTATTGTGCATTAGTCATAGAGAAATTCACTGCTAGGCTACAGAACATGCTAGACCGCACGTGTCCTTCCTACAGTTAATGACATTGTTGTGTTGTCATTGATTCTTCATGAGAATAACATTGTTTTTCTTATATGTAATTACAGGTTTATGACAGGCCAGCTGGATGCTAGGAGTATGAAGACAAAATGCCAATAAAAGTGAACACTGCCCCCTTCCTATAATCATTAAACGGTTCATTACGGGCAAGTATCCACTAGATAAATAGCAAGACTTACCCAAGATAACATGGTCTGTTGTGTAAAATTAGAAATATGTAGTAATCAGAGGCGTAACTATAATAGGTGCAGAGGTTGCAAATGCACCAGGTTCCTTTAAACTAGGGAGGTCCAAAGGGCCCTTCAAACTAGGCAGGTCCAAAGGTCTCTTTGCCCCATATGAAAAGACAAGTACTATTAAATACCTGTGTTACTAGGGGGCCCCAATGGATATTTTGCATTGGCACCCACAAGCTTCAAGCACTGGAAGTAAAGCAGTTCTATTTTATATCAGTCTGTAGCCCAGATCAGTTTACAGACTACAGACTACTGTACACTGACGCGCTTAGTTAGCTGATGGATTTTCTGAATTTTAAACTTCCTAAGCCATAATCCGTTAAATTTGCATCTCTCCCACAGCAAATGAGAGAGTTTCCAGTGAAACGGATAGATTTCTGGAGTAATAATAAATTAGATATTCTAATGAAAATGAGAAAATTCATATACTGAACAACTATAATTATTCTGCATTTCTTTAGGTGATTCATATTGCTACTGAAGCCCAGTATATTCATTTTGACAATGGGAGAAGCCATCACACAGCACTATTACCTTATTCTTCTCATACTTTAACCTTTGCCGTTCCTCCAGCATGACCCTTCTCCTCTCGGCCTTCAGCCTCTGTTCTTCTAGCTTCTTCTTCCTGTCTTGTATTTGTTTCTCTCTAAGTTGTTTTGCCTTTTCCTCTTTCTCAAGCCACACATTCTTCTTGGCAGCTGCAGGTAATTATAAAGTTTGGTTAGAGATCATGCTTGAGCTGCATGATGAGGAAAATCTGTACTCTCTCTTTGGATATATAGTTGCATATATAGAAGATTGGCCTCAGGGAATTAGAACCTTCAGTTCTACTGAAAATCCATCAGCAAAATTTGCTGCCATTAACAGCCTGAATTTTGCTGATGGGCAGCCATAGTAGCTACTGTACAGTAATTTCAAGAATAGTACACATGAAGGAACTACTGTTCATATAATTCCTAGTATATATGTGTGATTTCCTAAATTTACCGGAGAAAGTGCTTATCTAGAGCAGAAATAAAATGTGTCCTCAAATGTGTCTAAATTAGTCTCTACTACTTGTTAATATTCTTCATTAGAGAAGAGCGACTGGCTCCGGGACCACCCGACTATCCCAAAAGTCGAGTCGAACGAAGTCGGCCGACTAACGGAAAAGGTTGAGTCGGAGTCGAAAATCCGACCCCAATGCAAGTCAATGGGGATAAAAGTCGGCAGGGGGTGGAGGACAGTAAACACACCTACAGTGCCCATTCCAACGCCAACTATATCAATTCTTATTACTTAAGCTTGGCAACCTTCATTTACTTTATAATAATAGTAAAGCATTGAAAACTGGGGGTTATTTGGCTTAAGTTGGAGGGGGAAGGCAGGGCTGGCTCCAGGTTTTCGTGGGCCCCGAGCCAAAGAGTCTCAGTGGGCCCCTTTAACACAAACCACAATTCATGATGCTCCGATACGGCAGAGAAATATAGGTATAGTACAATGCCAAATACTTCACTTCTTACATTACATGACTAATATCTATTTTAAATTCTACAATAGCTCAAAAACCGGACAGTATATTCCTCCATACGGTATTATGGCCACCACATAGTGCGCCATACAGAATAATGAGCCCCATATATTGCTCCATACATAATTGGTCCCATATAATGTTCCATATAGTATATGATGAGCTCCACATAATGCTACAGTATATGATGGTCCCCATGTAATGTGCCATACAGTATAGGACAGTCCCCATAGAGTATAATGAGCTCCACATAATGCTACAGTATATGATGGGCCCCATGAATGATGCTCCAGTGTATGATGGGCCTATATAATGCTCCATATATATATATAAAGGGCTCCATATGATGCTCCAGTATATGATGGTCCCCATGGATGATGCTCCAGTGTATGATGGCTTGGGCCTATATAATGCTCCATATATAATGGGACTCGTATATGATGCTCCAGTGTATGATGGGCCCCATTTAATAACGCTCCAGTGTATGATGGGCCCCGTATATGATGCTCCAGTGTATGATGGGCTCCATATATAATTCTCCACTGTATAATGCTCCCCATATATTGCTCCAAACATTAAAAAAACACGGATTTTGGTAAAGACTTACCTGTAAAATCCTTTTCAGCGAAGGAAGGAAGAGAGACACAGTATTCATTACTGATGGGTAGGCGGAGCCCCAGATCAGGATGTTACCTCAGATCAAAAGAGTGCTGACTGGCTGGCCCCTCCAGCTCGGGCTCCTCCTACTCAGCTCCAGTCGTACCAAAGCTTTTAGGAAAAGAGCCAAGATCACCAGCGGAGCAACATAACCCCTTCTGAAGGAACTTCAGAGAAAAAACACAAGGATACAGGTTATGCATGCAAAGAAAGCCAAAAACCACAGAGTTCCAGGTACTACTCACGGAACCTGACTACTGCGATGAGCTGGCGATGCTGGAACAGAGCCTTAGCGCGCTGACCTCAGCCCAGATAATCGCTATCAGATAAGGGTCGCGCTGCATCTGAAAACATCAACACACTTCTGCCTTGGGAGGGTGCTGTGTCTCTCTTCCTTCCTTCGCTGAAAAGGATTTTACAGGTAAGTCTTTACCAAAATCCGTGTTTCAGCTGCAGATGGAAGGAAGAGAGCCACAGTATTCATTACTGATGGGACGTCCCAAAGCAGTTCAAAAAATAAGGGTGGGAAAAACCAACAAAAGGCAGAAACCCAACAACCTTAACAACAAAGCGCAACCAGCGCTAAACACAAGTTCATCCAGAACTTTAAACTACAGCTGCCTGCAGGACCCTACGTCCGAGGGCTGCATCAGCGGAAGCACTGACGTCCACTTTATAAAACCTTGTAAACGTGTGGACAGAGCGCCAAGTTGCCGCTCGGCAGAGCTGCACTGCCGAGGCACCTTGATGAAAAGCCCACGATGAGGCCACAGCTCTCGTGGAATGGGCTCGAATCTTAATCGGGCAAGATTCACCCCGAAGGCGGTAAGCCTCCAAAATAGCTGACCGGATCCAACGAGCTATAGAATCCTTGGAAGCTCGTTGACCACGCCGACGACCTGCTGGAACCACAAACAGGGAGTCCGTCTTACGAAAACCTTGAGTAATAGATAGATAAAACTTCAAGGCCCGCACTAAATCCAATGTGTGTAAATCTCGCTCTTTCACATTCTTCGGATCCGGACAGAGTGAAGGCAACACAATATCCTGGTTAACATGAAATTGTGACACCACTTTAGGCAAAAAATCACCCCGAGTGCGAAGCACTACACGATCCGGAAAAAACTCCAGAAAAGGAGGCGAACAAGAAAGAGCTGCCAACTCAGAAACTCTCCTCAAGGAAGTGACTGCAACAAGGAAAGCCACCTTCCAAGAAAGTAAAGAAAGGCTAGCAGAAACCATAGGCTCAAAAGGTTTATGCTGAAGAGCCTCCAAAACAAGGTTGAGCCGCCAAGGAGACACGGGAGCCTTCCGCGGCGGAAACTTACGAGATATACCTCGGAAAAAGGAGAGCACGTCTCTATTTGAAGCAATGGTTCTCCGGAACAATAAAGACAGAGCAGAAATCTGACCTTTCAGAGTGCTGACTGCCAAACCCTTGTCTAGCCCATGCTGCAGAAAAGCCAACAGGTTGGGAATGGAAAATTTTCTCGGGTTCCGAGAGGACCCCAAACACCACGAAAAGAAGGTTTCCCAAATTTTGTGGTAAATCCTAGTAGTAGCCGGACATCTTGCAGCACGAAGGGTAGCAATGACCTCGGCTGAGAAACCTCTACGGGTCAAGATTTCGGTCTCAAGAGCCACGCCGTCAAACGCAGGGACATCAAGTCCGGATGACAAACGGGCCCCTGAGTCAACAAGTCCGGTTGAAGAGGGAGTGGAAAAGGAGGTGCCGCCAACAGCGACATTATTGTCGAGAACCACACCCTTCTTGGCCAGTCTGGAGCTATCAAAATAGCTGGAATTCTCTCTAGTCTGATCCGACGCAGTACTAGAGGAAGTAAGGATATCGGCGGGAATACATAGATCAGCTCGAACTGATCCCACTGAGCCACTAGAGCATCCACCGCCACCGCCTTCGGGTCCTTGTACCTGGACATGAATGTCGGTAACTTGGCATTGGACCTGGATGCCATCAAATCCACTTGGGGGGTTCCCCAGCGAGAGCACAGTAGTGCAAAAACTTCCGGGTGAAGGCTCCATTCCCCGGGATCCATCCTTCTGCGACTGAGAAAGTCCGCTGTAATATTCTGAACCCCTGGAATGTGAATCGCCGAAATGGCTGGTACACTGGCCTCTGCCCAAATCAGAATTCGGGACACCTCTACCATGAGTCTGGAACTCCTTGTCCCACCTTGGTGATTGATATACGCGACAGCCGTCGCATTGTCTGTCTGCACTCGGACTGGCAGACCGCTCAAAGGGACCGTCCAATGTTGGAGGCAAAGGAAAATCGCCCTCAATTCCAGGATGTTGATCGGAAGAAAAGACTCTTCCGATGACCATACCCCCTGAATCCAGAGATTGTTCCAAACACCCCCCCAGCCCGTCAGGCTGGCATCGGTGGTTATGACTGACCACTTCGGAGGGAGGAAAGACTTCCCCAGGGAGAATGCCCCTGGACGTAACCACCATTCTAGAGAATCCCGCACCGCGCGAGAAATGGTGACACTGCAATCCAGCGATTGCGACTGGTTCCATCGACTCAAGATGAACCTTTGGAGAGTCCTGGAATGAAACTGGGCAAAAGGAATTGCCTCCATGGACGCCACCATCAGTCCCAGAAGACGCATACACTTCCGTAGGGACATTGCCGTTGAGGATTTCATAATCTGTACATGTCGAAGAAGACATGACTGTTTGTCTGGTGGTAGGGAAACTACCGACCGAAACGTGTCGAGATGCATTCCCAAAAAGAGGATTGTCCTCGATGGTTCCAGGGACGACTTCTCCCAATTGACCAGCCAACCGAAGTCCTTCAGAAACTGAAGAGACAAATCCCGAGCCGTCAACGCCTCCTCCTCCGAGGAAGCCATGATCAAAAGATCGTCCAGATAAGGGAGAATCGTAATCCCCTGTCTTCGAAGGATTGCCATGAGGGGCGCCAGAATTTTTGTAAAGACCCTTGGCGCTGAGGCTAAGCCGAACGGCAGAGCCACGAACTGGTAATGATTCTGACCTATGGCAAAGCGAAGAAAGCGCTGATGAGCCTTTCCGATGGGAATATGCAAATAGGCGTCGCGAATGTCGATTGACACCAGAAAATCGTTCTGTGACAGAGCTGCCACAACGGAACGAAGCGACTCCATGCGAAATTTCCGGGCATGGACATGCCGGTTTAATCGCTTGAGATCCAGAATCGGGCGAAATTTGTTCTCCTTTTTGGGAACTATAAAAAGGTTGGAATAAAAACCTTTCCCTCGGTCCTCTGACGGAACCGGTATCACTACACCCTTTTGTAGCAGAGACTCGACCTCTCGCTGTAGAGCGACAACAAGCTCGGGTTCCGACGGAACGTGAGATTGACAAAAAACATTTGGGGGTCGAGAAGCAAACTCTATGAAATAGCCTGCCGACACTATCCGCGTTACCCAGTAATCTGGAACGCGAGCCATCCAAGTCTCCTTGAAAAGAAGCAGGCGACCCCCCACTCGAGAATCCTCGAGTGGACCCCTGGCGTCAATCCGACTTTGCGGGCTTCTTGTCAAGTTCCCGCTTGTCCTGGCGGAAACTCTGCTTCCAGGGAGTACGAGTTTTCTGAGAGGATTTCTTTCCTGAGAAGGAAGGACGACCCGATCCCCACGAGGAGTGACTAGATCGTCCTCGGCCCCGAAAGGACCGCCGACCACTATAGACACCAGGCTTACTGGACACCGAGGCCATGGCCTTACGCTGTGGTAATGCTGATTCCTTCGCCTTAGCCTTGGAAATCAGCTCTGTGAGGTCGGATCCAAAAAGATGGCCACCCTTGTAAGGTAAGGCCAACAACCCTTGTTTGGAAACTGCGTCCCCGGCCCACTGTCTGAGCCATAAAGCTCTTCTGACTGTGACCGCTGAAGCTTGCGCTTTGGCCAGCAGAGATGCCGTATCCAGACCGGCATCAAAGATATAACAGGCTGCCGTTTCTAACCATTCACAAGTTTCCCGTATCTCAGATAACGGAGATTCATTTTGCAACTCCGTCTTCAGACGTGCCAACCAGCTTAGAGAAGCTCTAGCAGCACACATGGATCCTAGCACTGCTCGAAATCCATGACCCGCAGCCTCATAGCTTGCTTTTGCCGCCAATTCTGCCTTTCTATCCAAAGGCTCCTGTAAGCTCGCTTTTCCCTTAATAGGGAGTAGTGAGGATTTACTAAGCTGAGATAAAGACACATCCACTTCAGGAGCAGAAGTCCAATTAGCCTTTAACTCCGCAGAGCAAGGATAAAGTGTATCAAAGAAATGCGTTCCATGAAAACGCTTATCTGGACATAGACGTTCCTCCTCTATTACACCATTAAGCTCATCCAGAGCTGGCAATGTTGTGCGCGAAGCACGGGACTCCTGGAACATGCGTGCTGATTTACCAGGACGACTAGTTACCTCCTCCGGTAACTGTAATATATCTCTCATGGCTTCAATCAATGCCTCCGTACGCTTCGCCATAGAGGAACGCCCCTGCGGCTCGTCCGCATCTGAATCGGATATTTCTCCATCCGAATTTAAAGGGGAACTCTGCCCAATATCAGATACATCTGACTCGCTCCGTGTAGAGGCCGGTAACGGCCTGCGTCGCTTCCTCTGAGAGGAATTAGCAGACACATATTGACCTAAAAGGTCAGACAAGTTGTTGATCGATCGAGCGATATCGTCCAATTTTCCACCGCTGTCGACCGCAGCGCTAGACGCCGTGGAGGTCTGCGTATCTGATTGCCGCAATGGCACTGGGACGTGATCCGCGGCATCTGAACTCTGTTCAGACATGTCTCACCTGTATGAGCAGGTCAAAGCGGTAATACCAGCAAACACTATGCGGTTTTTTTTTTTTTTTTTTTAAACGCTGAAGGGTTAACGCTCCACCAAGCAGGGTTACCCCAGCGGTATTCAGTCAAAAAATTTAGCTGGTAGAAATAACCCTCAGAGGGGTTAATATTGCAAACTCACCACAATATATATATTTGTGAGCCCCAGCCAATTTTTATGTCTCTGATGAGACTGCAGCTGCAGGATAGCGATCGCTGCGCTGCGGGGTGAGGAATCAGCACTCACCCAGCTGGCCGTGGTGTCTTATGAGGAGAGGAGCGGTCTGAGGAGCCCAGGAGCCTGTGTAATGGCCGCCACAGTGAGGGAGTCGCAGGAGAAACGCCAGAGCGCGCGTCTTCCTGCTCAGAAGACCGGGAATATTTAGGCCACGCCCCCGCCCAGCTCGAATATTGAGCGCGAACTCCCCCGCTCCTGCTCCCTCTCTGTCCTGCAGGTATCTGCCTGCGGACAAAAAATCACCACATCTACTTGTAACAGCGCTGTCACAGCAGCGCTGAAGCATACTGACATACATGTAGTAGCGCTGTCACAGCAGCGCTGAAGCATACTGACATACAAGTAATAGCGCTGCTCATTCTGACGCTAAAGCACTCACACATAATTATATCAAAAATTTGTGTGGAGTACTCACCAGCCAAGGCGCCACAGGGACCCTCAGGGGTTTCTGGCGCTGTGCCCATGCTTCCCCCCAGGGCGAAGAACGCAGTGACCAAACGTGTGGTTTGCGTCCCGCCAGGGAAGCTCTCCTCATCCCCCAGGGCCGGCAAGGATTCTGCAGGGACTTTGAGTAAATACAGATCCGCCAAGGGAGAGGTTGGGGTACAGCAGCGCTGGTACCCCTGAGACCTCTAGACCAACTAGTGATCCAAGTCTCCTGTCCGAATATAAAATAATAAAATCTTCTGAGGAGCTGCATTAGCAGCGACCATCCTCTGGACCTCAAATCTTAGACTGGAGCTGAGTAGGAGGAGCCCGAGCTGGAGGGGCCAGCCAGTCAGCACTCTTTTGATCTGAGGTAACATCCTGATCTGGGGCTCCGCCTACCCATCAGTAATGAATACTGTGGCTCTCTTCCTTCCATCTGCAGCTGAAAAATGAAATACCTCTCCTCACTGGGCACTGCTGTACTCTGGACTCCTCAGCGTCGCCATCTTCCAGTTCTCTGCACTGTGACTGTTCAGGCAGAGGGCGCACAGACGTGACGTCATCGCGCTCTCTGACCTGAATGTCACTGTCAGGAAACTCGAAAGACTTCACAGCGGTCGAGCTGAGAGGTAAGTATTGCAAGTGCTGGGGCCCTGAGCAAGCAGGGGGGGCACTGGTAACCTATGAGGGGCCCTGTGCCAGTGCCACCCACCTGCTCAGGGCACCGGCACTTGCCCTGGGTGCGCCAGATGCTGACCCCGGCCCGGGGGGGGGGGGGGGTACAGCCCAGTTAGGGAGGTGGAAAAACTGGCATATGTTGAGGTGTAGGCTGGACCTTCAGCAGCTGCAAATAGAGGAATTGGAGAAGTCGGAGGAAGAGGAGGACAAAGCAAGCCATTTTGCTGGCAACCTATGTGTCATCAGGGGAAGGTGGTACAAAATCCTTTGAAACCCAGGCATGGTTTATTTTAATAAAGGTGAGATCACCAACATTTTGGGTTGACAGCCAGGTCCTTCTTTCTGTCAGGATTGATCCAGCAGCACTGAAGACTCTTTCTGATAGCACACAACCAGCAGGGCAAGCAAGCTCCTGTAAGGCATATTTTGCCAATTCAGGCCAGGTGTCCAGTTTACAGGCCCAGTAGTCAAAGGGGAATGAACTGTGAGGGAGAACATCGATGGGGGAGGAGACGTAATTTTGAACCATAGTTGACAACTGCTGACTCCTGTCTGTTGCAATCGATTCAGTATTAACAGTCGTGTGAGCGGTACTCGAGAAATCAGTCCACAACATGGTCATGAAACCCGTCTCCAACGCCACTTCGGCTGTGTGCACCATGAACATCTCTTCCATGTTGCACAATATGGCTCGTGGTAGAACCTGCACCGCTGCTGTGTGCTGGGGAATGCCTCTAAGGGCCTGTGCATACGTTGCGGTTTTTGCTGCGGTTCTGCAGCGGTTTTTGCACTGCAGAACCGCACGCCATGTACAGTACAATGTTAGTGAAGGGGGGAAAAAAAAGCTGTGCACACGCTGCGGAATTTTCCGCGCGGATTGGGTGCGGTTTCAAAACCGCAGCATGTCAATTCTTTGTCCGGATTCCGCTGCGGTTTTACACCTATTCCATTATAGGTGTAACACCGCAGGGCAATTCCACACTAAAAACCGTGCCAAAACCGCAGTAAATCCGCGCTAAAACCCCAGTGCGGTTTACCTGTGGTTTTAGCAAAATCCACGCGGAAAAAAACGCAAGTGAATCCGCAACGTGTGCACAGGCCCTAACAAACGGTTTACCAGTTGCTTGTTTGTTCGCCAATATTAGATAAACACATAGATTGATCAACATATCAGTCTTATACTGTATACAAACAAACTCCTCAATAGGAAAATATGGTAAACATCATATAGTATGTAGCAAAGTATGAAAAAGACTGTAAGGGCTGTAGCAGACCAAACTGCATATTCAAGGAATAACATAAGAACCACAAGCAGTCATGAGGTCAATGTTTTAGAAAATTAGAAATAATCTTTATTATTTAACAAGGAATAAGAGCACAGCAGATAAAACATTAAAATGTGCCACATAGAAGCATATACCAGAAAAAAGGCAGTGGCAGTATATGTCGACGTGCCATATAGCAAAATCACAGCACTGATGTAAGACCATATGTCAGGCTGTAGGTATAGCCATACTCATCATATCACAAATATAATCACCACAAAACGGTATCAGGAATAAATATAGATGGCATACATACCAGTAAAAATAAGGCTGACCACAAACGCTGCCCCTGCCGCCCCAACGCGAGTTTCGGATTGTTCCTTCCTCAATATTAGATGTAGGTTCTACTGTGGCATGATGTTCTGTAATTTGCCTTTATAGCGTGGATGGAGGATGCTGGCCAACCAGTAGTCGTCATCCTTCATAATTTTGGCAATGCGGGGGTCCCTTTTTAGGATCCGCAAGACATAATCACACATGTGGGCCAATGTTCCAGGTGTCAATGATGCACTGCCAGTGGTGGGTGGAGGAGCACTTTCTGCCAAATCCACATCCCTCCAGTCACGCACAAACCCTGTACCTGACCTTGGCAAGCCAACATTTTCTCTTGCCCCCTGAGAAGCATCTTCCTCCCCAAAACAATCATCCCCCTCATCCTCCTCTTCTTCCTCCACCTCAGGCAGGACAGTTCCCTGAGCAGACAATGGCTGAATGTCATCAAGGCTTCCCTCCTCCTCCTCCGCTGCTGACGCCTGATCCTTAATGTGCGTCAAAGTTTGCATGAGCAGACACATAAGTGGGATGCTCATGCTTATGATGGCATCGCCTGCACTTACCAGCAGTGTTCATTCCTCAAAACACTGAAGGACTTTACAGAGGTCTTTCAGCTTTGACCACTGCACACCCGACAAATCCATGTCTGCCCTCAAACTGCCTGCCCGTGTATCCTCCCACAAATGCATTACAGCCTGCCTCTGTTCGCACAGCCTCTCAACCATGTGCATGGTGGAGTTGAACCTTGTTGCAATGTCTATGATTAGGCGGTGCTTGGGGAGGTGGAGCGATCGCTGCAGCCTCTGCATATGACTGGAGTCTATGGGCGAGCGACGGATGTGCGAGCACAGTCTTCGCACCTTATGGAGCAGGGCTGTTAACTCCGGATAATTATTTAAGAAGCACTGCACCACCAGGTTCAAGGTGTGAGCCAGGCAAGGTATATGTCAGTTTTGCCAGGGCTATGGCCGCCACAAAATTACGGCCGTTATCACGGACTACCTTGCCTGGCTCAAGATGTAGAGTGCCCAGCCATGACTCAGTTTCTCGCTGCAAGTAGTCGGCCAGTACCTCCGCGGTGTGTCTGTTGTCGCCCAAAGACATCATCTTTAAAACAGCCTGCTGACGCTTACCACTAGCTGTTCGATAGTGGGACACCTCGTGTGCAACACTGGCAGCTGCGGATGGAGTGCTCGTGCGACTGCGCTCTGTCGACGAGCTTTCGCTTCTGGAGGAGGAGGAGGGTCGAACGCCTACAGCCAACTGTTGCCTATACCGTGGGCTAGGCAGCACTGTCCCACCGCCGCTGTCCCCTGTGGACCCTGCATCCACCACATTAACCCAGTGCGCAGTGATGGACACGTAACAGCCTACTGGCCCATGCATCTGTTGTGAGGTGCACCTTTCCACTCACTGATTGTTTGAGTGCATAGACAATGCGGCCTTTCACATGCAGGTGGAGGGTAGGGATTGCTTTTCTAGAAAAGAAGTGCTGACTGGGTAGGTCATAGCGTGGGACAGCGTAGGCCATGAGCTCCGGAACGCTGCGCTTTCAACCAAACGAAAGGGCATCATCTCTAATGAGATTAGTTTGGCAATGTAGGTGTTCAAAGCCAGTGTACACGGATGAGAGGATGAGTACTTTCTTGTCCTACTCAGAGTGTCTGCTAGGGTGAGCTGGACTTGAGAGCTGCATATGGGAGAACTAGCTGTGGACATGGCGGTCTGAGAGGGGATTGGTGATGGTGATGGCGGTGGTGATGGTCTAGATTCAGTCTTTCGTTGCAAAAACATTGTGATTCCCTGACTGCTTTGGCCTTGCAACGACACCTCAACATTTCTTACTGATGGTGTGCTAACCGGTGGGCCTACAGTAGGGGAAGCGATGTAGCGTTGCTGGCTACCTTCAGTCGGAGCAGGTGCACGTGTGCTACCTGAGGTATTGTAGTCCGTCCACACTTGCAAGTGCATGGTGTTTAAATATCTAAGCATGCAACTGGTATTCAAATTTCCGAGATTTTTCCCTCGGCTAAAAGTCCTTCTGCAGTTCTTACAGATAACCTTTGCCTCATCAATAGGATTTTGGTCAAAAAAGTGCCACACTGCACTCTGCCTACTATGGGATAAATTTTCAGGGCTTGCACGCTGTGCTAATTTGACCGTCTGGCCAAGCTGTCCTGCAACTCTTTTTGTTTTTTTTAACACGTTTTTGGACTGCTACGGGCCTGCCAGATAACCGCAGCTGCGATGTCGATGCCTGCTGCGGATCCTCCTCCTCTTCTGAGCTATTGCCAGCAGCACCCTCTTCCCCAATGGATGCCAATCAGGTCAACAACTGGGTCATCCATCACCTCCTCTTCAATTTCATCTGCACCTTCCTCTGTGTCACCGTGTAAGGCGGTATAGTATGCGGGAAGGGGCACCTGAGTTTCATCAGGGTCAGAATTTGGCTCAGTAGACTGCGAGGGCAATGCAGTGCTCTGAGTGAATGTAACAGCAGAATCATATAGCAGTGGCTGTGCATCAGTGCACTCCATGTCAGATTCGTCTTGGACTGGGGAATTTAGGATTTCACTTGATAACCCAGGCATGGTATGTGAAAAGAGCTCCAGGGAGTAATCTGAAGTGTGGCCTGCAGCATCCTTCACTTTTGGTGGGGGTGAAGGACACAAGGAAAGGTGTTGTTCCTGACCAGGAGCCTGCACTGATGACTCAGTGCTTGCATTTTTTGAAACGTCAGAAGAGGAGGCGATAGAGCTGGAGGCTGTTTCGGCAATGTAAGCCAAAACCTGTTCCTGATGCTCCGGCTTTAAAAGCAGTGTACCTACTCCCAGAAAAGGGACCTTCCAGGCCTTCTGGAGCCAGACGATGATTCAGGCTCAACATCTCCTGCCTTTGGTGCTATTGTGCTTTTAGCACTACCAGCAGATGCACCACCACCACCATCAGTACCAGCTGCCCCCCCGCCCACTCCGCGCCACTTCCACCATACTTCCTCATGTTTGGGAAAATGTACCAAAATACCAGCAGATATATGGTACTGTATCACAAGCGTACAGCTGTATACAGTGTAGGGCAAAATTTCAATCTCCATATATATTTCCGGAGTCACACACAGATAGTCAGCATGTATTTGTCCGTGATACCAGCCCGTACAGTGTAGTGTGTGAGGAGCGTACAGCTCTATACGGTGTGGGAAAAATGAATGATTGATAACAATGCAGAAAAAAAGAATAAAAGTATTAGTGCTGTGTAAAAAGCAGTCTGCACAGCAGTGTACACACAGCAATACAGCTATCAGGCAGCCTAATAACCAGCGCTGCTGCACACAAGAAAATCCTCCCGTCACTGCACGTTAACTGTACAGCACAATTGCTATCAGCACAAGCACATAAGAACTTCTCTTTACAGCCCTAACTCTCTCCCTACTGATAAACAGCATCCTCTCCCTACTGTTAAGATCGGCAGAAGTAAAATGGCGGTCGGCGGTCAGGCTTTTATAGACACTATGACGCCCCCCAATGAAAACCAATCACTGCAATGCCCTTCTCTAAGATGGTGGTGGAGGCTGCCTATGTCATCTCGTTGCCCACAGTGTACGTCCTTGCTCATTGGCTGATAAAAGGCGCCTGAAAACATTCTGGGAAATTCGACTTTGGCGCTTGTTTTGCCGACCGCATGGTCGACTGCACGCAATGGTCAGGTTTCGGCTAACAAAACCCGACTTGGCGAAAGTCAGCAACTTTTGAATCTGACAGACCTGTTTCGCTCAACTCTATTCTTCATGTTTCAAAAAAGCCCTGATCTTGAGCTTAAAAAGAGTTTTTAACAATGCATAACATACACTGTTCTACACTCAGTCAAATTGGTTAAGAAGTGAAAAAAGTTGAACTCAACCAATTTTGTGCTGCTGAAAACAAATATGATGCTTAAATTTGCTGACTGGCTCTAATTTTCAAGATCCAGAATAGGTTGTAATTATTTACGACACCTTTCAAGCAGGCTTATAGAAAAATTGCGTCTTTATAATTTCAACATCATTACATCATCGGAGTCGTGGAGTCGGAGTCCATTTTGTGGAGTCGGAGCTGGAGTAATGGAAATTGAGGCGTTGCAGTCGTAGGTTTGGTTTACTGACTCTACAGCCCTGATATGAGGGAGTCGGAGTCGTGCAGTCGGAGCACATTTTGGTGGAGTCGGAGTTGGAGTCAGTGTCATGGAAATTGAGGAGTCGGAGTTGTAGTCGTAGGTTTGGATTACCGACTCCATAGCCCTGTTAGTAGCTAGTCTATTATATTATTTATTTAGTCTATTGAGCCTTCAGTATTCTATAATTTTAGGGTGATCAATCAAAAACACTAACTCCGGTCCGATGACGTATTCCTAATTACAGTTGTATAACCTACTTTTATAAATGCTCTCTGTGTAAGGTATACAGTTTTAGGATTTCTTAGCATAGACATATTTCTATATGTTTTTTTCAGATATGCCTTGTTATTGCATTAACAAAGCGAATAATTTTTGCTACATATGCAGAGATGTCAGTTTTGTTTCACAAAGGCAAAACTTGACTACCATAAGGAAAGCCTACAACCTGTATTTTGGCTGCAGAGTAGAAGATCAGGACAAGAGTTGGGCTCCACACATATAGTGCAATAAATGTGTATCACATCTTAGGCCTCTTTCATACTTCAGTCGTGCGACGTCAGTTAAAATCCGCCAAAGTGTGAAAAATTTGGATCCGCCATAAAAGTGGACAAACAGATCCGTTTTCACTTTTCAACTCGGAAAATGCATGTACGCATGTCTGGCAAGAAGGAGGGAGACAGAGAAAGAGAGGATTTTGACTGACGTCGCACGACTGAAGTGTGAAAGAGGCCTTACCCAGTGGTTGCATGGGAAGAGGCAATCTATGCCTTTTGCAGTCCTAATGATCTGGAGAGAACAAACTGATCACACTACCAATTGCCATTTCTGCATACTGACCCCATTAGGAAAGGAGATTCAAGGAAGAAGTGGACTTTACAGTATCCAAGCATTCCATCTGCAATAGGCCCAGTACCACATACAGAAGAACTGCCGATTCCAAAAGCAAAAAGAAACATTTCAGTTGGGTCAGTTGAGGAAGAAGTGCGTGCTTGGTGTCATGAACCATCTTCCTCTAATGACCCAGACTTTGTCAGCAACCTCAACTAAAACATGCCTTAAAACACAAAGTGAACTGAACTATCTTGGTAGAGATTTGGATCTGCCCAATAGTAAGGCTAAGCTCTTAGGTTCCAGGCTATAGCAGTGGAATCTCCTAGCGGGCGCAGTTCGGATTTCTTTGTACTGTAACCATGATAAAGATCTTGTCCAATACTTCATATAGGGCTATTTTCTGGCATGTAACATCATCAACAGTTTAATTTAAGCTCTAAAGACAGAATCCAGAGGGAATGGAGGCTCTTCATGGATTCCTCCAAAACAAGCCTAAAATTAGTCCTAAACAGCTATTGAAGTGCCTGACCTATGACCAAAGTTTATGGCCCCTCTGTTGTGACTTAAAAGTGGTTGCCTTCTTACTTGGTCTTCATTGTAGATACACAAAGTGCTGCTGCTTTTGGTGTGAGTGGCATATTTGTGCAAGAGAATATCAATACAATAAAAGAGACTGGCCTTGCCGACATTCGCTTTAGCCACGGAGTAAAAATGTCCTGCATCCAGAACTTGTTGACCCACATGGTTGCTAATGAGAACTTTGAACAGCAATGAAAACATTAAAGCTTCAAGTATCCATTTAATATTCAGATTGAGTGAGCAAGATACATAAGGACTTTTTGCAGTGGTCCCCAACTTTTTGACAAGGGACCCCTTCAGTAAGACTTTCTTCCTATGGCCGCAGGGCATGCGTGTGCAGTGTATTGTGCAGGATATGGGCTAATTACAAAAGGGGCTGCGATTCGTTTGGTTGTCCTGCATCCGGACATGGTTGTAGTTTAGTAGCTAATGCAAATACTCAATGATTAAATTAAAACATTCAATGTATCACTTGTATAAATTCCAGACTTCGAGTACTAAGTATAATACGGCTTACGCTGTCCCACCTTTTATACCAGGACCGCTCCACGAAAGCCTTCGCTTTCCCTCCCGTAGCAGGGATCGTTGCACGCTTGGTATTACAAGGGGCCGGCTCCACTTGTAGTTATATAGGCTGCATCCCACCCTTGTTATAAATTCGAATCGTGACCCCTTGTATACAAGGCTCCGCTCCCACCCTTGTATACAGCCGCCACCCTTGTAAAGCTCCGCTCCCACCCTTGTATACAAGGCTCCGCTCCCACCCTTGTATACAAGGCTCCGCTCCCACCCTTGTATACAAGGCTCCGCTCCCACCCTTGTATACAAGGCTCCGCTCCCACCCCTGTATACAAGGCTCCGCTCCCACCCTTGTATACAAGGCTCCGCTCCCACCCTTGTATAAGGCTCCGCCTCCCTTGTATACAAGGCTCCGCTCCACCCTTGTATACAAGGCTCCGCTCCACCCTCTCCCTCCACCTTGTATACAAGGCTCCGCTCACCCCCTTGTATACAATGGCTCCGCTCCCACCCTTGATAAGGCTCCGCTCCACCCTTGTATACAGGCTCCGCTCCCACCCTCCATCCTGTAAACATGGCTCCGCTCCACCCTCCCATCCTTGTATGCATGGCTCCGCTCCACCCTCCCATCCTGTATACATGGCTCCGCTCCCACCCTCCCATCCTTGTATATATGGCTCCGCTCCACCCTCCCATCCTTGTATGCATGGCTCCGCTCCACCCTCCCATCCTGTATACATGGCTCCGCTCCACCCTCCATCCTGTATACATGGCTCGCTCCCACCCTCCCATCCTTGTATATATGGCTCCGCTCCACCCTCCCATCCTTGTATGCATGGCTCCGCTCCCACCCTCCCATCCTTGTATAATGGCTCCGCTCCCCCTCCCCTGTATATGGCTCGCTCCACCTCCCATCTTGTATATATGGCTCCGCTCCCACCCTCCATCCTGTATACAAGGCTCCGCTCCCACCCTCCCATCCTTGTATATATGGCTCCGCTCCATCCTGAACTGTCCGCTCACACCTCCCACTGATCATGCTCACTTCCCTCCTAACATGGCTCCACTCCACCCTCCCATCCTATATACATGGCTCCGCTCCCACCCTCCCATCCTTGCATGCATGGCTGGGCTCTCCAGTCCTCGCCCCCCCCCCATCATACTTATCCTCCTCGCTCCGTCGCTGCAGGTCCCTTGCATCCCTGTCAGCTGCGGCAGCTTCCTCCTGGCAGTGCGGTGACGTAGTACCGCTCATTAAGGGCATGAATATGGACGCCACGCCTATGGGAGTGACGTCGCGTCCATATTCATGACCTTAATGAGCGGTATACGTCACCGCTCAGCGCTGGATGAAGCTGCCACAGCCGACAGGGATGCAGCGACGGAAGGTGAGTATCGATGTCTTCTTGAAGCCGGCGGCTGTAGCTGTTACTACAGTGCTAAAGCCGCCGGCTCCATGTGTGTTCAGCGTTCTGTGCCGTGGCTCCGCGGCCCGGCAACAGAACTGCAACGGCCCGGTCATGGGCCGCGGACCGGCAGTTGGGGACCCCTGCTTTACTGGACATCAGATTTGTAAGCTTCTTTAAGAGGAGGAGATTCTCTGTTTATTGCAGGGCAAGCAAAAGGTTGCATGGGTAGCGTTCGCATTAGCGGTAACTAATATTTTGGGAAACTCAAGTGCAGATAACTATGAAGAGTTGGTGGAAAATCTCCTCAAAACATATAAGGATCTTGATGTAAAATGTCTTTAAACATTCGTTTCCTACATTACCATCTAGACTGCTCTACATCAAACTGCGGAGCAGCGAGGGACGAGCACGGTGAGAAATTTCACAAAAAAATTGCAGCTATGGAGAAAATATATCAAGGAAAATTAAATCTATTAAAGCTTGCAGATTACTGTTAAGACAATTGTAAGATGATCTGTTGCAGGAGTACAAGAGACAAGCAAAAAGAGGACCACTGAATGAGGACCAATTTTGTAGAGCAAGTCTGCAACTGCTTATAATTCACAAAAGAGTTTAGGCATGTTTTAGTTATTTGAATTGCTGCCAAGTTTCCGCTAAATAAATATCAGAAAATTGGCAAAAGAAAATATTCTGCATCTTATATTTGCAGACAAAGTTTCAAAGTACTGAAACTTATGCATTAATTATATGAATCAGTAAAAGAAAAACACTTGCTATCAAAGAAAGAACTAAAGATTTTCATTGTCAGATATGAATTCAAATCAATAGGAGGCGGATGTGCAGTACCCAGCGACCACTCATCAGAAGACTGAGCAGCTCCGCAATTGAGCATTTCAGGCCGGCCGCCTCAGAGAACAACTGATCGGCGGGGGTGCCGGGTATCCCGAGGATAGGTCATCAATGATAAAGTAGTGGAAGACCTATTTAATTCTTCTTTTTTATCTGCTCTATGTAGAAACAGAAAGTCTCTTGTCCCCTAAATTATCATCCCCTCTTCAACTCCTGACCCAGTTACTCCATTCGTCTCCCTGCCACAGAATTTTGCATTGACTCCTGACTTGTGCAGAGAAAACTGACCTCCTGTTTCTACACAGAACATAGAAGGATTTGGATAGTCAACTTTTAATTGTGTGATGTGATAAACCTAATGCAAAACAAAAAATGACAGGGTAGAAGAGCAAAATGAGCAATTGTAAGAACACAGTGCTATATAATATGACAATTGCAATATATTAAGAGGATAATAACTTTGATAGGAGTGCTTCTATAACTACTGAAATGAGAAGTCAGCCAGCAGCTTCACACACAGCTCTAATCACATGCCAACAGTATACTGTGTTAGGTACATAGAGGACCTGCCAGGCCCAGGACAGAGCATGTTTGTGACATAAAATACACATGTACTTTGTATAATTTACTCATTTAAGCATACTTGAGGACATTTACTATACAATGTAGAATAAGGGATAATTATTTTTTTTTCCATAAAATGTGCTGAGGTTTTTTTTTCACATTTATTTTTGCCAAGTAAAAAGGTTTAATTGGTGCGCACATGTACAGTAATTAAAATGTGTAATAACAGCAGGCCATTCACACTGGAATAACAATACCCCACATCAGCAAAAGGCAATGCATTCATTCTGCACAGTCTGTATAAAGAGCCTATTCCATCATCCACTGGTGTCCGTAGGGTGACATTGGGGACTGCAGAGATGCCGGGGCACCGCCTTAAAGTTCCGCAGTAGGTTTAGATCAATGCTTATGGACTGAAATAAAAACATTCTAAAGAATCTGATCAATATCTCGAATCCGGCAATCTCACAAGGTTTGGAGAAATGCCAGAGAGCTGAACTTTTTACTCTTCACTTACACACTGCTTGGTCTTGATTGGAACTAAAAGCAACCAGACCAACATGTCGGATTTTGCTAATTAAGCACATGTTGTGCTATGTATAAGGTGCCATGTTAACAAAGCTGAGATAACATTTAATGGCAGAAAATGCATGGCACAACAAATGCAGTTAAAGGGAATCTGTCGCAAGGTTTGTGCCACCTAAATCTGAGAGCAGTATGATGTAGACACAGAGACCCCAATTCCTGTGATCAGGGGCGTAACTAGGAACGGCAGGGCCCCACAGCAAACTTCACAATGGGCCCCCCCCGGCCGCCATTTTAAAAAATATATATATTTTTTTAAAAATCACTAATCGCAAACGGCGAATGGATTGAATAATCCAGTCGCCATTTGCAAATTTTTAGCCGCTTTGGCGACCATTTTGGTCGCCATCTGCAGCACTGTAATGAGAACTGCTGTTTTCGGGGCCCCATTAGGGGCCTGCTGTTTCCTGGGGCCCTAGGCCCTGATGGGGCCTGCTGTTTCCTAGGGCCTGCAGTTTCCTGGGGCAAGTTTCCTTGTCAAGCACTATCTGTGACTAGTGAGACCAAACCTGTCAATCAATTTTCCAAGCAATGCTTCAAATCGCTTGGAAAAGCGCGAGCATTCTGCAAGCTAAAAACGCTTGCAAAATGCTTGTGTTTTGCGGGAAAACGCATACTAATTACGTATGTGTTTTACCCGCGGCGGGGAGTTGTGGAAATGCTTCGCAAAATTTCGGAGCATTTGTGCAACGTGTGAACATGGCCTAAAGCTTCTGAGCCCCATCTGCCCCCTGAGAGAGAGTAAATGCAGGGAATCTTGAGAGGGGGCTGTGTCCTGTCAGGGGGCTGGTTGGGCTCAGCAATCTATGCTTCTTTGCAGGAGGTGAAGGGGGGAAGGGGCACTCAGGTATGGAGGGGCACTCGGGTCTGGGGGGCACTTGGGTCTGGGGGGGCACTCAAATCTGGGGGGGCAATCAGGTCTGGGGTGGGCACTCAGCTCTGCTCTTTTCATGAGCTATAGCTGATACAGACAGGGGTCAGACTCAGGACATAGCAGCGTCCTTGGTGAGCCGGCTACTGTGCTGATAGTATGACTGACGCTGTCACTGAGCACAGTAGCCGGCTCACTGAGGATGCGTTGGCTGCAGTGACTGGACTGGAGCCTGGCCGGACACCGTCTATTAACACAGGCTCAGACACTCACCGGGGGTTTGGGGCTGAGGGCTGCGCTGCTCCTGCTGCTCAGTGACTCACTCCTGACTGTGTGACAGGGGAGAATACTGTACTGAACTAAGCCCGCGCTTAGCAGGGATTGGATGCTTGGAAGTCCCGCCCTCCTGTTGCTCAGCACTGGCTGCCTCTCCCAGCTGTCTGTCACAGTGGCTCCTGCTCTCTCCACACACACTGCTCAGGTTATGAAAATTCTGACTGCGGGCCCCTCCAGCTCTCGTGCCCCTTACACCAGTAAGGGTAATAATGCCCTGATGGCGGCCCTGCATAGCGGCGCCGGAGGTGGCGGCGGGCCCCGGAACTACCGTGGTGGTAGGTGAAGCAGCTGCAGCAGGGACGGGCCCCCTTCTAGCCCGGGCCCTGTGGCAGCTGCTTCCCTGCTTCCACGATAGTTCCGCCCCTGCCTGTGATGTATAGCTTACATTAGTTTAGGTAACATCACTTTTATTAGTAGGAGATTATCACTGGAGGACTAGTAAACCTACCACAATGTAGTCCTCCATATTCTTGAGACCTATATAAACCCGCCTCCACCACGGATTTGTTGATTCCTGCCTAAGCACATTGCGCTCAGAAAGATGCCAATATGATTGTTGGGGCAGGTTTATACAGAGCTGATGAATATGGAAGACTACATTGCAGCAAGTTTTCTAGCCTTTCAGAGATAATCACTTTTATTAGCAGGAGATTATCAATTTAAACAGTGAGCAGTCCTGTAAGTGATTTATTGTTGGAATCAGGGTCTACTTCTACATCATTCTGCTCTCAGACAGAGTAGCAAAAATCTGGCGACGGATTCCCTTTAAAAATGACCTTTAACCAGCAGATCTGAATAAATATGTAGGTTTTTTATTTTAATTTCTTCTCATCAATCCTTGATATTCACTTGTAAAGTTTAGATTCTAGCTTATGCTCTGAACAAAAGGCACTAAGACATCGCGTGTACCTTTTCCTCCTGCATGACAGAAAAAAGAACAATCAAGCCCCCAGAGAAAGTCAGACTTGGTTTTCTCCTGTGAGAAATGTAATCACACCAAGCTCTGCTCTCCTCACTGATAACCTGGTCCCTTGAGATGAAAGCTGCAAAAGGTGTCTGTAGTGACACACAGCTCTGCTGCACACTGCGAATGCTAGCAGTGAGATCATTTAAGGGTATGCCACACTAAACAATATCGCTAACGAGATCGCTAAAAAACGTCACTATTTAGCGATCCCGTTAGCGATATTGTTCAGTGCGGCAGCTTCCAGCGACGAGCTTCCTGCTGTGATCTCGCTCGTCGCTGGAATCGCTCCGGACCCTATTTCATCGCTGGCGCTCCCGCTGGGTGAGTATCTAATCGCTGTGTGGCACCTTTTCTTAGCGATTTAGCGGTACTTTTGTACCGCTAAAGTCGTTAAGAAGATCGCTAACGGCGATAGCGTCGTTAACTATATCGCTAAATGTGGCCGCATTTAGCGATATAGAAACAATCCCGCTAGCGATCGCATTAGTATGCGTCGTTATCGTGATCGCTAGCGGGATTGTTTAGTGTGGCAGTACCTTTAGAAGAGCATGGCTGTGTGTCATTACGTCTCAGAAGAAAGCCAGTTCTAAGCTTCTCTAGGGGCTTGTTTGTGTTCGCACCTCTTGGTTGTGATTGGTTAACATCATGCAGGGGAAAAGGACACTCCCCTTTGATTTTCATATGAATTAGTATCTAAACTTTACAAGCTAATGTCTCCAAGTTGGAGATGAGAAATTTTTTAAAAAGTTTGTTTTATTCAGCTCTGCAGCCACTATTAACATACTAAAACTGGTGAAAGATCCTCTTTAAGCAAAACAAAAAAAAACTGTTTAGGAGATTTTAGTAATGACTGCAAAAATAAAAAAAAAATATGAAAAATGAACTAAATTCACTAGAAGTAGCAATTCTTCAAACATATCACTACTTTTCACGCATCATCCTCCTGTCTTCAGCATGAGCGTGCAGTTCATTATGCTTGGAGAAAAGACAAGTCGCTCTGTCACGCCATACCAGCTCAACGCCTTGATATGCAGAACATGAGTTACTAGTCATCATCTATCCAGTCATGTAGAAGAATTGAGGCAGAGCCACGGTGACATCCTCACACTTGAAAGGAACTCTGTATTCTAGGATCTATTATTCCGCCTCCTATATATGTAGCAGACAACGTACAGACCACATGAAAAAATAAACTGTGGGTGAGTTTTAGGAACTACATGTAGATATTCATCTGTACTATAAGTTTCACAAAGGGGAGATTTACAAACAAGCATTTTATACTTCAGTCCAAGCCTACTGGTGCTGAAAACAATTAACTAGGAGTTGCACAACTTATTCCTTTACTCCATCTAATTGAATTATTGTCAGTTTGTATTTCTTATACCCTGCCTTGGGGTAAAGTGTAATTCAGATACAGTATGCATTTAGTGCAGTGGAGTACGTTGGCGCTATACCAAGAATAGTTGGGTGAAGAGGGCACATCAAAGAAAACTCAACAGGGAAGACAGGAGTTGCTTCCTATGTGTCGGGAAGAAGTGAAATATTAATGTTGTTTAGCCACCACAGCAAATTAAATATTCATGTGCTTGACTTCCTGGCAAGGGCAAATTTCAAGAGTTCTGATGGAAGAGACAGAGCCTCTGTAGCATGATGCTAGGTTAACAGCGCGCCATGGTTTGTTATCTACTCACCCAGATATTTGGCTCTTTCTTCTCTCCTTTCTTTTGCTTGCTTCTGTCGTTGTTCTGCCTTCTGGGTGTCTGGAAGGAAATTCAAACATAGGTTCTAGTAGATTTAGATTATTTGTGCTTTTTTTACGTCCCGATTACAATACATTTGGCAGTGCATTCCTGACTTCAAGGGGATTATTGCAATCCCAAAAAATGGATTCAGATGTACCCCTTACACAATCAATAAGTTTAGTAAGCCAAACAGTTCAAAGTATAACATTAAGGATTCCACTGGTGCTCCTTTCTGGTGGTGTTTAGCTTTTTAGATGGCCACAATATCCTTACAGTCTTCATTGCTGCAAAGGAGTGCAAACAATGGCCAAAGTTTCACATTTTGGACTCCATTTGCTTCATTTAATGCAAATAATCTGTAAAGGGCATATCGAGTCTTGCTTTCATGGATGGATGGAAGGACAATGACTCTTAAAAACAGCAAAAGGAAAAATATTTTATCATTAAAACAATATAAAAATGCAATATATGATCAAAACTGTGGACTTGTAGCAGTCATCCATCAGCCACAGAAGTGTATATGAAGGTTGACTTCACACTTCTGGGTCTATTTAGAATATGCACCCAGAAGGCTACGCTACATACGTCAAATATATCCAAAGACCCCATTCACCTAAATGAGGACAAAAGTCATTTTGTCATCTGATAAGCTGGTATATGTCAGTAGTCATTTTTTTCAATTACATGGAATAGTGTTAAAAAGGGCAAAATGGCAACGATTCTCATTGTAAGGATACAATGACATGCACAGAAGGTATATATCAGGAAATTCTCTGCATGTATACTTTTAACTGTTAAAAATTACATTTAAGCCAGTTAATATGTGCATAATAATAATAATAATCTTTATTTATATAGCGCCAACATATTCCGCAGCGCTTTACAGTTTAACAGTTATACTGTAAGACGACAGCAGGTATGTAAGCAGAAATAAACAAGGTCAAGGAAAACCGGCGTTCTTCATCTCATGCATTGTTTAGAACCTCTAAGATAAGACTACATGAATATATTAATGAACCGCATAAAAAGAGTCCCTAACATATACTCGTAATGCACTACAATTGCCTTCATTATCAGGGGTAATTGTTAGTAAACATGCAAAATGGCAGTGAAAATTAACATTGTCATGCAAATCCATGTGGAAAACTTGGGTTGGACTTAAATGGAGCTTCATTGAGACTATGAAGAAGCCAACACATGATGAGGAAGCCATGATGAAGTTGAAATATATTCAATATAGCTGATGACAATAAAAGGTCAGGATTTTTTAACACAATTTTACAGTTGATTTATAGATCGACAAGCTGACTAACGTAAATACACTCTACTATTGATCCAGAATTACCGCTTGTATTATAGTCGAGCTGTGGTCACAATTCAGCTGAGGCTATATTCATTGCGCTTTTTTGCTCTATGTTTAACATGTGCTGAGAACGTTTCTGACCATTAACATGTCCATAGGGTTCTTTTGCTAGGTAGAGGTCAAAAAAGTATCTTGCTGGCCGATATATGTCAGGATATCACAACAAAAATTGCTAAAGAGAATCTATCAGCATCATACACCAAGTTATTTATACGTGAATGTACAGTTAGGTCCATAAATATTTGGACAGAGACAACATTTATCTAATTTTGGTTCTAGACATTACCACAATGAATTTGAAACAAAACAAATCAGATGCAGTTGAAGTTCAGACTTTCAGCTTTCATTTGAGGGTATCCACATTAAAATTGGATGAAGGGTTTAGGAGTTTCAGCTCCTTAACATGTGCCACCCTGTTTTTAAAGGGACCAAAAGTAATTGGACAATTGACTCCAAGGCTATTTCATGGACAGGTGTGGGCAATCCCTTCATTATATCATTCTCAATTAAGCAGATAAAAGGGCTGGTGTTGATTTGAGGTGTGGTGTTTGCATTTGGAAGGTTTAGCTGTGAAGGAAACATGCTGTCAAAGGAGCTCTCCATGCAGGTGAAACAAGCTATCCTTAAGCTGCAAAAAAACAGAAAAAACCCATCCGAGAAATTGCTACAACTTTAGGAGTGGCAAAATCTACAGTTTGGTACATTCTGAGAAAGAAAGAAAGCACTGGTGAACTCATCAATGCAAAAAGACCTGGGCGCCCACGGAAGACAACAGTGGTGGATGATCGCAGAATACTCTCCATGGTGAAGAGAAACCCCTTCACAACAGCCAACCAAGTGAACAACACTCTCCAGGAGGTAGGCGTATCAATATCCAAATCTACCATAAAGAGAAGACTGCATGAAATTAAATACAGAGGGTTCACTGCACGGTGCAAGCCACTCATAAGAATCAAGAATAAAAAGGCTAGGCTGGACTCTGCTAAAAAACATCTAAAAAAGCCAGCACAGTTCTGGAAGAACATTCTTTGGACAGATGAAACCAAGATCAACCTCTACTAGAATGATGGAAAGAGAAAAGTATGGCGAAGGCGTGGTACAGCTCATGATCCAAAGCATACCACATCATCTGTAAAACATGGCGGAAGCAGTGTGATGGCTTGGGCATGCATGGCTGCCAGTGGCACTGGGTCACTAGTGTTTATTGATGATGTGACACAGGACAGAAACAGCCGAATTAATTCTGAGGTATTCAGAGCCATACTGTGTGCTCAGATCCAGCCAAATGCAGCCAAACTGATTGGTCGTCGTTTCATACTACAGATGGACAATGACCCAAAACATAAAGCCAAAGCAACCCAGGAGTTTATTAAAGCAAAGAAGTGGAATATTCTTGAATGGCCAAGTCAGTCACCTGATCTCAACCCAATTGAACATGCATTTCACTTGTTAAAGACTAAACTTCAGACAGAAAGGCCCACAAACAAACAACAACTGAAAACCCCGCGGTGAAGGCCTGGCAGAGCATCAAAAAGAAGGAAACACAGTGTCTGGTGATGTCCATCAGTTCAAGACTTCAGGCAGTCATTGCTAACAAAGGGTTTTCAACCAAGTACTAGAAATGAACATTTTATTTACAATTATTTAATCTGTCCAATTACTTTTGGTCCCTTTAAAAACAGGGTGGCACATGTTAAGGAGCTGAAACTCCTAAACCCTTCATCCAATTTTAATGTGGATACCCTCAAATGAAAGCTGAAAGTCTGAACTTCAACTGCATCTGATTTGTTTTGTTTCAAATTCATTGTGGTAATGTCTAGAACCAAAATTAGATAAATGTTGTCTCTGTCCAAATATTTATGGACCTAACTGTAGATCTTACTAAGACAAATCAAGCACATATTTACCGTATATACCCATGTATAAGCCGAGATTTTCAGCCCATTTTTTAGGGCTGAAAGTCCCCCTATCGGCTTATACGCGGGTCATATACGGGGGTCGGCGGGGGAGGGGGAGCGGGGGTGTCGGATCATACTCACCCCTCCACCGGCGCGGTCTCTGCAGCCCCCCTGCTTCTCCCACGATCTCCGGCTCCTTCCTGCAGCAGTCACATGGCACCGCTCATTAAAGTCATGAATATGCACATATTCATGACTTTAATGAGCGGTACCACGTGACCGCTGCAGGACTGAAGCGCTGCGGAGAGCGCCAGGAGAAGAGGAGAAGCTGCAGGGACGCGCGGCGGAGGGGTGAGTATAGTGATATTTACCTGTCCCTCGGTCCACCGCAGCGCTGCTCCCTCGGTCTGACTCCTCTGGCTGTGAATGTTCAGGCAGAGGGTGCGATAACGTCGTTAGTGCGCGCCCCGCCCCCTGCCAGATCATTCACAGCCAGAGGAGTCAGACCGAGGGAGCAGCGCTGCGGTGCAGAGGACAGGTAAATATCACAAGTTCCGGGGTCCTGAGCGAGCGGTGACACCGGCACCTGTCCCCCATAGCGCGCCGGTGTCACCGCCTGCTCAGGACACTGGCACCTGGCCCCCAGCGACGAGAGGTGAGTATGTCATTTTTTTTTTTTTGCAGCAGCAGCATATGAGGCCTATACTATGGGGCATAATTGTGCAGCATATGTGGGCATAATCTGGAGCATATGGGGGCATAATATGGAGCATATGGGGGCATAAGCTGTGGAACATATGGGGCATAATATGGAGCATATGGGGGCAATATGGAGCATATGGGGGCATAAGCTGTGGAACATAGGGGCATAATATGGAGCATATGGGGGCATAAGCTGTGGAACATATGGGCATAATCTGGAAATATAGGGGGCATAAGCTGTGGAACATATGGGGCATAATTGGAGCATATGGGGGCATAAGCTGTGGAACATATGGGGCATAATATGGGCTAGCATAAATATGGGGGCATAATATGGAGCATATGGGGGCATAAGCTGTGGAACATATGGGGCATAATATGGAGCATATGGGGGCATAATATGGAGCATATGGGGGCATAAACTGTGGAACATATGGGGCATAATCTGGAGCATATGGGGGCATAAGCTGTGGAACATATGGGGCATAATATGGAGCATATGGGGGCATAATATGGAGCATATGGGGGCATAAGCTGTGGAACATATGAGGCATAATCTGGAGCATATGGGGGCATAATATGGAGCATATGGGGGCATAAACTGTGGAACATATGGGGCATAATATGGAGCATATGGGGGCATAAGCTGTGGAACATATGGGGCATAATATGGAGCATATGGGGGCATAAGCTGTGGAACATATGGGGCATAATCTGGAGCATATGGGGGCTTAATATGGAGCATATGGGGCATAAGTGTGGAACATAAGGGGCATAATATGGAGCATATGGGGGCATAAGCTGTGGAACATATGGGGCATAATCTGGAACATATGGGGGCATAAGCTGTGGAACATATGGGGCATAATTGGAGCATATGGGGGCATAAGCTGTGGAACATATGGGGCATAATATGGAGCATATGGGGGCATAATATGGAGCATATGGGGGCATAAGCTGTGGAACATATGGGGGCATAATATGGAGCATATGGGGCATAATATGGAGCATATGGGGGCATAAACTGTGGAACATATGGGGCATAATCTGGAGCATATGGGGGCATAAGCTGTGGAACATATGGGGCATAATATGGAGCATATGGGGGCATAAGCTGTGGAATATATGGGGCATAATCTGGAACATATGAGGCATAATCTGGAGCATATGGGGGCATAATATGGAGCATATGGGGGCATAAACTGTGGAACATATGGGGCATAATATGGAGCATATGGGGCATAAGCTGTGGAACATATGGGGCATAATATGGAGCATATGGGGGCATAAGCTGTGGAACATATGGGCATAATCTGGAGCATATGGGGGCTTAATATGGAGCATATGGGGGCATAAGCTGTGGAACATAAGGGGCATAATATGGAGCATATGGGGGCATAAGCTGTGGAACATATGGGGCATAATCTGGAACATATGGGGGCATAATATGGAGCATATGGGGGCATAAGCTGTGGAACATATGGGGCATAATCTGAAGCATATGGGGGCATAATATGGAGCATATGGGGGCATAAGCTGTGGAACATATGGGGCATAATATGGAGCATATGGGGCATAATATGGAGCATATGGGCATAAGCTGTGGAACATATGGGGCATAATATGGAGCATATGGGGGCATAAACTGTGGAACATATGGGGCATAATCTGGAGCATATGGGGGCATAAGCTGTGGAACATATGGGGCATAATATGGAGCACATGGGGCATAAGCTGTGGAATATATGGGCATAATCTGGAGCATATGGGGGCATAACTGTGGAACATATGGGGCATAATATGGAGCATATGGGGGCATAATCTGTGGAACATATGGGGCATAATATGGAGCATATGGGGGCATAAGCTGTGGAACATATGGGGCATAATATGGAGCATATGGGGGCATAAGCTGTGGAACATATGGGGCATAATCTGGAGCATATGGGGGCTTAATATGGAGCATATGGGGGCATAAGCTGTGGAACATATGGGGCATAATATGGAGCATATGGGGGCATAAGCTGTGGAACATATGGGGCATAATCTGGAGCATATGGGGGCTTAATATGGAGCATATGGGGGCATAAGCTGTGGAGCATATGGGGCATAATCTGGAACATATGGGGGCATAATATGGAGCATATGGGGGCATAAGCTGTGGAACATATGGGGCATAATCTGAAGCATATGGGGGCATAATATGGAGCATATGGGGGCATAAGCTGTGGAACATATGGGGCATAATATGGAGCATATGGGGGCATAATATGGAGCATATGGGGCATAAGCTGTGGAACATATGGGGGCATAATATGGAGCATATGGGGGCATAAATACTGGTTGGAACATATGGGGCATAATCTGGAGCATATGGGGGCATAAGCTGTGGAACATATGGGGCATAATATGGAGCACATGGGGGCATAAGCTGTGGAATATATGGGGCATAATCTGGAGCATATGGGGCATAATCTGTGGAACATATGGGGGCATAATATGGAGCATATGGGGGCATAATCTGTGGAACATATGGGGCATAATATGGAGCATATGGGGGCATAAGCTGTGGAACATATGGGGCATAATATGGAGCATATGGGGGCATAAGCTGTGGAACATATGGGGCATAATCTGGAGCATATGGGGGCTAATATGGAGCATATGGGGGCATAAGCTGTGGAACATATGGGGCATAATATGGAGCATATGGGGGCATAAGTGTGACATATGGGGCATAACTGTGGAGCATATGGGGCATAATATGGAGCATATGGGGGCATAAGCTGTGGAGCATATGGGGCATAATCTGGAACATATGGGGGCATAATATGGAGCATATGGGGGCATAAGCTGTGGAACATATGGGGCATAATCTGAAGCATATGGGGGCATAATATGGAGCATATGGGGGCATAAGCTATGGAGCATATGGGGCATAATATGGAGCATATGGGGGCATAATATAGAGCATATGGGGGCATAAGCTGTGGAACATATGGGGGCATAATATGGAGCATATGGGGGCATAATATGGAGCATATGGGGGCATAAGCTGTGGAACATATGGGGCATAATCTGGAGCATATGGGGGCATAATCTGTGGAACATATGGGGCATAATCTGGAGCATATGGGGGCATAATCTGTGGATCATATGGGGGCATAATCTGTGGAATATGGGGCATAATCTGTGGAGCATCATATGGGGGCATAATCATTTTTTACCCTAGGCTTATACGCGAGTCAATAAGTTTTCCCAGTTTTTTGTGGCAAAATTAGGGGGGTCGGCTTATACACGGGTCGGCTTATACATGAGTATATACGGTACTTGGCCAGTTTGGTCCAACGTTCTTGAAAAATCAGAGTTTGAATTGATATGCAAATGAGGCTGTAGATCTGAAGCCTCCGTCACTCCAGCTCTATTTCCCACCCAGCGTTGTTGCCTCCCCACTTGCTTGACAGCCTATATGCTGTGTATTTTCAGGGAAATGACTCAGTCAAAGAAGAGGAAGCGGCACAGGGCAGGTAATAAAGCTGGAGTGACAGGGGCTTCAGATCTACAAATAGCTCTTCAGCCTCATAAGTAAGAGACTGGCCATGTATAGGTATTGCTGGACTAGTCTTTGAAAAAGCTACATGCACATATAGTTTGTGGAGGGAAGTTAAAGGGACTCCGTTTGAACAATCATCCTGTGCTGACAAAGTACTGCCACTCAAATCTTCACCAGGGGGCCAATCTCCATCATCAGAGCTCTTCTTTGATTGACAGCTCTGGCTTCATAAGGATAGAGAAGGGAGGAGATAGATGGAAACCAAGCAGATGGGAAGGTGTATTTAAATGATTGGTCCCACTGTGAAGCACCGAGCACCTGTATTTGGTTTTAACAGTCATTCTGTGCCGACAGAGTCCCTTTACATCCTGCTGACAGATTCCCGTTTTTGTCCATAGATGATGGACACCAATGTAGAGCAGCTTTCATGCCTGCATTTAACATACATATGGGTACTTTTCCCGGCATAACTGAAACGGGGGCCTTAAAACATGATGTGAATATAGACTGATTGTTATTGGAAATAGTCAACAAACCTGTTGACAGACACACATTAACTGGCCTCTCGGCTGACCAACTTTAAAAGCTTCTCAGACTGCAAATCACTAGAGAAAACTCTCTGCAGACCATGAGCCTGTACAAAAACATTTCAGCTCTAAAGTCTACAGAAATTAAAATGCAATTCTGAACTTTGCAGGTTGGAACATGTAAAATTGTGCTCAAAGCTATGCATTAGTGATGTACATAAAGCAGATATCAAAGCTTTATATAAATCAAATGCTCAATTAGCAGAAAAACAAACACATTAGGCTATGTTCATACTCAGCAGGTTTTGGCTGCAAAGTATGCAGCAAAAATGCTGTCTTGGCAAATAAAACATTGCTTTCAAAATGTTTTCCACAGTGTTTTTGTTGTTAGTTTTTTTGCTGTTTTTGGGGGCATATTACATGTGTGCTTTGTCTATAGCACATGATTATGGTAATATAGTTAGTTTTATTCACCAAAAACAATTAAACTCAGCAAAAAAAAATAAAATCTGTGTTATTTGCAGTATTTGTTACGTTCTCATTTTTTGTGGGTGAAAAAACACAAAAAGGAAAGTCAGCAAAAAGGCTGAAAGAAATGACATGCTGTAGATTTAAAAAACGCTGCTGTTTTCCATTTAAGTCACGAATAAAAAAAAAAAGGTGTGTGCATGAGATTTTTAATATCTCATAGCTTTTACTGGTACTGTAAAAAACAGCTTTTAATCTGATAAAAAAAAATGTGAAAACAGCCTAAAGGTTATGTGAACACGTTCAGCAGTTGCAGCAGAAAAATCTGCTGGAAATCTGCTTCAAATACTGATGTGACTGCAGGAAAAACGCAGTAGAAAAGTTTTGGTGCATTTTCCCCATTTATTAGAATTTGTGAAAACCGCTGCAAAAAAAAACACTGAAAGCGGTTTGAAATCTGCAAGGAAAAAATAAGCAAAGTGTGAATGAGACATCGAAATCTCACTCATTCACTTTGATGGCACTAGGAAATTCTTAAGTTTTTGTTACAAAACTATGAAGAAAAAAAGTGACAAAAACGTGGCAAATGCTTAACACCTGCACATACCCTAGAATGTTTAATAAAAAGAAGCCACCCAGAAAAGGCTTAAACATGATGGCTTTTTTAAACAAAATGCCATAAACAGTGTTAAGTACGAAAGAGCTCTAAAGAGCCCTTATATGCCATAAAATCACTCGTTATTTAATTTAATTTTTTTGTGAAAAACAATATTCTTAAAGGGAACCTGTCATGTTGAGAATTATTTCTGATCTGCTGGCAGGATGTTATAGAGCAGGGGGAACTGATCGGATTATACACATTTTTGTGGCAAAAGTTTCAGTGACACTTGTACTTTATTAATTGAAATCCCTGGTGTTTGTAGGCATCAAGTCCAGTAGGTGGCCCTACTCAGAGCAGTGATCAATAATAATAATAATCTTTATTTTTATATAGCGCTAACATATTCCGCAGCGCTTTACAGTTTGCACACATTATCGTCGCTGTCCCCGAAGGAGCTCACAATCTAGAATCTCTATCTGTATGTTTTTGGAATGTGGGAGGAAACCGGAGTACCCGGAGGAAACCCACGCAAACACGGGGAGAACATACAAACTCCTTGATCAATAGTCTTATCTGTATGAAGGTGCATGGAAAGACAGCGGTCATTCACTGAGAGTAGGACCACCCACTGGACTCTTGCATATATAAAGTAGGGACGTCAATGAATAAAATACAATTTATACACTGAATCTTTCCAACAAACCTATATGCTATTCTGCTTATTTTCTATCTCTATATGCCATTCTGCTTATTTTCTGTCTCTATATTGTGCTATCCACAGATCAGACAGCCGATACAACGTGACAGGTTCACTTTTAAGCACCAAACGATTAAGACATCCAAGTCAGTAATTGGTCATTTAAGGAGACTATAACCAAAGGGAAAAAACTCCTAAAATATAATTTATTTATAAAGTTAAAATTACCATATAAATCACAAAACACTCTGTAGGGTCACTTGTAATTATCAATCTTATTGAAATATAATGAAATTTTCTATTTCTTATCCCTATCTTGAAAGGGTGTCGGAAGTATACTCACCTTCATTCACCCTACCTTGTCGCGGAGATTGGCACCCCAAGTTCAACACGTCGGCTATCCCTAAATGACCCTAATAGAGACTATCAGAAAAACCAACACCATCACCAAATAGTAAAGTGCTGCAGTGCAATATAATAGACTAGATCTGATGCATGACCGTAGTACCAAAAGATTATAAGCTTAAAGTTCTCTTCGGGCACAAAGTGGCATTGGGCGTCTATTCCATTTGCTTTGGGGCGCATTGTGAGCTCCAGCCAACTTATTATACTGCGAAAATGCCACTTCCGGTGATGTGTGGCGCCAGCGGAGCGCACTATGCACTACACACACTGCACCACCCCACAATGCCATCACTTTCCGTTATATTTAGTGATGAGTGAGTATGCTCGTTGCTCGGGTTTTCCCAAGCATGCTCGGGTGATCTCCTAGTATTTTGGCGTGCTCGGAGATTTACTTTGTGTCGACGTAGCTGCATGATTTGTGGCTGCTGTACAGCTTGAATACATGTGAGGATTGCCTGTTTGTTAGGGAATCCCCACATGTATTCAGGCTGTCTATCAGCAGCAAATTATGCAGCTGCGGCAACAGAAACTAAATCTCCGAGCACGTCAAAATACTCGGAGATCACCCGAGCGTGCTCAGGAAAACCTGAGCAACGAGCATACTCACTCATCACTAGTTATATTATTATAAAAGTTATATTTTAGGAGTTTTTTTTCCCATTGGTTATAATCTGTATTTTACTCCGCTTGTACATATTCTCTTGGTTTTTTCATTTAAGCAGCTCCCAATATTAATTTTATACGATTAAGGTGGCAGTGAAAAAAAAATAGAAAGATACGGTTTCAGTTCTGTAAAGGCTCCTTGACCCTGGCCTTTGGGTCACTGACAAGTCGGGTTTTAACTGAAAACTTCTATAATATGATAGACTTGTAGGACTGCTTGACAAATCAAATAAAAAAACTGTTTTTAGGCAACATGGGCCCGGTAACCACTGTACTGACAGCAGAGATAGCATCTTGGCAGCAGTCAAGCCATATTATTCATCATCCAAGTCTAAGAAGAGGGTAAAGGTTCAGGTTTATTGTCATTTTTCTAATGGCATCCATATTACTATCAAGTGTAGCAGATTTTGGTTTCATTTGCTGACAATTTTGCCTGTATGTCAGCTCAAGATCAGCAGCAAATGTTGTAATAATGGTTTGGCCAATATGATAAATGTTGAGTTCAACAATATTACAAACAGCAGCAGGAATGGTTTTGCCACATCAGAAGATGGACAACATAAAACGGACATCTTAGATGTCGATCCTGAAAATCAGACCCCAATTCCACAGTGGACTTGTTTTTCTAAACACGGACATTAGGATTATGTTAATTACTCATGCGTCAGCCAATGGCCAGTAAAGTAGGTTTATGAAGCGCACCTATTTTTAGTTTGGGTGTAACAGCTGGAGTAGGAGATTGGGCAGCAGAGGGAGAAGTCCCATTGTATTTTATGGTTTGCTTTTCTTTTGGAGAGTTAGGACTGTCAGCCACTTGTGATGTGCCTGGTCTTTCAGTCTGTGGTAAAGAACTGTGTTCATCAGTGGGTAATCTTGGTCCCTCCTCAGTTGAAACACAAGGACCTTCTGTTTGTGATGAGAAAAAGGGCTCATCAGCCGACTGTTCTGTATCAAGTCCACAAGTCTGTTGCAAGAGTTGGCTCTTCGTCAAAAGTGAAGAACTGGCAGTGTCTGCTTCTGTCTGTGTGTTTTGTTGTCCTGTTGCTATCCAAGAGTCGGGGTTGTGAGAGGGCTCTGCTGGTAACTGCACATTTTCTTCCTTTGCTTCTACACCTAAAAAATATACAAATATGAATACCACTTAGTAATGTATTAGGTTAGGGCATCACATGGTTCAACATTGTCATGGCCTAGCTGCAACTCAATACATAGACATTCAGTTACATTTCGCAAAAAACTAGTAGTCATCCCAAAAGTGAAGTAATACTCAGAGAATTGATTATGTTAGGGCCCCGTCTCATAGATCGCTGCTGAGTCACAAGTTTTGTGATGCAACAGCGATCTCAGCAGTGATCTCGCTATGTCTGACACGTACCAGCGATCAGGCTCCTGCTGTGAATCGCTGGTCATGTCAGAAATGCCTGGACTTTTTTTTTGATCGCTGGTGTCCCGCTGGCCAGCACACATCGCTGTGTGTGGCAGGCAGGAGACCAGCGATCAGCTGGTAACCAAGGTACACATCGGGTTTCCAGGCACGGGGCTGTGCCTGGAAACCCGATGTGTACGTTGGATACCAGCACGCTGCTGCAGGGGAGCTGGTAACCAAGGTACACATCGGGTTTCCAGGCACCATGCAGCGCCTGGAAACCCGATGTGTACCTTGGTTACCAGCTCCCTGCATCAGTGGGCTGGTATCCAACGTACACTGCGGGTTACTAAGCGACGTTTCCCACAGTGTCGCTGTCCTGATCGCTGCCTGTTTGGCAGCTCAGCAGCGATCATGTAGCGACACACCAGCGATTCTGACAAGTTCATATCGTGGTCGGGATCGCTGGTGCATCGCTATGTGAGACGGGGCCCTTAGTCACAAAACTGCCTACCCTGATGAAGGATACAAACGGTGGAGCAGAGATATTGGAAACATTCTAGAAATGAGATGGAAAATATATACTATATATTAAAGAATGTGTGTTTGCTTAAATTATAACTTCTTTAAATATGCAGATTCAGGGAAAACAGTACAGTAGACTAAATTAAGTGTTATCACAGAAATTACATGGAAGAAAAGATTAAGAGACAGCACTTTGTTTTGTTTTCTTAGTTATTTTTAATCTTTCTGCATTCAAAATTTGAGTTTTTAGCAGAAAATACAAACACTGATGTAATGTATAGGATATGCATGTTTATTATTACAGTGGTTTGGAAAGTACTCAGACCCCTTTAAATTTTTCACTCTTTCATTGCAGCCATTTGGTAAATTAATGTACACTCTGCACCCCATCTTGACTGATAAAAAACAGAAATGTAGACAAATTTTTGCAAATTTATTAAGAAAGAAAAACTGAAATATCACATGGTCATACGAATTCAGACCCTTTGCTCAGACACTCATATTTAAGTCACATGCGGTTCATTTCCTTGTTATCCTCCTTGAGATGGTTCTACTCCTTCATTGGAGTCCAGCTGTGTTTAACTAAACTGACACGACTTGATTTGTAAAGACGCACACTTGTCTATATAAGACCTCACAGTGCATGTCAGACCAAATTGGAATCATGAGGTCAAAGGAACTGGCCAAGGAGCTCAGAGACAGAATTGTGACAAGGCACAGATCTGGCCAAGGTTACAAAAGAATTTCTGTAGTACTCAAGGTTCCTAAGAGCACAGTGGCCTCCATAATCCTTAAATGGAAGAAGTTTGGGACCACCAGAAGTCTTCCTAGACCTGGCCATCCAGCCAATCTGAGCAATCGTGGGAGAAGAGCCTTGGTGAGAGAGGTAAAGAAGAACCCCAAGATCACTGTGGCTGAGCTCCACAGATGCAGTAGGGAGATGGGAGAAAGTTCTACAAAGTCAACTATCACTACAGCCCTCCACCAGTTTGGCCTTTATGGCGCAGTGGTGGAATGGAAGCCTCTCCTCAGTGCAAGACATATGAAAGTCCGCATAGAGTTTGCTAAAAAACAATGAAGAACTCCCAGAATATGAGAAATTAGATTCTCTGGTCTGATGAGATGAAGATAGAACTTTTTGGTGATAATTCTAAGCAGTATGTGTGGAGAAAACCAGGCACTGCTCATCACCTAACCAATACAATCCCAACAGTAAACATGGTGGTGGCAGCATCATGCTATGGGGGTGTTTTTCAGCTTCAGGGACAAGAAGACTGGTTGCAATTGAAGGAAACATGAATGAGGCCAAGTACAGAGATATCCTAGATGAAAACCTCTTCCAGAGTGCTCTGGACCTCAGACTTTGCCGAAGGTTCACCTTCCAAGAAGACAATGACCCAAAGTAAAGTGGCTTCAGAACAACTCTGTGACCATTCTTGACTGGCCCAGCCAGAGCCCTGACCTAAACCCAATTGAGCATCTCTGGAGAGACCTGAAACTGGCTGTCCATCAACGTTCACCCTCCAACCTGATGGAACTGGAGAGGATCTGCAAGGAAGAATGGCAGAGGATCCCCAAATCCAGGTGTGAAAAACTTGTTGCATCATTCCCAAGAAGACTCATGGCTGTACAGTCATGGCCAAAAGTTTTGAGAATGACACAAATATTAATTTTTACAAAGTCTACTGCTTCACTTTTTCTAATGGCAATTTGCATATACTCCAGAATGTTATAAAGAGTGATCAGCTTAACAGCAATTACTTGCAAAGTCAATATTTGGCTAGAAAATGAACTTTATCCCCCAAAACACATTTCAACATCATTGCAGCCCTGCCTTAAAAGGACCAGCTAACCTCTTTTCAGTGATTGCTGCATTAACACAGGTGTGGGTGTTGATGAGGACTTGGCTGGAGATCAATCTGTCATGATTAAGTAAGAATGACACCACTGGACACTTTAAAAGGAGGCTGGTGCTTGGCATCATTGTTTCTCTTCTGTTAACCATGGTTATCTCTAAAGAAACACGTGCAGTCATCATTGCAATGCACAAAAATGGCCTAACAGGGAAGAGTATCGCAGCTAGAAAGATTGCACCTCAGTCAACAATCTATCGCATCATCAAGAACTTCAAGGAGAGAGGTTCCATTGTTGCCAAAAAGGCTTCAGGGCGCCCAAGAAAGACCAGCAAGCGCCAGGACCGTCTCTTAAAAGTGTTTCAGCTGCGGGATCGGGCTACCAGCAGTGCAGAGCTTGCTCAGGAATGGCAGCAGGCAGGTGTGAGTGCATCTGCACGCACTGTGAGGCGGAGACTCTTGGAGCAAGGCCTGGTCTCAAGGAGGGCAGCAAAGAAGCCACTTCTCTCCAGAAAAAACATCATGGACAGACTGATATTCTGCAAAAGGTACAGGCAGTGGACTGCTGAGGACTGGGGTAAATTTATTTTCTCTGATGAATCCCCTTTTCGATTGTTGAAACACATGAAAACCCCAGAATAGGGAGCTAATAGTTCTTGGTCTATGAATGTAAGCATAGAAACTTTTTGGTTGAAATTCTCTAACAGTATTTGGGGCAGAAAACCAGCATGATAATGGTACACCTAAACCAATTCATCCCAACGTCAAAGCATGTGTGGCAGCATCAACATGCTTTTTCAGCTTGATGGACAGACCTTTGCCAATTGAAAGGAAACTGAATGAGGCCAAATACAGAGATATTAGTGCATAGCCTCTCCAGAGTCTTGGACCTAGACTTTGCCGAGTCACCTTCAAGAGACAATGACAACAAAATAAAAGTGCTCAAGAAAACTTGTGACATTCTAAGGGACTGCCCAGCCCAGAGCCAGACTTAAACCCATTGAGCATGCGTCTGGAGAAGGTACCTGAAATATGGCTTGTGCATTAACCATTCAACTGCAATCAACTTATGGTAACATATGGAGATACGGTATCTTGTCAAAAAATGAAACCCAGAGGATCCCAAAGATCATGTGAAATAAATTTTGTCATTCCAAAACTTTGGCTGTACAGTACTAGCTCAAAAGGGTGCTTCTACTCAATACTGATCAAAGGGTCTGAATACTTATGACCATGTGATATTTCAGTTTTTCTTTTTTAATAAATTTGCAAACATTTCTGGGTTTTTTTCAGTCAAGATGGGGTGCAGAGTGTACATTAATGAGAAAAAAAATAACTTTATTGCATTTACCAAATGGCAGCAATGAAACAAAGAGTGAAAAATTTAAAGGGGTCTGAATACTTTCCATACCCCACTTTACATTTGGCTTTTTCTGAGCTTAAACAATGACATATACAGTGGATGGGCAGAATTATTTCTTCCTGCCTGAACCATTGCCATCAAATTATGTTATGTTGGCAAACTTTCAAGCATTCACTTTCTTCTCTTTACCAAGGCTGCAGCCAAATCAAGCTGCAAATGGCATCATTGAATTAATAACCTCAGGCTATTTATTGCACTTCATATTTTATTAAAATTAGAAATACAAGCAGAGAATTCATATCTTATAGGCCAGTTCTTAGCTAGGTAGTTTGGAAGTGATGTTTATCATGAAATCCCACAGTAAATGGTATTTGAACCCATTACTTGATCACAAGGCTTATAAGGCACAAAATTCATTCTTAAGGGCCTTCTCTACCTCTTTCAGGTAAAATGTACATGGTTTGATGATCATATTTGTAGGCTCTGTAATAGAATATTCATTAAAGGGCTTGCCCCTCACTAATCGTGAATTTCATATTATACGTCTACCTACTTTAATTACTATTCTAACCATGTTTCTAATATACTTCATTAGCAAAGTCTCTACCCCACCCTTTTTATTCTAACTTCCAGTCTGGATTTTTTTTCCTTAATTCTAATGATGATTCGTTTGAGTCCCCCAACATACACTGGGGATTCTCAAACAGATCATCAAGTGCCGAGGTGCTGTCACTTACTAGGCATCCTTTTCCCCAGTGCATGTAGAGAGTAACAGAAGGATGATGTACTGCTGGTTCTTTGGCTGGTTTCACATTTACATATCGGTGCGCAGAGCTTGATCCGCATGCGTCATGAGTACATATCTTTAACATGGTGTACGCAGGGACATGCGTTCGCATGCATCGTTTCACGGTGTGCGGTGGTGTCTGGCAAACGCAACATGTTGCTTTTTTTTTTTTTTTTTTGAAGCATCAAAAATCCATCAAATATGTGCAGTCATGCGCATGCGGATGAGTGCGTAAAAAAACGAATTACTGTCTATGGAAACACACTGGTACGCAAGGCCATGCGCATGGATGCATTCCATACGCATGCGGACTTCAGACTGTCATGTCCAGGAACTGATTACAGCACTTGGAAATATCGAACGCATGCGCATAAACAACACAAACGCATGCAAAAACACATACACAGCGTTTTTTTTTGTGTGTGTTATGTGTAAGATGATGCAGATAAAAAAAAACGCTGTGTAAACATGCGTTTTTGCATGCAGATGACACGCTGCGCACAGAAACGCTAATGTGAACTTAGCCTTACTGAGGGATTACAAAATAACACCAATACTGATAACGACTAGGTACAAAACACACAAGGCACAGAAACAATAAAAAGTTACAAGTGCTAGAACAAGTGGCAACCACACAAAATAACATTTAGTGCCATGTAGCAATTAATTTTATACTGTATATTTTCATTCAATGGGACAGTGGTTTTGTGAGATTGTGCTCTATTTTTATCAATGCTCAGATCTGTTCTATATTTTCTTTAAAGTATGTCATTGAAACATGGAGAGGAAAAGGAAATACGGATTTTTGTGTTACCGTAAAATCCTTTTCTTCGAGACGCTCATTGGGGGACACAAGACTGTGGGTGTATGCTACTGCCGCTAGGAGGCTGACACTAAGTATACATAAAAAAAGGTTAGCTCCTCCTCCGCCGATACACCTCAGCACTGGCCGCAGGCAAACCCAGTTTAGTGCAAAAAGCAGTAGGAGGCTAAAGAATAAATCAGTGTTAACACAGGTACAATATATCCAGAAGTAAATCTACTGACATAGACCCAAAAAAAGGAATTAACTCCAAAACGAAGCCATCCGGCTATTAGGGAGGGTGCTGTGTCCCCCAATGAGCGTCTCGGAGAAAAGGATTTTACGGTGAGTAACACAAAAATCCGTATTTCTCCTTCGTCTCATTGGGGGACACAAGACTGTGGGACGTCCCAAAGCAGTCCCTTGGGTGGGAAACCGACTCCACAGTGTAATCTATAACAGGCATTGCTTATAGGTGCGCTACCGCGCCCTGAAGAATCCTTCTACCCAGGCTGGCATCCGCTGAAGCCTGAGTATGGACATTATAATGTTTGGAAAAGGTATGCAGACTGGACCAGGTTGCCGCCTTACAAACCTGTTCCGCCGAAGCCTGATGCCGAAGAGCCCAGGAGGCACCCACTGCTCTGGTGGAGTGAGCCCTGATTCCTGCGGGAACCACCGCACCTCTGATGCGGTAAGCCTCCTGAATGGTTAACCGTATTCATCTAGCCAAAGTTGACCTAGAGGCAGCGAGTCCCTTCCTGCGACCCTCGGGAAGGATAAACAGCGTGTCCGTCTGCCGAAAGGACGCCGTCCGAGATATATATCTCCTGAGTGCTCTCACCAGATCCAACGTATGGAGAGCCTTCTCCACCCGGTGCGTTGGAGCTGGGCAAAATGAGGGCAAAACAATGTCCTCATTGATATGAAATGAGGACACGATTTTAGGCAAAAAAGGTGGTGCTGGCCTGAGCACTACCTTATCATGATGAAAAAGTAAGTACGGAGCTCGACAAGATAGTGCTGCCAGCTCCGAAACCCGCCTTATGGATGTTATGGCTACCAAAAACACCACTTTCCAGGACAGGTATGTAAGGGAAACCTCCTGAAGAGCTCAAATGGAGATTCCTGCAGGACTCCTAGGACCAGATTAAGGTCCCAAACGTCTAAGGGAGCCCTGTAGGGGTGACACCTTAAACCCTGCAAATTAGACGCGATTTTTCGTTGAAAAAGAACCGACAAGGCTGATATCTGTCGTCTAAGAGTACTCGGAGCTAGACCAGAATCTAGGCCCGCTTGCAGAAAAGACAGAATGTTTGGAATTGAGAACAGAAGCGGAGAACAACCATGTTCCCTGCACCATGCAAAAAAGACCTTCCAAGTACCATGGTAGATACGAGCCGAGGCGGGTTTCCGAGCGCTAGCCATTGTAGCAGCGACTTTTTTGGAGAATCCAGCCCTGGTTAGGATCCAAGATTCAACGGCCAGGCCCGTCAAACACAGGACCGCTGAGCTCTGGTGGTAGACTGGGCCCTGGGAGAGAAGATCCACGCGTTCTGGTAGCCGCCAGGGAGCGTCGGCGAGCAACTGTACCAGCTCTGCGTACCATGAACGACGCGGCCAATCCGGAGCGATTAATATCGCTGGGACCCCCTCTACCCTGATCTTTCTGATCACCCTTGGGAGCAGAGCTATCGGTGGAAACAAGTATGGAAGATGAAACCGATTCCATGGTAGAACCAGGGCGTCCACTGCAATTGCCTGCGGATCCCGGTACCGGGAGACGAAGTTGGGCACCTTGGCGTTTATTCTGGAGGCCATCAGATCCACATTTGGGGTTCCCCAGCGTAGGCATATCTGCTGAAAGACCTCAGGATGTAGTGACCATTCCCCTGACGCTATCCCCTGATGGCTGAGGAAATCTGCTGCCCAGTTCTCCTCGCCCGGAATGTAAACCGCTGATATCACAGAGTGATTTCTCTCTGCCCAGGTCAGAATATGTTTTACCTCGCGCATGGCCGCCCTGCTGCGGGTACCCCCCTGATGATTTATGTATGCCACCGCTGTGGAATTGTCCGATTGTATTCGGACAGGGCAGCCAGCCAGATGATGGTGAAACCTCTTCAGAGCCAGCCGAACAGCTCGATCTCTAGAACATTGATCGGAAGGGTCGATTCCTGCTGATGCCATGTCCCCTGGGCTGTATAGTGATGAAACACAGCTCCCCATCCGAGAAGACTGGCGTCCGTTGTGACTACCAGCCAATGGACTGGAGGAAAATATCGCCCTTGGAGGAGAGTGGTGCTGTTTGTCCACCACGTAAGCGTCTGTCTGACCTGCAGGGACAGACGGCACCGAAGATTGAGCGAGTAAGGGCTCCTGTTCCATATTGCCAAGATTGCATGCTGGAGGGAGCGGAGATGGAACTGGGCAAATGGAATGGCCTCGATTGCCGCCACCATCCTTCCTAGGACCCTCATGCAAAACCGGATGGTGTGAGGTATCGGTTGGCGAAGGACCCGTACCTCCTGACGGAGAACTAGGGCCTTGTCCCGAGGAAGAGTTATCAACCCCTGAGCAGTGTTGAAAATCATCCCTAAAAAGGTGATCTTTCGAGATGGCACGAGAAACGACTTTTTTAGATTCACCAGCCACCCTAAGCGAGCAAGGGTGTCTAGCGTAATGTTGACACTTTCCTCGCAGGCTTGAAAGGACGGACCCTTGATGAGGAGATCGTCTAAGTATGGTAAGATGACTATCCCCCGGGAGTGCAGAATGGACACAACAGCAGCCATGACCTTTGTGAACACCCTGGGGCTGTGGCTAGCCCGAAAGGCAAGGCTGCGAACTGAAAGTGAAGATTGCCGATGGCAAACCGAAGAAACCTTTGATGAGGAGGGAATATGGGGATGTGAAGATAAGCATCCTGAATATCTATTGACGCTAGAAATTCTCCTTTTTCCATGGCTGCAATGACCGAACGGAGAGACTCCATTCGGAAATGTCGAATCCTGACAAATTGGTTCAGACGTTTTAGGTCCAAAATAGGCCTTACAGTGCCGTCTTTCTTGGGTACTATGAACAGATTGGAATAGAACCCTTGACCCTTTTCGACCTCTGGTACAGGAACAATGACCCCGCTGCACCGAAGAGATTCGACCGCCTTGAATAAGGCGTGAACCCGGGAATCTTTTTTGGGAAGACGGGAGGGAAAAAAATGATTTGACGGCAGGCTGATGAACTCTATTTTGTACCCCGAGGTGATTAACTCTCTGACCCACTCGTCGTGAGTAATTGATAGCCAAGCGGGGTAAACCAGAGTAAGCGGCCGCCTACTCTGGACGAATTGACCGGATTCTGCCTCCAGTCATTTGTCCGAATATCTTTGGGGTTTAGACCCTCTAGATCTTGGCTGTTGAGATCGCATTCTTCCCAAAGGGTTGGTCTTGTAGGAGACCTGGCGATCTCTGGCCTGATTGGGTCGACCTGTGCCGCTGGGGGTGGCTGTCGTGGCCCAACCTGGGTTACGAAAAGCCCTAAACCGAGGCTGAAGTTGTCGGCGAAAAGGCTGTCTAATCTTTTGCTGTGGAAGGAAACTGCTCTTCCCTCCTGTCGCATCAGATATGAGCTGATCCAGCTTCTCGCCAAATAACCGGCCACTCTGATACGGTAAGGATGTGAGTGATTTCTTTGAGGTTGAGTCCGCTCGCCAAGTTCTTAACCACAAGGATCTCCTGATAGCAATCGCATTAGCAGCAGCTAGAGCTGCGCAATTTGCCGCATCCATGGAAGCGTTAATTAAGAAGTCTCCTGCAAGAGCTATCTGATTAGAGATCTCAGTTACCTCTGACGGCACTTCTATACCGTGGAGAGCTCTACTTAGAGACTCCGACCAGGATATCATGGCCTTAGCAACCCAAGTTGCTGCAAAAGAAGGAGAGAGAGCAGAGCCTGATGCCTCAAACACTGAGCGGGCTAAGCTCTCAATCAGACGGTCCGTTGGATCCTTGATCGAGGAACCGTTAGGAAGAGAGAGAAGCATCTTAGACGCCAAACGCGACACCGGAGGGTCGACCGCAGGAGATTCCGCCCACTTCTTCAGAAGTTTAGGAGCAAAAGGATATCTGGTATTAATAGCCTTTTGTCCTGCGAAGCGCTTGTCCGGTTTTTCCCGGTGGCGCTGCACCAGCTCTTCAAACTCAGGATGAGCACCAAAAACCTTATGAGTTTGCCTGGCTCGTTTGAAGGACACCTTATGACCAGAGGCCAAGGTGGACTCATCGTCTACCCCCAGGGATTGATTGACAGCTTCAATCAGACTGTCAATTGTCTCCTGACAATTTGGTGCCTCTAAATTGAGGGAACCTTCAGAATCGGAATCCGAATATTGATCACTCGCCTCCAAAGGTGAGAGAGAGCGAGAAACTGAACTGAAGGATGCCGAGGCCCCGGACGGCATAGGAGACGCAGTGTGGGTTCGCTTCCCCTGCGTCTGCCTGGTGAGAGCACGGCCCCTGCAGGCCGGAGGTTCCTGAGGCGTAGCCAAGCCGGGTGAACCACTGTCCCTGCTCCTATCGGGAGCTTGAAGGGACTCGATTGCTCTCGTTAAAGACGCCATAGATTGAGACAGAGATAGGGCCCATTCCGGGGGACCTGACGCACTGGGCTCGGCTATAGGTGAGGGCTCCTGAGCCCGTTCAGAGTCAAAGGCTTCACAGACCCGATTAGTCTGGGCGTGCGGAAAAGGGGACCTACAGGCAATGCATTCTGTATACAGCACCGTGTGGGTCTTAGCCCTTCTGGACATACTGGATCTGTCACAGAGTTCTTCCTGTAATTATTTGGATGTGGCGGTGCGGTGTAGAGGAGCGGAGCGCAGCGAAGCGGAGCAACCAGGCTGGAGGTAGTAGCACTTACCCCAGTCCTGTATCCCCGAACGTCTGACAATGATGGGATGCCCGTCCTGCGAAACGCTTGTGTAAAAGGTCACTGGGCACAAGAGAGAAGACAGAGGCTCCAGACTTCAAAAAAGCGCGCTTCCCTTTCAGGGGGCGTGCCTAAATAGCCGAGCCTTAGGAGGAGGAGTCACGATGCGCAGCCTAGCGCCGGCCAAAGCCGGGGACTAAATTTGCGGCCGCGGCCTAGTCTCCGGCCGAAGCGGGGACTAAATTTCCGGCCGCGGCCTAGCGCTGGCCGAAACCGCGGTCTAAACTTTTGAGGAGGCCGCCCGAGAAAAAGGGGGCGGGCCCGCCGGAGGTGTCGCTGCTGGTGGCGGAGCCCGGCCTATCATCCGGCCAACGCCGGGAGCTAAATTAGACGCCGCGGCCTAGCACCGGCCGAAGCCGGGGGCTAAATTTTTGGCGGCGGCCGCCCAGAAGCCGGGGGGGCGGGCCGCCGGAAGATGACACTGTTTTAGGGGGAGGAGCTCAGGCCGGGGGCCGGAGCCCGGTCTCCTGCTCCTGGCTGAAGCCAGGCTGAATCACCGACCGCCTCTCTGGGGTGCCCCAGCTCTCACCAGCGAAGTGCTTGTTCGTTCCTGACGCAGGGATCCCTCGGCCCCACAACCGACACCGTGGCTTTCTCCTCTGAAGGTGGGTTCGGGTTCCGTCTCTGGCCGTAGCTTTGCTTGCAGTGGACTCTGCCTTTTTAGACAAACAGTCCCAGCGTCTCTCCCAGTCTCAAATTAGAGGGGGCTTGCGGAACCAAAATTGGGGACGGTGCAGGTACCCTAACTCCATCACCCCTTCGGGGGATGAGGAGAGGGACCGTCCGCCTCCTTGCAGCACCGCAGTCTAGCATTGGTGGTGCAGTGGGGGCCGCACGGACTATCTCCTGCCACTGTACAGCCTAGGGTTTCAATACTCTAGGGTGGTCAGGGCTGAGTCCGGCATCATGTCCCACGTTGCGGGAATGGATACGTGGAGGCGACACTCCACGTGCTCGCCCGTTGATGGTTTGGGGAGATCGGACCCCTTCAAAAGGGTCCGCCGCCCCTATCTCATCTTCGTGGGAAAGTTTGAAAAGAAAAAAAAAAATGGTCTGGAGGAAACCAGACGTGTGCCTCCATCAGACACTAAGCATGAACTGGGTTTGCCTGCGGCCAGTGCTGAGGTGTATACGGCGGAGGAGGAGCTAACCTTTTTTTATGTTTACTTAGTGTCAGCCTCCTAGCGGCAGTAGCATACACCCACAGTCTTGTGTCCCCCAATGAGACGAAGGAGAAAACTACTGTGGCTAGGTTTTCAGCAGGTGAAATATTACGTGAATACAGATATACCATATTTTCCACCTTTAGGCTGTAAAATATTAATTCTGTGACATTTTACACCAAGTTTCTATCCTATCAATCAAAAAGAATGACGGTATACTCTTTCAGTCACTTCTTGTTGTGACTAAAAGTACGGTCACTTTCCATCCACAGATGAGGGGATTGGGGTGACATTTTCTCTACAAGGATCAATTCTATATATTGATTCACACAGCAAAATTCTTGATCAGACTGCTAGGGGCCCAACACTCAGCACCCGCACCAATCAGCTGTTATAACTGGATGTAAAACACATGGGCCCATTTATCAAAACCAGCAAGGGGACACAGTAGATTGACACGCTCCTGATTCATGAAGGAAAGCACGCCTGGTCATGTATCTGAAGCGTCTGATGAATGGGGTGTGTTTTCGTGCTCCAGTCAGGGACTGGAGTAAGATTTCTGGTGTACGGAACGCTACAGGTAATCATGAAATAGACAAGCTGTAGCGTCACACCCTCACAGCGCCCCCGTCCTGCCCAAGTTCCACCCATATGAGCTGCGAGAAACTGGCATGAAAATGCAAAAAGCCACAAAAGTTTGTCACAACTTTTCAAAGCTACCACTTTTTTGGCGTAAAAGCTTTGATGAATCGGGACCATTGAGCTAAGCTACTGGGTGCTGCAGCATAGCTCCTATACACTTGAATTCCCGTGTCTCTCGAATCAGTCACTGTGGTGCAGAGGAAGACAAAAGCCGCCACACACTGAATGGAGCTGAAATTGCAGCTCTGCTTCATGTGTATACATCCATCCACCTCTGAAGCGGATAGCAGACGGGTGGGGTGCAAGGTGTCTGACCCTCCCCTTTATGAGAGCTCATGAAATGATACAGAAGAAATGATACATCTGGTTCACCCAACTAATGGCAGAAATTGCACCTCTACTACTGAAATCACAATTAGATAAGGTCTCAAGCTCTTACAGTATATCATATCTCAATCTCATTTCACTGTGAAGTTCTTGAGGAGCAGGAACAGAAAAAGGCGTTCTAATAACCTTAGTGCAAGAAGTCATACTGAGCTAGTCCTCATCACCAGTCACACGAGGTATACCTGAAGAATGTTGGGCAGGAGTGACTCACGCTTCCATATGTATGATTAGGCATAACTGGACGCAGTACAAATAACTGGTATTTATTATTTCTGTTATATTCTTCCACATTTTATATAATTTGCCTGAAGTGGCATTAAAAGGGAACCAGTCAGATATATTATGGACATTAAACCACCCCACAAGTTCTACAGGTTCATAATAACTTGCCTAGCACACTTGCTCTTATTCCGGCTGTTAAGGTTTAGTGTAAAAACAACTTCATCATTGAGATGCTGTAATAGAATGACCCTGTAGTAGTCATCTAGGTCGAACCACTGGTCTGAATAGTTGCACAGTTTCAGCTGTAATTACGTCCAATGACGTGTGATTGAAGGGCCAAATCAGTCAGAGGCAGTGACTGCAAATGCTTTGTGAAAGGCACAAATGTCAATAAAAAAACATATAGGACTGCAAAGTGGCTCAGTGGTCACTGGGGTCATGAGTTCGAATCCCACCAAGGATAACATCTGCAAGGAGTTTATATGTTTCTCCCCGTGTTTGCGTGGGTTTTCTCTGGGCACTCAGGTTTCCTCCCACACCCCACACACATACTGAGAAGGAATTTAGATTGTGAGCCCCAATGGGGACAGAGATGCTAATATCCGTAAAGCGCTGCGGAATTAATGGTGCTATACAAGTAAGGATAATAATTAATTACCGGAAGTTAGGCTACATTTATTTGGCCAAAGTCGTAGTCACTGTGAGACCCATGATGTGTCCAAAACTGGATTGACTCCAATTAGCAGGTAATTTTTCCTGTTTTCTTGTAGTGTTAATGATTCCTGTGTTTACCACAAATAGCCAAAATGACTAATGCTCACAGCTGTATTAAGCACATATTGCATAGAGCAGGAATAAAGTGGATATAAAGGTCCATTAAATCATCATTTATTCCTGCAGTTTTACCATATTATAAACTTGGTAAGAAATAAATACCAATATTTGCGTTTCCCATTTTGAATTAAAAATAAAAAAGAGCGTTCTTAAAACCATCAGAATGTTGGAAGGCAAACAGTACAAGTATTAGGGTCCAGGATGGGTTTAGTGGTTTACTCTCTACTACACGTCAATATTACAAAAAGAAAGGTGGTAGAGTACTAGGGTAAGTCAAAACATTCCATTACTATCAAAATAAAAAGAACTTTACTGAATAAATGGTTGGTATAATGGTCGCACTGCTGAAGACAGGTGCACATACACATCACAATTATATTTACAATTGATAAAAAAAAAAAAAAAAGCACAGGTATAAAAAAAAAAAAAAGTAATTGTAACTGGACACAATAACAGGATGGTATTAGCATAAAAAGGTAAGTATGAGGTCAGTCTCAGTACAGAGTATCATGACAGGTTAAACATGTTCAGACAAATCACAACCAACACTGATGAGGAGGCATCAGTCAGTCAAAGTCTAATGTATGTAGCAAAGCTGAGACCAAGTAGATAAGGATGTACCCAGAAAGGTGTATGAATATGTCTTATATAAACAGTCCAAAGTGATTCCCTTGTTATCTATTGGGAGCTGCGAGGATGCAGCGGGCACTAATAGTAACGCATCAAATGAGCAGGGTAATTGAAAGTCTAAGTTACTTACCGTTAACGGTATTTTTCGAAGTCCATGACAGCACTACAGAGAGAGGGGATCCGCCCCTTAGGAACAGGAAACCTACAGATATAAAAGGGCGGCACCTCTCCCACACATCAGTTGGATTACAGAGCATAAGAGGACATCAAGGTTAAATGGTATACAGCAAAAAAATTTCATGCATCACACAGTAACATTAATCAATTGTTTATTACATGTGGACTACATAAGCGGAAGAAGTGCACATAAAACCTGGGTGGGAATGTAAGGGTGCTGTCATGGACTTCGAAAAATACCGTTAACGGTAAGTAACTTAGACTTTATTCGAACGTCCATGACAGCACTACAGAGAGAATTACAGAGAGTAATAACTATTTAGGGAGGGACTACTGCCTGCAGCACCCTTAGTCCGAAAGAAAGGTCTGAGGAAGCACCCAAATCTAATCTATAATGAGTGTAAAAACGTGTGTGGAGAAGACCACGTAGCTGCCTTACATATCTGGTCAATCGAGACTTCTGCCCTTTCTGCCCATGAAGTCGCCACAGCTCGAGTGGAATGCGCCCTTAGCCTCTCAGGTGGCTGCTTGCCCCTCGAGGTGTATGCCAGAGAAATTGCTTCCCTAATCCATCTGGCCAACGAGCTCTTTGTTAATCTACGGCCTTTGTTAATTCCTTGAAAAGAGACAAACAATGCATTGTCCCTTTTCCAGGGATCAGTGACTGCCAAATATTGCAGCAGACATCTTCTAACATCTAAAGTATGAAGTTTCATCTCTTTTTGATTAGATGGATTAGGGATGAACGAAGGGAGAATAATTTCCTGTGTTCTGTGGAAAGCGGAAGACACCTTAGGTAGGTATGCTGGGTCCGGTCTAAGTATTATCCTGTCATTCAGGACCTGAGTGTAAGGAGACAGTCTAGATAGTGCCTGGATGTCACTTACCCTCCTAGCCGAGGTTAATGCTACCAGGAAAGCGGTCTTAAGGGAAAGAGTTTTTATTGATGCTGCTGATATAGGTTCAAAAGGGGGCTCTGTTAAAGCAGTGAGAACAAGATTTAAGTCCCATGGCATGATTCTCACCTTCACTATGGGTCTCGACCTACCCGCAGCTTTAATGAATCTACTGACCCAGTAATTATTTGCGATGTTGCAACTAAAGAGTGCCCCCAAAGCTGAAACTTGTACCTTAAGGGTGCTTGTGGAGAGACCTAAGTCCAGACCCTTTTGTAGGAATTCTAGAATCTGGGTTATCGGTGTTGTGTCCCCTGCTACAACCGCCGAGCTCTGAAGAAATTTCTTCCAAATCCTAGCGTAGATCCTAGTTGTAACCTCTTTTCTGCTTTTAAGGAGAGTATTAATTACATTAGCAGAAAACCCCTTATCTGTCAGCAGCGACCGTTCAAAATCCACGCCGTCAGGTGGAGGCCCGCTACTCGAGGATGGTAGACTGGACCCTGGGAGAGCAGATCGGGAATGTCCGGCAGGACCCACGGGTCGGCTATCGACATGTTTCTGAGACATGAAAACCATGCCCTCCTGGGCCAAAAAGGAGCGATTAATATTATCCTTGCCATGTCCTTCCTGACCTTCCTCAATACTAGGGGGAGTAAGGACAGGGGAGGGAAGGCGTAGGCTAGATTGAAATCCCACTGTAATAGAAGAGCGTCCACTGCCAGAGGGCGTTCTTTGGGATTCAGAGAGCAGAACTGTGTCACTTTTCTGTTGCTTTTGGTAGCAAAGAGATCTACTTCCGGTAGACCCCATTTCCGCACAATTAGGTCGAAGATGGAAGTCTTTAATGACCACTCTCCTTGGCTCAGGAGATTGCGGCTTAAGAAGTCCGCCTTGGTATTTTCTTCTCCCCTTATATGTAGAGCCGTTAGAGAAAGAAAGTGTCGTTCTGCTATCTGAAGTAGGCGCTTTGCCACTTCCATGAGAGGACCGGAACGAGTACCACCCTGGTGGTTGATGTATGCGACTGTGACCCGATTGTCGGAGAGCACTCGAACGTGGTGACCCTGTAGATAGACAAGGAGCTTTTTAATTGCTAGCTCTACCGCTGTTAATTCTTTCATATTAGAAGACATATGAATTTGATTCTGCTCCCATAAGCCCTGAACCATAACGTCCCCCATATGAGCCCCCCACCCAGAGGGTTAGCATCTGTTGTGACTATTCGGGATATCTCATATTCCCAGGGAACCCCCTTAGACAGGTTTGTCTCATTCTTCCACCAATCCAGGGATCTTATAGCAGCCTGGGACAAGGATAGCTGGCCTTCCAGGTTACCACCTAGCAAATTTTGATACAGCAAGACCTCAGCTTGCAGTGCCCTTGTGTGAAATTGAGCCCACCGAACCGCGGGAATGCAGGACGAGAGGGAGCCCAAAAGAGACATAGCCTTCCTAAGCGACATGGAGGGATTATCGGAAGCGTTTAGGACCTGGTACCGTAAACGAATTAACTTGTCTGACGGTAAACTACAGTTCTGATTTTGTGAATCCAGGATTAGCCCTAGAAACTGCTGAACCCTCATCGGATTCAAACGAGACTTTTTGGTATTTATTAGCCATCCCAGCCGCTCTAAGGTAGAAATCGCTCTTTTCAGTTGCTCTAGGCAATGCTCTGCCGTCTTTCCTATAATAAGAAAGTCGTCAAGGTAGGGGACTATAAGCATATTTGATTCACGTAAGTGGGCCATGACCTCCGACATAACCTTAGTGAATACTCGTGGGGCCACTGCCAAGCCAAAGGGAAGGGCGCTAAATTGAAAATGTCGCAGTACTTCCCCCATCTGGATTGCTACTCTGAGGAAACGCTGATGCTCCATATGGATCGGTATGTGGTAATAAGCGTCTTTCAGATCTAACACCACCATAAAGCAATTTTCAAACAGAAGCTTTATTGCTGAGCTGACCGTTTCCATTTTAAATCGGTGAATAATCAGGAATTTATTGAGGGCTTTCAAATTAATAATTGTTCTAAAAGACCCATCCAGTTTATGGATCAAAAACAGAGGGGAGTAAAACCCCTTACCCCGCTCTGCTTCTGGCACCTCCACTAAGACATTCTTAGCGCAAAGCTCCTGAACCTCCAACTCTAGAGCGGCCTGCTCCGATGGGATGATCTGAGTGGGTAATTTTAAAGTTATCCCGAGGTACCGAGGAGAATTCTAACCGCAGCCCTGTAGCTATGATGTTAAGGATCCAGCTACTGTTTGAGATTTCCGACCAGGCCGGGTAGAAGGCTTTTAATCTGCCTCCTACCGGCATCGCTAGTCATTGCGAGGGTTTTTTTGTTTCCCTAGGTGGACCTCTAAACATAAACCCTGTACCTCTTCGCCTCTTTTCATCCCATTTGGCTCGTTCCCTGGACGACCTTCGGTAGCTGAACCTCCTTCTGCTGAAAGGTCTTTTATAGGAAGGAGTTGATAGACTGGGAAACTTTTTCTTGTCGTCCCCCGCCTTTTCTAAAAGTTCGTCCAGGACCGGGCCAAAAAGATATTCGCCGTCACACGGAATGGAGCAGAGGCGAGATCTGGCTTGAATATCGCCCGGCCAACATTTCAGCCATAATGCCCTTCGTGCTGAATTAGACAGCCCTGCCGCTCTGGCAGCCATTCTTACTGAGTCCGCTGAGGAATCAGCCAGAAAAGCCGCCGCATTCTGAATTATTGGCAAGGTCTTTCGAATTGTCCCCCTGGAGGTTCCATCTGTTAACTGGGAAGCTAACTGGTCTAGCCAGACCATCAATGACCTGGCTGCGCAAGTGGCTGCAACTGCCGGCCTCAGGGCACCTGCCGACATCTCCCATGTGCCTTTCAAGAAGGAATCTGCCTTCCTGTCTAGTGGATCTTTCAAAGACCCCATATCATCGAAAGGGATGGAGGATTTTTTAGAAGCCTTCGCCACTGCTGCATCCAGCTTCGGGGCCTTATCCCATTTACCCGTCAGGGGATCTTCAAAGGGATATCTCCGTTTAAACGCTTGGGGTAAGGAGCCTCTTTTTTCAGGCTTCTTCCACTCTCTGTCTATAAGGCCTTGGATGCTACTATTTAGTGGAAAGGATCTCCGTTTTTTTGGATCTAGACCACCAAACATCAGATCCTGTACTGAGGGTTCTGGTTTCGCCTCTTCTACCCCCATGGTGGACCTAACGGATTTGACAAATTTGTCCATCTGGTCCAAGGGAAAACAAAAACGGGTAGCGTCTTCCGTAGAAGACGAGGAGGAAGCCGAAGAGGAAGGCGAGGAGGGTCCTGACACAACTTCACCCCTATCATGGGCGGCAGGCGACTCTGAATCAGACAACACTGGTACATTTCTACGCCTGGAAAATTCTCCGTGTCTTGAGGACGCTTTCAACTCTGCTCTTATTATCTCCTTCAGGCTTTCGGTGAAATTTGGAGTCTCCTCCGCTATCTAAAAAGGGAAGGGGCATAGGGGGGGTTTACTATGTTATCCCATGCCCCTGTCCTTCCCCTTAACAATGCCCTACCGTCTGTTGCATGCACGGCTGGCACAACCTCTTAGGGCAAGCGTCAGGCAGAGGGCAAGCGCAAAAGGCACATTCCCTGTGCTTGCTTTTCACCGAACACTTCTTCCCCTAGTAACAGACAAAATGGGGAAAAAACTGTATTACTGGGTATTCTAAATCTGACGATCTCTTACCCAGATTGTACAGCAGTAGGTACCGGATCACGGGGAGGGGGCTTTTTCCCAGCTGCGGAACTTCTGCGGCTGGTGCTCCTGGCCATTGAAGAGGAGCGCTCTGTCTGCTGCTGCTGCTGGCTCTCCTGTTGCACCGAGGGAGCCTCTGCAGTGTCCATCGTAAAAAAATGGGGCAGAAGCGCTTTACCTCCTTCCTAGGCTCCTTATATCCTCCCCCGGATATCCGGATCAGCAGGTCTGGCCAGGGGTCCACCCCCTCCTACTCCCCGCCCCACGGCCCCCCCTGCACCTCCCCGCCGTCCCCACAGCAGGCGCCGTCCCGACGATGCAGCCGCCAGAATTTTAAAAACGCCGGCCGGCGTCTTACTTCCGGTTCCGGTGGTGGAGACTCCGCCCCCTTTTTTCCCCGCTCGCACGGACCGACGGAGGTAAGCACAATCCCCCGCTACATCGCCCCCCCAAGCGGAGATCTCCCCCGACCTCAGCCGCGCCGCTGCAACAGCGGCGCACGATTGAAATTTCAAAAACCCTGCCGCGCCGTCCATAGCAGTGACGCGCGGCGGGAAATTCAAAACCGCCCGCCGCGCCGTCTATAGCCGTGACGCGCGGCGGGAAATTCAAAACCGCCCGCCGCGCCGTCCATAACAGTGACGCGCGGCGGGAAATTCAAAAAACCCCCGCCGCGCCGTTCACAGCAGTGACGCGGCGGGAAATTCAAATTTAAAAAAAAAATTTTCTTTTTTTTTTTTTTTAAAAAATCACGGCTGCACCCTCAAGAGGCCCCCACCATGACAGGACCACAGGAGAGGACAGGGAGAAGGCATCGGGACCAGGGAGAGGGGGGGGGAATACTTACCTACCGGCGCTGGCTGGGAGACAGAGATCCTCTGGATACTGCTCCACCTGCTCCGCACACTGCCGTGGAATCCTACCCGGACCCACCGTGGCGCTTCCAGGGGCTCCGCACCGGCCGAGGTAGGAGATTCCCCCCCGCTACCTGGGTCGACCGGCCGGCCTGGGTCCTCCTGAAGATCTTCATCTGTAGGAAACCCGTCCTTTAGGAACAGGAAACCAACTGATGTGTGGGAGAGGTGCCGCCCTTTTATATCTGTAGGTTTCCTGTTCCTAAGGGGCGGATCCCCTCTCTCTGTAGTGCTGTCATGGACGTTCGAATAAACACAACATGCTAAGTGACTGTAATTATAATACATGTGAGGTCCAGTAAGTGTGTGCGGAGCCCACCCCAAAGCACGTTTTGTGTATGAATCTTCGTCTTTTTACCATTTAGGGGCAAAAATATCCTGAATGTTGGGGATCTCAAAGTTCTAAAAGACATAGCACATCCTACAACCAGGCCCATACGAGATCACCAAGGGGAGGTATGTGGGCAAAACATTGATCTAATGAAAAACTGAGTTTGGGGTTCTGTCATTGCTAATTTTTGGAAGACATTGTTCGCTGCGAGTGTTCCATTTTCCTAATTGGAGTGCTTCCTTCCATAAAGATCAGAGCCATTCCTGCAACATCAGGTTTACTACTTTTCTTTCGTTATCCCTTTTTTCTATGTAATTATATATACCAAATTGGTTATTTCCCATTTTGTAACATCGTTGTATGCACATTTTTTTTTTTTTTTATAAACACGGCCTATTTTTCCAAATTAAATATATAAAATGTGAAAGCTCTGTTCCTCTTGCTCTGCAAACAGCACCCCTGAAGCCATACGCTACCTGTAATGATTGTCCAATTGGCCTGTATAAACGAATGGTGGTGGAAGCTAGTAGTTCCTTATGTCATTGTGTAATTTGTAATGACCATACCGGGATGTGTGATGGATACATAGATAGATATTCCATGAATTGGAATCGGAGGCGTATTTAACATGTACGCTCACTGAGTTCCCCAATAAGCGGCCTAGTAGTGGAAGCAGCTGTGGCCTTGTCAATCACGCAGTCAACTGCGTAATTGCCTTGGTGAATAGAGGCAGCGAAGTTGCGTCCCCTGCCGTTACCTGTGACAAACTGGTGGAAGGAATGGAATCTGTGTGACTTCCCCCCCCCCCCCGCTGCTATATGTAACAAGTACGATTAGAAGAGTAAGGGTGGTGATTATAATAAAAGGCGATATGCCCAATCTCTGCATCCCTAACCCCCCACAGCATTGCTAGGCAGCCTCTTCTATTGTGGGAAGTGCCCTGCTCACCACAGCTGCCCTCTGTGCATTCTCCTCTACAGCTGCTCTCTCCAGGACTGCTAGCAATGCTGCACCTGTCAGCTGAAAGACTGGGGCTCAGGCCTGTCCATTGAGATCTTGCCAGCTGTCAACCTACAGGGACTCGCCCTTACAACTATCCATAGTTGCAGTTTTAATATGTAGTCATTTAATATAAAATACTTACCATTCACAGAATAATTTTGGATTGACACAAAGTATACCTGGTGTACCAATACATACTGTGTGTTTGGAAAACAATTTTCCCCTGCAGATCACAGAGGAGGTCTTTGTTCATGTGTTTTCTCTGGAAAGAGTTGACAATCAAACAAGCCAAACACTCATGTCTATAGGACAACTGAACAAGCATTCATGTGTATTGGGGGGTCAGGAGTGACCGGGGTCTGCTGAACTATACTTATCTAAGACTTTGGGGAGGTTGGCTTGTTTATATGGTCATACACTCTGTGCTTTATGAACTATAGCTCAGTGACTAAATTACAATACTACAATTGGAATGCTCCAGCAATAACATGGCTGAAAGGGGTATCCCCATCTCCAAAATCCTATCCCAATATGTAGTAGGTGTAATAATAATAATAATAATGTTAGAAGGAAATACCTCCAATTAGAAATGTAGCATAGTTTTTTTAATTCGCTATGTCTCTTTCCTCATGTGCTGGCATTGCAGGACCTTAGGTATCCATGGTTATGACCACTAGCAACTAGCTAACTGTCACTATATCAGTGGTCGTAACCATGGATACCTAAGGTCCTGCAATGCCTAAACATGAAGAAAGAGACAAAGCGAATTAAAAAAAAAACTATGCTACATTTCTAATTGGAGGTATTTCCTTCTAACATTATTATTATTACTACACCTACTACATATTGGGATAGGATCTTTGAGATGGGTATACCCCTTTAAGCTACCAACATTGATTTCCTAATCTCCTTGGGCTCTGGGCTAGTTTACAAGTTACGTTTACCATTTACCAGGAGGATGACTAACCATAAGACGCTACCAATTATGGCACATATTACAAATAATCCAAAAATACATTTTGCAAAAAAAAACAAAAAACAAAAAACCCATTTCCTAAATCTCTAGATGCAGAGTGGCTTTATAGAGTGTCCATTAACGTTTTTATAGTAAAGATATTATACACATGCTGTGTCTTCCACATTGTGCCCACTATGTAGCCTACTTGGTACTCAGTCAGATGACATAAGAACCCAGGCGTCTGACCTTGCAGAGATCCCAGCTGCCAGCAGCCATCAAAGACAGGGAAGGTTCCACACAGCCAGCCCTTTCCATTCACCACATAACTATCATTACCATGTGGCTGCCAGCTCAGCCTAAGAAGGCTGACAGTTGCTGCACAAATGATCAGCATGAAGAAGAGGCACAAGAAAAACTCACACAGAAACAATTTAAGGGTATGTGCACACGTTGCGGATTCTGTTGCAGATCCGCAGCAGATTTTGCCCGGCAGATCTGCAGCAGAGCTGCAAGTGATGTACAGTACCATTCTAGTCAACGGAAATCGAAAAAACGCAGTGTACATGCTGCAGATTTTTCCACACAGATTTGGTGCAGATTTAAAACTGCAGCATGTCACTTCTTTGTGCAGATCTGCAGCGTTTTGAGACCTGCGCCATTATAGGAATCCACAGGTCTCAAAACGCAGGGGAAATCTGCACAAAACCTGCAGTAAATCTGCAGATAAAAAGGATAAAAACTGCGCTGATTTTGACCTGCAGGTTTCTGCCAAGAGATGCCGATTCTGTGCAGAAAATTCTGCAGGCCAATCTGCAACGTGTGCACATACCCTAAAAGGAGTCACACCGTTCGTCAGACAAGCAACTGAAATAGTACAGTTCAGATAGGCAAGGTAAATAGACATGCTGCGATCTGAAAAGACGCACCGCATGTCCGGTTTAGTGGGTGTGTCACCCGCGTAATCGGACGCATAGTGGAGACGGGACTTCATAAAATCCCCTCCACTATGCAGGAATATCTGGCCGCTGCGGATTAAACACTGCGGTAGGACGCAACGTTCAATCCGCAGCTAATACTGAGTGTTTCCGGACCGTGAAAACACACCCTTAGGAGGAAAAGTATTTTACTGAAAATAATTATAGTAAAAAAAAAAAAAAAAAAGATTATTGGCACTGCATAAATGATAGACTAGAATTTAGGGAAATCGACTGTCTTGATCCCTTTGGGGCTGTCACTTATTTCGGAATAGCTAGGGGATTCTGTGTAAAAGAATAATAAACAGCGGCAGGATGACTGATACAAAGAGACCACCCTGGAATCCTCATTCAAATGCAGCCCACCATGTGACCACGAGGACAACCATGTCACATCTCCGTGCCCACACTCGGTGCTGCTTTATATACGGACCTTAGCTAATGCTGGAAGAATGCAACCACTAATCACTGCTTCATTGAAAGCACTTCCCTGACTAGCAGCCATTTTACTGGGAGAATTGTCACAACACATTTCTTATAGTCCTTCTGTAAACACTTCACAACGGACTCGAAACTGAGGCATTTTATTTTTAAATTTCTTCAATCATTTATCAAGGTGATAAATATTTAATCACAAGCAGTTTTTGCAGAATGGACCTACTCTACACAACAATAAAGGGCAGCTTTAGTTGTCCAGCTCCACTACAGCAATAATCCACTGACCCCGGGGTGCCATCATGCCGCCTGACCCCTAATACAAGTGCTTCTCACAAAATTAGAATATCATCAAAAGTTAATTTATTTCAGTTCAATACAAAAAGTGAAACTCATATATTGTCTAGAGTCATTACAAACAAAATGATCTATTTCATTGTTTATTTCTGTTAATGTTGATGATTATGGCATACAGCCAATGAAAACACAAAAGTCATTATCTCTGTAAATTAGAATACTTTATAACACCAGATTGAAAAAATTATTTTAAAATCCGAAATGTTGGCCTACTGAAATGTATGTTCAGTAAATGCACTCAATACATGGTCGCGGCTCCTTTTGCATCACTTACTGCATCAAGGCGGCATGGCATGGAGGCGATTAGTCTGTGGCACTGCTGAGGTGTTATGGAAGCCCAGGTTTCTTTGATAGCAGCCTTATTATTATACATTTTTATAGCGCCATTTATTCCATGGCGCTTTACATGTGAAAAGGGCAAATATAGACAAGTACAATAAACGTGAGCAATACAAGGCACACACAAAACAGAAGGAGAAAAGACCCTGCCCGTAAGGGCTCACAGTCTACAGGAATGGGTGAAGATACACTAGGAGAGGGTAGAGCTGGTTGTGCGATGGTTCAGTAGACTGAGGATCACTGCAGGTTGTAGGCTTGTCAGAAGAGGTGGGTCTTCAGGTTCTTTTTGAAGGTTTCCATGGTAAGCGCGAGTCTGATGTGTTGGGGTAGAGAGTTCCAGAGTATGGGGGAGGCACGGGAGAAGTCTTGTAGCGGTTGTGGGAAGAAGAGATAAGAGGGGAGTAGAGGAGATCTTGAGAGGATCGAAGGTTGCGTGTGGGTATGTACCGGAAGACCATGTCACAGATGTATGGAGGAGACAGGTTGTGGATGGCTTTGTATGTCATAGTTAGGGTTTTGAACTGGAGCCTCTGGACGATCGGAAGCCAATGAAGGGCTTGGCAGAGAGGAGAGGCTGGGGAATAACGGGGAGACAGGTGGATTAGTCGGGCAGCAGAGTGCAGGATAGATTGGAGTGGTGCCAGAGTGCTAGAGGGGAGGCCAGAGAGTAGGAGGTTGCAGTAGTCGAAGCGGGAGATGATGAGGGCATGCACTAGTGTTTTTGTAGTTTCATGGTCAAGGAATGCACGGATCCGGGAAATATTTTTGAGTTTGAGACGGCAGGTGGAGGCAAGCGTTTGGACATGTGGCTTGAAAGAGAGGGCAGAGTCGAGGATCACCCCGAGGCACCGAGCATGCGGGACTGGGGAAAGTGAGCAGCCATTGACATTGATGGATAGGTCTGGTGGGGGGGTGGTAGAGTGAGATGGGGGAAAGATGATGAATTCTGTTTTGTCCATGTTCAGTTTTAGAAAGCGAGCAGAGAAGAAAGCGTTAATAGCAGACAGACATTGTGGGATTTTGGTCAGTAAGGAGGTGAGGTCAGGTCCAGATAGGTAGATCTGCGTGTCATCGGCGTAGAGATGATACTGCAAACCATGGGATTCTATGAGCTGTCCAGGCCGAGGGTGTAGATGGAGAAGAGTAGGGGTCCTAGAACTGAGCCTTGAGGAACACCAACAGACAGGGGGCGAGGTGAGGAGGTAGTGTGGGAGAGGGAGACACTGAATGTTCGGTCTGTTAGATATGATGAGATCCAGGATAGGGCCAAGCCTGTGATACCCAGAGATGAGAAAATCTGGAGCAGGAGGGAGTGGTCCACAGTGTCGAAGGCAGAAGACAGGTCCAGGAGAAGGAGGACAGAGTAGTGTCGCTTGCTCTTGGCGGTTAGTAGTTCTTGGTGACTTTAGTTAGGGCAGTTTCAGTTGAGTGATGCAGTCGGAAGCCAGATTGTAAGCTGTCAAAGAGGGAGCAAAAGGAGAGGTGGGAGGACAGCTCAAGATGGACATGCTGTTCCAGTAGTTTTGAGGCATAAGGGAGAAGAGATATCGGGCGATAGCTAGACACAGAGGATGGGTCAAGGGAGGTCTTTTTGAGAATGGTTGTGATCGAGGCATGTTTGAAGGATGAGGGGAAGATACCATTTGTAAGTGAGAGGTTGAATTGGTGTGTTAGAGTAGGGGTGAAGACTGTGGCAAGGCTAGGGATGAGGTGGGATGGGAGCGGGTCAAGCATGCAAGTGGTGAGGTGTGATCTTGATAGGAGGGTGGAGAGCTGATCTTATGTCATGGTGGAGAAGTTGGTTTTGGAGGAACAGGGCTGAGCAGCTAAGAGGGGCAATGGTGGCTGTGGGCCAAAGCTTTCTCTGATCGTATCAATCTTCTGCTTAAAGAAAGAGGCAAAGTCTTCAGCAGAAATGAGAGGAAAAGGAGGAGGTGCTGGGGGACGGAGTAGAAAAATTGAAAGTGTTGTAGAGCTGTTTAGGGTTGTGAGACAGGGAGGATATGAGAGATGAGAAGTTTGTTTTGCGGCAGTGAGCGTGGACTTGAAGCTGGTGAGGGACTGCTTGTATGCGGTTAAGTGCTCGGCAGTCTTCAGCTCATCTGCATTGTTGGGTCTGGTGTCTCTCATCTTCCTCTTTTTCTCTATGGGGTTAAGATCAGGTGAGTTCGCTGGCCATTCAAGCACATACTGTTGTTTGTAAACCAGGTATTGGTACTTTTGGCAGTATGGACAGGTGCCAAGTCCTGCTGGAGAATGAAATTTCCACCTCCAAAAAGCTTGTCGGCAGAGGGAAGCATGAAGTGCTCTAAAATTTCCTGGTAGACGGCTGCACTGACTTTAGTCTTGATAAAACACAGTGGACCTACACCAGCAGATGACATGGCTTCCCAAACCATAACTGATTGTGAAAACTTCACACTAGACCTCAAGCAGCTTGGATTGTGTGCCTAACCAATCTTCCTCCAGACTCTGGGGCCTTGATTTCCAAATGAAATGCAAAATTTACTATAATCTGAAAACATCTTGGACCACTGAGTAACAGTCCAGTTCTTTTTCTCCTTGGCCCAGGTAAGACGCTTCTAGCGATGTCTATTGGTCATGAGTGGCTTGACATAAGGAATGCGGCACTTGTAGCCCATGTCCTGGGTACGTCTGTGTGTGGTGGCTCGTGAAGCAATGCCTCCAGCAGCAGTCCACTCCTTGTGAATCTCCCCCAAATTCATGAATGGCCTTTTCTTAACAATCCTTTCAAGGCTGCGGTTATGCCAGTTGCTTGTGCACCTTTTTCTAACACTTTTTCCTTCCACTCAACTTTCCTTTAATATGCTTGGATACAGCACTCTGAGCAGCCAGCTTCTTTAGCAATGAAGTTTTGTGGCTTACCCTCCTTGTGGAATGTGTCAATGACTGTCTTCTGGACATCTGTCAAGTCAGCAGTCTTCCCCATGATTGTGGAGCCTACTGAAACAGACTAAGGGACCTTTTTAAACGCTTAGGAAGCCTTTGCAGGTGTTTTTTGTTAATTATTCTAATTTACTGAGATAACTTTTGGGTTTCATCAACATTCACAGAAAAACACTTGAAATTGATAACTCTGATTGTAATGACTACATAATATAGGAGTTTCACTTTTTGCATTGAAGAACTGAAATAAATTAGCTTTTGTGATGTTCTAATTTTGTGAGAAGCACCTGTATATTCTGCCGCCCACTATTACTTTCACTAAGTAAATCAGGCAGCGCATAAGAAACAGTAAAATAAAACATAATGGCCATATCGTCAAGTCATTGACTCCGAGACATCAGTGCTTTTTGGCAATGCTATTCATTATACGCACAATGATCTTTTTGTGCATTATTATGCTCCATTGCCCGGCAGAATACTTCATCCAGTTAACGTACATAGAATAAAGATGTCTAAAACCACAACTGCGGCCTTGCTCCTATATCTGGGCACAAGTTGCACTCTACCTTCCTAGTACACAATGGTACAGATTGCCATGGTCGCTGCCTTACAGTTTTGGAGCACGAAATTTTAAACAAATGGATTAATGAAATGCAAAAAAAACAAAAAATAAACAATACATTGACCCCTTAGCGCCATGGTCAGTTTTGTTTTAGCCTTTAAGACAGATTATTTTTTTCATTGTTGCATTTTAGTAGCCATAACTTTATTTTTTTGACAGTCATAAGAGGGCTTGTTTTTTTAGGATGAGTTGTATTTGTCAGTGGAATTATTTTGGGATACATATAAAGTATTAACATTTGCATTTTATATTTTTATGCTATTCTGTGCTGCACTAAAAGTATTGCCTTTATTTTGCAGGTCAGTAGGAATATGGCAATACCAAATTTCTATAGTTTTGTATTTGTGGCTTATTATTTTGAAAATAAATACACACTTGCACAAAATCTTTTGTTTTTATGTTGCCGTATGGTGAGAGCCACAAGTTATACAATTTTCCAATAATCGAGCTGTATGAGGGCTTACTTTTTGGCAAACTGCAGTTTTTATTGGTACCATTTTATTCTGATTTCATGTGAGATATTGAGAAAATATGCATATGTGTCTTTTCATGTAGTGTATGTACTGTACATAAGAAAAACCTGTATTTCTCTGGAATAAGACATCAGATCACAGATATTAAGATATTTCCGTATAATACTCGTGTATAAGTCGACCCGAGTATAAGCCAAGGCACCTAATTTTGCTACGAAAAACTGGGAAAACTATTGACTCGATTATAAGCCGTATATGCATTGCCCCCACATCCCCATCCTGGTATGCACGGCCTCCTCATCCCTATCCTTGTATGCATGGTTCTCCTCCTACTTACCTACCCTGCGCGCCCTCGCAACATCTTGTCCCAGTGCCAGCAGCAACTAGTTTTAACACTAGAACTACTGATGGAGTCATTTTGACTCCTTTCGCTTTTTATTTCTCTTCTGTGACTACATTTTTCAGAATTCCGGCTTGAAACTCGGTGACTTTTCCTCAAATATGATGTGAAAAAAGATTTTGTGAGAATAAATAATTTTGGTGAAAAATTTGCGCGTTTTTTTCAAAATTTACCAAGAACTACTGAAGGGAGTCATTTTGACTCCCTACTATATTTTGAGGTCCTTTTGTCACTAAATGTTGCTATAAAGTTTTGTGCATAATTTTTTCACTCTGTCTTATTTACCCTGATGTTCATATAGATGTAGTTCAATTTACATGTCAACTTTTCACATTTTCCTTGTGTTTTACCTGCTTTTATTACTGTGTAATGCTGAACAAAATAGCTTGTTTACTCTAGGCTCTTATCTTATGCTAATTTTTGATTCATATATATTGACACATATAAAGAACTGTACGCTTGCAGAAGCATGCAGGAACAATAATTTACAGTTTACTCTATCTGATGAGGAGCTAGATGCATTCATTGCGATATTCTATGCTCGTGGAATATCTGGCACGAACCGTCACTCGATTAGCAGTATTTGGTGTAATGACTGGGGAATACCGTTTTGCAAAGCGACAATGTCTAGGGACCGCTTTGTTGAAATTATGAGGTTTCTCAGATTTGATGAGAAATCTACTCGATCGGAGAGACTGCAAACGGACAAGTTTGCTCTATTTTCTACTGTGTGGGACAGGTTTATTGAAAATTGTATTGCGTGTTACAAACCTGGCCCATACATAACGGTGGATGAGCAACTTTTCCCAAGCAAAACTAGGTGTCCATTCACGCAGTACATGCCTTCCAAACCAGATAAATATGGCCACAAATATTGGCTAGCTGTTGATAAGGAGAGCAAATATCTGGCAAATGGCTTCCCTTATCTAGGCAAAGATGACACACGCCGTGCTGAGGACCGTTTAGCTGACCATGTGGTAATGAAGTTATTGGACCCGCTTTTGAAAAAAGGTCGCAATGTTACAACCGATAATTATTTTACTTCAGTAAAATTAGCTAAACAGCTAAAAAGCAAAGGAACAACCATCGTGGGAACACTGAACAAGATAAGGCGAGAAGTGCCTAAAGAAATAAAATCCATGAAAGAGGAATTGTACAACACTAAAGTGTTTAGAAATGAAGACAATTTTACACTTACAGTATATCAAGGAAAGCCCAACAAAAATGTTGTCATTTTGAGTTCCGTCCATCCAGATGTTGTTGTTGCGTCTGATTCCGCTAAAAAAACTCCAGAAACGGTAAAGTTTTACAATGAAACAAAATATGGAGTAGATGTAGTGGGTCAGATGGCACGAAAATATACCACACGAACATGCACAAGGAGATGGCCTGTTCATGCATTTGAAAATGCCTTAGACTTTGCGGGTATAAATGCATGGATAATATTCAATGAGATAACCCACCAAAAAATGTCACGCAAGGCATTTTTGCAAACGCTTGTGAGAGAGTTGAGTGGTCCTTATGTCACAGATAGGGAAAAGGGTTCCACGTCCCAAGTTTCTACATGCTCAGAAGTGATGGTTCAAACAAAATTTTGCCAGATCAAAGAAAAGTGCAAGAAAAATAGATCTGTCGGCAATTGTAAGACTTGTGGTAAGTCTTTGTGTGGGCAATGTACTGCCATAAATCAAAGGCAATGCCTAAAATGCGAAACACCAAATGTTTAGAAGGTGAATTCTGCGCCATATTTTCATTTTTATGCTCCTCCACCTACATTTTCTCTGCTTTTTGTTCTTCAGTTGTTGTTTATATGTGTGCACTTGAATAAAAAAAAATGTTTGAAAAACGTCTATTATAATTATTGTTATTTTCTGTAGAAAAATAAGAAAAGCAGAAAAAAAACAATCAAAAGCATTACTGTTGGATCTCACAATAATAATACATTACAAAAAATATAATTATTAATAAATAACCACAAATGAAACTCTAAAAATAAACGAAAACAAGCAAGGAGTCAAAATGACTCCTTTCAGTAGTTCTAGGCGGGGTCACGAGTCCAGTAGTCCTAGTGTTAAAACTTGACTGCACAAACTGGGCCAGCAATATATCTGACTTAGGGTGAGTTTCCACGATCAGGAAACGCTGCGTGTTTGGCGCTGTGCGCTGGCACAGCGCCAAACACGCAGAGTCCAGATGTTACAGCATAGTGGAGGGGATTTCAAGAAATCCCGTCTCCACTATGCGCAAAATTACGCAGGCGGAAGACCTGCGTTTCCGGACATGCGGCGCGTCTTTTCAGACCGCAGCATGTCCTAGCGTCTTGCGGCGACGTTGCGTCGCCGCAACAGAATTTAACACAGGGCTATGTAGCCCTGCGTTATTTCCGGAGGTGTTCCGGAGGTGTCCTGAACACCTCCGGAAATAACGCGCGTCAGAAAGGGGGTGGGGCTTAGACGGAGCGGAGTTTCCGCTCCGTCATATACGCTGTGTTTCCTGATAGTGGAAACACAGTCTTATTGTTAGACACATATTGCTGGGTTGCTGTGGCCGCAAGATACAGATATAGATAGTATCATATGACTGTCCCATTCATCTGAGCTCCAGATGCAGTTCAGTGAGTGATTGGTCCCATGGCCTTTATGTGAACTAAGACCTCGTTCACACATGGGTGACAGTAGTGTGGTTGAGAAGAACAGCACCACTATATCTCAAAATCATTGCAAAACTGCAGTTGAAAATAAAATATGTCAATGGAATGTAGGTACAGCTTGAAAACAACTTTGTAATTTTTTTTTTGCTTAAGAGGGGGAGAGGTCATATTCTGAGAGCTATAACCTTTTCACTTTTTTTTTTTGTTTACAGAGCGGTACAAGGGCTTGTGTTTTGTACGAGTACTTTTTATTGGCACTATTTTGGGGTGTATGAAACTTTTGGATCACTTTTTATTTCTTTTTTTGTGAAGTTGGGCAAACAAAAAATGCAATTCTGACATGGTTTTTCAATTAATTTTTTTTTTCGCTTAGTTCACAGAGATAATTGATCAAAGCTATATAGTAAGGGTTTATTAACGTGGTGATACCAAATTTTTTTTTTTTTACAAGAAAACCTTTTTATATTTAACCCCTTCATGACCTTGCCATTTTTTGCAATTCTGACCAGTGTCCCTTTATGAGGTAATAACTCAGGAATGCTTCAACGGATCCCAGCGATTCTGTGATTGTTTTTTCGTGACATATTAGGCTTCATGTTATTGGTAAATTTAGGTCGATAATTTTTGCGTTTGTGAAAAGAATGGAAATTTGGCAAAAATTTTGAAAATTTCGCAATTTTCAAATTTTTAATTTTTATTCTGTTAAACCAGAGAGTAATGTGACACAAAATAGTTAATAAATAACAGTTCCCACATGTCTACTTTACATCAGCACAATTTTGGAAACAAAATTTTTTTTTGTTAGGAAGTTATAAGGGTTAAAACTTGACCAGCGATTTCTCATTTTTACAGCAAAATTTACAAAACCATTTTTTTTTTGGGACCACCTCACATTTGAAGTCACTTTGAGGGGTCTATATGGTAGAAAATACCCAAAAGTGACAACATTATAAAAACTGCACCCCTCAAGCTACTCAAAACTACATTCAAGATTATTAACCCTTCAGGTGCTTCACAGGAACTAAAGCAGCGTAGAAGGAAAAAATGGACATTTTAATTTTTCCAACAAAAATTTTATTTTAGCATCAATTTTTTCATTTTTGCATGAGCAACAGGATAAAATGGATCCTAAAATTTGTTGGGCAATTTCTCCTGAGTACAGAGATACCTTATATGTGGTCATAAACCACTGTTTGGGCACACGGCAGGGCTCAGAAGGGAAGGAGTGCCATTTTGGAATGCAGACTTGATGGAATGTTCTGTGGGCGTCATGTTGCGTTTGCAGAGCCCCTGATGTGCCTAAACAGTAGAAACCCCCCACAAGTGACCCCATTTTGGAAACTAGACCCCCCCAAGGAGCTTATCTAGATGTGTAGTGAGCACTTTGAACCCTCAAGTGCTTCACAAAAGTTTATAAACGCAGAACAGTGAAAATAAAAAAATCATTTTTGTTTCTCAAAAATCATTTTTTAGCCCGCTATTTTTTATTTTCCCAAGGGTAACAGGATAAATTGGACCCCAAAAGTTGTTGTCCAGTTTGTCCTGGGTACCCGGGAACCCCATATGTGGGGGGTAACCACTGTTTGGGCACACGTCAGTGCTCGGAAGGGATGTAGTGACGCTTTGAAATGCCGACTTGATGGAATGGTCTGCGGGCATCTTGTTACGTTTGCAGAGCCCCTGATGTGCCTAAACAGTAGAAACCCCCACAAGTGATCCCATTTTGGAAACTAGACACCATACGGAACTTATCTAGATGTGCGGTGAGCACTTTGAACCCCCAAGCGCTACACAGAAGTTTATAATGCCCGGGCATGAAAAAAAAAAATCATATTTTTTCCACAAACATGATCTTTTAGTCCCCAATTTTTTTATTTTCCCAAGGGTAACAGGAGAAATTAGACCCCAAAAGTTGTTGTCCAATTTGTCCTGAGTACGCTGATATCCCATATGTGGAGATAACTACTGTATGGGCACACGTCGGGGCTCGGAAGGGAAGTAGTGACGTTTTGAAATGCCGACTTGATGGAATGGTCTGCGGGCGTCATGTTACGTTTGCAGAGCCCATGATGTGCCTAAACAGTAAAAAAAAAAAAACCCAAGTGACCCCATTTTGGAAATTAGATCCCCCAAGGAACTCCTCTAGATGTGTGGTGAGCACTTTGAATCTCCAAGTTCTTCACAGAAGTTTATAACGCAGAGCTGTGAATATAAAAAATCATTTTTTTTCCACAAAAATAATTTTTTTAGTCCCCAATTTTTTTTCCCAAGGGTAACAGGAGAAATTAGACCCCCAAAGTTGTTGTGCAATTTTTCCTGAGTACGCTGATACCCCATATGTGGGGGTAAACCACTGGGGGTAAACCCTCGGAATAAAGGGAGCACTGTTTCACTTTTAACAGCCAATCAGAGCGATCGTAGCCACGTGGGGTTTAAGCCAACCCCCCTGTTGTGAAGCACAAAGGGTCTTGTGCCTGCTGGTCGGGTGACCTTTCAGTGACCCCGGTCACCCGACCCGCAGGAACGCGATCCTTTCATGACACATACGCTGTGTCACAGGTCGGGAAGGGGTTAAACTGGGATATGTTCTTATATTGTTATTTTTTCTACACCTTTTTTTTTTACAATAAAATACTAGTCTCACAAGGGAACATGAACATGTGATCCTTTGATAATACACTGTACAACTTGTGCTGTATAGTACATTGCTAAGTCTGGAAGTGTTTGACTGACAGGTGGCATATCAGACCCCACCCTCTGGCAGTATCTGATGGGCTGCTGTACATGGGCAGAAATTGAGGCCATTGTTAATATTCTGGCTGCATTAGTAACTGATCAGCACCCCACAATTGCTTTGTGGGGATGTCAATGGGCAAACATAGTGAGAGATTACACCATTCCAGAGGTTTTTTTTTCCCAGCGCTGGAGTGGTGCTTCTAACCCAAGGCCTCTGCTCTACTCAAACTCACCCATCGGCGTCTTCACCTTTTTCCCCCCGCACGGCTCCGGTTGAGCAGTGCAATTTTGTTACCACAACTTTTGACTGGCCGGAAGTCAGAAGTAACAGTCACAAGTGCTTAATACAAGTCTATGAGAGCCAGAACAAAGCTCTCATACACTTGCTTTAAAAAGTGACTTCCAGCTTTCTCCAGCAAACACTGGAGGGATCCGGCAGGTTACAAACGGCCGGGACTGGTGGTGGTAGGGAAGATGCCGGCAGGTGAGCATAATACTGATGTAGGGGACCTTAGATTAGAAGGACCACTCTAGCACTACAATTTATATATAAAAAAAACACGCTTCAGTGGTGCTTTAATCAAAGTCTTTACAGTGCGACTGGAACATGTGAAGAGTTAAACAGCCATGATCACACATAGATGTGATCCTGGCTGTTGCAGTAAAAGCCAACTCCTGCTGCAGATGGCATAAACATAGCCCCTGTGCCCAGTTCATCCGTGCATCACACATGTACAGTGTGGAGCATAAAATAACTTCTCCATGACATATGTATGATAATATACAAAAAAAAGGTTGCACTCTATCGTGCAAAAGCATGTCAATGTGAGATATGAAAAATGAATAGCAATATGGCTTTTGAATATAAGGAAAAAATGAATGAGACGCTTTGCACAAAATTTGGCCAAATAATGCATGCCCATAAACCATCGTCAAGGTGGTCCCAAAACGTATGGGTCCCTGCCTGTGTGAACATACCTCTATTAGGCTGATATCTGAATTCCTGGGTGAATATGGACACCTCTGTCAGTAGAGTCTGCCTTTTCTGGGTAAGCAAGAACCTGCTGTAATTATGCACCTAATTCACACTAGTCTGGCTGTGCCAGTCAGTTTTCTTTTACTTCTATGTTAGCCTACTGACCGAGCACTCCCCCAGCACATGTGGTGATTTTGATTACAGCAGGTCCCTACTTACCCATAAAGGCAGGCTTTGCTGACAGAGGTGTCCACATTCACCCAGGAATTCAGATATCAGCCTAATAGAGGTATGTTCACACAGGCAGGGACCCATAAGTTTTGGGACCACCTTGACGATGGTTTATGGGCATGCATTATTTGGCCAAATTTTGTGCAAAGCGTCTCATTCATTTTTTCCTAATATTCAAAATCCATATTGCTATTCATGTTTCAAATTTCACATTGACTTGCTTTGGCACGATAGAGTGCAACCTTTTTTTTTGTATATGTATGATGAGGTGCATGAAGGGGTTAAATAATCTGTTTACACCAGCTGATCCCACTTCAGATGCAGTGCACATAGGCTGCCACTGTTCTCAGCAGCACAGGTCCTGTTTACACAGAATGAGGCGCTGCTGAGAACGATCTTTTGGGCAAACCTATACATCATTTCACCTAACATACGAGTATTTTCCATGAGCAACAAGTTACACTGTACTATAATCGGGAAACAATCAATCATTCTTAGGAATGCTTATTCATGATCATTTTTCAGTGTTAATGGACCTTTACAGTAGAGGAATGAGAAACTGCCTCATTCAGAACAACAGTGGCATTACAGACCATATCAGCCAGTTCAAAAACTTTTTTTTTTTTTGGGGGGGGGGGGGGGACTTCAAAGTACAGTAGTGACGTCAAAGATAATTCTTTCAGCCAAATAAGCAACATATGACATACTCATCTAGGTAATTCAATAAAACGTGTTGCACCATGAAGCTTGTAGGCTGCCAAATATCCATAGCAGCTCACATTTCAGGCAATTACATGTAATTTCACAGACAGATTTAGTGTCTAGGAATGACCTAAAGGTGTAATAGAGCATGAACTGGAAATGACACACTGCCTTTAAGGGAATTGTACTGTATCTTGTATCCTATCCTCATTTTATGTCCATCTTCCTTACCTGAGCATGACTCATTTCCTGCCCCTCCCCAAAATACCAGAGGAATGTAGAAGATTCCTGCAGATCGTTCCTGACGGTTTAGGCCTCTTTCACACTTCCGGCGGGCGCCTGACGGCGCCCCCGGCATTTTGCCGCAGCGCCGCATCAGAAAATCTGATGCGCCGCATACGGCTTTTTTCGCATTGACATGCATTAGCGCCGGATGGCGCCGCATGTCAATGCGTTGCATGCGGTTTTGTCCGGATGCGGCGCAAATGTACATTGCGGCGGCCGGACAAAACGCTGCATGTAACGTTTTTTTTTTTTGCCGGATGGTTTCTGATGTCTCCAAGCATCAGAAACCATCCGGCAAAAAACCGCATGCGGCCGCGGCGGTGCATCAGATTTTATGATGCGGCGCTGCGGCAAAATGCCGGGGGCGCCGTCAGGCGCCCGCCGGAAGTGTGAAAGAGGCCTTAGGATACAGCAAAGGAAACGGAAACAAAACACACGCCTCTCTCTGTGACTGTACTGGATATTATGTATGTGATCTGGTATAGTAACCCATGTAGCACAGAAAATGCCTACCATCAATATTTCCACACACCAGCATTAGGGGGCAGGAACCAGAGTATACAAGCGTTGCTGCATTCAATAAGTTGCTTTTTTGGACATTTATTAGACACTGTAAATCATACTGATTTAGCTTCGTATTCCTAAATTAGGATTTATCGCGTACATATGTGCTTATCATTGGGAATTACCGAGGTTGTTCGGGAGTTACATACTTATGACCTAACCAGCAGATATCATCAGTATAGGATTTGTAGGTTTTCCCCACCGCTCTGCTTCGACAGGGAGAACTGTACATTGGATAGTGGACAATGTCAAGTACTGCAATTTATCTACCATTCAAGTGATCGTCCAATGGCAACTTCCCAGCAAAGTCAGCTTTCCAGGACTCCAAAATGAAAGGGGCCTGCAAGACAATGGAATATAGTGTACACCGCGATAGATTTGTAGCAGAAAAGTTTGTGACTACACAATCATCTGAATAGGGCGTACTAATATTAAGCACATGATGTAGAAACAACCCCACTATGGCTATGTTCACATGATCCACTGAAATTTATGAGACCTGTCACATCCACAAACTGAACGTGCCTGGCTGTGTGAGCGCCTGTGCAGGGAACGTAGCTGCAAGGTATTAAAGGGAAGGTGACAGCACCCATCAAGAAAAAATTTTGTCAGCTATTGAAAAAATGTAAAGAATTAATGTTTAAATTTTCTTAAAAAATGTCATTTGTTTATAATTTTGTAAAATATGAAAAATAATTTTAAAAAAACAACGTCTGTCATCGCACGCACTGAGCAGTGTGTGCGATGACAGGGGAAAATAAAGCCCACAGCATACGCAGCAGGCTACAACAAAATGGCCTCCGTATCCTCCCACAGCTGTGACCTGGACAGCCAAGGGGGCGTGCCCAGGTCACAACTAGAGGCAAGGAGGAGCGGCCTCAATGTAAGAGATGCAGTGTTCGACTACAGTCTCTTATGCCCATTGCTGCCGTAAGTGAGATGTGCAAGTGTCGTGCCCAGACACTTACGCCCCCACTAGTTAAAATGGCAGCCACCAGTGGCAAAAGTAAAAGTTAATAAATAAAAAAAACAATTAAAGTAGTTCTTTTAATTGTGTATTAAAAATAATTGATTATATAATCAATAATTATTAATACAAAAATTAAAATCACGGCACCATCCCTTCAAAAATCCACTAGTGCAGTTTATAAGTCGGACCAGACTTCACTATTACATAGGCAAACATTGGGACCGTGTGTGATCCAGTCTCTACACAGGCAACGCATGAACCGAAAAGGTTTGTCTGAATGTACCATTAGATGTGTTGCCATATTCAAAAACTCTTTCATGTGAATACAACCTAAGGTCGGTTTCACACGTCCTGATATTTGCGGTACCGGAAAAATCGGTACCGGAGATATCATTGTCCATGTGTCCTTTTGTGTACTATGTGCAGCACACTTGTGCCGCATCAGTAACAGACACACAGACGGCCGCTGGGGAAGTAGCGCTACAGTAAGCCGCTGTCCCCTGCAGCTGGTGCTGAAGCCGGCTGTAATTCTCCCTGCTCTGCCTGTGAGCCGAGGAGAACGATGAGCGGTATATTAATACACCGCTCTTCGTTCTCCTGTGCTCGCAGGCAGAGCAGGGGGAATTACAGCCGGCTTCAGCACCAGCTGCAGGGGGACAGCGGCTTACAGCTTCTTCCCCAGCGGCCATCCGTGCACACGGAGGACTATGTGAACAGTTCTCCGTGTGTGGGACGTTTTCCGGTCCGTGTGTCCGTGTCAAAAAGGACATGTCTACGTGTTTGGCACACGAACACACGGCCTGTGTGAAAACACGCACATGTGCATAGACACATAGATTATAATGTGTCTACATGTGTACGTGTCTCCAGTACGTGTGGAAACTGTCAAATACGTACTGGAAACAGGGACGTGTGAAACCAGCCTAACAGCAACTTGGTGAGCAGCCTTTTGATTCTAGTGTTCTCATCCTGTGCCTAACACTACAAAAGAAAATCCAATAGGCAGAAAGGCCAGAATGCCATGTCCGTGTCTAATGTGAAGGGTCTTATTACATCCTGGACATAGTTCGGTAGTCGTATAAGAGGCCTGCAAGTTTAATGTGGCTCATGTGCCCCAGGTATATAATAAATGATTGCACAGATTTCTGCACATTTATTATTTATGCAGCGCAAATAGCAGAACTAGATGTAAAATACTACATTTGAGAAGCTTTTTTATCTCCAACAAAATGTGGATGTTGCCACCTTAGTTTGTGTCTTCTCCCTCTTCCATACCAGCAGTAGAGATTTACTCTATTTCCAGGCATTTGTAAAGCTTCCTCATATCTAGGCATAATAATATATGTTAGTATTTAGTGCAATATATGACAAAAAACAGATAAGTGTTGTGGACCCTCAGCAAAATATATACTGGGTGTGGTATGGCTCAATTTTTGAAAAAATGAAGGGAAAGAAGACTGGGCTCTGAAAATAAGAACAACTTGCAGGCAGGGCTAGGTTCACACTTGTGTTGGGGCCACTGTCAAGCTACTTTGCAAGTTCAGTCATTATTTCCTTGACAGGGCCCTTCTAGCGCCATCAGTCAGGCTATGTTCACACAATGAGATTTTGGTGCATTTTTGACGCTGCAGACTTTCTGCACCTATTTAAATTAGGCTACTTGCATTTTCAACATGCGTTTTTGCGCTGCATTTTTTGCCTGTTCGGTATGTCAAGCTTTAAATAAAGTTTTATTTTTGATACTTCTTGTTTTTTTTTATCTTGACAAAACTTTGACACACTTCGGTGCTGATTATATGCGTTGTCGATGTGGAATTTCCGAAACTAATGGAAGTCTATGGGAAAATTCTGCACAGAAAACTGACATGCTGTGGATTTGAAAAACGCACCTCAGGACAGTTTACGCAGTATTAAAAAGAAGTACTGCGAGCACGAGACTCATAGAAAAATGTCATCCACTTCGCTGGACCTGTAAGATGCTGCGATTTTGACGCAGCAAAAATATGTAGAGTCAAAAATGCACCAAAAGCTCACTGCGGCAACGTGGCCTCATAGTACAGGATATGTTGTTTTTGCAGGAGTTACCATATATTTTTCTGTTCCCATGATGGAAAATGGAACAATAAACAAACGCTAGTGTGAACATAGCCTTAAGGTTAAATTACGTTAACAGAATCGGTAGCAAAATCACCAAAACAATCTTTAAATCATTTCCTTAAAGAGTGAAATATTATGCACTGTCAAATAATATCATAACACATAGGTTCTAGTATTCTAAGCCAGACATCACAGACTTCTAATTAAACCCTTGTGTGAACTATCCTGAGAGCGATGAAGACCCATGGTATTTACCTCTTATTCCCCTATAATCAAGACCACTAAATTATATACAATATTCCCTACTATTAACAATATCATATTACAATAAAAAAATTGTAGATGGGCTTTGTTGTATTTCTACCAGTACGTGAAAAACCCAGCCTTTCTAAAAGCACACTAGCCCTCTCTTGACACAGACTGTCTTGTCCAACTACGAATTTCTCATGGCTGAGATCACACCCTGTCTTTTCCTCTTGTGTCATGACAACCAGTTTAAAGGACCGATTATTCCCACAGCCCTTTATATACTCCCCTATTCCAACATCTACCCTACACTGGGTACAATACCAATGTTCTCAGGGTTTAGGAAGAGGTTAAGTTAAACATGATCTGCATATAAATGCTAAGCCGTCATGTTTTCCAAGGAAAATAAGAACAAACTCTCAGTTAGAATGCTGTTTTTCTTCACCCATGGGAAACTTCAAATCCAACACCTTGTCGAAATATGTCTTCACTACCTTAAAACACATTTTAGGGCTCACTCCTCATCTGCACCATCGCCTCAAAAGCTTATGACGAGCATCAAAGGAATCAACAAATACTGGACTCCTAATGTGCAGGTTTGATGGATCATAAAATAAATTATATTACAATCCTTTGTGCTTTTAATGATCACCTAAAGATCACTAATGAAATAATTAGTGTACGCTTTTCAGAATGAACAATTTCATTATTAACAGAGCACTGGCAGAAGATTTTTCTGCACGGATTTACGGGTGGTAAAAGTAGCTGAGATTTTAACAAACCTTATGCCATGTGCACATGTTGCATTTTTGCATAGTTTTTTTTCAGTGTGGATTTGTCACCGAAGCCTTAAAGGGAATCTGTCACCCCATATTTGTGATATCAGGTAAAGATATCACCCAATTGTGCGTCCCATAAGTGATCTACTGGTACCCATCATAGCCCCTGACACCCCAGTTTTGATGTAAAAATACCTTTGTAAACTTCATTTCTCTGTATGCAAATAGATGTTGTCCGGTCCAATGGGCGGGGCTTATTCTCATCCCCCCCTCCTCGGCTTGCTGGACGTATCTTCATCTGTAAATATCACAGATGCTGTACTGTTTCCGCGCATGCACGTTGAAAAGGGCCCTCGCGCGTGCGCAGGATACTTTACCCAACAGTGGGCAAAGCATAAAATCAGTTCTGCGCATGCGCCAGTATTTTGCCTCACTTCAGTAATATTTCCGGCGTCCAGGAAATGACTGCTTACCTTGGAAGACTTCCGGGGCATATAAAGTGAGGCAAAATACTAGCGCATGCGCAGAACTGATTTTATGCTTTGCCCACTGTTGAGTAAAGCATACTGCGCACGCGCACATAGGGACCGTGCTCCACAAGCCACCGAATAACTCACTTAAGAAATCATCTAGAACATGTGGGGAGCTAACCTACATATAGGTATCTGTGTATAAGGTGAAAGTACATATATAGTACCTTGATGAAGGTCTGAGCACAGACCGAAACGTTGGTGGTATATGTACTACTCATTAATAAATTTCACTTTGGATATTAATATATCCGTTGGTGTGCCGAGCTTTTCTTACTATACAACATATGGGATTAGGACCCTACTCGAGCACCCTCCTGCTCTGGTTGTGCTATAACGTTATTATACTATCTATCTTGCAGAGACACTCCGTCTCCGCAAGATAAATTACCTGTACAATGTAGTGGATGCGTTGATTCCGCACGGTTTAATGAACACATGCGGAATCACCGCGCTTACAAAAGCCGGCAGCACTTTGGACGGAGCGGATATGTGCTGCATACAAAGCGCTGCCGTTACGGACAGTGGAAATATACTCTTAGGGTATATGCACATATTAAGTATTTCTTGCAGAAATTTTTACATCTCATGGAAGGAAAAATGCAGCAGCAGAAATGCACATTTTTGCTGCTTGTTTTTCCCACTCATTAGGCCACGTTCACACGTTCAGTATTTGGTTAGTATTTTACATCAGTATTTGTACGCCAAAACTAGGAGTGGGTAATAAATATAGAAGTGGTGACCTGTTTGTATTATAATGAATGTTCCACTTCTGGTTTTGGCTTACAGATATTGAGGTAAATACTGAACAAATAATGAACGTGGCCTTAGTATGGGTGAAATCTGCAGCAAAAAGCTGACAAAAATTGACATGTGACAGATTTAAATTTGCAAGTTACAACTAAGCAATGTGTGCATGAGACTTCAGGATTCTCATTCACTTTGCTGGTATCAGGAAACCCTTCGGGTTTTGTGAGAAATCTGCACTGGAAAAAAATGAGACAAATACGCAATGTGTGTACACAGCCTAATCCATGCGTTTTGTAAAAATAACTGCACAAAACCTCACAAGCACTTCTGATTGTAAAGGGAAACAGTCAACACATTTTTGTTACCACAACTTAGAGCAGAACTATGTAGTGGCACCGACCCTGATCCCACTAAGTATTACTGACTGAGCTGCTTGTTCTATTTTTTATAAAATCCCTCTTATCAGCTGCAGATCTAGCGGTTCTCTGAATGCTGAGCGCTGTCTAACCCCACCTACAACACTGATTAGCAGCTTTCTGTCTATGCTGTGCATAGACAGAAAGCTGCCAGAGGTTGAGGTGCAGATATACCGCACTAATGAATATAGAGGACCACATGGCAGCAGTTTTACGAGTCCTCTAATGATAATTTCCTCCTGATAAAACTGTGATTTTATCAAAACGATAGCAAGCAGCCCAGTTAGTGACACATCGCTGGAATCTGGACTGTCTCTTGGATTAGGTGGCAAAAATCTGGTGATGGACTCCGTTTAACCCCTTTCTGCCATCAGACGTACTATTTCGTCCATGTGCCCTGGGACTTAATTCCCAAGGACGGAAGAGTACGTCATATGCGATCAGCTGCGCTCCCGGTGAAAGCGCAACTGATCGCAGCCGGGTGTCAGCAGATTATCACAGCTGATTATCACAGCACATTAACCCCCGACACACTGTAATCAAACATGATCGTAGTGTTCCGGCGGTACAGGGAAGCATCGCGCAGGGAGGAGGCTCCCTGCGTGCTTCCCTGAGACCCTCAGAACAGCGCAATGTCATTGCGCTCTTCCGAGGGCCTCCTCCCTGCAGGACCCCGGATCCAAGATGGCCAAGGCGTCCTTCCGGGTCCTGCAAGGAGGCGGCTTCCTCAGTACCTGTTGAGAGCAGGCACTGAGAAAGCTTGCAGCACTGCCTGTGAGATCGCCGATCTGACACAGTGTTGTGCACAGTGTCAGATCGGCGATCTCACACTATACAGTGAAGTCCCACCCTGGGACAAAAGTAAAAAAAGTAAAAAAAAATAAAAACATGTATAAAAAAAATCCTAAAGAAAAAAAAAAAAAATTCCCCAATAAATTCATTTCTTTATGTAAAAAAAACAAACAAACAATAAAAGTACACATATTTAGTATTGCCGAGTCTGTAACAACCCGCCCTATAAAACTGTCCCACTAGTTAACCCCTTTAGTGAACCCCTTAAAAATAAAAGGCAAAAAAAAATGCTTTATCATACCGCCAAACAAATGGTGGAATAACACGCGATCAAAAAGACAGATATAAACAAACATGGTACCGCTGAAAACGTCATCTTGTCCCGCAAAAAATGAGCTGCCATACAGCATCATCAGCGAAAAAATAAAAAAAAAAGGTATAGCTCGCAGAATAAAGCGATGCAAAAATAATTATTTTTTATATATGATTGTTTTTATTGTATAAAAGCGCCAAAACATAAAAAAATGATATAAATGAGGTATCGCTGTAATCGTACTGACTCGAAGAATAAAACTGCTTTATCAATTTTACCACACGCGGAACGGTATAAACGCCCCCCCCTAAAAGAAATTCATGAATTGCTGGTTTTTGTTCATTCTGCCTCCCAAAAATCGTAATAAAAAGCGATCAAAAAATGTCATGTGCTCGAAAATGGTACCAAGAAAAACGTCAACTCATCCCGCAAAAAATAAGACCTCACATGACTCTGTGGGCCAAAATAAGAAAAAATTATAGCTCTCAAAATGTGATGATGCAAAAACTATTTTTTGCAATAAAATGCGTCTTTTACCGTGTGACAGCTGCCAAACATAAAAACCCGCTGTACATAGTAAACTCAAACCCCCCTTTATCACCCTCTTACTTAGGGAAAAATAATAAAATTTAAAAAATGTATTTATTTCCATTTTCCCATTAGGGTTAGGGTTGGGGCTAAAGTTAGGGTTGGGTTGGGATTAGGGGTGTGTTAGGGTTAGGTTTGTGGCTAGGGTTATGGTTAGGGTTATGCACATCAGGGGCTCTCCAAACGCGACATTACACCCACAGACCATTCCATCAAAGTCTGCATTACTAAACGTCACTACTTCTATTCCGAGCCCCGACATGTGACCACACAGTAGTTTTCTCGCATATATGGGGTATTAGAGTACTCAGGACAAATTGGACAACTTTTGGGGTCCAATTTTCTTGGAAAAAATCAAAAATTGGGGACTAAAAAATCATTTTTGGGGAATTTTTTTTTTCACACCCAGGCATTATAAACTTTAGTGAAACACTTGGGGGTTGACCGTGCTAATAACAGATCTAGCTAAGTTCCTTAGGGGGTCTAGTTTCCAAAATGGTGTCACTTGTGGGGAGTTTCCACTGTTTAGGAACATCAGGGGCTCTCCAAACGCGACATGGCGTCCAGCCAATTCTGCGTTGAAAAAGGTCAAACGGTGCTCCTTCCCTTCCGAGCTCTGCCATGCACCCAAACAGTGGTTTACCCCCACATATTGGGTATCAGCGTACTCAGGACAAATTGCACAATAACTTTTGAGGTCTTGTTACCCTTGGGAAAATAAAAATTGGGGTGAAAAGATCATTTTTGTGGAAAAAATATGATTTTTTAATTTTACGGCTCTACATTATAAACTTGTGTGAAGCACTTGGGGATTCAAAGTGCTCACAACAGATCTAGATAAGTTCCTTAGGGGGTCTAGTTTCCAAAATGGGGTAACTTGTGGGGGGTTTCCACTGTTTAGGCACATCAGGGGCTCTCCAAACGCGACATGGCATCCAATATCAATTCCAGCCAATTTTGGTTTGAAAAAGTCAAACGGCGCTCCTTCCCTTCAGAGCCCTGCCGTGCGCCCAGACAGTGGTTTTCCCCCCACATATGGGGTATTGGCGTACTCAGGAGAAATTGCACAACTTTTTCTGTCCATTTTCTCCTTTTACCCTTGTTAAAATAAAAAAATTGTAAAAGATCATTTTTGTGACTAAAAAGTTAAATGTTAATTTTTTCCTTCCAAGTTGCTTCAGCTCCTGTGAAGCACCTGAAGGGTTAAATAAACTTCTTGAATGTGGTTTTGAGTACCTTGAGGGGTGCAGTTTTTAGAATGGTGTCACTTTTGGGTAATTTCTGGCATATAGACCCCTCAAAGTGACTTCAAATATGAGGTGGTCCCTAAAAAAAATGGCTTTGTACAATTTGTTGTAAAAATGAGAAATCGCTGGTCAACTTTTAACCCTTATAACTTCGTAAACAAAAATAAATTTTTGTTCCAATATTGTGCTGATGTAAAGTAGACATGTGGAAAATGTTATTTAGTAACTATTGTGTGATATATTTCTCTGTTTAAAGGGAATAAAAATTCAAAGTTTGAAAATTGCTAAATTTTCCAAATTTTTCGCCATGTTTCCATTTTTTTTTTCATAAATAAACGCAAGTTATAGCGAAGAAATTTTACCACTATCATGAAGTACAATATGTCACGAGAAAATCTCATAATCGCGAAGATTTGTTGAAGCGTTCCAGCGTTATAACCTCATAAAAGAGACAGTGGTCAGAATTGTAAAAATTGGCCCAGTCCTTAACGTGCAAACCACCCTTGGGAGTTAAGGGGTTAATCCACAGCATGTCAATTTATATTGTGTATTTATTGGTTTCAATTTTGAGGCAGAGATATCCCATTGAGTTTTAACAGTCAAAATCTTTCTGAATGTACCGTGGATCTGCAGCATAATCCTCAAGTCCTTAAAAAACACACAATTACAGGCTGCAGTGGTCGCGTGGGTTAAGACGTCGTCACAGGAAACTGCGTTGTTCGGAGACATGCGGTTCCCTTGCTGATCCCCCGCCATTGAGTAGTGCCTTTTTATTTTACACTTCATGGACATTACAAAGTCTCTGTCACTATGTTCAGGTATTGTATATTCTATATTATTTAATAACTGGGTTAGTGGCTACTCACGACTTCACTGTGTAGTAGTTACATGCATGTATATTCAGCAAGTCATTACATGTTGGGCTGAATGTCAAAAGCATCTGGCCATCAAGACAGTAGAGCAACAATTTTAACAGGGTTGTGTAGATGCTCCTGGCAATCAAAATCATTTAATAGTGTCTGAAAATTGCTTATTGACCTTCCAACAACAACATCATTGTCTGTACCAGCACTAGTGTCAGGGGGATTACAGTAGAGGCAGGATCCCAGGCACTGAGGCGGAAAAGTGATACATTGTGGGAAATGAACCAGGCAACAGAGTAAACTGAGGAAGGCTGGGACATTGCAGGACAAAGCAGGGCTTCCGGAAAGCAGGAGCTGATCACAGCTTTCCCAAAATATCCTCTAACATCTATGCAGAATACCTAAACGCAGCAACCGACACAACAAAGCAGAATAACTGTACATACACTGACAGTCAACAGCAGATAGCAGTACAATGTGTGCAAGTCGTAACGTGCCCCAGTGGCTGTCACTCCGAATGGAATCTGCTGATCACCAGCTTACACATATACAATATACATAAGTGCATGTACACTGATGCAGACACAACAGCAAGAATAATGTTATTTGCTCTCATCCGATCATTGTTCTCTTTCCATACAAATAATCAAGTATCTACTAAAATACAAATTAAAGTACATTTTAAAATCCAGATTATCTGCAAAAAAATCTGCAGTGTAATACAGTATCCATAAAGCAAATAGCATTTACGTGCTGTAGAAAGAAAAAGATCTAACGGTATATAGAAATTGACATGTGGGGTGGATTGAGAATCTACATGACCTCAATTTGAGGGTTTTCATTGTGAATTTGACTTTGAAATGCAAAGTTCCAGCAAAATTCACACATTAATCTATGGACAAAGTTCAGGAGACAGTGGCCACCGTCAGTATCAATGACTCGACATTCATCCACCATAGGGAACCATTATATTATATATAAAAAGCATTCTGCTGATTGCAAGATATACGTTCTTGCATTGGATCTCTGTATAGCGCAGTCAACTGAGGAACAGAAAATCAGCCATTGATTTTGCAATAAAGCTGCTGCAAAATTTCAACAGATCTGGCAAACAATCCACAGTTTTTATCTGGATTTGGCTGTGGAAAGTCCACCCCTAGGTAGATCTTTTTATGCACTATGTAAATAACATTCATCTCATCCGCTTTTATAATACTGTAATACATTGCAAATTTTTCCTCCTGAGAATCTGGGTGGAAAATTTTCAGGCTAGATTTCCTTCCCTCTAATAAAACTCTGAAATGTCTAAGACGCTGATGTTCCCGTTTTTAAGTGTCGATGGTAACTCTAGGGACCGTAGCTGCAGAGGGAGATATGTCAATCTACATATTGCATTCATACAGTCTTCTGCACAAACAAGAGAAATATAAACGCATCATTTACATCAGCAGAAATAGGTTTATGGGGTCCAATTTTAACGTTATGTGAAGAACTAAAAGGATAAGTTCACAAATTGCATAAAAATGACACTATCAAAAACCAAAATGAATTCTGCGTGTTTTATGTGCAAATTTCATCATTGATTCTTGTTTGCGATTTCACTAGTTGAATTGCACATTTGAAAATCTTCAGCACACCTGCAGTCTGCTGAGGACATTTCATGCTGCGAGTGAATGGGATTTGTCAAGATTCAGTTCACTAACGTTTTACTGCACAGGACTGCGGAATTTCATTGCGGATTCAGCCCACAAGTACAGACGTGTGAATCCACCCAATGAGAATTTGCCCCTTTTCCAGATGTCCTCTAGTCAGGAATGGAATGGCTTTCCAGAAGAGGACAGCATTCATTATTATAATTCCTATGGCAGGTCCAAAGTACTGCAGTCTGACACCGTCCCTATTTTTGCATATTTGATGCAAGTAATGGTTTCCGATCATGACACATGACAAAGAAGCATCAGTCATGAGCTACTTAGTCAGCATAGGAAACACTTTAACTGCAGCAGTTAGAAAATACACAAATAACTAAACAAGCTTAAAACAGTGCTTTATGTGCTTCAGTGGTCTACAGAAATTTGGTAGGGGTGCCAGTCACTAGGAAGAGGTCCAAGTGCCCTATTTCTCCAACGCACAACTACAGTGAGGAGGATTTTGCAAGGAGTTGTAAAGTAACCCAAGATTGAAAAAAAAACGAGTTATATTATACTCACCCAGGGGCGGTCCGCCATCCGGGCTGATGGGCGTCGCGGTCCGGTCCGGCGCCTTCCATCTTCTAGCGAAGCCCTCCTCTTCTTAGCTTTCCGTCGCGGCTCCAGCGCACTGCTCTGCCCTGGTGAGGGCAGACCAGAGTACTGCAGTGCGCAGGCGCCAGGAAAGGTCAGAGAGGTCACCAGGGTAGAGCAGTGCGCCTGCGCCGGAGCCGCGACGGGAAGCTAAGAAGAGGAGGGCTTCGCTAGAAGATGGGAGGCGCAGAACCGGACCGCGACGCCCATCGGACTGGACGGCGGACCTCTCCTGAGTGAGTATAATATAACTCGTTTTTCTATCTTTCAGTTAACATAGGGGGCTTATCTACAACATTACAGAATACTGTAGATAAGGCCCTGATGGCGATGGCTTCAGCTGATAGTCAAAAAATGGGGTGACAGATTCCCTTTAACTTATAAAATAATAAAAAAAAATAACTGCGCGCTTCTCACCCTTCCTAGGTACAATGCAGAGTTTCTGCAGCAGCTCACAATGGTCACATCAGCTTAGCAGATCTGCCCTTGTTGACGGCATGAGCTCATTGATTGGCTTCAGTGCTGTCTACGTGATGCCAATGCTGTAGACAATAACAGACACTGGAAGCAGGCGCCGTGACTCAGCCCTGGACCATAGGAAGGTGAGTAAAGCGCAGTTTGTTATTTATTTATTCCAAACTGCAGCTGTGAGGGGTGACCAGAAAACTCCTTTAATATTGGGGCATAATCACACATGCTGGTTTGCAAAAATTTGGCTGTCAATCCTTTCCAGACTAATGTTCTAACATATGGTTTCTTTTCAGGATTTACCCTAGAATCTGTAGTTAGTGGTTACAAAGTAAATAGAATGAGTTAAGATTTGGGAGGGGGCGAGTTCCTGTTTCCTGCTATCTGATGTCACTGTGTATTCAGGGATAGCTCACAGAGCCAAAGTCTCATTTCTCTCCTATCACCACTTCTCAGATATTGCTTCTGTGCGAAGAACAAAAGCGCCATCAGTCACAGGCCCCTAAGAAGTTTCAATTTGCCTCAAAATCAGCAAGTCATTTCTTGGCCATTAACATGATTACATTGATTTAGGAAGCTAATTACACACTTTTATGGATTACAATACGCTATTTTTGGGATAGCTACATTGTCAGATTCCTAAGCAGGGCGATGGGAATTTTCTTCCGGCAGCCTGCTAAATACAGCACAGGAGGAACAACAGCCATATCTTTACTTGTTTTCAGAAAATGAAAAATAGAAAAGATTCACTTTTCCATAATGTTTTAGGGCAGATTAATTTTGTATTTTATGTGAGAATCATTGAACTCTTATAGAATAGAAAGTTATAGTGAAAATAATGTTACACTAACCCACAACTCAAGTAATTTAGGAATCATTTTCTTTTTCCACTTATTGTTCATTATTATGTCGAGACGTACACACTGTCTCTTTCTCGGGTGGAACTTCCAATACATGAAAGTACTGAGTTATTTGAAAGCACATTTAAAAAAAAAAAATCTATACCTTTCCTTTTGTGGAAATTGCATCTGAAAATATAGCATCTCCTTGTGAGATGGCCCACATCTGGTCGGAGAATGAATGGAAAGGTGGCTGTGAATATGCCTGTCTCTCCATTGTTTTACCTTACAATTTACCATATATACAATTACGCTATATAAGTTTACCTTTGATGGTACCGTATGATCACTCGAGAAGAATATGCATATTGCATGAGTATTTTACAAGATACACATCAGAAATCCAAAGCCTATACTCCGATTTCAGCTGCCTTGCTAAAGATGTAAGGCAGATCTGCATTTCTGGGATGTTGAAATTCAACATGCCCAATTCTGTTGGGGTGACTATAAGGAAAGCCCCAATATACATTAGACAGTTGCAAACATGGTGCAATCAGATTACAGTATTTTGCTCTAATGTGTATGGGGAACTTCATGTAACGTTCTAAAACTTAAAGGGTTATTCCTTTCTCATGTAACTGTAAGGCTATGTGTACACGTTAAGGATTTTTTAGGTTTTTTTTTAAGCGTTTTTGCGGCGGTTTTCCACTTAAAAAACACATGCCTTAAGCATCCTATTATTGCAATGCATTCCACAATTTTTATGCACATGCTGTGCTTTTTTCCGCGAAAAAAAAAACACATCGCGGAAAAAAACGCAGCATGTACATTCTTTTTCCGGAATCGCGGCGATTCCGCCGCCATAGGAATGCACTGAACCACTTATTTTCCGCATGTGGCTATGCCCACCATGCGCAAAGTAAGTGGTTCATGTGAGGATGGTACCCAGGGTCTGGAGGAGAGGAGACTCTCCTCCAGGCCCTGGGTACCATATCCCTGTAAAAACAATAATTAAAATAAAAATTTGTGATATTCTCACCTTCCGGCGGCCCCCGCACCCTTCCCACTCCTCAGCGACGCTCCTGGCAACTCCCGTTCCCAGGGATGCCTTGCGACAATGACGTGTGATGACGCAACGGTCTCGCGTGATGCTACGTCATCTGGGGTCATTGTCGCCAGGCATCACTAGGAACGGGAGTTGCCGGGAGCATCGTGAGGACCAGGAAGGCTGCGGGGCCGCTGGAAGGTGAGAATATCACGATTTTTTATATTTTTTAGTATTTTTAACATTAGATCTTTTTACTATTAATGCGGCATAGGCAGCATCAATAGTAAAAAGTTGGTCACACTTGTCAGCACTATGTTTGACTCGTGTGACCAACCTGTCAATCAGTTTTCCAAGCGATGCTACAGATCACTTGGAAAACGCTAGCATTCTGCAAGCTAATTACGCTTGCAAAACGCTAGTTTTTAGCGGGAATACGCATACCTATAAAATGAGTATTTCCCGCTGCAGGGAGGTGTGGGATTGCCGCGGAAATTTCCGCGGCAATTCTGATACGTGTGCACATAGCCTAAGACTTTTGATTATTCCCCAAATCATAAAGAAGTCTCAGTTTCTAATACATGTGTGCTAAAACAAACTATTTTGACATAAAACACACTACATCCTCATTGCTCGGGCAACCAGGTTGTAACATAACAGCTATACTAAGCTCTGCTACGCATGCACAAGAGATGAAAGTTAAAGGCACGAAGTAAAAAAACACGGATTTTGGTAAAGACTTACCTGTAAAATCCTTTTCAGCGAAGGAAGGAAGAGAGACACAGTAATTCATTACTGATGGGTAGGCGGAGCCCCAGATCAGGATGTTACCTCAGATCAAAAGAGTGATGACTGGCTGGCCCCTCCAGCTCGGGCTCCTCCTACTCAGCTCCAGTCGTATCAAAGCTTTTAGGAAAAGAGCCAAGATCACCAGCGGAGCAACATAACCCCTTCTGAAGGAACTTCAGAGAAAAAACACAAGGATACAGGTTATGCATGCAAAGAAAGCCAAAAACCACAGAGTTCCAGGTACTACTCACGGAACCTGACTACTGCGATGAGCTGGCGATGCTGGAACAGAGCCTTAGCGCGCTGACCTCAGTCCAGATAATCGCTATCAGATAAGGGTCGCGCTGCATCTGAAAACATCAACACACTTCTGCCGTGGGAGGGTACTGTGTCTCTCTTCCTTCCTTCGCTGAAAAGGATTTTACAGGTAAGTCTTTACCAAAATCCGTGTTTCAGCTGCAGATGAAGGAAGAGAGCCACAGTAATTCATTACTGATGGGACGTCCCAAAGCAGTTCAAAGATAAGGGTGGGAAAAAACCAACAAAAGGCAGAAACCCAACAACCTTAACAACAAAGCGCAACCAGCGCTAAACACAAGTTCATCCAGAACTTTAAACTACAGCTGCCTGCAGGACCCTACGTCCGAGGGCTGCATCAGCGGAAGCACTGACGTCCACTTTATAAAATCTTGTAAACGTGTGGACAGAGCGCCAAGTCGCCGCTCGGCAAAGCTGCACTGCCGAAGCACCTTGATGAAAAGCCCACGATGAAGCCACAGCTCTCGTGGAATGGGCTCGAATCTTAATCGGGCAAGATTCACCCCGAAGACGGTAAGCTTCCAAAATAGCTGACCGGATCCAACGAGCTATAGAACCCTTGGAAGCTCGTTGACCACGCCGACGACCTGCCGGAACCACAAACAGGGAGTCCGTCTTACGAAAACCTTGAGTAATAGATAGATAAAACTTCAAGGCCCGCACTAAATCCAATGTGTGTAAATCTCGCTCTTTCGTATTCTTCGGATCCGGACAGAGTGAAGGCAACACAATATCCTGGTTAACATGAAATTGTGACACCACTTTAGGCAAAAAATCACCCCGAGTGCGAAGCACTACACGATCCGGAAAAAACTCCAGAAAAGGAGGCGAGCAAGAAAGAGCTGCCAATTCAGAAACTCTCCTCAAGGAAGTGACTGCAACAAGGAAAGCCACCTTCCAAGAAAGTAAAGAAAGGCTAGCAGAAACCATAGGTTCAAAAGGTTTATGCTGAAGAGCCTCCAAAACAAGGTTGAGCCGCCAAGGAGACACGGGTGCCTTCCGCGGCGGAAACTTACGAGAGATACCTCGGAAAAAAGAGATCACGTCTCTATTCGAAGCAATGGTTCTCCGGAATAATAAGGACAGAGCAGAAATCTGACCTTTCAGAGTGCTAACTGCCAAACCTTTGTCTAGCCCATGCTGCAGAAAAGCCAACAGGTTGGGAATGGAAAATTTTCTCGGGTTCCGAGAAGACCCCAAACACCACGAAAAGAAGGTTTCCCAAATTTTGTGGTAAATCCTAGAAGTAGCCGGACATCTTGCAGCACGAAGGGTAGCAATGACCTCGGCTGAAAAACCTCTACGGGTCAAGATCTCGGTCTCAAGAGCCACGCCGTCAAACGCAGGGACATCAAGTCCGGATGACAAATGGGCCCCTGAGTCAACAAGTCCTGTTGAAGAGGGAGTGGAAACGGAGGTGCCGCCAACAGCGACATTATTGTCGAGAACCACACCCTTCTTGGCCAGTCTGGAGCTATCAGAATAGCTGGAATTCTCTCTAGTCTGATCCGACGCAGCACTAGAGGAAGTAAGGATATCGGCGGGAATACATAGATCAGCTTGAACTGATCCCACTGAGCCACTAGAGCATCCACCGCCACCGCCTTCGGGTCCTTGTACCTGGACATGAATGTCGGTAACTTGGCATTGGACCTGGAAGCCATCAAATCCACTTGGGGGGTTCCCCAGCGAGAGCACAGTAGTGCAAAGACTTCCGGGTGGAGGCTCCATTCCCCGGGATCCATCCTTCTGCGACTGAGAAAGTCCGCTGTAATATTCTGAACCCCTGGAATGTGAATCGCCGAAATGGCTGGTACATTGGCCTCTGCCCAAATCAGAATTCGGGACACCTCTACCATGAGCCTGGAACTCCTTGTCCCACCTTGGTGATTGATATACGCGACAGCCGTCGCATTGTCTGTCTGCACACGGACTGGCAGACCGCTCAAAGGGACCGTCCAATGTTGGAGGCAAAGAAAAATCGCCCTCAATTCCAGGATGTTGATCGGAAGCACAGACTCTTCCGGTGACCATACCCCCTGAATCCAGAGATTGTTCCAAACACCCCCCCAGCCCGTCAGGCTGGCATCGGTGGTTATGACTGACCACTTCAGAGGGAGGAAAGACTTCCCCAGGGAGAATGCCCCTGGACGTAACCACCATTCTAGAGAATCCCGCACCGCGCGAGAAATGGTGACACTGCAATCCAGCGATTGCGACTGGTTCCATCGACTCAAGATGAACCTTTGAAGAGTCCTGGAGTGGAACTGGGCAAAAGGAATTGCCTCCATGGACGCCACCATCAGTCCCAGAAGACGCATACACTTCCGTAGGGACATTGCCATTGAGGATGTCATAATCTGTACATGTCGAAGAAGACATGACTGTTTGTCTGGTGGTAGGGAAACTACCGACCGAAACGTGTCGAGATGCATTCCCAAAAAGAGAATTGTCCTCGATGGTTCCAGGGACGACTTCTCCCAATTGACCAGCCAACCGAAGTCTTTCAGAAACTGAAGAGACAAATCCCGAGCCGTCAATGCCTCCTCCTCCGAGGAAGCCACGATCAAAAGATCGTCCAGATAAGGGAGAATCGTAATCCCCTGTCTTCGAAGGAGTGCCATGAGGGGCGCCAGAACTTTTGTAAAGACCCTTGGCGCTGAGGCTAAGCCGAACGGCAGAGCCACGAACTGGTAATGATTCTGACCTATGGCAAATCGAAGAAAGCGCTGATGAGCCTTTCCGATGGGAATATGCAAATAGGCGTCGCGAATGTCGATTGACACCAGAAAATCGTTCTGTGACAGAGCTGCCACAACGGAACGAAGCGACTCCATGCGAAATTTCCGGGCATGGACATGCCGGTTTAATCGCTTGAGATCCAGAATCGGGCGAAATTTGTTCTCCTTTTTGGGAACTATAAAAAGGTTGGAATAAAAACCTTTCCCTCGGTCCTCTGACGGAACCGGTATCACTACACCCTTTTGTAGTAGCGATTCGACCTCTCGCTGTAGAGCGACAACAAGCTCGGGTTCCGACGGAACGCGAGATTGACAAAAAACATTTGGGGGTTGAGAAGCAAACTCTATGAAATAGCCTGCCGACACTATCCGCGTTACCCAGGAATCTGGAACGCGAGCCATCCAAGTCTCCTTGAAAAGAAGCAGGCGACCCCCCACTCGAGAATCCTCGAGTGGACCCCTGGCGTCAATCCGACTTTGCGGTTTTCTTGTCAAGTTCCCGCTTGTTCTGGCGGAAACTCTGCTTCCAGGGAGTACGAGTTTTCTGAGAGGATTTCTTTCCTGAGAAAGAAGGACGACCCGATCCCCACGAGGAGTGACTAGATCGTCCTCGGCCCCGAAAGGACCGCCGACCACTATAAACACCAGGCTTACTGGACACCGAGGCCATGGCCCTTCGCTGTGGTAATGCTGATTCCTTTGCCTTAGCCTTGGAAATCAGCTCTGTGAGGTCGGATCCAAAAAGATGGCCACCCTTGTAAGGTAAGGCCAACAACCCTTGTTTGGAAACTGCGTCCCCGGCCCACTGTCTGAGCCATAAAGCTCTTCTGACTGTGACCGCTGAAGCTTGCGCTTTGGCCAGCAGAGATGCCGTATCCAGACCGGCATCAAAGATATAACAGGCTGCCGTTTCTAACCATTCACAAGGTTCCCGTATCTCAGATAACGGAGATTCATTTTGCAACTCCGTCTTCAGACGTGCCAACCAGCTTAGAGAAGCTCTAGCAGCACACATGGATCCTAGCACTGCTCGAAATCCATGACCCGCAGCCTCATAGCTTGCTTTTGCCGCCAATTCTGCCTTTCTATCCAAAGGCTCCTGTAAGCTCGCTTTTCCCTTAATAGGGAGTAGTGAGGATTTATTAAGCTGAGATAAAGACACATCCACTTCAGGAGCAGAGGTCCAATTAGCCTTTAACTCCGTAGAGCAAGGATAAAGTGTATCCAAGAAATGCGTTCCATGAAAACGCTTATCTGGACATAGACGTTCCTCCTCTATTACACTATTAAGCTCATCCAGAGCTGGCAATGTTGTGCGCGAAGCACGGGACTCCTGGAACATGCGTGCTGATTTACCAGGACGACTAGTTACCTCCTCCGGTAACTGTAGTATATCTCTCATGGCTTCAATTAATGCCTCCGTACGCTTCGCCATAGAGGAACGCCCCTGCGGCTCGTCCGCATCTGAATCGGATATTTCTCCATCCGAATATAAAGGGGAACTCTGCCCAATATCAGATACCTCTGACTCGCTCCGTGTAGAGGCCGGTAACGGCCTGCGTCGCTTCCTCTGAGAGGCATTAGCAGACACATATTGACCTAAAAGGTCAGATAAGTTATTAATCGATCGAGCGATATCATCCAATTTTCCATCGCTGTCGACCGCAGCGCTAGACGCTGTGGAGGTCTGCGTATCTGATTGCCGCAATGGCACTGGGACGTGATCCGCGGCATCTGAACTCTGTTCAGACATGTCTCATCTGTATGAGCAGGTCAAAGCGGTAATACCAGCAAAAAACTATGCGGTTTTTTTTTTTTTTTTTTCAAACGCTGAAGGGTTAACGCTCCACCAAGCAGAGTTACCCCAGCGGTATTCAGTCAGCAAATTTTGCAGGTAGAAATAACCCTCAAAGGGGTTAATATTGCAAACTCACCAAAATATATATATATTTGTGAGTCCCAGCCAATTTTTATGTCTCTGATGAGACTGCAGCTGCAGGATAGCGATCGCTGCGCTGCGGGGTGAGGAATCCACACTCACCCAGCTGGCCGTGGTGTCTTATGAGGAGGGGAGCGGTCCGAGGAGCCCAGGAGCCTGAGTAATGGCCGCCACAGTGAGGGGGTCGCAGGAGAAAAGCCAGAGCGCGCGTCTTCCTGCTCAAAAGACCGGGATCGATAGGCCACGCCCCCTGCTAGCTCAAATAATGAGCGCGAACTCTCCCCGCTCCTGCTCCCTCCCTGTCCTGCAGCTATCTGCCTGCGGACAAAAAATCACCACATCTTCATGTAGTAGCGCTGTCACAGTAGCGCTGAAGCATACTGACATTACATGTAGTAGCGCTGTCACAGCAGCGTTGAAGCATACTGACATTACATGTAGTAGCGCTGTCACAGTAGCGCTGAAGCATACTGACATTACATGTAGTAGCGCTGTCACAGCAGCGCTGAAGCTTACTGACATTTACATGTAGTAGCGCTGTCACAGCAGCGCTGAAGCATACTGACATTACATGTATTAGCGCTGTCACAGCAGCGCTGACGCATACTGACATAGTAACGCTGACATTAGTAATAGCGCTGCTCATTCAGACGCTAAAGCACTCACACATAATTATTATTAAAATTTGTGTGGAGTACTCACCAGCCAAGGCGCCACAGGGACCCTCAGGGGTTTCTGGCGCAGTGCCCATGCTTCCCTCCAGGGCGAAGAACGCAGTGACCGCACGTGTGGTTTGCGTTCCCGCCAGAGAAGCTCTCCTCATCCCCCAGGGCCGGCAAGGATTCTGCAGGGACTTTGAGTAAATACAGATCCGCCAAGGGAGAGGTTGGGGTACAGCAGCGCTGATACCCCTGAGACCTCTAGACCAACTAGTGATCCAAGTCTCCTGTCCGAATATTAAAATAATAAAATTTTCTGAGGAGCTGCATTAGCAGCGACCATCCTCTGGACCTCAAATCTTAGACTGGAGCTGAGTAGGAGGAGCCCGAGCTGGAGGGGCCAGCCAGTCAGCACTCTTTTGATCTGAGGTAACATCCTGATCTGGGGCTCCGCCTACCCATCAGTAATGAATTACTGTGGCTCTCTTCCTTCATCTGCAGCTGAAATAAATGTATAAGCAATGTTTGTACACCAACCCAACCTAATTACTCAATTACTCATCACAATCATTATTTGATTGCAGAAATATATAATTTTTTTTTTAACAAAACGTAATTTTATGGAACTTTTGTAAAATCATGTTTGTACTAATAGCAAAAAACTAGTAAAATAACTTCTCTACGACACTAATTTTCTGTTTCTCTTCTTTCCACCATTTTCTCCTCTTTGTCCCTCGCTTCTCTATCTTCGTTGTATTTATTTGTCCTTTCACTCTCTCATCACTAATTATTTATTTTCCGCGTTCTCTCCCCTTTCTCTAAAAATTGAGATCTCCATCACAAAGCAGACAGGAAAGCAGAACTGAGGAGCAATGTGCCAATGGGAAATATAGTAGTTTTATGATGGGTGTGTACTGTATTTAAGAATTAGGCTATGTTCACACTAGGCGGTTTCTTCAGTGTTATATTGAAGTGTTTATGCAAATTTTCAGCTCCGTTTTACAGTACCAGCAAAGTCTATGAAATTTCAGAAATCTCATGCACATAGCTTGTTTATTTTTGGCCTTAGTAATTTGTGCAATACCTTGGTTTTTCAGAAGCATGTCACTTCTTTCAGCATTTTTTCACCCATTGAAAGCAATGGGTGATGCAAAAAACGCAGGTATCAGTTTTGCTCCGTTATTTTGTGCCAAAACCTTATAAAGTAGAATCGATTTTTTTTTTATGCACTAAACTTGATCAGCACGCACAAGAGACAAATCTACCATGACAAAAACGCACTGAAAATGCAGCAAAAAACACAACAAAAAATAAGCAAAACCTGCTTTTTGAAGCAAATTGCTTACTGCCAAGAGAGCAGGTTTTGCCTGTGAAAAAAAAGGATCAAAAACGCAACTTGTTAACATAGCGTTATGCAGATACTGTGCATTGTAAACAAAAAAAATAATAAAAAAATTGGGGAATATCCCTTTAAAAATGGATTACAGATTGGTTCTAGTACAGGATTCTACAGGTTCTTGTTTCCAACACCACATCCATAAGAACACCATATTTTAATGGTAGAACCAACAAAGTTATAAACAGTTGTGTTATTATAATGCCAGTGGATATCACTTTTCCAGGAATATAATGGTTAATCCATTACACACACAGCAATCATTATTTCACTGTGCATGGAGGCTGGAATATGCCTTGGAGGCTACCGCACCTGTGTGAGCTCTGAGTCAGTGCAGCATCCACATAGCCCCACACTGGCCGATGATGGATCACGCCTCGCAGTGACAGAGTGAAGGCTGGGGCGTGTACGCCACTTTCATGTACAGATCACCAGCATATTGGGCAATACTAATACATTAGTATGACTACATCCCTTCCCATCATTAAACAGCTGGAAGCACTTTCCACAATGCAGCAACAATAAACCTTGTAGTATCAAATTCAATTAAACATAAACATGCAAACAAATCCAGTGTCCAGGGCATATACAAAAACAAGAGAACCAATGTTTTATGGCTATAATTCATGACATGATTAGTTTCTTTAGAATAAAAGGGGGGATCCAACTTTTAAAATCAAATAAATATACTTGCCTCTTTCCCCAGTGACCCATTACTGATCTCCAGCAATGCTCCCAGTCTAGGGACCACCATAGTACATGAATAACGGTGCTGTGTTGCTGGCACAATCACGCAAGGCTGAGGAGTGAAGCCGGTAAAGCACAGAACATAACTGTTGTAGTTAATTTGCTGCTGTTATCACATGCTGGCCCCTGGTAATCAAAGATCAAGAAAACATTCTCTTCTTGGGAAAAAAAAGGGTATCATTGAACTCCTCTGCTAGGCCTGTAGGTATTTTCCTACAGTCAACCTCGCAATAAGTGATAATCAAAAAATGTCTAAACATTGGTGCGCATTGAGAACAGATACTACAAGCCTCCTGTAATGTTCACTTACCGAGAGCCAGGAGACTTTGCTGAGAAATACATGAGCAAGGCATTCAACTGCACAGATGATTTTCACCTTTCAATTTAGAGAAGAGAAGCAAACATAAATATTTGGAAGGGGTAGCAGTTATCCAGCCTTAGTAAAAATGACAAAAGGATGTGAAAATATCGAGATCTATTTCCCCAAGCGATCAGAGGTTTCAGTGGCGCCACCATTTTTTATCCGCTAGTGGCTGGCACATGACTATTGTTCTGCAGTGTGGTATGGCGTCTTACCTGGATAATTGAATAGGACAATTACTTCAACAGCTCTAGCTCTGAAGGTACTTGGTCAGACTTTGTATTTTGTATGTCAGTCTTAACAAAGGAAGCAGTAGAGCAAGATATGCGAAATACATTAAGAAGCATGCGCTTAATAAATTTGGAGCATCTTTCAACTACAGCACATCATCGCCAAAATGTACGCCAGTCAGGGCGCCACGTTAGTGGTGTAAATTCTGATGGAATTTATTTGGTGAGCTTGACCACGTCCCCATCCCACCCAAACTTTACCCACTTTTCAAAATATAGGTCGGTAACTTTTGGCACTCAAATTATCGCAGTCCGCTGTTGATGAAACAGAACCAAGTTTTATTTTGGGAATTCACAGCCAAATTATGAAAACAGAAAAAAAGCATCCCGTTTCAGCCTTTGTGGCCTTTCTCAAGGATTTCTGTAGGTAGGGATGTTGGTGTGTGCAGCGTGCACCATGCTTTCCTGGTGCACTGCAAGCAGCCAGTTGATCACCCGAACTTTTCTCCTATGAAGTCAAGCTATTGTGATGAATGTAGTATTTAGTTTAGCATTGTCTTGCTGAAATATGCAAGGTCTTCCCTGAAATAGACATTATCTGCACAGGAGAAAATTTACGTGGCTCTAAAATTTCTATATAATGCTCAATATTGATAGTGACTTATGTGTAAGCTGCCCTCGCCATAGGCACTAATTCAACCCCATACTATCAGAGATACAGAATTCTGAAAGGTCTGCTAACAAGCTGGAAGGTCCCTCTCCTATTGAGCCAGCAGGACATAGCATCTGTGGTTTCCATAAAGAATAAAAAAAATTTGATTAATCTGACCACAGAATAGGTTGACATTATGACTCAGTCCTTTTTAAATGAGCTTTGGCCCAGAGAAAACGGCAGCATTTCTGAATTGTATTGATACAGGTCTTCTTCTCTGCTTTAACTTGCCCCTGTAATTTCCGCGGCAAATGAAGTTTATAGACAATGTTTTCTGGAAATATTTCTCAATCCATGCAGCGATTTTCATAACGGAATAATGTCCATTTTTAATGCAGTAACATCTTGAAGGCCCATAAGCTCATAAGCATTCAATATTGACCATTGGACTTGTTGCTTGTAAACATGGATTTCTTCAGAATCTGTATCTTTTGATATTAAGTATTGTAGATGGTGGTATATTCTAAGCCTTTGCAGTTTTACAATAAGGAACATTTTTCTTAAATTGTTCCATAATTTTTAGACGCAGTTGTTCAGATTGGTGAACCTCTGACCATCTTTGTTTCAGAGAGACTCTGCCTCTCTAACATGCCATCTTTAGACAGTCATGTGATTTATTTAAAAAAATTGACCCTCCATCTGTTTAATATAATTTTTGTAATCTTTTGATAACCATGTCCCAATGTTTTTTTTATATGCGTTGCTGCCATCAATTTCTAAATTAGTATTTTTTTTTCAAATTAAATGGAAAAATGTCCAACCTTCAACTTGTGATATACTGTATGTTTTATGTTATGAATAAAATTTGGCTATAAAATATTTCCAAATCATAGCTTTCTTTACATTTTACAGAGTGTGCCAACTTTTTGAGAATTGGGGTTATACTATGGATTTGATCTTTTTCAAACTTGCCCCATGCCCACAGTAAGCTGGTAAGTGAGCTACTTCAAAGCAGTTGATGCCAGCAGATATATGCGTTGCTGCCATCAATTTCTAAATTAGTCTTTTTTTTCAAATTAAATGGAAAAATGTCCAACCTTCAACTTGTGATATACTGCATGTTTTATGTTATGAATAAAATTTGGCTATAAAATATTTCCAAATCATAGCTTTCTTTACATTTTACAGAGTGTGCCAACTTTTTGAGAATTGGGGTAATACTATGGATTTGATCTTTTCCAAACTTGCCCCCATGCCCACAGTAAGCTGGTAAGTGAGCTACTTCAAAGCAATTGATGCCAGCAGATAGTGGCTACAACACATTGTGTGTCCTGGCACAGCAAGCCTAGCTGAAGATAATAAAACATTCAGTGCTGAAATACAAGAGCAGCAGAGCGTTCATCCTTGGGACAGCTCTTCAGAAGGAGAAAGATGAAGAATTGTTGATTGCACAGTTATAAGACAGTACATTAAGGTGTTGTCAATAAAACGGATAAAATAGAACCCTTATAATAGTAGCCCATCTTCCATTGTGTCAAAGCAAAGACAGAACAGTTAAAAGGGGCTGTTCATGCTTAAAAAAGGTTTGTGTGTATAAAATATAAATATTTATAAAACTAAAGAACCTCACACAACAGTTTTTCTTCATGTACACAAAAAAAAAAAAAAAAGATTAGATTGATTTTTATTTGTGTGCAAGATCGGACTTTCATGCCATTTTGGCCATGTGTCTGTTTTTACCTTCTGTTTGCCATCCGTTTTCTCACATTTCTCAAGCTTCACAACTAGTTAATGAAAAATGATCAATAGGATGCTATTGGGTACCTGTGTTTTGTACATTTTGTACTGACCTACAGTGGGTACGGAAAGTATTCAGACCCCTTTAAGGCTATGTGCACACGTTGCAGATTTGCTTGCGGATTTTTCATCTCTTGGCAAGAAAACGCAGTGTAAATTCCACGAGGTTTTTGTGCGGATTTCATGCGTTTTTGATGCCGATTTACATACAGAATTGTATGTGGCTGTGTCTGCAGATTTGTGAACTCATTAAAGATATATGACTTTAAAATTAAAAAAAAAAATTAATTTTCAAGCCCAACCTCCATTGCATATGTCATTGTACCAAAATAGGCTCAAATCTTGAATCTACGCCCACACACACTTCCTTCTTCTGCAATAATTTCTTTTTTCAAATCCGCAGCGTTTTTTTGACCAAATCCGGAAACCTTTTGACACCTGCGGTATTGCTGCAGATTTGAGGGACTCAATGGAAGTCAATGGGTGAAATACATGTGGGAATTGCCTGTTTGTTAGGGAATCCCCACATGTATTCAGGCTGTCTGGCAGCCGCAAATCATGCAGTTGCCGCCACACAAAACTAAATCTCCGAGCACGCCCAAATACTCAGAGAACACCCGAGCATCCTAGGGAAAACCCGAGCAACCAGCATACTCGCTCATCACTAGTAGGAATCCATCCTCATATACTGTGTTGTGTATAGGTAATATCAGAGCAATCAGTCTCGTCTCACCTCATCATAGTTGATTGGAAATTACAGTGGGTGGGGTATAAATCACAAGACTAACTTTTGACAAGCAAAACAGCTTACCAGATATGGTGAGTATTCACATACTGTTAGAATTCACCTGTGCCATCCAGTTCAAGTGGTCATCAGGTTTCTGCACATATGCCATTTGCATACTTGCAGTCATGTGCCTGACCCCTTCTCATCTGTTTTTCTCAATAGAACATTGAGAGAAGCAGATGAGAATCTAGTCAGCACGTTAACATAAGTATGCAAATCTCATACTTGCGGTCACGTGACAACTGCTTGACCCGGCTTGAGCTGAATTCTAACAGTATCTACATTACACACCATTAGTAATTGGCAAACTGCACTGCTAAAGGTTTGACCTGGGGTGGAAAGCACCTTTAAGACAATGAGCCTATAGTGAGGAAAACTGGTGAAAATGTATACACACACACAGACACACAGACACGTCAGCTTATTCGGAAAAGTTGCTAGAAAGTAGTATTACCCATTAAGGATAATTGTAATTATTGTTTATGAAGTATACTTATTCTACACTTTTTTGAACATCTGGATTAGACTATTATTTTAGCTCCAATACCAAATTACCATAATTACTTTCTGAAGCTAAAGATACTATTTTGCCATGCTGCATGTTTTTCCTAGATTCAGAATTTAGGAGGCATTTTCCAACTAATTATATTTTTTCATGAAACTTTTGCAAACTGTAGCAGAAAATCAGAACAGGTCATTACAATCTCTGGGCTAATTTCCTAATGCTACCACCAACTTTTTCCTGCTTTGTTATTCCTTTATGTACACTCAGCATATATCTTGCAAAGTGGTGTGGGAGTTAAAGACAAGACTCATCTACATGAAACTGAAAAAGTAGAAGTTAAAGTTGTCTGTAAATGTTCCTCTGTGGTAGATTACAGATTCAGGGCTCAATACAAACTAACTGATCAAAATGAACAGACCACTAAAATATGGCTCATCAGTGCTAATCTAGTGCTGACAATACACTTCAGATACCTGCCAGTTGGGTTGTACAATAGTTTTACCAGCAGTCTGCCTTGTAAATATGTATCTTCAAGCAAGCAATACTGTTCACTGACACAGAGAAAAGCAGGATAAGCCATTTCACTTCTGGTAGCACTAATTTGCAAATAAAATGTTTCTTCTGAACTTTAGGAACTGAGCAAACCCAGAAATCATGTCCCAAGTGTGCCATGAAATTTGATACTTTCTCCTCACCATTTGATTGCCTTGTAACTTTCTATGGGAATCTATCACCAGGTTTTTGCCACCTAATAGGAGCACAGCATAATATAGAGATTGAAACCCGATTCCATGATTACGGGCTGCTTTGCTGTAGCTTCATAAAACACACCATTTATCAGCAGATTATCACTAGAGGACTACTTGGCCAACTGCCAAGTAGTATGTATATTCACAAGCAATGTAAACCCCGCCACCACCAGTGATTAACAGCTTTCTGCACAGTGTACACAGAAAGCTGCAAATCGTGGTATTGGTGGGGTTATACAGAGACGCATTCAGAGAACTGCTAGATTTTGCAGCACAAAAAAAAAACAAAACAGGGATTTTATCAAAATACATCATGCAAGCCCGTAAAGGGATTTTATAACTGGAATCAGTCCCTAAATCAAGCAGCTCTTAGAGGTGTAGTTAAAAAAAAAAAAAACTGGTAACAGATTCCCTTTAATGAAAGTATATGTTGAGTCTATTGAAAAGGTTAAAATGTAAAAGTCCGTATCTCATTTATTTTCTTTAAGTAAGGGACAATTACTTATCCCAATGGATCTAGCACACATCTAGGATGATATTCCCTGATCAGTCTCTCTCATGCCAACTAAACAATTCTCATTACAAATCAGGGTGGATTGATTTAAATCACGCCGATTTTAAATCAACGATTTAAATCAAATGATTTTTTTCATTTAATCAGATCGATTTAAATCGTGATTTAAATCATGATTTAATCACTGATTTAAATCAAAAGATTTTTTTATTATTTAAATCACGATTAAAATCTAAAACTTTCAATCATTGTTCAATTAACTCCACACTTTGCTTGGTTTCACTTTCTGTACTTGGTTTCGTTTCTTTTTCCATTCAGTTGACATGCCCAAACTTGTTGGATAGTCAGTCGCAGTACTTGGCTGTAGTAACAATCAAACTTCAGAAGTGATCTGCGTGAGCCATGGCAGGTCGTAAGAGAGACCCCATTTGGGTTCATTTTGTTGAGATGCCAGCAGAGCTTGGAAAGAAAGGTGGGAGAGCAAAGTGCAAATACTGTCAAAAGGATATCCAAGGACTTGTTTGCCGTTTGAAATCACATTATGAAAACTGCAACCAGAAGGGAATGAAGATGTTGATAGTGATACAACTAATGTCAATGAACCCCCACAGCTTCTTATGCACCAGGGGCCCTAGCATAGTGGTAAGTCTGCAATTACAACCTATTTCAACAGACGTTTTATTTGGGATGGTTAAAGTCTATGAAAAGAAAAATTTCTAGCACTAGTTCTGGAGTATGAATTTAAATTTATGTTAAGGCAATATTTCACAGAAGATTAACGTTAAGTAAAATAAAAAAGAGTGTGTATACGCCTATTTTTTTTTTTTATTGTAGGCTACAATTCACTTTTGAAGTCTGCCAAATTGACCATTTTTTTAAAAAAACATTTTTAAAACTTTTGTGACATAATTTTTTTCAGTTGCTCTGATATTACTAGTATTACAGCAACTTCCCCGGAAA
>JARQOD010000002.1:386121062-386145936 GCA_033576555.1 Oophaga sylvatica | reverse complement strand
CTTTTTAATGGCTAACTGAAAAGATGGTAACAAATTGCAAGCTTTCGAGAAGTGTTTTTAGTTCTATAAAGATGCGGTACATTCTGGTATCCTCCATTTTAATACAGTAAAGATGTATATCTTTGTACCGTGTTAGGCAGTAGATAGAAAAATATTTAGAATTGAGAGTCCTCAGTGGTTAAGAGGTATCAACCACTGAGGACTCTCAATTCTAAATATTTTTCTATCTACTGGCTAAAGGGTATGCCACACTAAACGAGATCGCAAGCGAGATTGCTAACGAGATCACTACTGCGTCACCATTTATGACGCAGTAGCGATCTCGTTAGCGACTTAGCTGTGTGATTCCAAACACATCTCATCAGCGATCTGTGATTCCAAACACATCTCATCAGCGATCTGTATAACGGCCTCTGCGGTCGTTGGGAAAATCTAGTCCCACCTGCGACGCTGGTGAAGTCGTTCATAAAGGGTGTCACACTCAGCGATTCAGGCTCACCAGCGGGACACCAACGACCAAAAAACGGCTCAGAACGTTTACAAACGATCAGCGACATCTCAGCAGGGGCCACATCGCTGCTACATGTCACACACAGCTAAGTCGCTAACGAGATCGCTACTGCGTCATAAATGGTGACGCAACTGCGATCTCGTTAGCGATCTCGCTTAGTGTGGCATACCCTTAACACGGTACAAAGATATACATCTTTACGTTATCTCTTGACAGACAGCTATCTATTGTGTATCGGAGGCTTACATTGGGAATATCCCTTTAGATCTTGTTAAAACAAATAAAACAGCATAGGCCTATTATATTACAGTTATCCATGGCACAAACTCAGTAGATATCTGATCCTACAGATCATCCATTTCCTGCTAGGAGCAATGAAAAGGTGTGATATCATTGTTTTCCTTAACAAGTCACTAAGGTAGTATTCTATACTAACCTTTTTAGAATACCACATTGCTGCTTTAATAAGCACACAAGCCTGCCATGCATACGTATATGCCTTGGTTGCCAATATTTCATATTTATATTTCACAAGTGGCAACAAAAATGCCATTTACAAAAAATAAATAAAATCAACATTATGTGCCACAAGCAAATGCTTACGCAGAAACCTTTCATTTTTCCCTGCATATGGCAGAATTTCAATGATTATGTAATATGAAGAAAGCTCCCCCTTCCTTTACCCAGCGACAGAGTAACGATATTTTCATTGCCATGTAACCTGAACGAGACAGAAGTCCATGCGCAAACCTTAGCACATTATTACTATTTTTCAGCTTGTTCCTGACATGTAGAAACTAAAGTCAACTTTCTGAGTTATTGGAATCGAGCTATTTGAAAGGACAGTGTCTTTTACTAGTACAGATTCATATCTAATTCTACCCTAAATGTATATATAGCTATCTCTCTTCCACATAGTCAGACATGTGCCTGTATTATTCACATATTAGTCACAGACAGTGATGTATTTTCTAGCTGTAGAGCTTTGCAGCGCTCTTTCACTCTTGGAAGCAGTTGCATACCATACATCGTATCCAAGGGCAACAGACACAAACAAGTTTTCAGGAAGACATACAAGGGCACAGTAGAGAAAACCACAAGGAAGCCAGAAGCTAAATTCAGTAAATATTGAACTAATGCCAATCAGTATAAGAACTTGATTTATGGCTGACTTTTGTACAGGCCAGTGCTGTAATCTACAGTACCAAAACATGAGCTACTGACCACGATCCTGCATAATCACAGGTCATTTATACAATGTCCACAAGTTGCAGTTTAGGCCTATCTGGTACTTAATACAGCTTTATCTCCTGCAGTGCTCATTAGTGCAGTTTTCTTTCCTTCACAGCTATGAAACAGACAAAACAACATGGGTGGAAACAAAAATGCAGACACCGGTGACGAGATCGCTAACCAGTTCACTTTTCTGTAATCTTCTCAATCTGCTTTAAGACTTGCCCACACATGATACAAGTATAGCAGCAAGTTAGTTGCATGACAGAATGAAATGACAGAAATACGGAGCTGCTTATACTACCCAAGAGCCAATCTGTAGCAGATTGCAATTGGTTACTTGGTTTTCAGGAATGACAATTAGATCTAACTGTAATCTCACTCATTATTGTACGGTTCATGCAGTTATCACCCAACCAAAAAGACAGAACAATGTCAGAAGATGGCAGTCGCCACATTTGTCAAAGAGGACCCTTGTGCTCAACAGTTGCTCAAAGCCATGTAATGGTCAGTACCATCATCCATACAAGACACTGATGGTTTATCCCCAAAATAGGTACTAATGTCCGGTTAATGGGGGTGCGAGCCTCGCCAGCTGCAGAGCTACAAAACACAGCTGTGTGAACTGTATAGCGGCCGTGGCTAGGTACTGCAAATCCGTCACCTATTCAAATCTATAGGGGGAGGATGTGAAGTACCCGGCCGTGGTCACTATACAGTCGATGGCGCTGTGCTCTGCAGCTCCACAACTGAGCAGTTCCGGCTATGGCCACCGAGAACAGCGGATTGGCAGGGATACTGGGTGTTGCAGCCCTCCGATCAGACATTGATGACCCATCTTAAGAATAGGCCATAAATTCTAAAGTTCCGGATAACCCCATTTGATACTCCCTGTACCAGAAGGTGTACATCTTTACAGAAATGATGTGGCAGGTCATGACACCACTTTGTGAAGGCAAACACATGTTGTAGAAGCAGACAGCAGAGCCTCCGAGATTAATATTCCTGTACCAAAGCTTAAAGGGGTTTTCCACCTTTCAGACGCCTTTTAAAAATAATGGAAACAATTGAGACAGCAGGAACTGATGAGCAGAGTGTGTGGCTGCAGCGCTTGTGAAGTGAAGTCACAGGAGCAACCAGGTAAACAATCACTGTAGAAGTGGCGGAGATGCATGCTGGATCTGGGAGGGCGAGTACCTGCTGTTTCTATTGTTATAACACATGCACGCTGATGGCAGACAGAATGCTGAAAGGGAAAACTCCTTTAAAAAGATTTTTGTTCTAGGGAAGGAGCGGTTTGTCCCATCAATACAACATCATAGGTTGGGGCCTGTTCAGACTCCTTATTACAAAGTGAAGTTAAACGCTTAAACGCTACAAAGAATGGCTTTCACTCTGTAAAACTAACATTACATGGTCACCCATTGTTTTCAATGGCGAAATGCATAAGTGGTAGCAGGTGTTATGGACAGGGGTTTCAGTAGCCAAGCAATCCACACTCTGGAAGAGGAAAGGGAAATTAGAGTTGAACAAAAAGATACACAGGACCCCGGTCTTGCAGCCATGTTGGTAGCCCGTGGTCACCGGACCAGTGCACTGTGAAACTCCTACAAGCTGTGACATCCCCAGAGCCATTTCTGTCTAGCAGGCCCCTATGACGACAAGTGCGCGTCACATCACAACGTAATGATATCGCAGGGCCTACTAATCAGAAGAAGTGCAGTGGATGCCACGGACAGTAGGAGGTTCGAAGTGCTCTACCCTGGCGGCCATGGAATATGGATGTGGCCCATGGATCAGGTTCCTGCTAATCGTTTTGATCAACTTGGAAAGGGGATAGTTCTGATATGGAAAACAAACAAAAAAAATACACTTATGTTAAGCTTTCCTCTGTTTGATCGTCTGGGAGAGACACCAGCAGAAATCACCGCAAACATTAGTGCTGGACCATAAAGTCACAGCACTGTGCACACTAGAGGGCCAGGACAACTTTACACACTCTTGTCTCTTTAAACTTGTAGACAGACACATACTGATGGAGATGTGACACTCACCCAGGCCTGCAGAATAGGATACATAACAGTAATATGATCACATCTGGACCCGCAATAATAACTTATCACTCATGTATAATGGAAGAATATTTACTATCACACTTCAGCAAGAAGAACTACAAAGTTTATGGTCGGCCCTGAAATAGCAGCTGAGGACTTGTAAGCCATATATTTTTCAAAGAAGAAGCCTGATGGCCTGAAGGAGGGGAGAGGGCCGATGGCCTGAAGGAGGGGGAGAGGGCCTGGGCCCCTCCTGCTGGATCCGGCCATTGTGCTGGGCTCCTCCATGATGACTGTCTTGTATGGAGTGTCCAGTCCTGGAATCTGCAGAACTCTGTTCCCTACCAGTGACCTCACCCTCCCTGGCTGGCAGATGCCCCCCTGTGCCCCATACCTTGTGTGGCGTCCTCGCGTGTCGTGTCCATGTCCTCAGTGGGCAGTGATTGCTCTTCTGCTCGCTGTGCCAGGCTCTGCAGCTATGGGCGATATCAGGATCTGCTTCTCTGGTGCAGTCTCATTCCTAAGGGCAACAGGATCCGATTAACAGTTGGAAAAAAAGCCCTTCATCACCAGGGAGGGAAGAAGAGTATTGTCCAGCCCCCTCCCTGCCCAAACAGCACGCCAGGATCTGCTGTCTTGTGAATGGGGAGATCTAGTGTGTCTGCTCCTCCTCCACCCGCTAGATCCGACGGCTCCAAGAAACTTGAGAGGAGAAGATCCCCAGCTCCAAATGTAGAGGAGCAGCTGATGGAGGAGCTGCTAGCAGTGCAGGCAGAGTGCAGCCTCTCCACCGGAGCGTACCATGCGCGGCACGGGGGTGGCCTCACTGCCTCGCCCTTCACACGCCGTGTTATCACGCGTACAAGGGCTTGTGATGAGCTTCCAGCCTCTCACATCCGAGTCCAGGCAGGGTCTAAGCCTGATGAAGTGTAAAAAGCGCACTCTGTAGCCGCGGCCCCCTTCTGGGTGGTATGGTCGAGCCTTGCAGCGTGCTGAGACTATCTAAGGAAAGTTGCATTCTTTTAGGATTGGGAAGCACAGATGGTGACTCACTGAGGCGGCCTCAGACACCCAGCCCAGGGCTGAGATGCATGCGATGGCCGGAGAATGTGCTCACTGAGCGGCCGGTGACGTCATGGGACGGGTGTCATCACCTCAGATTAGGCGGGAACTGCAGGTGCTTTCTGTCAGGCAGTGGTAGAAAACTCGCAGATAATTGTGGGACCTACATTATAAAACGCGATGGCAGAAAGCGCACCAAATTTATCATAGTACTGTCTGCTTTGAAAAGCGCCCAGAATACGCTCAAAAGAATGCTCTGGAGATGAGCGAATATTTCAATGTTTGGTTCGGATTACGATCACCTAATTTGCAACATTTGCCGATTAATTCGAACATAACTGAACGCTATTCATGTCAATGGAAGGCAAAAACAAATGCATGCACACCTTACAACGCACCAAATGCTGCCAAAACACATCAAATGAGGGACAAACACCAGGGAAGTGGCCTCAATTCACCCACAGTACAAATTTTAGCATGGCTCTACAATCAGCCAGGTGACACAAATATCAGTTTTGTAGACTACCATTGTCAGAAAAATTTAAGGATAGTAACACAGGTAGTTCAGTCCAAGTAGGTGGAGGCCTGACGGTCTCGGAGGCCTACTACTACAGGCAAAACGCATGAAGGAGACACAACCAGAGTGTTCACATTTCCAAAAATGGTGGCAGACAATGCCAAAGTGGCGTCAATTTCACCACAATAGAAATAGTATAATAGGGACCGACAGTTCTTCCACTACACCCAGTCCAGCAGATGCACCCCCAACCAGGAGTGTTCACATTTAAACAAATGAGGGCTTTACGCCACAGAAGTGGCATGAATTTCACCACAGTAGAAATAGTATAATAGGGACCAACAGGGCTTCCACTACACCCAATGCAGCAGATGGACACCCAACCAGGAGTTTTCACATTTAAAGGGAACTTGTCACCCGCCCCCCCGGCCGTTTTGAAGTAAAAGAGCCACCTTCAGCAGCACTAATGCAGCAGTCTGTGAAGGTGGCTCTTTTACTTCTGTGCCCCTGCAACGCTGAAATATTTAGTTTTATAAACTGGTCCCCATACATTGAATGTGTCTAACAGGCATGTCCTCTTCCAGTGGCTAATCCTCCCCCCAGCCGTCCATCATGGCTCTTCAGCGTCACCGCGCCTGCTCCTGCTTTTTTTTTTGTTGTCTTTCGTGTCCTGCGCCTGCTCTCTTGTATCAGTCCCTGGGCATGCGCAGTGCGCGCTGCCCAGGAACTGTCACAAGACTCCAACGCCTGCATTGTTGCCTTTCCCCTGATCCCTCCCCGCAGTGTATTATGTATTCACACTGCAGGGCAGGAAATCTGGCGCTTGCGCAGTCTACCTATGTAGCTGTGCCTGCCCCCTTCTCCCAGACTCCCTCCACTTTCACTTTCAGACAGTCTTCGGCATCGGATGTGCTTGACCGCCCAGAACTAGTTCAGCACATCCGACGCCGAAGACTGTCTGAAAGTGAAAGTGGAGGGAGTCTGGGAGAAGGGGCAGGCACAGCTGCACAGGTAGACTGCGCTGGCGCTAGATTTCCTGCCCTGCAGTGTGAATACATAATAACACTGCGGGAGGGATCAGAGGAAAGGCAACAACGCAGGCGCTGGAGTCTTGTGACAGTTCCCGGGCAGCGCGCACTGCGCATGCCGGGGGACTGATACAAGACCGCAGGCGCCGGACACGAAAGAAAACAAAAAAAAGCAGGAGTAAGCGCGGTGACGCTGAAGAGCCAAGATGGACGGCTGGGGGGAGGATTAGCCACTGGAAGAGGATATGCCTGTTAGACACATTCAAGGTATGGGGACCGATTTACAAAACTGAATATTTCAGCGTTGCAGGGGCACAGAAGTAAAAGAGCCACCTTCACAGACTGCTGCATTAGTGCTGCTGAAGGTGGATCTTTTACTTCAAAATAGCCGGGGGGGTGACAAGTTCCCTTTAAACAAATGAGGGCCTTACACCACAGAAGTGGCATCAATTTCACCACAGTAGAAATAGTATAATTGGGACCGACACGTCTTCCACCACAGCTAACCCAGCATATGTAGACCAACCATGACTTTTCACATTTCCACAAATTTGTGTTAACATCAGCAGCAGGCACAGAAGCCACACTAAAGATATCACAGAGTGCAGTTACGTGACATTTATGCATTACACTAAAAAATGCAATATCACCTAGTCTGTACAGTCTGCGATTGGGGTGCAAAAGTCCTTGGAGATCCATGACTTTTTCATCTTGATGAAAGTTAGGCGGTCTACACTTTCAGGGGACAGCCGGCTGCGCTTATCCATCAGGACACCACCAGCAGCACTGAAGACACATTCTGAGAATGCTGGCTGCCGGGCATGATAAAACCTCCAAGGCGTGTGAGTTGAGCTCAGGCCATTCATCCATTTTGGAAGACCGAAATATGAAAGGGTCTGTGATCGCTGAACCAGCATTTTTCTTAGAGCTAGCATTTTTCTAAAGTTCAGAGGCCTTGTTTTTCTTTTTAACTGATAGGTTGACGTGTACCAGGAGACAAGATAAGATGTTCCTCATTTTAGTCAATACAATACGCTCTGTGCTAGGAGCTAAACAGGGCGAAAAGCCAAGAATGGAGTTTTTAAAGTGAAACTAGCATTTTATGTTTATGTTGTATTAACTGCCATATATGGTAATTCCGCTTCCTGCTTCAGGGGGGTATATAAGCCCCTTCATTAGCAATAAACAGCAGAGCTTATTGACGCATCCTTTGGTCTGTGTCTTATTCTCTCTGGTACCACATTCCAAGGAGGAAAGGGTTAACGAGATAACAGTGACGACAGCTGGCGCCCGAACAGGGACCTGAGTTATTTTACTCTGAGGAATCCCGACCGATCCGGAGACGTGGGATGAGCGGAGCCTTCTGTTGGTGATATACATACAGCGCTGAGGTAAGAATACTTATTATATTCTACCTAAAATCTATATCACTGTATAGTGGACTCCCTCTTCCCCGAGCGGTCGGCTTTCCAGGTAAATCACAGGTATTCCTGGCTCAGGTCCCTTTGAACCAGTAGACCTTCAGATTAATTGTCAGTCCTGCCTTTCCTCCTTTGAAAAATGACAGTATGGATCCAATGATTGTGTTGTGGTTTTGTCTTGGTGTGTGTGTGATCGGATTGTTCATTTGGTTGGCGTACAAATCTTGGAAAGCGAGCAGTGGAATGGTTCAGAAACCTTTGTGGCCCATTGTCTAAGTGACGCAACTGTCTTGGTGACAGAGTCTTGGTGACATAGTCTAAGTGACGCAATTGTCTTGGTGACAAACTTGTCTTGGTGACAAGAGAATCTCTTCTAGGTGAGGAGATACAAAAATGGGGAACCAAAACACCAAGGAAGGTGTTACTGCTAAAGATTTAGTTGTGTAAAGCAGGCATGAATGAATGAACGGAGAATTGAACAGTGATAAATGGAAAAGGTTTTTTTAACTCACATCATGGATGGTTGAGAGACAAAGGACTGTTGAAGACAGTGAACCTGTGGATGAGTGCGTGTGATTACTTAGAGGGAAAGACTGAAGAATTAGAAGACTGACATTACGGACTGACAAAAACAGGGATGACTGATTTACCCTCCTGTTTGCCCCCTACGTGAACTCCACCACAGTATCAGACTTTCCCACTGACTTCCCACGGACCGAACTGTTGGGTCTGCCCCAGGTGTGGACAGCAGAATCCCCTGACGGTAGATGTCTGTGTAGGTTGCGGTGGACCCAGACCTCCCCCGGCCAATTTATTTCCAATGAGGACAGTAATGGTACCTGGTACCCCGGGTGCTGCGGGAGGTGAGGTGGACGGACAAGCTCCAGGCGCCCCCCGGACAGCAGTGTTATACAGACCATGGAGCCCCACAGAGCAGTTGACTCTAATGAAGCAACTAGACAGGATTTGCAAGCACTTATAAAAGGGAAATTGGCAGATGAAGCTAGATACGATAGACTGATAGATGAGACATACAAGTGCTATGTTGGTAGGACCGGACATGATAATGCAGAAGTCAGTGACAGCAAGCAGAGATATAAGGGAGGGGGGAAGTGCTGGCAGCAGCGAGATGGCATTCCAGAGGTCGGTAGAAAAAAAAAAAAAAAAAAAAAGCCTACGCTACCAGACAAAAGTTTTTAAAGTACTTTTCTTTTTTCTTTTTTTTATCATTTTACAATCAGTTTTTTCCACCTCTTTTCTGTTTTTAAGTAACTGTTTTAGTAACAAGGGTTGTTTTTCAGAGTTTTATTCTCCAACCTTTTTTTTTTTTTTTCCTACCAGCCTGCTTTAGACCAAGGTCACTCCATAGATAAGGAGAATTACAGGCTGAGGAGAGAGTACACACAAACTGCGCAGCGGTTTGACTAGCCCCTCCCATCGGGCATTCGGTGAGGACGCACAGGAACCAGAGTGCAGCAGTTTTCAGATTTTTAAATCACCTTTGTTGAATAGGTTTTTGGAATAGACACAGTACGTAAGAATCGAAGGGCTAGGCATGTGAATAGAAGGTCAGAGTACGTGAGGAGCAAATAGACAGGCAGCTTTTACGCTGCATAATGCGTTTTTGTTATTTGAAAGGCAACGGGGAAGTTTGTTAATAGATTACCATCTGCTATAAAAGAGCAGTGGTGCATCGTGTAGAAGGTACAGCAAGTTAATTTGAACGGACCAGGAAGTGATTTTTTTTTATGTGAATAAGATTGAAAAGGTGTTAAATCGTCTGTGAGAAAAAGATCACTGACATGTACAAGAGCAGAATTCAGAGTCACACACATCACATGTCCATCATGTGGAGACTCGGGACAGGTATCTGTTTCCTGGTTTTGATTTTTTTTTTAAGCTAGTTTTTTTCTGGCTACAAGCTGTAGCGTGAAAGTTCTCAGGCATTCAGACTGAACTAGATAATAATTTTTTTATTTTTTTTTTTGATACGTGATTTCAGTGCCTGTAGAGACTGCCAGTTCTGCAAGAGATACTGGAAAGATGGAAAAATGCCAAAAGTAGTTGTTCTGCAATATGTTGATGACTTACTGATTTGTGCCCCCTCCAGGAAACAGTGTCGCACTGCAACGATATCACTCATGTTGTTTCTGTACCAAGCTGGATGTAAAGCGTCAAAGGATAAACTGCAATTTTGTAAATCTTCAGTTATCTTTTTGGGACATTGCATTACACCAGGGGCGCGACATCTGACCAGCGCTCGCAAAGAAGCTGTACAGAATTTTCCTATTTCTGTTAATGTTGCCGCTCTTAGGACATTTCTTGGACTGGTTTCCTACTGCAGACAGTGGATACATGCTGTGTCAATCCTCATGCAGCCTCTCTATGACTGTATCACCATTGTGCCTTTTAAACTAACTCCTGAAGGTATAGACTGTTTTTATTCTCTCAAAAACAGGATTGTGGCAGCTCCAGCGCTAGGAACCCCCAACTATGAACTACCATTCACCCTGTATCTCCATGAACAGCAGGGACACGCGGCAGGGGTATTGACTCAGTTACATGGTGACAATCAAAGGCCAGTAGCCTATTTCAGTGGAAGACTAGATGCAGTGGCTAGAGGTGCCCTGTCCTGTGTACGGGCATTACATGCTGTAGGACTATTGCTCCACAAATCGTCAGACATCGTTCTTGATCATCCATTGACAGTACTTACACCTCATGATGTATACACCATACTGAACCAGGTGCAACCGGCACACCTTTCAGCTGCACGTCACCTTCGATTGCAATGTACACTTTTAATGCCTCCAAATGTTTCTTTGCAGAGATGTACCACACTTAATCCTGCCACATTGTTACCTCTCTCGGATCTAAAGGAGGGGTCAGGTACGGTATTGTACAAAGAAGATCCAAGAGAGGAGATTCCTCATGATTGTGTTCAGCTTATGGCACAGGAAACAGCAGGCCTACCCACAGTGTTTGAAACTGAAAGACTTAATGCTGATTTTGAATTTTTTGTAGATGGATCTCGCCACCAAGATGACTCAGGTACCTTCCACACCGGGTATGCCATCGTCTCCCTGAATGCAGTGATCAAAGCAGAACCAATGCTCCCACATCAGTCGGCCCAGGAGGCTGAACTTAAGGCTCTGACCGAGGCCTGTAAGATAGCTGAAGGTAGAATTGTTAACATCTACACAGATTCTAGATACGCATTCGGTATAGCTCATGATTTTGGTCCAATTTGGAAATCTAGAGGATTCCTGACGGCAGCAGGACATCCCATTACAAATGCTGACGCAGTCCAGCAGTTAATTGATGCATTACAATTACCAAAAGAGGTAGCTGTCATAAAAGTTAAAGCACATACCAGACGCACTGATCAGGTGAGTAAAGGAAACGCAATGGCCGATGCAGCAGCAAAAACAGCAGCCAGTAGACCACTCCAAGGGGTAACGATGCACCAGGTAAGCGCTCCCAAAAATCCCTTTGTGTCGGAGGATGCCTTAGCCCAGATGCAGGCTCAGGTGCGCCAGGAGGAAGTAGAAAAGTGGGAAAAAGAAGGTGCATGTCTGAATGCAGCAAATGGGGTATGGGAAGAGGGATGCGTCGATGCCTTCCAAGGGCGTTGTACCCTGCGGTCGTCCAGATGTTACATGGGCCAACCCACCAGTCCAAAACTGCTGTAATGAGCGTGATGCAGAAGCATTGGTGGCACCAGGCTTTTCCACCTGTATAGAAGGCTTGATCCAGGGATGCATGGTATGTGCTACACATAATCAGGGAAGGGTAGTCAAGACACCACCCAAACACGCCCCTCGGCCCCTCTATCCTTTCCAGAGACTGCAGATAGATTATATTCAGCTGCCAAAATCAGGGTCATGGGAGTACGTGTTGGTGTGTTCTGATTTATTCTCAGGTTGGCCGGAGGCTTTCCAGATTGCCAAGGCTGCGGCAACCGCAAAGAAGCTGCTTGCGGAGGTGGTGTGCAGGTATGGAGTACCAGAGGTGATCGAAAGTGACAGAGGTACACATTTCACAGGTGAAATAATGAATGAAGTCTTGACAGCTCTGGGAATTCAACAAGCTTTCCACACCCCATATCATCCACAAAGCAGTGGAAAAGTAGAAAGACTAAATGGGACATTGAAATTAAAAATCCAAAAGGCCATGGCTGAAATAGGGAAATCTTGCCCTGAATGTTTACCATTAGCCCTATACTCAGTAAGGTACACTCCAAATAGGAAAACTGGACTTTCTCCTTATGAAGTACTATTTGGCAAAGTGCCTAACTTAGGATGTTTCTTTCCCCAAGCACTGGAAATGAGTAACCATGTATTAAGCTCATATGTAAGGGATTTGCATAAAAGACTTAAGAAAGTACATGATAATGTCTTCAGTTCTTTTCCCAGATCCGAACCAGGATCCTGGGAGTCACAGCCTGCAGCCCGGAGACTGGGTAGTCATTAAAAGACATGTGAGAAAGAGTCTGGATCCGAGATTTGATGGACCTTTTCAAGTTCTACTGACGACAAGTACCGCAGTCAAGCTACAAGGCAAGGAAACTTGGATCCACGCATCGCATTGTAAGATGATCCTTGGAGAGCCTCCAGAAGAGGAATGATGCTACTAATGACATTTGCTTGCATCCTTGCAGTAACGGATGCTTGGAACAGACTTAGCCGAGTAGATGGTGATGATAACAGATTCATTAGACACCACTTAGCTTTAGTGGATGGACTGAAAGAACAAAACCAAAATGTTGCAAACTGTTGGATTTGTACACACGCGCCGGTGACATCCACCAGTCTACCATTTCTTGCAGTCCCAGTCTCATGGGAAGAGATTAACTCTTGGGGTAACTGCTCAGACACATTAAGCAACAATGCCACTCAAAAACTTTGGAACACCACGGTAGGAATACCGGTAGTGGGTTGGACTGATTTTCCATGGTGGCAGGGAAATCTAACAGGACAGATAATCTCAAGACAGTATCTATTTTTTAACGGTGGGGCATGGGTACCCAGAAATAGAACTAGTATAACCTCTTTGGGAGAAATACTGACACAGGGGTTAAAGATAAGTTTTGGGGTCACTTCAGGAAGCTCAGATGCTTTCAAACCCTCCCTATTAGAACGATACCTGCACACTGATAGATGGGAAAATAATGTTTTCTTTGAGAATGGAAATGATGAAACTTGTGCTAACAAACCAGGTAACCTGAGGTGTAATAAAGATGAAGGGTATCAGAAGAACACTCCCTCCTGCGGAGAACCTACCACAGGATACTGCTCCCCACTAGGACAAAAGCCCGGATGGTGCATGATGAGTAATATTTCAAAGTTTATAGATTTGGCACACCGATTAGTATTACAGCATTCAGCTATATGGAACCTTCCACCATCAATGTATTGGGTATGTGGGGACAAGGCATTTAAGTGGCTTCCAGTAGGAGTCACCGGGAAATGCACCCTAGCTAGATTGACACCAGCCACCTATCTCATCACTCCAGATAGATTAGATCCATTGTCTATTCCAAAACATACACTACATAAACGATCTGCAGACAATAGACCTCGCCCAAATGGGAGACCACACATAGTGGAGATGGGGATAGCAAATAAATTTTTCAGTGCAATATTTATTTACCCTATGATAACTCAGACGTGGGATAAGTTGGTAGAATCCACAGACTACCTAGATGATCAAATATGGGATATTTTAGATATCATGAATGGGTCCCTTGCAGTACAGAACCAGCTAATTATTGTTACTAACCAACATACCCTCGTGTTAGATTACCTAACTGCAGCTCAAGGAGGGATGTGCCAGATTATTGGACCTGCATGTTGTCATTATATTGATAATTCTAGTGTTTTAACCCTTAAACATAAGCTAGAGGATGTCATAAAGTTAAGGAAACTATATGATGAGGCAAATCTGAAGAATCAAGATTCATGGTGGGCAAATACTTTCTCCTTTCTTAACCCTGCAAATTGGTTAAAAGGTATAGGGGGATGGCTGACTGGGATAATACAAGCTGGCCTACAGGTTTTATTGATATGTCTTGCCATCTATTTAGTGTTTAAAATTTGTTTGATGTGTATTGAACGATGTACTAGGACACAGAGGAGGTATGAAGATGTGTATTGATCAAATGAAGGAACAAAAGGAGGGAAATGTGATCGCTGAACCAGCATTTTTCTTAGAGCTAGCATTTTCTAAAGTTCAGAGGCCTTGTTTTTCTTTTTAACTGATAGGTTGACGTGTACCAGGAGACAAGATAAGATGTTCCTCATTTTAGTCAATACAATACGCTCTGTGCTAGGAGCTAAACAGGGCCAAAAGCCAAGAATGGAGTTTTTAAAGTGAAACTAGCATTTTATGTTTATGTTGTATTAACTGCCATATATGGTAATTCCGCTTCCTGCTTCAGGGGTGTATATAAGCCCCTTCATTAGCAATAAACAGCAGAGCTTATTGACGCATCCTTTGGTCTGTGTCTTATTCTCTCTGGTACCACATTCCAAGGAGGAAAGGGTTAACGAGATAACAGTGACGACAGGTCCAAACCCTCCCTGATGGTATTGATATTCAGCTCTAGATACTCCTGCACCATCCCCCCATTCGTTCACCACGTGTAAGACTTGGACTCTGTTGTGCTAGTGCATGAGCTGGTCTAAAAAAAATGTCAAAGGACTCACAGAAATTGCTTCTTCCACTTCCACCGCTGCTGCTAATGTTTTGGCGTTCACAAATTGACGTGCCGGAGGTTGAAAGTCTAGAGCTGCGATGCGAACTGTGTGCTTTACTGCTGTCTTGGGGAAAAGCTCTCTTAAGGTTGTGTAAATGCGTGTTTCGATACTCCAGCATTCGCGGGTCCCTTTCCAGGGTGGCAAGCATCTAGCAAAATTTGGTTTTATAACGTGGATCTAACAGAGTGGCAACCCAGTAGTCAGCAATATTCCTAATCATAACTATACAGGGATCATGTTGCAGATAGTGAAGCAAGAAGGCACTCATATGTTGGGCTCTACCATGAGGTCCAAGCGCATGCTGTTTTGGTGGTTGGGTAACAATGAGGCTTGTTTCCTTCGTCCCCTCCTGCCAACCATAAACAACAGAGAGGAGAGGATTAACCTCTTCATCTGACAGTTGCTCGCCCATCACCTCTTCCTCCTCCATTTGTTCCTTGGATCTTGCACCTTCAATAACAGTTTGTCTGTTGTCACCAGCCCCCCTCGATCGCAGTAATCCACCCTCCCTTGGCACCCGCATGTGTGACAACAGTCTGGAACTCAGAGACAATGTACACCCAGTCCAGGATAGTGGCAGAGAAAATGCTATACCACCATGTTGAGGACGTGAGGCATACTAGTCACATGTGTGAGCTTGCCTCGCCGTCGGGCCGCCACCAGGTTCGCACCATTATTGGACACAGCCTTCCCTGGATGCAAGTTCAGCAGAGACAGCCATTGATCAAACTCATTCGCTGTGCACTTTTGGAATGTGTGTCTCATTAAGGCAGAGGTTGAGGTTGCAGGTGGAGGCCTCAGAGGAGATAGAGGAGGAGGCAGAAGCAGTGGAGGAAGTGTTAAATGTAGAGGTTTGTCCTGCAAGCCTTGGGGATTCCAAGACTTGTGGAGCAGCACCTGACCCACAGCCACCAGAGTCACCCAGTGCCCAGTCAGCGAGATGTAACGCCCTTGGCCAAGCTTACTCGTCCAAGTGTCTGTGGTGAAATGCACCCTGGCAGAGATTTAGTCAAGGAACGGGTGATGTTGTCTGCGATATGCTGGTGTAGAGCAGGCACAGCTTTCTTAGAAAAGTAATGGCGACTGAGCAATTGGTACTGGGGGACTGCAAAAGCTATCAGCTTTCGTTAACCGTCTGTATAAGGCAGAAAGGCAGCATTTTCGTGTCCAACAGATTGGAGATGGTGGAGTGGAGGGGGAAACAATCTTTTACATGACCACAACTGTAGAACCGTGGGCTGGCTGCAGTGCTGAGGGAGGGCGGAGTATGGTGAACCAAACAAACTGCTGGACCGTGAGAGAGGTGCAGGCGAAGATGTTTCGGTGGATTGAGAAACTTGTGGTGCGATTATTCTCTGAGATCTGTCAAAAACCACAGGCATGTCCGCTCTTGTTACAGCTGACGACAGGCTCACAGCGTGACTGGAGCGGGTAAAGAACCTGAGGTTCTGCGGTCGACGACCTGCCTCTCAATAGTTGGCATGGTAACAGAGGAGGAGGAAGCAGCAGATGCAATTGATGGGGCGGCTGATGGTTGTTGAGGTCCACATTTTTGCGCAGTGGGATTCCCACAGTAACGCTTTTTGATTACGAATGTGAAGGTTCATAAATGTAGTGGTCAAATTATTGCACTTTTTACCTCAACTCAGTTTTTTTTTGCAAAGTTGGCAGATTACGTGAGTTGGCTCATCCTATCCAGTGTCAAAAAAGGCCCAGGCTAGGCAACCCTTGCCACCCCTGCGAGCTGCAGAACCACGGACACTGCTGGTCACAGCCACAGTTGTGGCTGAGGATGCATAGCTCGTCGTGGGTGCATCACTACGTGTCTGCGACGTACGATGCATCGTAATCTCATCGTCTTCCTCCTCAGATGACGTACTCAGCTGTGTGCCTCTATGTTCATGCCAACTGGGATCTAACACATCATCATCCTCTGTGTTATCACATTCCTTGCCCTTCCTCTTCCTGCCCTGATAGCACAGTACAGTCCGCGTGAGCTTCAGATATCTGAGTCTCATCAGGATCACCTTCCCCCAGGGGTTAACATCTGATGATGAGGGTCAGGATGCTGTTCGGACCCTACTTCGTCCTGCCCCAGATCCAAGCTAAAAAAAATTTTGGGCATCGATGCAGATTTCCTCCTCTTGACTGTGAAGCTTTTGAGTATACTTCTGATGACCATGGCATAGAATGTGTGAACAGCTCTTCAGACTCACACATTTGTGGTTCCGTATAGTCAGTTGTACAGTTGGAGTGTTGGGACGCGGGGGGAAGCAAGGGGAATTTGGGTGCCAACTCTGTGGACTGTACTGGGTGTGAGGTGGAGGAGCAGAGGCCACTTGAAGCTTGCCATTCACTGGAGCACATGCTCTTTCTGGGCCTCATCAACAAGGCGTACTGCTGTGCATCTGCCAAAGAAAGGTAGTGGAGTAGCCCGTCCAGTAACAGAAGTTGTCTTTGCATAGGACGTGACGTTGGTTCATTAGTGCTTTCACAAACATTACCACCTACCCCTCGTACACCTTGAACCAAGCCTAATTCCCCTTCCACCTCGCCTCGCTTTTTCCCAGTCATCTTTCTCAGATAGTGTGGTGGGAGCACCATATTAGCAACAAAAAAATTGATTTTAAACTCTGCACCACCTCTGCAAACAGCTGAATTTCAGCGACAGTAAATTCCAAGGTGAAATATGGCGTGCTGTATCGTGTTAGTCACAGAAGAAAGAATTGTTTGAGTGTGGATGAAGCCTGTTATGCTACAAACAATATGAAAGTCAGATATCCCCTGCTGTATAACGTTAGGAATAGAATAGTTTTTTGTAGCCTCTGGTTCAGGCATCTATAACACAGTAGATGCTACAAACTATTTTAAAGTCAGGTCCCCTACTGTATGACGTTAGGAACACAATAATTTTTCGGCAGCCTCTGAATCAGGCCTCTATAACACACTAGATGCTACAAACTATTTGAAAGTCAGGTCCCATACTGTATGACACTAGGAACAGAAGAAGTTTTTGTGGCCTCTGGATCAGGTCTGTATAATTGTAACGCCTCCTAGAGTGGACCCTCTGGGTTGTGATACCGGACCACCCTGAGTGAGCTGACAGCCGGTACCAAGGGGGCGGCTCGTAGGAGACTGAATAAACAAAGAGTCTTATCCATCTTGTCAGGGGTTGAGCCTCTGAGCAGACCGAATATAGGCCAGATTCTTGTCGTCAGTGAAAATTAAGAAAGGATGTACTGGTCCTTCGAGTAGGCATCACCATTCCTCTAATGCCAACTTTATGGCCAGTAGTTCTCTGTCTCCGCTTTAATAGTTGCGTTCAGATGTAGAAAACGCCTTGGAGAAAAACCCGCAGGTGACCAACCAACCGGAAGAAGACCTCTGGGAAAGCACTGCACCGGCTCCCGTAGAGGAGGCGTCCACCTCGAGAATGAATGGTCTGCTTGCCTCTGGACGATGAAGCACAGGGGCTGTCGCAAAGGCTTGCTTCATAGTCCGGAAGGCATTCTCAGCCTCCAGAGACCAAACATTGGGCTTCGCTCCTTTGCGAAAAAGGGACGAGATAAGCATAGATAACGAAGAATGAGGAATGAACTGTCTGTAATAGTTCACAAAGCCAAGAAATCATTGATGGCCCTAACCCCAAGGGTCGCGGTCAGTTGAGGATGGCGGACACCTTCTCGGGATCCATCCATAAGCCGGAGTCTTAGATGATGTACCCCAAAAATGGTAAGGATGTCTGCTCAAAAATACACTTCTTGAACTTGGAATAGAGACGATTCTTCCTCAAACGTAGCAATACTTAACGAACGTTCCGTCTATGGGAAGGCAGATCCGGAGAGAAGACGAGAATGTCGCAGGAATACAAGAGCTCCCGTAAGACGTTGTTAACAAACTCCTGAAATACTGCGGGAGCATTGCAAAGGCCGAAGGGCATGACCAAATATTCGTAATGTCTGTCCCACTTGTTAAACGCGGTCTTCCACTCATCCCCGGAGCGAATACGGACCAGGTTGTAGGCCGCGCGAAGATCAAGTTTGGTAAAGATCCATGCCCCTCTCAACCGATCAAAGAGCTACAGAATAAGCGGCAGAGGGTATTTTGTTGTGAATGTGCTAGAAATGAATTCTGAGCAGAAGCTCCCTCTGGTGGTTACAAACAGTACTGAACTATCCAATGAAGATTGTGAAGATTGGCGATCAGGTGTTACTGACTGGTCTTATATAAGGGAGGTTCCCTCCCATCAGGGTTGACGGTGATCAATTGTTCTGGTCTCATCTTTGATTCCTGTACACTTTGTAGCTTGCTGTTTCGTGCCTGCATCTTTTTCTAACAGATAAGACATTTTCTTCTTTTAGTTTTTTGTGCTTGCTTTTTGCATTTTGTCCTGCACTTCTGTGGGGGTCTGCCGGGTCCCCTCCGGGGGCTTGTGCTCCTCTCAGTTTAGTTCAGCCACTGTTGTTTGTTCATTTGCCTTTTCCAGTTTTTTCAGTGGCTGCTGTTTAGTTTTGTTACACCAGAGAACTAATTTAGGTGGTAGAGGTCGTGTGATCTCAGGTGTTTTTGTAATTAGTAAAGTTGGTACTTTTCAGGGTTTTTTGGGATTGCAGTAAGTGTCCTTCCTATCCTTTTCTATTTAGGAAGTTTGGGCCCCAACGTTTGCTCATACTATTTTCTGTCTGTGTCTGTATTTCCCTTGTCTAACCGCCATTACATGTTTGGGGGCTTTCTATGTTCTTTGGGGATCTGCTCCGGGGCAGATAGTTTTCCTCTTTCTGTCTTTAGGTGTAGTTAGCTTCTCAGGCTGTGACGAGGCATCTAGGACCAACGTAGGTACGCTCCACAGCTGCCTCTAGTTGTGGTGGTTAGTCAGGGTACTGCAATTTCATAGATTCCAACCTCTCTGGTGTATTTCCTTTTTTGCCTGCTCTCCTCAGCTACCAAATCATAACAGTATTTGTTCTTGACCATAATATTGTTCAGACCTCTATAGTCTACAGTGATGGACAAAAGTTTTGAGAATGACACAAATATTAATTTTTACAAAGTCTACTGCTTCACTTTTTCTAATGGCAATTTGCATATACTCCAGAATGTTATAAAGAGTGATCAGCTTAACAGCAATTACTTGCAAAGTCAATATTTGGCTAGAAAATGAACTTTATCCCCAAAACACATTTCAACATCATTGCAGCCCTGCCTTAAAAGGACCAGCTAACCTCTTTTCAGTGATTGCTCCATTAACACAGGTGTGGGTGTTGATGAGGACATGGCTGGAGATCAATCTGTCATGATTAAGTAAGAATGACACAACTGGACACTTTAAAAGAAGGCTTGTTATGATTTGGTAGCTGAGGAGAGCAGGCAAAAAAGGAAATACACCAGAGAGGTTGGAATCTATGGGATTGCAGTACCCTGACTAACCACCACAACTAAAGGCAGCCGTGGAGCGTACCTACGTTGGTCCTAGACGCCTCGTCACAGCCTGAGAAGCTAACTACACCTAAAGACAGAAAGAGGAAAACTATCTGCCCCGTAGCAGATCCCCAAAGAACATAGAAAGCCCCCAAACATGTAATGGCGGTTAGACAAGAGGAAAATACAGACACAGACAGAAAATAGTATGAGCAAACGTTGGGGCCCAAACTTCCTAAATAGAAAAGAATAGGAAGGACACTTACTGCAATCCCAAAAAACCCTGAAAAGTACCAACTCTACTAATTACAAAAACACCTGAGATCACACGACCTCTACCACCTAAATTAGTTCTCTGGTGTAACAAAACTAAACAGCAGCCACTGAAAAAACTGGAAAAGGCAAATGAACAAACAACAGTGGCTGAACTAAACTGAGAGGAGCACAAGCCCCCGGAGGGGACCCGGCAGACCCCCACAGAAGTGCAGGACAAAATGCAAAAAGCAAGCACAAAAAACTAAAAGAAGAAAATGTCTTATCTGTTAGCAGAAGATGCAGGCACGAAACAGCAAGCTACAAAGTGAACAGGAATCAAAGATGAGACCAGAACAATTGATCACCGGCAACCATGATGGGAGGGAACCTCCCTTATATAAGACCAGTCAGTAACACCTGATCGCCAATCTTCACAATCTTCATTGGATAGTTCAGTACTGTTTGTAACCACCAGAGGGAGCTTCTGCTCAGAATTCATTTCTAGCAAATTCACAACAGTACCCCCCCTTGAGGAGGGGTCACCGAACCCTCATTTGAGCAACCAGGTCAGTCAGGATGAGCTCTGTGATACGCACGGATGAGTCTCCTAGCATGGATGTCCGAAACAAACACCCAAGAATTGTCCTCCTGACCATAACCTCTCCAATTAACCAAATACTGGAGTTTCCGTCTAGAAAAACGAGAATTCAATATTTTCTCAACCACATACTCCAGATTGCCCTCAACCAAAACAGGGTCAGGAGGCACAGCCATAGGAACCACTGGCTCGACAAACCTCTTCAATAAGGACTTGTGGAACACGTTATGGATCTTAAATGTCCCTGGAAGAAGTAAACGAAAGGAAACAGGATTAAGAATCTCCATGATCTTATAAGGTCCAATGAACCTAGGCTTAAACTTAGGAGATGCAACTCTCATACGGATATTTCTTGAGGACAACCAGACCAAGTCCCCCACTTCAAACCGAGGACCATCAGTCCTATGCCGGTTGGCAAACCGCCGGGCCCTCTCCTGAGAGAGGGACAACCTTTCCACTACCTGGTCCCAAATCTGCTGCATACGCTCCACAACAGAGTAAACACCTGGACAGACAGAAGCCTCCGTCTGTCCTGAAGAAAATCGAGGGTGAAACCCAAAATTGCAGAAAAATGGAGACATCAAAGTGGCAGAGCTAGCCTAATTATTAAGAGCAAACTCAGCCAAAGGCAAAAAAGAGACCCAGTCATCCTGATCAGCAGACACAAAGCATCTCAGATAAGTCTCCAATGTCTGATTTGTTCTCTCAGTTTGTCCATTGGTCTGAGGATGAAAAGCCGAGGAGAAAGACAATTGAACACCAAGTTTAGAACAAAAAGTCCTCCAAAATCTGGAAACAAACTGGACTCCTCTGTCAGACACAATGTTCTCAGGGATGCCGTGTAACCGAACCACGTGCTGAAGGAACAAAGGCACCAATTCAGAGGAGGAAGGCAACTTAGGTAATGGCACAAGATGTATCATTTTGGAAAACCTATCACAAATCACCCAGATAACGGTCATTCTCTGAGAAACAGGGAGGTCGGAAATGAAATCCATAGAGATATGGGTCCATGGTCTCTTGGGCACAGGCAATGGCATCAACAAACCACTAGAGCGAGAGCAAGGCTTGGAGCGAGAGCAAGTCCCGCAGGACTGCACAAATTCCCTGACGTCACGAGACAAAGTAGGCCACCAAAAGGACCGACTAACCAAGTCTCTGGTACCAAAAATTCCGGGATGACCGGCCAACGCGGAACAATGAATCTCAGACATCACACTCTTTTTCCACCGGTCTGGGACAAACAATTTCCCAATAGGGCAGCGCTCGGGTTTATCCTCCTGACACCCTTCCAGAGCCAGTCTCAAATTGGGCGAGATGGCGGAAAGAACTACACCCTCTTTCAAAATAACAGCAGGATCAGATAACTCAGGAGAGTCCGCAAGGACACTCCTCGAGAGGGCATCCGCCTTAACATTCTTAGTGCCAGGAAGAAAGGAAACCACAAAATTAAAACGTGTGAAAAACAAGGCCCACCTGGCCTGTCTAGGATTAAGTCGCTTGGCTGATTCCAGATAAACCAGATTCTTATGGTCCGTGAGGACCACCACCTGATGTTTGTCTCCCTCCAGCCAATGTCTCCACTCTTCAAAAGCCCACTTCATGGCCAATAACTCCCGATTACCCACGTCATAATTACGTTCAGTTGGAGAAAATTTTAGAGAGAAAAAGGCACAAGGGTTACTTTTAGAGGTCTCTGGATCTCTTTGGGACAAAACAGCACCTGCCCCAATTTCAGAGGCATCAACCTCCACCTGAAATGGCAGAGAAACATCAGGCTGCCGTAGAACAGGAGCAGAAGTGAATCTCTGCTTAAGTTCCTGAAACGCAGAGACTGCCTCAGGAGGCCAATTCACCACATCAGAACCCTTTTTGGTCAAATCAGTCAATGGTTTAACAATAACAGAGAAATTACCAATAAATTTACGATAAAAATTGGCAAAACCCAAGAATCTTTGAAGAGCCTTTAATGAAGTAGGTTGGACCCAATCACAGATGGCCTGAACCTTGACCGGGTCCATTTCAATAACAGATGGGGACAAAATGAATCCCAGAAATGAGATCCTCTGTACGCCAAAAAGACACTTTGATCCCTTCACGTACAGAGCATTCTCTCTCAAAATCTGGAACACAGTCCGAACATGTTTCACATGAGAGTCCCAGTCATTGGAAAAAATCAAGATATCATCCATGTTATAACCCTCTTGTGAGATTTTGTTTCAGTTTGCTGTCACATGACCTTTTTTCCCTATTTAGTCTGGCTCCGCCCTTCTGGCTTTGCTGGACTTCATTGTATTATCTACTCTTAAGCTAGCCGGGTGCTTAGGTGCCTTACTCTGTCAGTTTTGCTTGATCTTAGGATCTCTTAGTATTTGTTTTCTGTTTTATTTTCCCTGCTACAATTTCTGTTAGGAGGTGTCCACCTTTTCACCCAGTCCCTAGATCTTGTAGGGATTCCTCCCTCACAACTATAGGTCCTCGTTCAGACTAGCTGAGGACTTTAGCGGGTCTGGTCGCAGGATCAGGTTCCCCGTTACATCGTAGGGATCCAGCTCAGTCCTATTGTAGGGACAGAATTCCCACCTTTCCTTAGTGCTTGTAGCAGATCATAACAGTAAGTCCAGCCCAAAGAAAAAAAAAAAAATCTCTAAGGAAAGATTTTCTGTTTTCGTCATGGTGTCGGTTCGGGATTTGGCTGAACGCCTGCAGGGTCTCTCTCTGGAGGTGGCTGAAATCCAGCAACACGTGAGTAGTTGTTCTGGAGCACATTTCGTGGAGCCAAAGGTACATTTGCCTGATTTATTTTTTGGTGAACAACAAGATTTTTTTTCTTTTAAAAATGCTTGCTTGTTGTATTTCCGTTTGAGACCCAGATCCTCCGGTGATGAATCACAGCGCATAGGGTTCATAATGTCACTTTTGCGCAAAGAACCTCAGGACTGGGCCTTTTCTCTGCAGCCTAGTGATCCATGCTTTAGATCTGTGGATAGTTTTTTTTCTGCTTTGGGGTTGTTATATGACGATCCGGATCGTGTTTCATCAGCTGAGACAGAATTGAGACGTTTGAGACAGGGATCAGGTAATGTGGAAAAATATTGTACTCACTTCCGAAGGTGGTCCACACAGGTGGGCTGGAACGATTCAGCTTTGAAAAGTTTATTTCTTGCAGGGTTTAGTGAAAGGGTTAAAGATTTGCTGATTGCTTATCCTATACCTGGTAACTTGCCAGAGGCTATGCAATTAGCCATACGGGTGGATAGGAGACTGCGTGCAAGGGTTAATGAGAGTAAATCTGCCTTGTCAGCTCCAAGTTTGGAGAAGGAATGTACTGACATTGCAGAGCCGATGGAAATTGGAGCAATGACACCTCACTCTCGGGAAAAAGAACGCAGATTTGCTAAGGGCTTGTGTTTCTATTGTGGTAAATCTGAGCATTTCATTAAGAACTGTGCGCTTCGAATGAATAAAGAGAAAAGAAAAAATGAGGTCAGTTTCGCCCGTATAGCTTGTTTAAACAATAAAGGTGTCTTTCTGCTACCACTGCTGGTGAGGAGGAATTAATGGAGTTTTGGGTATTTGTGGATTGTGGTTCAACTCTCAATGTGATTGATGGGAAATTTTTTGGAAAAACTAAAATTAACCCCTCTCTGACATTAGACGTACTATCCCGTCCATAAAACCCGTGCCATTCTGACCATGGACGGGATAGTACGTCATAGGCGATTAGCTGCGCTCCCTGATTATCACAGCTGACACCCGTGACTGTGTGTCAGGAGCGGTCACGGACCACTCCCGGCACATTAACCCCTTGCACACCGCGATCAAACATGATCGCGGTGTACTGGGGGCACAGGGGAGGATCGCGCAGGGTGGGGGCTCCCTGCGCGCCCCCCTGAGACCCTTAGAGCAGCGCGATGTGATCGCGCTGCTCTGAGGGCTTCCTCCTCCCAGGACCCGGATCCAAGATGGCGCTGGGGTCCTGGAGGGAGGCGGCTTCCTCAGTGCCTGCCGAGAGCAGG
>JARQOD010000002.1:386074288-386120962 GCA_033576555.1 Oophaga sylvatica | reverse complement strand
TTTTGGTGCCGCCCGCGGAGAGGGACATGTCAGAATTAGGGAGGTTGGTAGACAGTGGGAGCAGAAAAAATTCAGTTTTGGAGAAGTTGAGTTTTAGATGCGGACAGACAGTCACTGGCTTTCTGTAGTACAGCGGGGGTAAGGTCGGGGGATGACGTGAATAGTTGTGTGTCATCAGCATAGAGATGGTACTGAAAGTCAAATCTGCTGATGGTCTGTCCAATTGGGGCCGTGTAGAGAGAGAAGAGAAGTGGGCCAAGGACTGAGCCCTGAGGTACTCCAACAGCGAGAGGAAGAGGAGATGACGTGGAGCCAGAGAACAAAACACTGAAGGAGCGGTCAGAAAGATAGGAAGAGAACCAGGAAAGAGCATTGTCCTTAATGCCTAGTGACTGGGGCCTAGAGAGTGGGAGACGGTGGTCAACAGTGTCGAAAGCTGCAGAAAGGTCGAGAAGAATGAGCAGAGAGTGGTCAGCGTTACGTTTTGCTGTCAGAAGGTCATTGGTCACTTGGATGAGTGCAGTTTCAGTCGAATGTAGGGGGCGGAAGCCGGACTGTGAAGGGTCTAGGAGGGAGTGAGTGGAGAGGTAACAGGTAAGGCGGGAGTAGACTAGGCGCTCCAAAAGTTTAGAGATGAAGGGGAGATTGGAGACTGGTCTGTAGTTGTTTGTGCTGGATGCGTCGAGAGAGGGTTTCTTTAGTAATGGAGTAATGATGGAGTGTTTGAAGGAGGATGGTAAAATGCCCGAGGAGAGGGAGAGATTAAAGATTGTAGTTAGGTGAGTTGTGACGACTGGAGAGAGAGACTGGAGGAGATGTGAGGGAATGGGGTCGGTAGTGCATGTAGTCGGACGAGAGGAAGAGAGGAGTCTGGAAACTTCTTCTGTGGTGGGATCAAATGTGGAAAGTGAGCCAGGGGAAATGCAGGGAGGGATGGGAGTCACAGCACTTGGTGGTTGGGAGCAGATTTCCTGACGGATATTATCTATTTTTTCTATAAAGTGGGAGGCCAGGTCATCAGAACAAATGTCTGTGATAGGGGCTTGTGCTTTTGATCTGAGGAGGAAGTGAAAAGTGTCAAAAAGTTTATTGGGGTTGTTGGCTAGTGTGGAGATCAGGGTGGTGAAGTAGGTCTGTTTGGCAAGGTGTAGGGCAGCGTTATAGGTTCTTAACATAAGTTTGAAGTGGATGAAGTCTTCTGGTGTCTTCTCCATAGGCGTTCAGCACTCCTAGATCATCGCTGGAGAAGTTGAGTTTCCGATGTGAGCCAGGGCTGTTTTACTCTGTGTTTGGAAATTCTGAGGGTGAGGGGCGCTACTTGGTCAAGGGAGCTTCTAAGAGTGTCGTTGTAGTGATGAACAGCCAGATCAGGACAGGAAAAAGAGGAGAATGGGGACAGTGATGAGTGTAGGGAGTCTGAAAGTGTCTGAGGGTTAATGGCTGGTAGATTTCTGAATGTGTGGTAGGTAGAAGTGTGCTGGGGTGGGCGAGGATTTGTGAGCGTGAAGGAGAGAATGTTGTTGTCAGAGAGTGGAAGCGGTGAGTTATTTAGGTGGGAGATTGAACAGAGCCGGACAAAGACCAGGTCAAGGGTGTTACCGTCCTTGTGTGTCTCAGAGGTTGAAAGCTGTGAGAGACCTAGAGAAGTGGTTAGTGATAGAAGCTGGGATGCAGATGTGGAAGTGGGGCTTTTAATGGGGATGTTGAAGTCTCCCAGGATAAGGGTTGGTAGTTCTGAGGACATGAAGTGCAGCAGCCAGGCTGAAAAGTGGTCAAAGAAGTGGGTGGGTGAGCCTGGGGGCTGGTATATGACCGCTTTTCTGAGGGAGAGGGGACGGAAGAGCCTGATGGTGTGGATCTCAAAAGAAGGGAATGAGAGTGATGGAACTGGGGGGATGACCTGGAAAGTGCATTGTGGGGACAGGAGTATGCCAACTCCACCACCATGTCTGTTTGTGGGTCTCGGGGAATGGGAGAATTGTAAGCCATCATGTGAAATGGCAGCAGGGGAGACCATGTCAGAATCCTGAATCCAGGTTTCAGTGAGGGCCAACAGATTAAGAGAGTTGTTCAGAAAGTAGGTGTGCAGGAAAGGAAGCTTGTTACATACAGACCATGGATTCCAGAGGGCACAATTAAAAAAGGAGATGAGGGAGTGCAAGTAATATTAATAAGATTATTATGGTTTCGATATAAGGTAGGGTAGGGGTTGAGGTTGGGGGATGGTGGATCAGGGTTGGGGGAGATGCCCCTGAAATCAGTAGGAGTAGGAAGATAAAGAGCAAGTAGTTGTTGCATCCTCAAAGTGATCAAAACCACATTCAAGATGTTCATTAACCCTTCAGGTTCTTTACAGGAATTTTTGCAATGAAAAGGAAAAAAATTAGCAATTAACCTTTCTTCACAAAAAATGCTACTATAGCCCCATTTTTTTTATTGTCATAAGGATAACAGAAGAAAATGGACCACCCACAAAATTTCTTGTGCAGTTTTTCCTGAGCACACCAATACCCCATATGTGGGGGAAGACTACTGTTTTCACACACGACAGGGCTCGGAAGGGAAGGAGCGCCATTTGACTTTCTGAACACAAAATTGGCTGGAATCATTAGCGGACACCATGTCACGTTTGGAGAGCTCCTGATTTTCTTAAACAGTGGAAACTCCTCACAGGTGATCCCACTTTGGAAACTAGACCCTTCAAGGAATTTATCTAGATGTGGTGCTTCACCGAAATTTATAACGTTGAGCTGTGTAAATAAAAAATCTAATTTTTCCCACAAAAAAATTATTTTAGCCCCAAACTTTTTATTTTCACAAGGGTAACAGGAGAAAATGGAACCCCATATTTTTGTGCAATTTCTCCTTAGTATGCAAATACCCCATATGCTTGGGAAAACTACTGTTTGGGTGCAGACTTTGATGGAATGGTCTGCGGGTGTCATGTCGCGTTAGGAGAGTGTTGTGAATACCTTGGAGGCGAACTTCTGAGCTGGGGCTCCCTCCGGTGGTTGCTGAGGGTAATGAACTAATTACTGAATGGCCTTCAGCTGGCTCTGAATTGTATGATATAAGTGACCTGAGTTCCCAGCAGCCTTGCCGGTAATCAATTGTTCCTCCTGCTCTTGCTTGGAGCACATCTTGCTTTCCTGCTCTCATTCAGATGGATGTTTTGCTTTTTTTTCCTCTGTTGGATTTTCACTGCTGGTTTGCTGCTTACAGTGGACTGCAGCCTGGTCCCCTTTTGGGGTCTTGCGCTGCAGTTGTGCTCGTTGTGTGTTTGCATTTTTGCTTTGTTCCTTTGTCACTTTTTGTTTGCTGTGCTGCTGTGTGTTGCACCAGAGATCTGATTTGGGTGGTAGAGATCGTGTGATCTCAGTTTTTTTTGTTAATCAGAAGTGTTGGTATTTTTGTCAGAGTTTTTTTGGGTTGCAGTCAGAATTCTTTCCTATACTTTTCTATCTAGACAGATTGGGCCCCAGCGTTTGCTCATTCTATTTTCTGTCTGTGTCGTGTTTCTTCTTGTTTAACCGCCATTACATGTTTGGGGGCTTCCTATTTCTTTGGGGATTCTGCTCCGGGGCAGATTCCATTCATCTTTCTGCCTTTAGGTGTAGCTATCTCTCCGGCTGTGACGAGGCGTCTAGGATCACCGTAGGTACGCTCCACGGCTACTTCTAGTGTGTCGGTTAGTTTAGGTTACTGCAATCTAATAGTTTCCAGCCTCTCTGGTGTATTGCTACTTTGGCTATTTTTTGCAGTTTCTCCTCAGCTATCGAAATATAACAGGAGAGCCCTTCATGTGCCTAAACAGTGGAAACCCCCTACAAGTGACCCCATTTTAGAAACTAGACCCCTCAAGGAATTTATCTAGATGTGTGGTGAGCACCTTTAACCCCCAGGTGCTTCACAGATTTTTACAACGTTGATCTGTAAAAATGAAAAAATGTATTTTTCCCACAAATATGTTGTTTTATCCCAATTTTTTTCAATTTCACAAGGATAACAGGAGAAAATGGACCTGAAAATTTGTTGTGCAATTTCTCCTGAGTACACTGATAACCCATATGTGGTCAAAAACTACTTTTGATGCACAGTGCAAAGCTCAGAAGGGAAGAAGCACCATATTATAGTGCAGATTTTACTGTTATGGCCCACTGGGAGAGCCCTTGAGTTGCCAGAGTAGTGGAACCCTCCATAAGTGACCCCATTTTTTAAACTTCATCTCTCAATGAATTCATCTAGGGGTGCAGTGATCATATTGACACCACAGATGTGTCACAGAATTTTATACCATTGGTCAGTGAAGAAAAAATAATTATATTTTCAGCACCAAAATTTTGTTTTAGCCCAGATTTTACATTTTCACAAGTTGAAGGGGGTAAAAATGACACCAAATTTTGTCCCACAATTTCTACTGAACATGGAAATACCCCATATGTGGCTATACAGTACTGCTTAGCCATACGACGAGACTTGGGAGGGATGGAGCGCTATTTCCCTCCCGCAGCTCATATTTTCCTGGAATAGTTTTCAGACTCCATATACAGAGACCCTAAGTGCTAGAAGAGCAGAATCCCACCCTCAAGTAACCCTATTTTGGAATATATACCACTTTGGGAATTTATCTACAGGTTTAGTCATGATTTTGACTCCATGGGTGTTATCCAGAAACAAGCAGCACTGGATGTTGCTGAGTCAAAATTGCAAACTGCCATTTTAGTGACCAATACGTTGTAGTGCCCAGTTGTTTGGTAGTGCCTAGCTCGTGCTTCTAGAGACATGCACCAGTAAACTAGGCGGGCTCTCATTGCTTCAGAAATGCCAAACAAGTGGACTCTAAATGTGTTTTATGCACATCGGGGGCACAGAAAGGAGAGGGGCATTTGGATTTGAGAGCGAAAATGTCACGCTGTATAGCAGATATATATATGTGATGACAGAAATCTATATCAAAAGGGCAACATACTATATAACATGCGCATAGATATATGATAACATAGAATTACCTGACAGAATGTCCAGTGGGTCAATACGGAATCCGTTATACGCTGTCTCTGGCTAGAGGGTGACCGGGGTCTATGCAGACCCTAAACTGGGGTCCTAACTAATCCCTCTACCTGGAGGTACTGTTAAAGGTACAGAGGTCCAGGCCACCAGCGTAAACCCTGTCTCCTATCAATCCCTGCCAACTGTAATCTAGTCCTAAGAAGGACCCTGATTACCACCAAAGGGAATGAACAGGTAACGGTTAATGAACAGAAAGACATACAAGAAAGACAAGAAATAAAGTAAATAAAGTCTTACATACAACACTCACACACAGTAGGAACACCTAAGGTCTCAGAGATAAACTATAAGCCATAAGAGTAAAAACAACTAAGGAGCTCTCAGCTTAAGTATTCTCAGAACCGATCCAGTCTGCTAGACTACATGAAGGCTTTCACCGGCATCTAACACCCAGACTGGCAGGGATATAAAGGAAGCTAATTAGAACATAATCAAAAGCAGCCGGGCGAGGCTGGACCTAGTCTTAGCAAAGAGCTAGGTAAAATTAACTCTCTCATTACCAAACACAAAGTAACAGCAACTCAGCTGCGAGAAGTCAGAATGTGCAATCGCGACGATCCTCGTGGCGATGCACCCATGACAGTACCCCCCCTTCTACGAGGGGCCTCCGGACCCTCAAGGCCAGGTCTGCCCGGGTAAGTTGTGTGGAAGGTCCGAACCAATCGATCTGTGTTAACCTCCGACGCAGGGACCCACGTCCTCTCCTCAGGACCATACCCCTTCCAATGAACCAGGTACTGAAGGGACCGACGACTGAGACGTGAGTCAATGATTTTCGACCCATGAAATTCCACGTTATCATTGACCACCACTGAAGGAGGAGGTAGAGGTGACGGTATGACTGGTGCCACATACTTTTTAAGTAATGACTTGTGAAACACATTATGAATTTTAAACGTAGGAGGGAGGTCCAAACGAAATGCCACAGGATTAATTATGGAACTGATCCTGTACGGCCCGATGAATCTGGGACCCAACCTCCAGGAGGAAACTTTAAGTTTTAAATTCCTGGTAGACAACCAAACCAGATCGTTCACCTTCAGATCTAGACCAGAAACTCTCCCCCTATCAGCCATCCGTTTGTAACGGTTCCCCGTAACCTTCAGTCTTAACCGATCTGGAACTATCAGTCTCCCTGAAAGTCCCACAGGGGCGTCCCCCTGAGCCCCCAATAACTCCCCCTCAAGCTCAGAGCATACAGCTGACACTACAACTCCCTCCTGAGGAATAGGAACCGGATCATCCGTCCTCCCGGCCCCTGGGAAAGTACGAGATAAGGCATCAGGAAGCAACTTTATTGAGCAGTCATATGCGCGATGAGGAGGTAACTCTTTACACCCCTCCTCTGAGAACATCTCCCCAAAGTCCTCCAGAAAAGGAGACAAAGTCCTAGGCACAACTGCACCGATGACCGTGCTCATGCAGTTATTCCTGCAAAATTCACCCCACTGGCTTATCTTTCCGGATTGCCAATCAATCACTGGGTTATGTTTAGCCAACCAAGGAAGTCCCAACACAATAGGAGTAGGTAGACCCTCCAACACATAACAAGACAATTGCTCTTTATGTATTGCCCCTACTCGAAGATCTATGTTATGAACAGCTTGTACCAAGCAACCTTGACCGAGAGGTCTAGAATTAATAGAGACTATAGGGACCGGTTTGGCCAAAACACTCAGTTGCATACCATGCACCTGGGCAAACCGAGCGTCCACCAGATTAGCCCCGGACCCACTATCAAGAAAAACAGAAATCCTCTCAGTTCTAGTACCAATCACCACCTCCGTAGGCACGAGAAACTGAGAGGGATTTGGGGACGAATTACACACTCCCAGGTTAACTCCTTTGCTCAAAGAGGCCCGGGATGGACACCCCCCAACAAAATGTCCCTCTCTCCCGCAAAAGAAACACCTTCTAGTCTTGCGGTGCACCGCCGGTTCCCTCCTACAAAAAGATGTCCCTCCCAACTGCATGGGTTCCTCAGAACAGACCAGGGGAACCTCAGTATAAGGGACTTTAGTAGTAGGTGGAGTCATCACGGGAGGCGGAGTTACCTCGCGTCTTCCCCGAATTCGTCTATCAATGCGAATAGCGAGGGCCATAGCAGCCTCCAGTGATGGAGGAGAATCATACTGAGCCAACACATCTTTTAATTTGTCAGACAACCCTTGACAAAACTGGCTCCTAAGAGCTGGGTCATTCCACTGAGTATCTGTTGCCCATCTATGGAACTCAGAAGAATATTCCTCCGCTGGACGATTTCCTTGCCGTATTTTACGTAACTTTGTTTCAGCAAGGGAAACTCGATCCGGATCATCATATACCAGACCCAGGGCAGTAAAAAATCGATCCACTGACTGGAGATCTGGGGAGCCTGGAGGAATAGAGAACGCCCAAGATTGAGGGTCCCCTTGTAAGAGCAGATAACAATTCCCACCCTCTGCTCTTCACTCCCAGATGACCGAGGCCGCAGCCGAAAGTACAATTTACATGCCTCCCGGAAAGTAAAAAATTTGTCCCGCCCACCAGTGAACCTGTCCGGAAGAGCAACCTTAGGTTCAGATCTGGTTTGCTCCGGGGGGGACAGAACCTTGGACTTAATGTCTGCCAACTCCATGGACAACCCCTGCAACTGCCGGGCCAGCTGGGCTACTGGATCCATGACAGCTGGGGAGAATCTTTAGTAGGGCCGGTGAAAATGTCACGCTGTATAGCAGATATATATATGTGATGACAGAAATCTATATCAAAAGGGCAACATACTATATAACATGCGCATAGATATATGATAACATAGAATTACCTGACAGAATGTCCAGTGGGTCAATACGGAATCCGTTATACGCTGTCTCTGGCTAGAGGGTGACCGGGGTCTATGCTGACCCTAAACTGGGGTCCTAACTAATCCTCTACCTGGAGGTACTGTTAAAGGTACAGAGGTCCAGGCCACCAGCGTAAACCCTGTCTCCTATCAATCCCTGCCAACTGTAATCTAGTCCTAAGAAGGACCCTGATTACCACCAAAGGGAATGAACAGGTAACGGTTAATGAACAGAAAGACATACAAGAAAGACAAGAAATAAAGTAAATAAAGTCTTACATACAACACTCACACACAGTAGGAACACCTAAGGTCTCAGAGATAAACTATAAGCCATAAGAGTAAAAACAACTAAGGAGCTCTCAGCTTAAGTATTCTCAGAACCGATCCAGTCTGCTAGACTACATGAAGGCTTTCACCGGCATCTAACACCCAGACTGGCAGGGATATAAAGGAAGCTAATTAGAACATAATCAAAAGCAGCCGGGCGAGGCTGGACCTAGTCTTAGCAAAGAGCTAGGTAAAATTAACTCTCTCATTACCAAACACAAGTAACAGCAACTCAGCTGCGAGAAGTCAGAATGTGCAATCGCGACGATCCTCGTGGCGATGCACCCATGACAGAAGAGTCATAACACTTTTCCAGAGCCTTTGTACTACCAGTAACGTGGAATCCCCTATATTTCCATTGACCTGAGTGGAGACTTGCTTTTTATATGGATTGATTTGGAACATCTTACATAACATTTTTGATTACATTTCTCCTGCGCTCTATGCTTAGCACTTTTATCAGAAAGTACATCTAAATCTTCAATTGACGTGATTCAGATGAAACCCCCGAAGTATTTATCCACTATAATGAGGTTTTGGAACATCTTACATAACATTTTTGATCATATTTATCCTTCGCTCTATGCTTAGCACTAGAGTTGAGCGATACTTTCCGATATCCAAAAGTATCGGAATCGGAATGGTATCGCCGATACCCAAAAAATATCGGCGATACCGGATACCGATACCGGAAATCCAATGTAAGTCTATGGGAACAAAATATCGGAATTAAAAAAAACCCATTCTTGCCTTGTTGGTTAATTGTACATTAAGGAAAACAACAAAGAGTAATGTAGAATGTATTGGGGGAGGTTGAGGAGACATTAAAGGCATAGATGTTTAACCCAATCAAATGGAATAGCATTAATATTTTTTTTTTTAAAGATGTTCGGATTGACGAAGAAATTGACAATGTTGTTAACGTTTTTTCTATTTTGGCAAATATGTATATTTCACAACTTCCATGCTCTTCACCTTTTTAACTTTTGACACACTTTCTCCTTCATAATCTTCAGCAGCATCATCTTTTTCATCAAATTATTCTTCATCTTCACCTTCTTTATCTTCTTCTTAAACTTCTTGCTATTCATCTTTTTGTTAACATTACTCATATTGTTCTTATTAAACTATTATTCTTCTTCATATTCTACTTCATCTTAATCTTCTTCATCATATTCTTATTTGTGACAGAGATTCCTGTACTTGTAATCTGTAAAAGTATGAATTTTTCATCCTTCCGTTCTTGCTGTCACAAAAGATTTAAATTACAACAGTATTTGTCCGTGTTCAGTTTAGCCTGCAGCAGCAGGCATTTTCCAGGGGCACCACGAGGAGGAACGGACTCACCCCCATACACTGCTTAGTCTTCTTCTGCTTATAATTTAGAGCATATATTTTGCTCTTCATTTTGGTCTTATACTTAATGTTCTTCTGCTTTTTGATCTTCTGCTTATTGTTCTTCTGTCTCTTTTTCTGTATCTTGTAGTTTGTCTTAACTTTCTTTGTCCTGTTGGTGATGTTCTTCTGGGTAATCTTTTATTTCTTCTTTGTGATGGTGTTCAGGCTGGTTGGCTTGATGCTCGTCGTCCATGTGGTCGTCATCTTCTTCGGGGTGGTCATCAGGGTCGTCGTCTTCATTGTTGGAGATCCAGAGTGATTACCCAAAAAAACATTTAAAAAATCTTCAATTTGTAAATGTAGCTGAAGGTACAAGAAGGCTGACTAACTTCCGAGAACCATCTGACGTTACTGGAACCCGGAGGGGCAGCAGAAGGAAAAGAGCCAATGGCACAACCGAGGACCAGCTGACGTTACTGGGACACGGTTACTAAGCAGGAGGTACCTGTGCTCCAAAGCACTACCAAGGACCAGCAGACATTGCTGGAACTCGGATACCGAGATGGAGGCACCTAGGCCAAAGGCACTGCGGAGAACCAGTTGACGGTACTGGAACCCGGACGGGTAGCAGAAGGTACAAGAGCCAATGCAAGTAACGAGGACCAGCTGACTGTGCTGGAACCCGGAAGGGCAGCAGAAGGAAAAGAGCCAATGGCACAACCGAGGACCAGCTGACGTTACTGGGACACGGTTACTAAGCAGGAGGTACCTGTGCTCCAAAGCACTACCAAGGACCAGCAGACGTTGCTGGAACTCGGATACCGAGATGGAGGCACCTAGGCCAAAGACACTGCCGAGAACCAGTTGACGGTACTGGAACCCGGACGGGTACCATAAGGCACCCATGAAAATGTAAGTTGACAGGCCGCAAGCCGTCCGCAGTTACCGAATCACACAGTCCTACAGTGGGTGCTTGTCCTATTGTCACAACGGAAACAGCCTTTATTTACATATCCCACAGCACACATAGGAATGACCAAAACTGCAGGCACCATATAGTCGGCTAACCAGAATGCAACACGACAGGACAACTTATTGGAGGCTAATTGACGTTGACACTGCCAGGAAACAGCTGTCGTGCTGTAACCAGGCTGGGCAGGAGTCAGTACCCGTGCCAAGTACTTCCGAGCAACAACTGGCGGTGTTGGAGCCCAGGGATGAGAAGAGAACAGGGTGGAGGCAGCAGGACTTTTTGCCGTACACACAGCAGGGGAACAGCTGACATTACTGAACCCCAGTAACACAGGAGCAAGTGTTGACTGTGCTAACAGCACTTCCAGGCAACAACTGGCGGTGTTGGAGCCCAGGGATGAGAGGAGGACAGGGTGGAGGCAGCAGGACTTTTTGACATACACACAGCAGGGGAACAGCTGGTGTTACTGAACCCCAGTAACACAGGAGCAAGTGTTGACTGTGCTAACAGCACTTCTAGGCAACAACTGGCGGTGTTGGAGCCCAGGGTCAAGGAGGATGTTTAAATAGTAGATCAAGTATTTTCCTTGTTACGTGTCAATTTTAAATGTCTATACTCCAAACAAGAGAAAGATAAGCTTTACTACCATAAGATGATGATTTCAGTTAAAAAAATATCGAGATAAATAAAGAATTGACAAACATAAATGCATACATTAACATGTTTAACAGCAATGCAAACCACAAAATAAATTAGTTAAGGAATCTGCTATACGGTTGTACATAAAAGCATACAAGTACATATCTGAATCCATTAATGATGGATAAGTAACAGTATGTACACCATTTTTATTGTATAGACAATGAATGTCTGACTTCAAAACATCATCAGCATTACAAGTTATCTGTGACATTAATAAAATGTTACATTTGCTGAATAATGTCACTAAACAGTTTATAAAAATTATCCAATTTCCATCATGTAATACTCATAATATGTGCCAACAATCATTTTTATTAACAAACATAACCTTTAAAAAGTGCATAGTGCAAATTGCTATTTATGCCTGACTGTGGACTTGCAAGCATGACAACGGATAGATAAGGTATATATAGATGAGACTGCATAGCCACAGATGGTGAATGGCCATGTAATACTGTACCTCAATAAAGTGTGCGTCACTACTACATAATTTTTTTTATATAGCTTTATAAACAGGGTACGTGCATGTATGCTTGCGCCTTTGTTTGGACGCACAGACTGCCTTCCTGCTGTGACGCGTTGGGAAGTGAACAGTTGTGTGCAGTGTTCACTGCAGTCTCTGCGGAATAACCACACTTAGGCCTTATAACTTTTCAGACTTTCTTTATCAATCTACCAAGATGAAGAAGGCAGGGAGTAAGGCACGTGGTCGTGGCCGTGGAGTTTCAGCAGGGAGAGGACGTTGGGATTCTGTGGCTGCTGCCGCCCCCAGTGACACAGCATCCATCAGTTTTCCCCGTGAGCGTTCCTTTATGCGCACTTTTGTAGGAGGTCGGCGTACTGTTATGTTACGGTAGCTGAGGAGTGCAGGTAAAAAAGGCAATACACCAGAGCAGTTGGAATCTATGGGATTGCAGTACCCTGACTAACCACCACAACTAGAGGCAGCCGTGGAGCGTTCCTACGTTGGTCCTAGACGCCTCGTCACAGCCTGAGAAACTAACTACACCTAAAGATAGAAATAGGAAAGCTATCTGCCCCGTAGCAGAACCCCAAAGATAATAGAAAGCCCCCAAACATGTAATGGCGGTTAGACAAGAGGAAATACTGACACAGAAAGAAAATAGTATGAGCAAACGCTGGGGCCCAAACTATCTAAATAGAAAAGGACAGGAAGGGTACTTACTGCAATCCCAGAAAACCCTGAAAAACACCAACTCTACTAATTTCAAAATCACCTGAGATCACACGACCTCTACCACCTAAATTAGTTCTCTGGTGTAACAAAAACAGCAGCCACTGAAAAAACTGGAAAAAGCAAAAATACAAAACACAGTGGCTGAACTAAACTGAGAGGGCAAAAGCCCCCGGAGGGGACCAGAAGGCCCCCACAGAAGTGCAGGACCAAATGCAAAAATATAGCAAAAACACAAAATAAGAAATTGTCTTATCTGATAGCAGGAGATGCAGACACGACACAGCAGGCTACAATGGAAACTGGAAAGAAGGATTCAGACCAGAACAATTGATCACCGGCAACCCTGATGGGAAAATGATTCCCTTAAATAAGACCAATCAGTAACACCTGATTCCCAGTCCTCACAATCCTCACTAGTACCGCTTGTAACCACCAGAGGGAGCCTCTGCTCAGAACTCATCTCAAACCCATTCACAACAGTACCCCCCCTTTGAGGAGGGGTCACCGAACCCTCATTTGAGCAACCAGGTCGGTCAGGATGAGTTCTATGATACGCACGGATAAGTCTCCTAGCATGGATGTCCGAAGCAAACACCCAAGAAATTATCTTCCTGACCATAACCTCTCCATTTAACCAAATACTGGAGTCTTCGTCTAGAAAAACGAGAATCCAATATTTTCTCAACCACATACTCCAGATTGCCCTCAACCAAAACAGGGTCAGGAGGCACAGCAGCAGGAACCACTGGCTCAACAAACCTCTTCAACAAGGACTTGTGGAACACGTTATGGATCTTAAATGTCCCTGGAAGAAGCAAACGAAAAGAAACAGGATTAATAATCTCCATGATCTTATAAGGTCCAATGAACCTAGGCTTAAATTTAGGAGATGCTACTCTCATAGGAATATTCTTTGAGGACAACCAGACCAAGTCCCCCACTTTAAACCGAGGACCATCAGTCCTATGCCGGTTAGCAAACCGCTGGGCCTTCTCCTGAGAGAGGGACAACCTCTCCACTACCTGGTCCCAAATCTGCTGCATACGCTCAACAACAGAGTCAACACCTGGACAGACAGAAGCCTCCGTCTGTCCTGAAGAAAATCGAGGGTGAAACCCAGAATTACAGAAAAACGGAGACATCAAAGTGGCAGAGCTAGCCCTATTATTAAGAGCAAACTCAGCCAAAGGCAAAAAAGAGACCCAGTCATCCTGATCAGCAGACACAAAGCATCTTAGATAAGTCTCCAATGTCTGGTTTGTTCTCTCAGTTTGACCATTGTCTGAGGATGAAATGCCGAGGAGAAAGATAATTGAACACCCAGTTTAGAACAAAAAGTCCTCCAAAATCTGGAAACAAACTGGACTCCTCTGTCAGACACAATGTTCTCAGGAATGCCGTGTAAACGAACCACGTGCTGAAGGAACAACGGCACCAATTCAGAGGAGGAAGGCAACTTAGGTAATGGCACAAGATGTATCATTTTGGAAAACCTATCACAAATCACCCAGATGGTGGTCATTCTCTGAGAAACAGGAAGATCGGAAATGAAATCCATAGAGATATGGGTCCATGGTCTCTTGGGCACAGGCAATGGCATCAACAAACCACTAGAGCGAGAGCAAGACTTGGAGCGAGAGCAAGTCCCGCAGGACTGCACAAATTCCCTGACATCGCGAGACAAGGTAGGCCACCAAAAGGACCGACTAACCAAGTCTCTGGTACCAAAAATTCCGGGATGCCCAGCCAATGCGGAACAATGAATCTCAGACATCACACTCTTTTTCCATTGGTCCGGGACAAACAATTTTCCAACAGGGCAGCGCTCGGGCCTATCCTCCTGACACCCCTCCAGAGCAAGTCTCAAATTGGGCGAGATGGCGGAAAGAACTACACCCTCCTTTAAAATAACAGAGGGATCAGATAGCTCAGGAGAGTCCGCAAGGAAACTCCTCGAGAGGGCATCCGCCTTAACATTCTTAGTGCCAGGAAGAAAGGAAACCACAAAATTAAAACGTGTGAAAAACAAGGCCCACCTGGCCTGTCTAGGATTGAGTCGCTTGGCAGATTCCAGATAGACCAGATTCTTATGGTCCGTAAGGACCACCACCTGATGTTTGGCTCCCTCCAGCCAATGTCTCCACTCTTCAAAAGCCCACTTCATGGCCAATAACTCCCGATTACCCACGTCATAATTACGTTCAGTAGGAGAAAATTTTCGAGAGAAAAAGGCACAAGGGTTACTTTTAGAGGTCTCTGGATCTTTTTGGGACAAAACGGCACCTGCCCCAATTTCAGAGGCATCAACCTCCACCTGAAATGGCAGAGAAACATCAGGCTGCCGTAGAACAGGAGCAGAAGTGAATCTCTGCTTAAGTTCCTGAAACGCAGAGACTGCCTCAGGAGGCCAATTCACCACATCAGAACCCTTTCTGGTCAAATCAGTTAATGGTTTAACAATAACAGAGAAATTACCAATAAATTTACGATAAAAATTGGCAAAACCCAAAAATCTCTGAAGAGCCTTTAATGAAGTAGGTTGGACCCAATCACAGATGGCCTGAACCTTGACCGGGTCCATTTCAATAACAGATGGGGACAAAATGAATCCCAGAAATGAGATCTTCTGTACGCCAAAAAGACACTTTGATCCCTTCACATACAGAGCATTCTCTCTCAAAATCTGGAATACAGTTCGAACATGTTTCACATGAGAGTCCCAGTCATTAGAAAAAATCAAGATATCATCCAAATAAACAATCAGAAACTTGTCCACAAAATCCCTGAAAATGTCATTCATGAAGGACTGGAAGACGGAAGGAGCATTAGTGAGCCCAAAGGGCATCACAAGGTACTCAAAATGCCCTTCAGGGGTGTTAAATGCCGTCTTCCATTCATCCCCGTGCTTAATGCGAATAAGGTTATACGCCCCCCTGAGGTCAAGCTTGGTAAACCAAGTAGCGTTTTTCACCCTGGAAAACAGGTCAGAAATCAAGGGTAACGGGTATTGATATTTCACAGTAATATTGTTCAAGAGACGATAATCAATACACGGCCTTAATGAACCATCTTTTTTAGCCACAAAGAAAAAACCGGCACCTAAGGGTGAAGAGGATGGTCTGATATGACCCTTCTCCAATGATTCCTTGATATAAGACCGCATAGCGTCATGTTCAGGTACAGACAAGTTAAAAAGGCGACCCTTAGGGAATTTACTACCTGGCACTAATTCAATAGCGCAGTCATAGCTCCTATGGGGAGGTAAGGATGCAGATTTACTTTCGCTAAACACATCAGAAAAATCAAACAAAAAGTCAGGAACATCCTCAGCCTGGGGGAGGCAGAAAAAACAGGAGTGTTGGCACTAACACATTGGCAGCCCCAACTGGTTACAGACACAGATTTCCAATCCAAAACAGGATTATGAGACTGTAACCAAGGGAAACCCAGCACTATAATGTCATGCAGATTATATAGAACCAAAAATTTGCAGCACTCCTGGTGATCAGGTTCAACCCTCATTATCACCTGAGTAGAAAACTGGGGTTTATTCTCAGCCAAAGGGGTAGAATCGATCCCCAGTAGGGGAATAGACTTCTGTAGGGGTATCAAGGGAAATCCACAACGTTTAGCAAAATCATAATCCATCAGGTTAATAGCTGCTCCAGAATCAACGAAAGCCTGAGCAGAAAATGAGGACAGAGAGCATATCAGAGTGACAGTTAATAAAAACTTAGTCTGAACACTACCCAAGACAACTGAGCGTGCAAAATGTCTTCCCGCTTAGGGCAGACTGAAATAGCATGAGAGGCATCACCACAGTAGAAACATAACCCATTGCGCTTTCGAAACTCATGACGCTGTGCCCCAGACACCACTCCATCACACTGCATGGGCTCAGCAGCTGGCTCACAAGGCAACACCACTCCACGCATACTTCTCCGCTCACGCAAACGTCTGTCAATTTGAATCGCCAATGACATAGAATCATTGAGACCAGAGGGGACAGGGAATCCCACCATAACATCCTTTACATTATCCGACAGACCCTTCCGGAAAAGGGCCGCCAAAGCGTCGTCATTCCATTTGGTCAGGACTGCCCACCTACGGAATCTCTGACAGTATAACTCAGCGTCATCAAGCCCCTGATTTAATGCCAACAAGGTTTTTTCAGCTTGATCAGTGACATTAGGCTCATCGTACAATAACCCCAAAGCCTGAAAAAATGCATCAACATCACTCAAAACAGGATCCCCAGGTATCAGGGAAAAAGCCCAATCCTGAGGATCGCCGCGCAGGAGAGAGATGATAATTTGAACCTGCTGCGCTGCGTTTCCTGAGGACTTAGATTTTAAGGCAAGAAACAATTTACAATTATTTTTGAAATTCTGAAACTTAGCTCGATCCCCTAAAAACAAATCTGGCATGGGGATCCTAGGTTCCACAACAGGCAACCCAGCAAGATAGATAGCAATACTCCGAACCTCAGTGGCAAGCTGATCCACACGGCCAGACAACTGTGCAAACTCCATTGGGAGAAAAGATCCTCCCCAGCACCCAGAGATACAGAGGGAAAAAAAAAAAAAAAAATGAAACAAACAGAAAAATATCTCTGACAACTTTTCTTCCTTCAAAATATTTTTTCCCTTCTGTGAGTACCATACAATTTTTAGGGCCGGTGATACTGTTATGTTACGGTAGCTGAGGAGTGCAGGTAAAAAAGGCAATACACCAGAGCAGTTGGAATCTATGGGATTGCAGTACCCTGACTAACCACCACAACTAGAGGCAGCCGTGGAGCGTTCCTACGTTGGTCCTAGACGCCTCGTCACAGCCTGAGAAACTAACTACACCTAAAGATAGAAATAGGAAAGCTATCTGCCCCGTAGCAGAACCCCAAAGATAATAGAAAGCCCCCAAACATGTAATGGCGGTTAGACAAGAGGAAATACTGACACAGAAAGAAAATAGTATGAGCAAACGCTGGGGCCCAAACTATCTAAATAGAAAAGGACAGGAAGGGTACTTACTGCAATCCCAGAAAACCCTGAAAAACACCAACTCTACTAATTTCAAAATCACCTGAGATCACACGACCTCTACCACCTAAATTAGTTCTCTGGTGTAACAAAAACAGCAGCCACTGAAAAAACTGGAAAAAGCAAAAGTACAAAACACAGTGGCTGAACTAAACTGAGAGGGCAAAAGCCCCCGGAGGGGACCAGAAGGCCCCCACAGAAGTGCAGGACCAAATGCAAAAATATAGCAAAAACACAAAATAAGAAATTGTCTTATCTGATAGCAGGAGATGCAGACACGACACAGCAGGCTACAAGGGAAACTGGAAAGAAGGATTCAGACCAGAACAATTGATCACCGGCAACCCTGATGGGAAAATGATTCCCTTAAATAAGACCAATCAGTAACACCTGATTCCCAGTCCTCACAATCCTCACTAGTACCGCTTGTAACCACCAGAGGGAGCCTCTGCTCAGAACTCATCTCAAACCCATTCACAACAGCGTACCCCCCTGCTGCGGGAAGAACAAATTGAAGCCGTTTGTTGGTTGATGTCAGCCAATGCATCGACTTCAATTGCTTCCACCTCCTCTCAGGACCACAGCACTGTTGAGCAACCATCTGTCTCTTCACCGCCTGCCAAATTGCCCAGGCAGTCACAGAGTTCTGTACAGGAGCCAGCTGAGTGTCTGCTTCTGTTCTCAGAATCTGTTGGCTTGCAAACAGGGCCCAGCCAAGCAGCATTCTGGAATGTGAAGAAGAGGGAGTATGCAGTGATGCGCAACAGCTGTGTCTCTCTGAATCTGAAGAGGCGGGTGAGACAGTGCCGATGGTCAGCACACCGCAGAACGCATCTGATGATGATGAGACTCAGGTGCCAGTTTCTGTTGAGCATGGTGCTGGCCAGACCACCCAACAGCAGCAGGTGTTGGAAGAGGGTAGTGGAGATGATGAGGTCCAAGACCCAACATGGCGTGAGGAACAGGAAGGTGGTGGGAGCAGCTCAGAGGAATACTAATAATAATAATAATATTAATTTATATAGCGCCATCATATTCCGCAGCGCTTTACAGTTTAGCAGTTTCAGAACACAAGTCATAAGTAACAACGTTAACAATACAATAATTTAAGCAAAATAAGTCGCCCCTGCTCGTGACAGCTTACAATCTACAATGAGGTGGGGGAGATACAAAGTATAGGTGTTTATATACAATGGTGCATTTACAATGATGGTCCAGCCATCTTAAGCGAGTGAGGGATGGAGATAGTGAATTGGCTAGATACACAACACACACACACTTACACAGAATACATAGAATGACTTTGATTAGTGAATGTGATAGGCCGCTCTGAACAAATGTGTTTTGAGGGAGCGCCTGAAACCATGCAAATTGTGGATAGTCCTAATTTCTTGGGGTACAGCATTCCAGAGGATTGGCGCAGCGCGGGAGAAGTCTTGGAGTCGGGAGTGGGAGGTACGGATTAGTGCAGAGGTTAGTCGAAAGTCGTTTGCAGAGCGCAGCAGACGGTTAGGCCGATAGATAGAAATGAGGGAGGAGATGTAGGGTGGTGCTGCACTGTGGATAGCTTTGTGGCTGAGAACCAGTACTTTGGTTGAAAGCTGTGAGAGGCCTAGAGAAGTGGTTAGTGATAGAAGGAAGATAGAGGAAGACATTGCCCCAACGGTACAAACAGGAGGGAGAGTTAGGCTGCAGACTCGGTTGCCTGTAGCCTCCAGTTTGGCACCTGTTCGGAGCAGTTGTCTTCCAAAAGTCAAAATGTGCGCTCCCAGGACTTGCACTGCATGGTCCTTTTTTGACACACTTGCAGATGATATTTGCTATGTCAAATGCAAGCTGTGTAATCAAAAATTAAAAATAGGTAAAAGTGTCAGTAACCTCAATACCACTAATATGTGGAAACATGTGCGGACAAAGCACGTAGTTGAGTTACAAAGACACACTGGAGATGTAGGCCAACCTACAGCAGCACCTACATCTTCAGGTTGTGTTGAAGCCTCTTCATCGAGCTCACACACAGCTGGTTCTGCTTCCTCACAGGATCGCCATGGAAGAACCTCGGTCACTGTTGTCCAGAGACCCAGTGTTATTCCACCCACAGCTGCAAGTTCCCTGTCATCCTCACACTCCCAGGCCACAAAACAGCCATCGGTAGCACAGGCATGGGATAAAAGACGGCCATACTCGGCAAACCATCCACGAGCACAGGCTCTGAATGCTGGCATTGCAAAACTCCTGTCCCTTGAAATGCTGTCATTCAGGCTGGTGGAGACAGACAGTTTCCGTAACTTAATATCATTGTCAGTCCCACAATACAATGTGCCAAGCCGATTTCATTTCAGCAGGCAAGCCGTCCCTGGTCTGCAAAAGCATGTTGAGGGATTAATTAAACATGCGCTACTAAACGCCATCAGTAGCTTTACAGTTTAACAGTTTCAGAACACAAGTCATAAGTAACAACGTTAACAATACAATAATTAAAGCAATATAAGCCGCCCCTGCTCGTGACAGCTTACAATCTACAATGAGGTGGGGGAGATACAAAGTACAGGTGTTTATATACAATGGTGTATTTACAATGATGGTCCAGCCATTTTGAGGAAGTGATGGATGGATGGAGATAGTGAATGGGCTACACACACAGACTTACACATAGAATGACTTTGATTAGTGAATGTGATAGGTCGCTCTGAACAAATGTGTTTTGAGGGAGCGCCTGAAACCATGCTAATTGCGGATAGTCCTAATTTCTTGGGGTAGAGCATTCCAGAGGATTGGCGCAGCACGGGAGAAGTCTTGTAGTCGGGAGTGGGAGGTACGGATTAGTGCAGAGGTTAGTCGAAGGTCATTTGCAGAGCGCAGCAGTCGGTTAGGCCGATAGATAGAAATGAGGGAGGAGATGTAGGGTGGTGCTGCACTGTGGAGAGCTTTGTGGGTGACAACCAGTACTTTGAATTGGATACTATAATGAATGGGCAGCCAGTGTAAGGACTGGCGAAGGACTCTATGAAGGACATCTGCCACGTTTTGCGTGCGTTTGATGAGTCAACGCGGATGGCGAGTGCAGATGATGCACTAGTCAGCCTGACTGTCCCCCTTATCTGCCTGCTTCAAAAAACAATGCAAGCACTAAGGGATGAGGTTTTGGAAGAGGTGGAGGATGCGGAGTCACAAATTCCATCACCTTCTGGACAGTCAGCGCAACGTGGTTCCTCACACAGGGCTTGGCAGGGCTCACTTTGTGAGGAGGATGAGGAGGAGTCAATGGAGGAGGAAGACATCGCTCCAGAGGGAGGTACACAACGCTCTAGTCAGTATGTATAGCGAGGGTGGGGTGATGCAGAGCAGGCAGAGATGACGCCTCTTGCAGGGGACAGCGTTTCTTGGCCAGTTGGGAGTCTGCAGCACATGGTTGATTTCATGCTGCAGTGCCTTAGAAATGACCGCCGCATCGCCCACATTCTCACCACGTCTGATTATTGTGTGTCCACCCTCCTAGACCCTCGCTACCGGGACAACTTACAAAGCCTCATCACACCGTTGAACCGGGAGCGTAAAATGCGGGAGTACCAAGACACACTGGTGCAATCCATAATGTTCTCCATTCCAGCCGAGAGCACTGCTGCTACTACTGCTTTACAAAGCAGCTCTGTGCGTCGAGGCAGTGGAGACAGCTCTGCAACAAGAGGGAGCACAAGCAGTGCCTCTGCACAGGGCAAGATGTTATGATTTGGTAGCTGAGGAGAGCAGGCAAAAAAGGCAATACATCAGAGAGGTTGGAATCTATGGGATTGCAGTACCCTGACTAACCACCACAACTAAAGGCAGCCGTGGAGCGTACCTACGTTGGTCCTAGACGCCTCGTCACAGCCTGAGAAGCTAACTACACCTAAAGATAGAAAGAGGAAAGCTATCTGCCCCGGAGCAGATCCCCAAAGAACATAGAAAGCCCCCAAACATGTAATGGTGGTTAGACAAGAAGAAATACTGACACAGACAGAAAATAGTATGAGCAAACGTTGGGGCTCAAACTTCATAAATAGAAAAGGATAGGAAGGGCACTTTATGCAATCACAAAAAACCCTGAAAAGTACCAACTCTACTAATTACAAAAACACCTGAGATGACACGACCTCTAGCACCTAAATTAGTTCTCTGGTGTAACAAAAACTAAACAGCAGCCACAGAAAAAAGTGGAAAAGGAAAATGAACAAACAACAGTGGCTGAACTAAACTGAGAGGAGCACAAGCCCCCCAAGGGGACCCGGCAGACCCCCACAGAAGTGCAGGACAAAATGCCAAAAAAAACACACAAAAGACTAAAATAAGAAAATGTCTTATCTGTTAGAAAAAGATGCAGGCACGAAACAGCAAGCTACAAAGTGTACAGGAATCAAAGATGAGACCAGAACAATTGATCACCGTCAACCCTGATGGGAGGGAACCTCCCTTATATAACACCAGTCAGTAACACCTGATCTCCAATCTTCACAATCTTCATTGGATAGTTCAGTACTGTTTGTAACCACCAGAGGGAGCTTCTGCTCAGAATTCATTTCTAGCACATTCACAACAGCAAGACCAGTATGTTCCAAATGTGGCGAAGTTTTGTGGCAGCGCCACCAATGTCTACACCATCCAAGACGGCTCCAGTCAGCAGGAGGCAAAGTTTCCGTAAGATGGTGACAGACTACATGTCTTGGCCTCTCAGTGTACTCCCAGATGGCTCTTCCCCATTCAAGTTTTGGGTCTCTAAGCTGGATACATGGCCAGAGCTTAGCCAGTATGCATTGGAGGTGCTGGCTTGCCCTGCTGCCAGTGTATTATCGGAGCGCTTCTTTAGTGCTGCAGGTGGTGTACTAACAGACCGTAGCATGCGACTATCCTCCGATAATGTAGACCGGCTTACTTTTCTGAAAATTAACAAGGCATGGATCTCGCATGAATTTGCCTGTCCGGTTTCAGATTAAATAACTGGTTGGCAACGTTATCCATGTCTCCTGTTATGTTCATCTTTCTACCACCTGAACTCTACTGCCTGGGCTACAACACTGCCAGTTGCTGCTCAGAAGTGTTGGATGCACAGATCAAAACAATCGCTGATGTGTTTGTGGGGTTCAGTAACGCCTGCTGTTCCCCTGCTGTGTGTCCGGCAAAAATTACTGCTAGGTAGCTACACATGTTGAAAAAAACATGACATGTTAAAGTGGCTACTGCTACACATAGATAAGAGGCTACACCCTTATTTCTAAGCTGTAAACAAGTGAAACGTCACCTTTAAAACCATAAAATTATTAGTCTTTGTCACAAATCTGTAACAAAATAATTGTGACATATTACTGCAGATATCCACATGTCGAACACAAATGCTAACACAAAAGAAAGCCTACTTATGCTATAGGGTACTGATGGTGAACCTTGTCACTCCATAACTTAGACAAATCCAACTCACATCATGCCTCAAATGCTGCAATGTTGGAAGTGCATAATGTGGGTTGAACTTTGACAACAGCTGCAGTGTGAAGGTTAGCATTCAGTGTTCTTGGCTTTTAAATAAAAGCATACAAGTAAATTTAATAATCCATTGTTGATTAAGGGACGTGATGTACACCTGTAATATTGTGCAAACAATGGATGTAGGACTAGTCCTCTTCAACATTACTTATATTTGTGTCGTTTCAAAAAATACATATTTAATTACAAATTTAACAACCCATATCATAAAGGTCCATCATGTAAAAATGAGAATCGGTAACAAAACTCATGCATTACCTTGTTAAAGTCAATAGTACATAGTCACAATAGCTAAATATATACCTGCAAGTTTTGCTGAAACAACGACAACTGATAGAAAAGGTGAATGATATCTAGTTATCAGACTGAATAGCGACACCTGTACAATGTCGATATAATACTGTACCTTAACAAAAAGGCTGTTTGCAACCAATGTATTATATACGGATGGAAGCGCATCACACTAATAGATTTGATTTTTTTTAAATAGAATGGAGCAGCACCAATTAGAGAAAAATGTCAAGGATGAGGCAGTGAGACACGCTCAGCAGAGTACAAGCAGCAGTGGTTGAAGAACTAACTGGAGCGGGATCTGCACTCCAAAAATGAAAACCTCTGACTACAGTAAACACTGCACACAACTGTTAAGTAGCTGTGAAAGGCCCGTTTGTGTACTTCTATATTGTTTGCAACCAATGTATTGGATACGGATGGAAGCACGTCACACTAATAGATTTGAATTATTTGAAATAGAATGTAGCAGCAACAATTAGAGAAAAATGTCAAGGATGAGGCAGTGAGACACGCTCAGCAGAGTACAAGCAGCAGTGGTTGAAGAACTAACTGGAGCGGGATCTGCACTCCAAAAATGAAAACCTCTGACTACAGTAAACACTGCACACAACTGTTCATTAGCTGTGAAAGGCCCGTTTCTGTACTTCTATATTGTTTGCAACCAATGTATTTGATACGGATGGAAGCACGTCACACTAATAGATTTGATTTTTTTTAAATAGAATGGAGCAGCACCAATTAGAGAAAAATGTCAAGGATGAGGCAGTGAGACACGCTCAGCAGAGTACAAGCAGCAGTGGTTGAAGAACTAACTGGAGCGGGATCTGCACTCCAAAAATGAAAACCTCTGACTACAGTAAACACTGCACACAACTGTTCAGTAGCTGTGAAAGGCCCGTTTGTGTACTTCTATATTGTTTGCAACCAATGTATTGGATACGGATGGAAGCACGTCACACTAATAGATTTGAATTATTTGAAATAGAATGTAGCAGCAACAATTAGAGAAAAATGTCAAGGATGAGGCAGTGAGACACGCTCAGCAGAGTACAAGCAGCAGTGGTTGAAGAACTAACTGGAGCGGGATCTGCACTCCAAAAATGAAAACCTCTGACTACAGTAAACACTGCACACAACTGTTCATTAGCTGTGAAAGGCCCGTTTCTGTACTTCTATATTGTTTGCAACCAATGTATTTGATACGGATGGAAGCACGTCACACTAATAGATTTGATTTTTTTTAAATAGAATGGAGCAGCACCAATTAGAGAAAAATGTCAAGGATGAGGCAGTGAGACACGCTCAGCAGAGTACAAGCAGCAGTGGTTGAAGAACTAACTGGAGCGGGATCTGCACTCCAAAAATGAAAACCTCTGACTACAGTAAACACTGCACACAACTGTTCAGTAGCTGTGAAAGGCCCGTTTGTGTACTTCTATATTGTTTGCAACCAATGTATTGGATACGGATGGAAGCACGTCACACTAATAGATTTGAATTATTTGAAATAGAATGTAGCAGCAACAATTAGAGAAAAATGTCAAGGATGAGGCAGTGAGACACGCTCAGCAGAGTACAAGCAGCAGTGGTTGAAGAACTAACTGGAGCGGTATCTGCACTCCAAAAATGAAAACCTCTGACTACAGTAAACACTGCACACAACTGTTCATTAGCTGTGAAAGGCCCGTTTCTGTACTTCTATATTGTTTGCAACCAATGTATTTGATACGGATGGAAGCACGTCACACTAATAGATTTGATTTTTTTTAAATAGAATGGAGCAGCACCAATTAGAGAAAAATGTCAAGGATGAGGCAGTGAGACACGCTCAGCAGAGTACAAGCAGCAGTGGTTGAAGAACTAACTGGAGCGGGATCTGCACTCCAAAAATGAAAACCTCTGACTACAGTAAACACTGCACACAACTGTTCAGTAGCTGTGAAAGGCCCGTTTGTGTACTTCTATATTGTTTGCAACCAATGTATTGGATACGTGTTATGTTTCGGTAGCTGAGGAGTGCAGGTAAAAAAGGAAATACACCAGAGCAGTTGGAATCTATGAGATTGCAGTACCCTGACTAACCACCGCAACTAGAGGTAGCCGTGGAGCGTTCCTACGTTGGTCCTAGACGCCTCGTCACAGCCTGAGAAACTAACTACACCTAAAGACAGAAATAGGAAAGCTATCTGCCCGGAGCAGAACCCCAAAGATAATAGAAAGCCCCCAAACATGTAATGGCGGTTAGACAAGAGGAAATACTGACACAGAAAGAAAATAGAATGAGCAAACGCTGGGGCCCAAACTATCTAAATAGAAAAGGACAGGAAGGGTACTTACTGCAATCCCAGAAAACCCTGAAAAGCACCAACTCTACTAATTTCAAAATCACCTGAGATCACACGACCTCTACCACCTAAATTAGTTCTCTGGTGTAACAAAATCAAAACAGCAGCCACTGAAAAAACTGGAAAAAGCAAAAGTACAAAACTCAGTGGCTGAACTAAACAGAGAGGGCAAAAGCCCCCGGAGGGGACCCTGAAGGCCCCCACAGAAGTGCAGGACAAAATGCAAAAATATAGCACAAACACAAAAGAAGAAAATGTCTTATCTGATAGCAGGAGATGCAGACACGACACAGCAGGCTACAAGGGAAACTGGAAAGAAGGATTCAGACCAGAACAATTGATCACCGGCAACCCTGATGGGAAAATGACTCCCTTATATAAGACCAGTCAGTAACACCTGATTCCCAGTCCTCACAGTCTTCACTAGTACCGCTTGTAACCACCAGAGGGAGCCTCTGCTCAGAACTCATCTCAAACCCATTCACAACAGATACGGATGGAAGCACGTCACACTAATAGATTTGAATTATTTGAAATAGAATGTAGCAACAACAATTAGAGAAAAATGTCAAGGATGAGGCAGTGAGACACGCTCAGCAGAGTACAAGCAGCAGTGGTTGAAGAACTAACTGGAGCGGGATCTGCACTCCAAAATGAAAACCTCTGACTACAGTAAACACTGCACACAACTGTTCATTAGCTGTGAAAAGCCCGTTTCTGTACTTCTATATTGTTTGCAACCAATGTATTTGATACGGATGGAAGCACGTCACATTAATAGATTTGATTTTTTTTAAATAGAATGGAGCAGCACCAATTAGAGAAAAATGTCAAGGATGAGGCAGTGAGACACGCTCAGCAGAGTACAAGCAGCAGTGGTTGAAGAACTAACTGGAGCGGGATCTGCACTCCAAAAATGAAAACCTCTGACTACAGTAAACACTGCACACAACTGTTCAGTAGCTGTGAAAGGCCCGTTTGTGTACTTCTATATTGTTTGCAACCAATGTATTGGATACGGATGGAAGCACGTCACACTAATAGATTTGAATTATTTGAAATAGAATGTAGCAGCAACAATTAGAGAAAAATGTCAAGGATGAGGCAGTGAGACACGCTCAGCAGAGTACAAGCAGCAGTGGTTGAAGAACTAACTGGAGCGGGATCTGCACTCCAAAAATGAAAACCTCTGACTACAGTAAACACTGCACACAACTGTTCATTAGCTGTGAAAGGCCCGTTTCTGTACTTCTATATTGTTTGCAACCAATGTATTTGATACGGATGGAAGCACGTCACACTAATAGATTTGATTTTTTTAAAATAGAATGGAGCAGCACCAATTAGAGAAAAATGTCAAGGATGAGGCAGTGAGACACGCTCAGCAGAGTACAAGCAGCAGTGGTTGAAGAACTAACTGGAGCGGGATCTGCACTCCAAAAATGAAAACCTCTGACTACAGTAAACACTGCACACAACTGTTCAGTAGCTGTGAAAGGCCCGTTTGTGTACTTCTATATTGTTTGCAACCAATGTATTGGATACGTGTTATGTTTCGGTAGCTGAGGAGTGCAGGTAAAAAAGGAAATACACCAGAGCAGTTGGAATCTATGAGATTGCAGTACCCTGACTAACCACCGCAACTAGAGGTAGCCGTGGAGCGTTCCTACGTTGGTCCTAGACGCCTCGTCACAGCCTGAGAAACTAACTACACCTAAAGACAGAAATAGGAAAGCTATCTGCCCCGGAGCAGAACCCCAAAGATAATAGAAAGCCCCCAAACATGTAATGGCGGTTAGACAAGAGGAAATACTGACACAGAAAGAAAATAGAATGAGCAAACGCTGGGGCCCAAACTATCTAAATAGAAAAGGACAGGAAGGGTACTTACTGCAATCCCAGAAAACCCTGAAAAGCACCAACTCTACTAATTTCAAAATCACCTGAGATCACACGACCTCTACCACCTAAATTAGTTCTCTGGTGTAACAAAATCAAAACAGCAGCCACTGAAAAAACTGGAAAAAGCAAAAGTACAAAATTCAGTGGCTGAACTAAACAGAGAGGGCAAAAGCCCCCGGAGGGGACCCTGAAGGCCCCCACAGAAGTGCAGGACAAAATGCAAAAATATAGCACAAACACAAAAGAAGAAAATGTCTTATCTGATAGCAGGAGATGCAGACACGACACAGCAGGCTACAAGGGAAACTGGAAAGAAGGATTCAGACCAGAACAATTGATCACCGGCAACCCTGATGGGAAAATGACTCCCTTATATAAGACCAGTCAGTAACACCTGATTCCCAGTCCTCACAATCTTCACTAGTACCGCTTGTAACCACCAGAGGGAGCCTCTGCTCAGAACTCATCTCAAACCCATTCACAACAGTACCCCCCCTTGAGGAGGGGTCACCGAACCCTCATTTGAGCAACCAGGTCGGTCAGGATGAGTTCTATGATACGCACGGATAAGTCTCCTAGCATGGATGTCCGAAGCAAACACCCAAGAATTGTCTTCCTGACCATAACCTCTCCATTTAACCAAATACTGGAGTCTTCGTCTAGAAAAACGAGAATCCAATATTTTCTCAACCACATACTCCAGATTGCCCTCAACCAAAACAGGGTCAGGAGGCACAGCAGCAGGAACCACTGGCTCAACAAACCTCTTCAACAAGGACTTGTGGAACACGTTATGGATCTTAAATGTCCCTGGAAGAAGCAAACGAAAAGAAACAGGATTAATAATCTCCATGATCTTATAAGGTCCAATGAACCTAGGCTTAAATTTAGGAGATGCTACTCTCATAGGAATATTCTTTGAGGACAACCAGACCAAGTCCCCCACTTTAAACCGAGGACCATCAGTCCTATGCCGGTTAGCAAACCGCTGGGCCTTCTCCTGAGAGAGGGACAACCTCTCCACCACCCGGTCCCAAATCTGCTGCACACGCTCAACAACAGAGTCAACACCTGGACAGACAGAAGCTTCCGTCTGTCCTGAAGAAAATCGAGGGTGAAACCCAGAATTACAGAAAAACGGAGACATCAAAGTGGCAGAGCTAGCCCTATTATTAAGAGCAAACTCAGCCAAAGGCAAAAAAGAGACCCAGTCATCCTGATCAGCAGACACAAAGCATCTTAGATAAGTCTCCAATGTCTGGTTTGTTCTCTCAGTTTGACCATTGGTCTGAGGATGAAATGCCGAGGAGAAAGACAATTGAACACCCAGTTTAGAACAAAAAGTCCTCCAAAATCTGGAAACAAACTGGACTCCTCTGTCAGACACAATGTTCTCAGGAATGCCGTGTAAACGAACCACGTGCTGAAGGAACAACGGCACCAATTCAGAGGAGGAAGGCAACTTAGGTAATGGCACAAGATGTATCATTTTGGAAAACCTATCACAAATTACCCAGATGGTGGTCATTCTCTGAGAAACAGGAAGATCGGAAATGAAATCCATAGAGATATGGGTCCATGGTCTCTTGGGCACAGGCAATGGCATCAACAAACCACTAGAGCGAGAGCAAGGCTTGGAGCGAGAGCAAGTCCCGCAGGACTGCACAAATTCCCTGACATCGCAAGACAGGGTAGGCCACCAAAAGGACCGACTAACCAAGTCTCTGGTACCAAAAATTCCGGGATGCCCAGCCAATGCGGAACAATGAATCTCAGACATCACACTCTTTTTCCATTGGTCCGGGACAAACAATTTTCCAACAGGGCAGCGCTCGGGCCTATCCTCCTGACACCCCTCCAGAGCAAGTCTCAAATTGGGCGAGATGGCGGAAAGAACTACACCCTCCTTCAAAATAACAGAAGGATCAGATAACTCAGGAGAGTCCGCAAGGAAACTCCTCGAGAGGGCATCCGCCTTAACATTCTTAGTGCCAGGAAGAAAGGAAACCACAAAATTAAAACGTGTGAAAAACAAGGCCCACCTGGCCTGTCTAGGATTGAGTCGCTTGGCAGATTCCAGATAGACCAGATTCTTATGGTCCGTAAGGACCACCACCTGATGTTTGGCTCCCTCCAGCCAATGTCTCCACTCTTCAAAAGCCCACTTCATGGCCAATAACTCCCGATTACCCACGTCATAATTACGTTCAGTAGGAGAAAATTTTCGAGAGAAAAAGGCACAAGGGTTACTTTTAGAGGTCTCTGGATCTTTTTGGGACAAAACGGCACCTGCCCCAATTTCAGAGGCATCAACCTCCACCTGAAATGGCAGAGAAACATCAGGCTGCCGTAGAACAGGAGCAGAAGTGAATCTCTGCTTAAGTTCCTGAAATGCAGAGACTGCCTCAGGAGGCCAATTCACCACATCAGAACCCTTTCTGGTCAAATCAGTTAATGGTTTAACAATAACCGAGAAATTACCAATAAATTTACGATAAAAATTGGCAAAACCCAAAAATCTCTGAAGAGCCTTTAATGAAGTAGGTTGGACCCAATCACAGATGGCCTGAACCTTGACCGGGTCCATTTCAATAACAGATGGGGACAAAATGAATCCCAGAAATGAGATCTTCTGTACGCCAAAAAGACACTTTGATCCCTTCACATACAGAGCATTCTCTCTCAAAATCTGGAATACAGTTCGAACATGTTTCACATGAGAGTCCCAGTCATTAGAAAAAATCAAGATATCATCCAAATAAACAATCAGAAATTTGTCCACAAAATCCCTGAAAATGTCATTCATGAAGGACTGGAAGACGGAAGGAGCATTAGTGAGCCCAAAGGGCATCACTAGGTACTCAAAATGCCCTTCGGGGGTATTGAATGCCGTCTTCCATTCATCCCCGTGCTTAATGCGAATAAGGTTATACGCCCCCCTGAGGTCAAGCTTGGTAAACCAAGTAGCGTTTTTCACCCTGGAAAACAGGTCAGAAATCAAGGGTAACGGGTATTGATATTTCACAGTAATATTGATCAAGAGACGATAATCAATACACGGCCTTAATGAACCATCTTTTTTGGCCACAAAGAAAAAACTGGCACCTAAGGGTGAAGAGGATGGTCTGATATGACCCTTCTCCAATGATTCCTTGATATAAGACCGCATAGCGTCATGTTCAGGTACAGACAAGTTAAAAAGGCGACCTTTAGGGAATTTACTACCCGGCACTAATTCAATAGCGCAGTCATAGCTCCTATGGGGAGGTAAGGATGCAGATTTACTTTCGCTAAAACACATCAGAAAAATCAAACAAAAAGTCAGGAACATCCTCAGCCTGGGGGAGGCAGAAAAAACAGGAGTGTTGGTATTAACACATTGGCAGCCCCAACTGGTTACAGACACAGATTTCCAATCCAAAACAGGATTATGAGACTGTAACCAAGGGAAACCCAGCACGATAATGTCATGCAGATTATATAGAACCAAAAATTTGCAGCACTCCTGGTGATCAGGTTCAACCCTCATTATCACCTGAGTAGAAAACTGGGGTTTATTCTCAGCCAAAGGGGTAGAATCGATCCCCAGTAGAGGAATAGACTTCTGTAGGGGTATCAAGGGAAACCCACAACGTTTAGCAAAATCATAATCCATCAGGTTAATAGCTGCTCCAGAATCAACGAAAGCCTGAGCAGAAAATGAGGACAGAGAGCATATCAGAGTGACAGTTAATAAAAACTTAGTCTGAACACTACCCAAGACAACTGAGCGTGCAAAACGTCTTCCCCGCTTAGGGCAGACTGAAATAGCATGAGAGGCATCACCACAGTAGAAACATAACCCATTGCGCTTTCGAAACTCATGACGCTGTGCCCCAGACACCACTCCATCACACTGCATGGGCTCAGAAGCTGGCTCACAAGGCAACACCACTCCACGCATACTTCTCCGCTCACGCAAACGTCTGTCAATTTGAATCGCTAATGACATAGAATCATTGAGACCAGAGGGGACAGGGAATCCCACCATAACATCCTTTACATTATCCGACAGACCCTTCCGGAAAAGGGCCGCCAAAGCGTCGTCATTCCATTTGGTCAGGACTGCCCACCTACGGAATCTCTGACAGTACAACTCAGCGTCATCAAGCCCCTGATTTAATGCCAACAAGGCTTTTTCAGCTTGATCAGTGACATTAGGCTCATCGTACAATAACCCCAAAGCCTGAAAAAATGCATCAACATCACTCAAAACAGGATCCCCAGGTATCAGGGAAAAAGCCCAATCCTGAGGATCGCCGCGCAGGAGAGAGATGATAATTTGAACCTGTTGCACTGCGTTTCCTGAGGACTTAGATTTTAAGGCAAAAAACAATTTACAATTATTTTTGAAATTCTGAAACTTAGCTCGATCCCCTAAAAACAAATCTGGCATGGGGATCCTAGGTTCCACAACAGGCAACCTAGCAAGATATGCAGCAATACTCTGAACCTCAGTGGCAAGCTGATCCACACGGCCAGACAACTGTGCAAACTCCATTGGGAGAAAAGATCCTCCCCAGCACCCAGAGATACAGAGGGAATAAAAAAAATGCAACAAACAGAAAAATATCTCTGACAACTCTGACAACCTTTCTTCCTTCACAATATTTTTTCCCTTCTGTGAGTACCATACAATTTATGGGCCGGTGATACTGTTATGTTTCGGTAGCTGAGGAGTGCAGGTAAAAAAGGAAATACACCAGAGCAGTTGGAATCTATGAGATTGCAGTACCCTGACTAACCACCGCAACTAGAGGTAGCCTCCAGTGGAGCGTTCCTACGTTGGTCCTAGACGCCTCGTCACAGTCTGAGAAACTAACTACACCTAAAGACAGAAATAGGAAAGCTATCTGCCCCGGAGCAGAACCCCAAAGATAATAGAAAGCCCCCAAACATGTAATGGCGGTTAGACAAGAGGAAATACTGACACAGAAAGAAAATAGAATGAGCAAACGCTGGGGCCCAAACTATCTAAATAGAAAAGGACAGGAAGGGTACTTACTGCAATCCCAGAAAACCCTGAAAAGCACCAACTCTACTAATTTCAAAATCACCTGAGATCACACGACCTCTACCACCTAAATTAGTTCTCTGGTGTAACAAAATCAAAACAGCAGCCACTGAAAAAACTGGAAAAAGCAAAAGTACAAAACTCAGTGGCTGAACTAAACAGAGAGGGCAAAAGCCCCCGGAGGGGACCCTGAAGGCCCCCACAGAAGTGCAGGACAAAATGCAAAAATATAGCACAAACACAAAAGAAGAAAATGTCTTATCTGATAGCAGGAGATGCAGACACGACACAGCAGGCTACAAGGGAAACTGGAAAGAAGGATTCAGACCAGAACAATTGATCACCGGCAACCCTGATGGGAAAATGACTCCTTATATAAGACCAGTCAGTAACACCTGATTCCCAGTCCTCACAGTCTTCACTAGTACCGCTTGTAACCACCAGAGGGAGCCTCTGCTCAGAACTCATCTCAAACCCATTCACAACAGATACGGATGGAAGCACGTCACACTAATAGATTTGAATTATTTGAAATAGAATGTAGCAACAACAATTAGAGAAAAATGTCAAGGATGAGGCAGTGAGACACACTCAGCAGAGTACAAGCAGCAGTGGTTGAAGAACTAACTGGAGCGGGATCTGCACTCCAAAAATGAAAACCTCTGACTACAGTAAACACTGCACACAACTGTTCATTAGCTGTGAAAGGCCCATTTCTGTACTTCTATATTGTTTGCAACCAATGTATTTGATACGGATGGAAGCACGTCACATTAATAGATTTGATTTTTTTTAAATAGAATGGAGCAGCACCAATTAGAGAAAAATGTCAAGGATGAGGCAGTGAGACACGCTCAGCAGAGTACAAGCAGCAGTGGTTGAAGAACTAACTGGAGCGGGATCTGCACTCCAAAAATGAAAACCTCTGACTACAGTAAACACTGCACACAACTGTTCAGTAGCTGTGAAAGGCCCGTTTGTGTACTTCTATATTGTTTGCAACCAATGTATTGGATACGGATGGAAGCACGTCACACTAATAGATTTGAATTATTTGAAATAGAATGTAGCAGCAACAATTAGAGAAAAATGTCAAGGATGAGGCAGTGAGACACGCTCAGCAGAGTACAAGCAGCAGTGGTTGAAGAACCAACTGGAGCGGGATCTGCACTCCAAAAAAAAAAACCTCACAGACTAGAGTGAACACTGCACACAACTCTTCACTATCTCTGAAAGGCTCCTTTGTGTACTTCTATAGTGTTTGCAACCAATGTATTGGATACGGATGGAAGCACGTCACACTAATAGATTTGATTTTTTTTTTAAATAGAATGGAGCAGCACCAATTAGAGAAAAATGTCAAGGATGAGGCAGTGAGACACGCTCAGCAGAGTACAAGCAGCAGTGGTTGAAGAACTAACTGGAGCGGGATCTGCACTCCAAAAATGAAAACCTCTGACTACAGTAAACACTGCACACAACTGTTCAGTAGCTGTGAAAGGCCCATTTGTGTACTTCTATATTGTTTGCAACCAATGTATTGGATACGGATGGAAGCACGTCACACTAATAGATTTGAATTATTTGAAATAGAATGTAGCAGCAACAATTAGAGAAAAATGTCAAGGATGAGGCAGTGAGACACGCTCAGCAGAGTACAAGCAGCAGTGGTTGAAGAACCAACTGGAGCGGGATCTGCACTCCAAAAAAAAAAAACCTCACAGACTAGAGTGAACACTGCACACAACTCTTCACTATCTCTGAAAGGCTCCTTTGTGTACTTCTATAGTGTTTGCAACCAATGTATTGGATACGGATGGAAGCACGTCACACTAATAGATTTGATTTTTTTTTTAAATAGAATGGAGCAGCACCAATTAGAGAAAAATGTCAAGGATGAGGCAGTGAGACACGCTCAGCAGAGTACAAGCAGCAGTGGTTGAAGAACTAACTGGAGCGTGATCTGCACTCAAAAAAAAAAAAACCTCACAGACTAGAGTGAACACTGCACACAACTGTTCACTATCTCTGAAAGGCTCCTTTCTGTACTTCTATAGTGTTTGCAACCAATGTATTGTATACGGATGGAAGCGCGTCACACTATAATTTCTATTGAATGGAGCAGCAAGAATTACACTAAAGAAAAAAAAAAAGAGTCTGTGAGTGACACGTGCAGATGCCTACAAACAGCGTTGGATGCAGAGCAAACTGCAGCGTCACCTGCACTCTCACACACACACCTTGCACAGAGCTGTTAAAACAACACTGCAAGGCAAAAGGAAGCTTTACACAGCGGTTGGTAAACTAGCCTGCCTAAAGCACAGTACACAAAATCGCAATCTCTAACTGTCCCTCAGAGTCAGCAGAGCAGCGTTCTGTCCCTAACTGAATTCACAGCACAGTGACGCTAAAATGGCGGCGGCGCCTTTTATAGTGCATTCTGACATTATTTCAGCATCCAATCACAGCCATGCCATTAGTTAACATGACCGCAGCATTACAGGATGTGCCCACACTTCTTAGGATTCCTCATTGGCTGACTAAAATCACATTGCCTCTCAAAGAATTATGGGAACTTCCGATTCCGGTATATGATATATGGAAAATATCGGAACTAAGTATCGGAATTCTGATACAGCGGATATCGGCCGATACCCGATACTTGCGGTATCGGAATGCTCAACTCTACTCTTTACAGCCCTAAAGGCCCCGTCTCACATAGCGAGATCGCTAGCGAGATCGCTGCTGAGTCACAAGTTTTGTGACGCAACAGTGATCTCAGCAGCGATCTCGCTATGTCTGACACGTACCAGCGATCAGGCCCCTGCTGTGAATCGCTGGTCGTGTCAGAAATGCCTGGACTTTTTTTTGATCGCTGGTCTCCCGCTGGCCAGCACGCATCACTGCGTGTGGCAGGCAGGAGACCAGCGATCAGCTGGTAACCAAGGTACACATCGGGTTTCCAGGCGCGGGGCTGTGCCTGGAAACCCGATGTGTACGTTGGATACCAGCGCACTGCTGCAGGGGAGCTAGTAACCAAGGTACACATCGGGTTTCCAGGCACCGCGCAGCGCCTGGAAACCCGATGTGTACCTTGGTTACCAGCTCCCTGCATCAGCGGGCTGGTATCCAACAAACACTGCGGGTAGCTAGGCGACGTTACCCGCAGTGTCGCTTTCCTGATCGCTGCCTGAGCTGCCTATTTGGCAGCTCAGCAGCGATCATGTAGCGACACACCAGCGATCCTGATCGTGTTGGGATCGCTGGTGCGTCGCAATGTGAGACGAGGCCCTAACTCTCTCCCTAATTATAAACAGCGTCAGCAACTTCTCCCTACTGTTAAGATCAGCAGAAGTAAAATGGCGAGAAAATTAATCGTGGACTTGAAGCATATCCAGAGGTGCGTAAGAATATTCACTTTGATATGTGTGACCATTCTGTTAAGGAAATTATATCAAATCTAAAAGAACAAGTGATCAGAATCAAGAAAATGAAACTGAACAGGACTAGAAGGATATAGTGGTCGCATTGTAATCGAGGAGAACATTTATTTGCAGATTGTGATCACAAGGTAAGTACCTGGAAAGAAAAGGGTATATTTAGCAAGTGAAAGTCAGAATGCTGCTAGTTAGTGTCTCCCAGTATCATCTGGTTACCGTTACCTTTCTACCGTTAATTTTTCTTGGAGATTTACTATATTTCTTTCTGGGAGACACTAACTAGCAGCATTCTGACTTTCACTTGCTAAATATAACCTTTTCTTTCCAGGTACTTACCTTGTGATCACAATCTGCAAATAAATGTTCTCCTCGATTACAATGCGACCACTATATCCTTCTAGTCCTGTTCAGTTTCATTTTCTTGATTCTGATCACTTGTTCTTTTAGATTTGATATAATTTCCTTAACAGAATGGTCACACTTATCAACGTGAATATTCTTACGCACCTCTGGATATGCTTCAAGTCCACGATTAATTTTCTCTTCTTGACTGAGATTTATGATAATTACTGTTCTGTGTGCTTCACTGTGTAAAAACGTTTTTATTGCATCCTTCTATCAAATGACAACAATGTGTTTGCTCATTTATTATGTTTCAGCTCTGTTACAATGTGTTCTGATGAAGGTCCTTATTGAGGGGCCGAAAACGTTCAACAACATTATATCTATTTTGTCTGGATGCTAATAAAAGAAATCACAGCAATTATCTCTTCCTCTTCTTGTCCTCCATTGAGTGCCGAGTCATTTTTGTTATTGATCTTTGGGCTGGAAACCCGACTTGTGCACCAGATACCGCTCCCTCCTTTTGAGTGCCGTGTTTTCTACTACTATTGTTTTTAAGCAATGTTTTTACCTCAAAGAATCAGTTGTGATCCCATGCTGTCCTGTCTGTATACTCTCTTGCTTCTTCCCCTGACCAGAAGATATGGTTTAAGCAGACCATGTTCCTGCACGGTCAGACACAGCCAGAGGCGTAGCTAAGGTTTCGGTTTAGGGGGGGCGAAACATCTGAGTGGGCCCCTAACCAGAGAACCTCAGCAAATGACCGCGCTGTTGCCAAAAATAATCTATATATAAAAAGACCAATATTGATATCACCGCCATATGGTCAGTGGTAAATAATACCAGTCCTACAGAACATATAAGAGATCATAGCAGAGTTACAGATGGTGACTTACCGCTGATGTTCTTTCTAATGGAATCGTTCACTTTTCATGTCTTTTCCATCTGGCCCAGACCGACATGACGACTCCTCCAGCCAGGACTCAACTGCAGAGAATACAACAAAGACATGTTTCACTTCTCATATTTTCAGCACTGTCACGGTCACCTATTGGACAATTCTCAACCTGCACAAACTCCTCATCCTGCTGATACCCCAATACTGAGCCGCTGCTGCCATATGTGTCCCTATTACTGCTCCTGATACCCCAATGCTGAGCCGCTGCTGCCGTATGTGTCCCTATTACTGCACCTGATACCCCAATACTGAGCCGCTGCTGCCGTATGTGTCCCTATTACTGCTCCTGATACCCCAATGCTGAGCCGCTGCTGCCGTATGTGTCCCTATTACTGCCCGATACCCCAATACTGAGCCACTGCTGCCATGTGTCCCTATTACTGCACCTGATTCCCCAATACTGAGCCGCTGCTGCCGTATGTGTCCCTATTACTGCAACTGATACCCCAATACTGAGCCGCTGCTGCCATATGTGTCCCTATTACTGCACCTATTGTGTGGTTCTGTGTGACCTCTAAATTCTAAAGCACCCCTCTATAATATAGTAATGCCAGGTGCATGTGCCCTAGAAAACAGTGCCCACATGTTGTCCCCTAGAATGTAATATTGCCCTGTGTGCCCCATTGACAGTCACAGTAACCTGCATTCCCCTATAAAAATAAGTGCCCACTTTACATTTAATAATGTCCCGAGTCTCCCCCCTGTACAGCTCCCCTATACACCATCTAATGCCCCTCACTGGATATATACTGACCCCTTAATATCCCCAAACTATTTAATGGCTCCAACACTGTATGATGGCCCTTCCACTATAATCCCCACACTGTATGATGGCCCCCTAGATAGCCTCCATATAGCATAATACACCAGATAGTCCTCAATATAGTATAATGCACCCCCATAGACAGCCTCTGTATTGTAATGCACCCCCATAGGCAGCCTCTGTATTCGAATGCACCCCCACAGACAGCCTCTATATTGTAATGCACTCCGCATAGGCAGCCTCTATATTGTAATGCATTCCCCATAGGCAGCCTTATTTATAATGCACTCCCCACAGGCAGCCTTATTTATAATACACCACCATAGGCAGCCTTATTTATAATGCAACCCCATAGGCAGCCTTATTTATAATGCACCCATAGGCAGTCTTATTTATAATGCATCCCCCATAGGCAGCCTTATTAAAAATGCACCCCCATAGGCAGCCTTATTTGTAATGCATTCCCCATAGGCAGCCTTATTTATAATGCACCCCATAGGCAGCCTTATTTATAATGCACTCCCCATAGGCAGCCTTCTTTATAATGCACCCCATAGGCAGCCTTATTTATAATGCACCCCATATGCAGTCTTATTTATAATGCATCCCCATAGACAGTCTTATTTATAATGCACCCCATAGGCAGTCTTATTTATAATGCATCCCCCATAGGCAGCCTTATTAAAAATGCACCACCATAGGCAGCCTTATTTATAATGCATTCTCCATAGGCAGCCTTATTTATAATGCACCCCATAGGCAGCCTTATTTATAATGCACCCCCATAGGCAGCCTTATTTATAATGCACCCCCATAGGCAGCCTTACTTATAATGCACCCCCCATAGGCAGTCTTATTTATAATGCACTCCCCATAGGCAGCCTTATTTATAATGCACCCCCATATGCAGCCTTATTTATAATGCACCCCCATAGGCAGCCTTATTTATAATGCACCCCCATAGGCAGTCTTATTTATAATGCCACCCCATAGGCAGCCTTATTTATAATGCACCCCCCATAGGCAGTCTTATTTATAATGCACCCCCCATAGGAAGTCTTATTTGTAATGCACCCATAGGCAGCCTTATTTATAATGCACCCCCATAGGCAGTCTTATTTATAATGCACTCCCCATAGTCAGCCTTATTTATAATGCACCCCCATAGGCAGCCTTATTTATAATGCACCCCTATAGGCAGCCTTATTTATAATGTACCCCCATATGCAGCCTTATTTATAATGCACCCCCATAGGCAGCCTTACTTATAATGCACCCCCCATAGGCAGTCTTATTTATAATGCACTCCCCATAGGCAGCCTTATTTATAATGCACCCCCATATGCAGCCTTATTTATAATGCACCCCCATAGGCACCCTTATTTATAATGCACCCCCATAGGCAGTCTTATTTATAATGCACCCCCATAGGCAGCCTTATTTATAATGCACCCCCCATAGGCAGTCTTATTTATAATGCACCCCCCATAGGAAGTCTTATTTGTAATGCACCCATAGGCAGCCTTATTTATAATGCACCCCCATAGGCAGTCTTATTTATAATGCACTCCCCATAGTCAACCTTATTTATAATGCACCCCCATAGGCAGCCTTATTTATAATGCACCCCTATAGGCAGCCTTATTTATAATGTACCCCCATAGGCAGCCTTATTTATAATGCACCCCCATAGGCAGCCTTACTTATAATGCACCCCCATAGGCAGCCTTATTTATAATGCACCCCCATATGGAGCCTCCGTAGTATAATGCACCCTCTTTGCAAAAATAATAATCCTGTACTCACCTCTCTTGCTCCCGGCTCCTGCACTGCTCACTGCTCTCCCTCTCTTCTCCTGACAGCAGGCGCCAGGCTGTGACGTCATCCCGCCCGCTGTCAGTCGCTGAGAGGGGGATTATGGGAGAGAAGGAGCGCTCGCGCCTTCTCTCACAATGCGGTGAGCTGTATCCGCTAGATGCCGATACAGCTGACCCTCCGAAGACGGGCGGGGGGCACACTGCTGGCACCGGGCCCCCCACTGCCTGCTCAGGGGCCCCATAGCGGCCGGGCGGCAGAGCAGGGGGAGCGATTCTCCCTGCTCTGCCGCAGAATGTAACTGTGTCGGCGCGCTGTGCACGCCGATACAGTTACAGTAGCGTAGCTCCGGGTGGGCCCACTCAGAGCGCGGGGCCCGGGGCCACCGCCCCCTGTGCCCCCCCGGTAGCTATGCTACTGGACACAGCTATTATACAGTACATAGCAGAGGCACATTTATAAGATTATCTGAACACTGGAGCATTTTTAACCCCTTTGCCCCGAAGCCTGTTTTCACCTTCATGACCTGGCCAATTTTTACAATTCTGACTACTGTCACTTTATGATACAAATGCTATTACCCTTCGATTGAAAGCATTAAATCTAATGGAGAAGGAGAAATAACCCAAAGAGTTTTAATGAAAAAGTAAAAATATTTTTATTTCAGTATGAATACATAAAATTACCGTACAAAGAGCACCACAACCAAGATAACCAGGCGGTAATTAAGTAGGGAAAAAAAGATTTTTTGTTAAAACACAGCAAGAAATGTCTGGATGGTAGGCTAATCAAAATCACACAATTATGCACATATAATATAACAACACAAGGTTAACCATTGTAATTTGCATAACCATGGTGGTTTGTAATGAAATATTAACCAAAGTGGTTTGTACTTACAATATATATTCTATCATTCAAAGTGCATATGAAGAAATAATCTTCACAAATAATATAAGAAGAGCCTAACCATATCCTAAAAACAGGGAAGGATACTATTAGATGCGTAGTGCATGCAGTCAAAAAAAACAGTAGCTGAATAACTATACACCTGGCCATAAGAAAAAAAGTGAGAAACAAAGCCTAAAAGAATGCTATGCTCAAGATCACTACCACAGTAAATATAACCAGGGAAAAAGCGCGCTGTGCACCTGGCTGTAGGGAAAAACTCCTTGAGAAAAGCGCTGTGTGCGCAATCAAACAATACAATTAAATTAGTCAGTTCCTCAAAAGGAGGGTAGTAATACTACGCTATACATATTGGCTGAAAAAACAGAGGATAGCGTGCAGGATTCCTGGTAATATATGGAACCAAAAATAGTGCCATATATATCCTAGTGAACACAATAAGCCAGTATATCAAGCGGCTACCTCTCTACTAAATGGATAAACGATAGACATAGTGAGCGTGATTAGGCCGTTATGCTAGTGTACTCACCAAGACTGAGAGAGTAATTCCCCTTAGATAATAGGACAAGCTGCTGTGTGCCCCGTGCCTGGCGCCCCTACGCACGTTTCGAAAAAACTTCGTCAGGAGGCGTGTACAATTAGTCCTGGCAGCTGTTTTTATGTGATGTAAAGACCAATCCCTGAGTCTATGCTGAGATACGTGCTGATTGAAACTGGCGCATGCGTAGAAGAACACTCTCCTAGTAAGCAGGAGTCTTTCATTTACGAGGTGGAGGTATGGGGCGATCCCGTTGCCTAGGCGACATAGACAACCCATAACCTCCTGATACGTATCAAAAAGCTCCAGGACGGGTGAGTCCTAGGCATGCGCACTACAACACAAGGAATCCCTATATCGTTTCCAGAAAAGGGGGGGAGAAAGAATAAATGAAAATAAAAATAAAAATAAAAAAGGAAGAATGTAGTTGTGCACGAATTGCAACGAAAAAAACAGGAAACGAGCAAGCTATGTGAAAATAAATAACTATTTTAGTGACCATAAACACTAATTATACCAATATATAGAATCAAATACAGTGTAAACAGTGACTATAATATAAAAATAGAATAACTATTTATATAATATAAAAAGCATACATACAAGACTAATTTATATATTTATAAGGTGAATGTGACATTATATTATGAGAAAACATCGATATATGAAATAATGCAAAATATAAAAAGTTACCCTAATCAAACATATATTGAAAGTGCTCATATAATTTTTGTAAGAATAAAAAATGAATAATAAAAAATAAAAAATAAAAATACATGGCCGACATAATCGATCCTAAATGTCCATAAGAAATGTTATTTCATCTTGCATGAATATACATTCTTCCTTCATTTGTTAATAGCAGTCTTTATATACTTCTTTCAAACCAAGGAGAAGAAGATTCTGATGAAAACATAGTAATATCTGGATATACGTATCTCAGCACTGAAGATATAGTACTAAAAGAAGAAAGTTAGAGAAAATAAATTAAAATGAATAAAAACCAGAACTGATAGAACTGATACCCATGAGGACACATTATGCTATCTTCAAAGAAAAGATCCAAAACCATGGCTCTCGTTCAGTCCAAAAGGTGCCATGGACCTAAGTCTATAAATCCATCTGCTTTCGATTTGTGAGAGAACCCTAAAAAGGTTCCCACCCCTGATTCCCAAATTAATCTGATCAATGGCCACTACTTTGAGACCACCCGACTCTGAATTATGGAATTTTCTGAAGTGTCTGGGCAGTGTTTTTAACTGTTCTACTTCATCCGTGTCTTTCGCTTTCTCAATATCGCGAACGTGCTCGCGTATCCTAATTTTTAGTTCCCGAGTGGTCATTCCCACATATATTTTTGCACATGGACATTTGGCCAGATATATTACTCCTTTTGAGGAGCATGTCAAATATTTCCTAATGGAAAAAGTTCGATTGCCGCATGCGTCCTGAAACTCTTTTGCTTTTGATGTGTTAAGACATGCTTTACATGTTCTACATGGAAAGAATCCCTGTACTTCATTCAAAAAATTCTTTTTCTGCTCATTTTTGTGGAAACAAAATGGCTACGGACAAGAAGATCGGATAGATTTTTTGATCTTTTTGCAGTGATATTAGGTCTTTCAGATAGAGATTTGATGAGAATGGGGTCAGTTAATAGAACCTTCCAATGATTCCGAATGACACCCGTGAACTGCTCCCACTGTTCATTAAAGGGGGTAATGAGTCGCACTGCCTTTAAGTCCATTTCCCTATTCTCTATCATCATCATCAACTATTTTTTTTTTTTACTGCATGCACTACGCATCTAATAGTATCCTTCCCCTGTTTTAGGATATGGTTAGGCTCTTCTTATATTATTTGTGAAGATTATTTCTTCATATGCACTTTGAATGATAGAATATATATTGTAAGTACAACCAACTTTGGTTAATATTTCATTACAAACCACCATGGTTATGCAAATTACAATGGTTAACCTTGTGTTGTTATATTATATGTGCATAATTGTGTGATTTTGATTAGCCTACCATCCAGACATTTCTTGCTGTGTTTTAACAAAAAATTTTTTTTCCCTACTTAATTACCGCCTGGTTATCTTGGTTGTGGTGCTCTTTGTACGGTAATTTTTATGTATTCATACTGAAATAAAAATATTTTTACTTTTTCATTAAAACTCTTTGGGTTATTTCTCCTTCTCCATTAGATTCAATGCTTTCAATCGAAGGGTAATAGCATTTGTATCATATCTATCCTTGAGTTATTGAATATAATTACAGGGTTGATTATTTGGCTTAAGGAATTTGTTGTTAATACTGTCACTTTATGAGGTAATAACTCTGGAACTTTTCAATGGATGCCACTGATTCCGAGAATGTTTTCTCGTGACATATTGTACTTTATGAAAGTGGTAACATTTCTTTCATATGACTTGTGTTTATTTGTAAAAAAAAATGGAAATTTGGTGACATTTTTAAAAAATTTCGCAATTTTCAATCTTTTAATTTTTATGCCCTTAATCAGAGAGTCATATCTTACAAAATAGTTATCAAATAACATTTCCAACATGTCTACTTTACATCAGCACAATTCTGGAAAAATAATTTTTTTTCGTTAGGAAGTTATAAGGGTTAAAGTTGACCAGCGATTTCTCATTTCTACAACAAAATTTGCAAAACCATTTTTTAGGGACCACCTCACACTTGAAGTGACTTAGAGGGGCCTATATGAAAGAAAATACCCCAAAATGATACCATTCTAAAAAATGCACCCCTCAAGGTACGCAAAACCACATTCAAGAAGTTTATTAACCCTTCAGGTGCTTCACAGGAATTTTTGGAATGTGAAAGGAAAAAATAAACATTTACTTTTCTTTCACACAAATTTTCCTTTAGACCTTATTTTATTTTACTTTTGCAAGGGTAACAAGAGAAAATGGACCATACATTTTGTTGTGAAATTTCTTATGAGCATGAAGATAGCCCATATGTGGGGGAAATCTACTGTTTGGGCACACGGCAGGGTTCGGAAGGGAAGGAGCACCATTTGACTTTTTGAATGCAAAGTATGCTGGGATAATTAGCGGTTGCCATGTCGCTTTTGGAGAGCCCTTGATGTGCCTAAACAGTGGAAACCCCAAACAAGTAACACTATTTTAGAAACTAGACTCCTTAGGGAACTTATCTAGATGTAAGGTTCTGTGTATATATTCCTGAAACTCAGTTTGTTCGTCAGCCATTTTACTTTCTGTCTTGCTGCAGCTATCTTGCCCTCAGTCAAAATGGAGTTTCCAGCTTGCATGTTCCCGCCCTGATTCTCTCCTTTGCTTCTTAAGCAGCCACAGCTGAGCAATCAGTGCTTCAGAATCTAGCCTGCAGTGAACCTGTGACTTGACTCCTGTAAGCCTTGGACCTTGTACTCCAGCTATTCCTACTGAGGAACTCTGAAGCACTTGTGGACTCTGAACCCTGCTCTTTGAAAGACCCACGTTTGCATGGACTTACGGTAACAGAGAAGAAGATCCTGAATCTGTATTGGAGAGTGATTGCTGAGCTTGGATTACTCTGGCCTTCTGTGTCTCCTGTTTCTGTGTCTGCAAACTGTGTGACTATTTCTGCCAACTTGTATGAAGTAATACAGGACTTTTCTATATCAAACCTGTGACTCCTGTGTTTTCATCGCACCCAAGCACAAGACGCTATATGAACTGTACTACATACATTACAAGATTCTGAAGCCAAAACGTTAGTGTCTGCTGGGTCTGGAAGGCTGTGTCTGCTGTACTGTGGATATCAGACGTCCGGTTGTACTTTCTGTGATGACAGTGGTTGTGACTTCTCACAACCATTCCAGGTGAGCAATTCCCTTAAGTTTTTTCTTTTTGCAGTGTTACCACAGGTAAACACTATTGTTTTTGTTTTTTTTCCTTTCTTTTCTCTTTTTTGTCTGCTGTAACTCTGGATATCAGATGTCTGGTTGAAACTTTCTGTGATGATAGTGGTTGTGACTTCTCACAACCATTCCAGGTGAGCAGTTCCCTTAATTTTTTTTTCTCTCTGCAGTGTTGCCACAGGTGAACACTATTGTTTTTTTTTCTCTCCTCTTCTTCCAGTAATCCTGTCTTAAAAGATCTGGAAAATGGAGGCCCGCATAAAGGAACTTTGCGGAGTGACTGATAATATCCTTGCAGATTTGCAGAATATAAAGACCCGTTTTACAAATCTACAGGACCTCAATAATCACAATTTGCAAGTGGTTGGACAGACTACCCAGGATTTGCGAGCCAGGATTGAGGTTCTAGAGGGGCGAGTCCAGGCTCCTGCCGTAGCCCCGAGTGCTGGGATTCCCAAGTTGCCCCCTTTTCGTTTTGGCGGTGAACGTGAGAAATTCAGGGGATTTATTAATCAATGCAATCTTTTTTTTTCTGCACATGCTTCACAATTTCCCACTGAACGATCTAAGGTGCTTACTATAATTATGTTGCTTACCAACAAGGCTTTAATGTGGGCAAACCCTCTGATTGAGACTGAGGATGATTGTTTGAATCACCTTGATGATTTTATTTCAGCCATGGGGCAGGTGTTTGATGACCCCAATCGAGGTGCAACAGCTGAAGCAGCCATGTTAGCTTTGCGCCAAGGTAAGCACTCGGTAGCTGAATATGCCTTGGATTTCAGGAGATGGGCCCTTGATACCACCTGGGACAGTTCCGCCAAAAAATCTATTTTTCGAAAGGGTTATCTCCACTGATTAAGGATGAACTTGCTCGTGCCGACCCTCCCACTGCGTTAGGTGACTTTATTAACTACTGCATCCGTATTGATACTCGTCTGACTGAACGCAGGCAAGAGAGATGGTTCGAAAGCAATCGTACTAACCTTTTCCTACCTTCCTCTCCAGCTAAGGAACCTTTGAGTAGGATTACACGGGAACCTGAACCTGAACCCATGCAGGTAGACTCTTTACAACGACGGGTTAGTGATGCACGCAAGGAACATCGTTTTAAGGAGAATCTATGTTTCTATTGTGGTAAGTCAGGGCACTTCATTATAAACTGCCCCAGCCGTTCTCGTAAGACTACTGCAGCACTCATTCATTGTGAGTGTTGCGAGAGGGATCTGTCAGGTCCGAGCCTCAGGCTCCAGAGAGATCTGCAGCAACAGATCTTGATTTCTCGGACTTAAACTCCGTTACCTCTGAGGACGTTGACTGTGTAAACGCTGCCATTTTTCAAGTTTCCTCAGCGGTGTCCCAGCTGAGTTGTAAGAAAAACAATTCTCATTGCTTTCTTTCCATCAAACTCTGGGTTGACTCAGCTTGGGTGTCTAGCT
>JARQOD010000002.1:386004105-386074188 GCA_033576555.1 Oophaga sylvatica | reverse complement strand
TTCTTGAATGTGGTTTTGAGTACCTTGAGGGGTGCAGTTTTTTAGAATGGTGGGTATTTTCTGCTATATAGACCCCTCAAAGTGACTTCAAATGAGAGATGGTCCCTAAAAAAAATGGCTTTGTAAATTTTGTTGTAAAAATGAGAAATCGCTGGTCAACTTTTAACCCTTATAACTTCCTAACAAAAAAAAATTTTGGTTCCAAAATTGTGCTGATATAAAGTAGACATGTGGGAAATGTTATTTCTTAACTATTTTGTGTGATATATTTCTCTGTTTTAAGGGAATAAAAATTCAAAGTTTGAAAATTGCAAAATTTTAAAAATTTTCGCCATATTTGTGTTTTTTTCAAAAATAAACGCAAGTTATATCGAAGAAATTTTACTTCTAACGTGAAGTACAATATGTCACGAGAAAACAGTCTCAGAATCGCAAAGATCCGTTGAAGCGTTCCAGAGTTATAACCTCATAAAGAGACAGTGGTCAGAATTGTAAAAATTGGCCCGGTCATTAACGTGCAAACCACCCTTGGGTGTGAAGGGGTTAAACAAACTTTGGAATTTTTTTTGACCACTTAATGGTTAAAACCAATGGTGTTGTAAGTCCCGCAAAAAAGCCCTCACATGGCCATTTTGACCAAAAAATAAAAAAAGTTATGGCTCTGGGAAGAAGGGGAGCAAAAAACAAAAATGCAAAACAAAAATACCTCTGGTCGTTAAGGGGTTAATGATGCCACCGCTCCCAACCAGGCAGAGAATACCGAAGCAGTTCTTCTGGAGCAGGGAGCTAACTGCTGATCTGAGTATGCATTCCTTTGTTGTGGTAACTTTGATATAAAATTTTTTTTATTGCCATTGTCATAGTTCTCCAAGTGATTGTACAACCTATATTATTTTTAATAATTAAAGCCAGATATTAAAACTTTTTTGTCTTTTCTAATATTTTCTTTTTTTATTTAGTGTAGTTTTTTAACACGAGGCATTTTTGGCTGAGTTGCTGTTAACAACGTTTAGAGATATGTTTTACAGTAGCCACATAGACCATAGGAAACAATAGAATGGATATAACTCATTGACTTCTATGGAACAGTTTTCTAGGCATGCTGTGTGATCTGTGCAGAGGTTTTAGTGAAGGGAGGGAGAAGAGGTGATCTCTGTGACGATTACCATGTTTTATCTTTAAATATAGGGGTTACATTTCATTGTCATGCTGCCCCTGAGGTGACTACTGAAAAAAATCTGTTTAAAGGGAATCTTTCACCCTAAATTGGCGGGATATTTAAATGATGGCAGTCAGGTCAGATGGGCGATGTTTTGGGTACTTGCCTTAACATGTTGTTCGCCGCAGTCTCCATTATTTATGTGAATTGTAGTCGTTGCCCTCCATATAACGCGCCTGCGCATTGCAATCTGCGGGCAAAGCATACTGCGCGTGCGAAATTCAAGATTGCAATGCGCAGGCGCGTTATATGGAGGGCAACGACTACAATTCCCAGAAATAATGGAGACAGCGGCGAACAACATGTTAAGGCAAGTACCCAAAACACCGCCCATCTGACCTGACTGCCATCATTTAAATATCTCGCCAATTTAGGGTCACAGATTCCCTTTAAAATAACTTGATTGAAGCTGTCTATTTTCTGATGACAAGTTCCCTTCAAATTTGATGTGGATGTCACTCTCTGGAGCAAGTGGCATCATGAAATGTTTACTAGGTATTGCAGCAATAGTGATCAGACAGCTCAATGATGACAAAATCCTTAGTGTAAAGGTCATAGTGTGCTGCATACAGGCAATAACATTTCAGAACACAGTCTGAATGATCTGTTTAATGCAATAACATTTACCTACGGAACAGGGCCGGCTCCAGGTTTTTATGGGCCCCGGGCGAAAGAGCCTCAGTGGGCCCCTTTAACACAGACCACGATTCATGATGCACAGATACAGCAGAGAAATATGGGTACAGTACAATGCCAAATACTTCTCTTCTTCCATTACATGACTGATGCCTATTGTAAATTGTACAATAGCTCAAAAACCGCCAAATCCTCACAGCGCACAGAACAGACTGGACAGTACAGTCCTCCATACAATATTATGGGCACCACAGTCTCCCCCTCATCACCCATATAATACCCCATGCAGGATGTCACCCCCCCATATAATGCTCCATACAGAATACTGGACCCAAAATAATGCTCCATACAGAATACTGGACCCAATATAATGCTCCATACAGGATACTGGTCCCCATATAATGCTCCATACAGGATACAAGGTCCCCATATAATGCTCCATACAAAATATGGAGCTCTCCTCTGCGCTGTACTGCGTTCTGCACTGTTACGGCTCAGGAAAGGGCGCTGTGGAAAGACTCCCCATTATCATCATGATTTCCTCCTCATCATCATCATTGTCTCCTTATCATCATCATTGTCTCCCCATCATCATCATGGCCTCCCCATTATCATCAATGCCTGCCCATCATCATCATCTCCTCCCCATCATCATCAATGCCTGCCCATCATCATCATCTCTCCCCATCATCAATGCCTGCCCATTATCATCATGGCCTCCCCATTATCATCAATGCCTGCCCATTATCATCATGGCCTCCCCATTATCATCAATGCCTGCCCATCATCATCAATGCCTGCCCATTATCAGCAATGCCTGCCCATCATCATCTTCTCCCCATCATCAATGCCTGCCCATTATCATCAATGCCTGCCCATTATCATCATCTTCTCCCCATCATCATCAATGCCTCCCCATTATCAGCAATGCCTGCCCATCATCACACACAGACAGCACACAAGCACTCTCTCACATACATACACACACACATACACACACACACACACACACACACAAAGCACCGCACTACATACACACAGACACGTCTCACCCGTCCAGCGTCCGGCGCTCTCTGCCACAGCCGGCCGCTGAATGATGATGTCATTCAGCGGCGCTGCTGTGAGAGGAAGCGCCGGCGCCCCCTGGAGCCCGGAGCTGCGGCTGCGGAGGCACGGTAGAGGTGAGTATTGTGCCAGCTGATGCCAGGGCCCTGAGCAAGCGGGGGGGAGCCCAGTGGCGGCGCTGACACCGCTCTCCTCCGCTAACGGGCGCAGGGGTGCCAGACGGCGAGTGGGCCCCCCACCTGCTCAGGGCCCCGGCACTTGCCCGGGTGTGCCGGGTGCTGACGCCGGCCCTGCTACGGAAAATGACTACCATGATTAGTCTAGCTATCTGTGATTTAAGCTACATTCACACAAACAGTCCTGCTCATTGTTATTGGTACCCCTTCATTTTTTTCATAGACTGTACAATATCTTCAGAATAAATGGAAATGTACCACAATTATATCTTCAGGATTTTTTAATTAGTGGTCAGAAGTAATACAACAATAAAACATTATTTTTCAACTTACATGTTGCAATTTTTGAGAAGAAACAGAATAAACAGCATGTGCAGCAATAAAGGCACCCCTAATTAACACTTGGTTGCATTGATGACAGCTTCCAAACATTTCTTGTATCCAATGCCATCTATAAGCTTCTTGCACTTCTCAGCTGGTATTTTCTTCCACTCTTTCTTTGCAGTTTGTTCAAGCTCTTGAACGCTTGCAGGATTCTTTTTCCCAAAGACAGATTTCAGCTCACCCTAAAGTTTTCAATGGGATTGAGGTCAGGACTCATTGCTGGCCATTTACGGTCAAGGCTTCCAGTACCAAATGCAGCAAAGGAACCACATAACATTATGGATTCTCTATCATGCTTAACTGTTGGTAGGGTGCTCTTTTCCTTATAAGCCTCATTGGGCCATCTTTAAACAAACAGTTGCGTTGCATTGCCAAAAAGCTCTATTCTCGTTTCATTTGTACACAGAACATTTTCCAAGAACGATTGTTGTTTGTCAAGGTACTGTTTGTAAAGTTGTTCCTTTTTATGTCTTTTCTTCAGCAATGGTTTCTTCCTTGGCCTTCGCCCATAAAGCTCTGCATCGTTTAGTGTGCGGCGTATGGTACTTGTTGAAAGCATGACACCAGTCTGTTCCAGGTTGACCTTCAGGTCTTTGGATGTTTGCTGTGGTGCTTTTTCCACCATCACATCTTTGGTCAATTTTCCTCTTTCCCCCATGTCCAGAGAGGTTCTTGACTGTTCCATGCTTGACAAACTTGTTATTAACATTGCGCACTGTTGAAACTGGGATATCAAGGTCTTTGGAGATTGCCTTATACCCTTTGGAAGTCTTGTGTTTGCTAATAATAGCAGTTCTGTTGCCCTCCAACAGCTCTTTTTTCTTGACCATTGTGACAAAGGAACAGGGCCTACCATGTGGCTTTTTTAAACACTTGAAGTCATTATTCTTTGGCTAATTCATGTCACATAGGCACCGTCAATTAATCACAGGTGATTCTCATTTGTGATTTACGACAGGCAAGTCAAAATGTGTTTCCATACTAATTTAACCCCTTCCCGACCCATGACGCCGACGTCGGCGTCATGAAAACCTGTGCCATCCCGACCCATGACGCCGACGTCGGCGTCATGCTATAAATCATGTTCCTGCGGGCCGGGAGACCGGGGTCACTGAAAGGTCACCCGACCCGCAGTAACAGGACCCTTACTGCATCACCACAGGGGGGTTGGCTTAACCCCCACGTGGACACGATCGCTCTGATTGGCTGTTAAAAGTGAAACAGCCAATCAGAGCGATTTGTAATATTTCACCAATGAAACTAGTGAAATATTACAATCCAGCCATGGCCGATGCTGCAATAGCATCTGCCATGGCTGGACACCAAGATCTGACCCCCCCACACCAAGTCACGGCGGTGATCGGCCGCCGCCATCGAAAGATGGCAGCGATCGGTCACCGCCGTCACTATCTGCTCCCTTGCTCCTGCGATCCGCTGCCCCCACCTACCTATCCCCCCCCTCACCTTCCGACGCCCCCGACTCACCTCTCCCGGTCCACCGATGTCCCTGGATCCGTCCCGGCGGCTGCCCGGGATTCTTCATGGGCGCCGCCATCTTGGAAAATGGCGGGCGCATGCGCAGTGCGCCTGCCGGCGCATGCGCAGTGCGCCCTCCATTGTACAAAAATTTATTTTGATCACTGTGATAAACTGTCACAGTGATCAAAAAAAAAAAAAAAAGTAAATGAACTCCCCCTGTCATAGGTAGGGACAAATAATAAAAAAAATAATTTTTTTCTTTTTTCCTAGCGGATTTTGCTGCTGATCCGCAGCTGATTTCGCTGTGGATCCGCGGCGGATATCGCTGCTGATCCGCGGCGGATATCGCTGCTGATCCGCGGCGGATTTCGCTGCTGATCCGCGGCGGATTTCGCTGCTGATCCGCGGCGGATATCGCGCGATCGCGGGATTTCGCTGCTGATCCGCGGCGGATTTGGCTGCTGATCCGCGGCTGATTTCGCTGCTGATCCGCGGCTGATTTCGCTGCTGATCCGCGGCGGATTTCGCTGCGGATCCGCGGCTGATTTTGCTGCGGATCCGCGCGGATTTTGCTGCTGATCCGCGGCTGATTTTGCTGCTGATCCGCGGCGGATTTTGCTGCTGATCCGCGGCGGATTTTGCTGCGGATCCGCGGCTGATTTTGCTGCTGATCCGCTGCGGATTTCGCTGCGGATCCGCGGCGGATTTCGCTGCTGATCCGCGGCTGATTTCGCTGCTGATCCGCGGCTGATTTCGCTGCTGATCCGCGGCTGATTTCGCTGCTGATCCGCGGCGGATTTTGCTGCGGATCCGCGGCTGAGTTTGCTGCGGATCCGCGGCGGATTTTGCTGCTGATCCGCGGCTGATTTTGCTGCTGATCCGCGGTGGATTTTGCTGCTGATCCGCGGCGGATTTTGCTGCGGATCCGCGGCTGATTTTGCTGCTGATCCGCTGCTGATTTTGCTGCTGATCCGCGGCAGATTTTGCTGCTGATCCGTGGCGGATTTTGCTGCTGATCCGCGGCTGATTTGGCTGCTGATCCGCGGCGGATTTCGCTGAGGATTCGCGGCAGATTTCGCTGCTGATCCGCGGCGGATTTCGCTGCTGATCCGCGGCTGATTTCGCTGCTGATCCGCGGCTGATTTCGCTGCTGATCCGCGGCGGATTTCGCTGCGATTCGCGGCAGATTTCGCTGCTGATCCGCGGCGGATTTCGCTGCTGATCCGCGGCTGATTTCGCTGCTGATCCGCGGCTGATTTCGCTGCTGATCCGCGGCTGATTTCGCTGAGGATCCGCGGCTGATTTCGCTGCTGATCCGCGGCGGATTTCGCTGCTGATCCGCGGCTGATTTCGCTGCTGATCCGCGGCTGATTTGGCTGCTGATCCGCGGCTGATTTGGCTGCTGATCCGCGGCGGATTTCGCTGCGGATCCGCGGCGGATTTCGCTGAGGATCCGAGGTGGATTTCGCTGCTGATCCGCGGCTGATTTCGCTGTGGATCCGCGGCTGATTTCGCTGCTGATCCGCGGCGGATTTCGCTGCTGATCCGCGGCTGATTTCGCTGCGGATCCCTGGCGGATTTCGCTGCTGATCCGTGGCTGATTTCGCTGCGGATCCGCGGCTGATTTCGCTGCTGATCCGCGGCGGATTTCGCTGCTGATCCGCGGCGGATTTCGCTGCTGATCCGCGGCGGATTTCGCTGCTGATCCCTGGCGGATTTCGCTGCTGATCCGCTGCTGATTTTGCTGTGGATCCGCGGCTGATTTCGCTGCTGATCCGCGGCGGATTTCGCTGCTGATCCGCGGCGGATTTTGCTGCTGATCCGCGGCTGATTTTGCTGCTGATCCGCGGCGGATTTTGCTGCTGATCCGCGGCTGATTATCTGCTGATTCATCTTCGCTAGCGGGTATAGCATAACGCGATCACGTTATGCTATACCGTTACCAGCCGGTCAACGCTACGTGTTGAACGGGCTGGTAAAACGCAATATGAACCCAGCCTTAGGGTTAGAACTAGGGTTAGGGTTAGCATTAGGGTTAAGGTTAGAATTATGGTTAGGGTTGGAATTTGGGTTAGGGTTGGAATTAGGGTTAGGGTTGGAATTAGGGTTAGGCTTGTGGTTAGGTTTATGGTTAGAGTTGGGATTAGGGTTAGGGGTGTGTTGGGGTTAGGGTTATGATTAGGGTTTGTATTAGGGTTAGGTGTGTGTAGGGGTTAGGGTTGGGGTTAGGGGTGTGTTGGGGTTAGGGTTGGAGTTAGAATTGAGGGGTTTCCACTATTTAGGCACATCAGGGGGTCTCCATACGTGACATGGCGCCACCATTGATTCCTGCAAATTTTGCATTCAAAAAGTCAAACAGTGCTCCCTTTATTCCAAGCCCCGACGTATGCCCATACAGTGGTTTATCCCCACATATGAGGTATCAGCGTACTCGGGAAAAATTGCACAACAACTTTGGGGGTTCTAATTTCTCCTGTTAACATTGGGAAAAAAATTGGGGACTAAAAAATTATTTTTGTGGAAAAAAAATTATTTTATATTTTCACGGCTCTGCGTTATAAACTTCTGTGAAGGACTTGGAGATTCAAAGTGCTTATCACACATCTATAGGAGTTCCTTGGGGGATCTAGTTTCCAAAATGGGGTCACTTGTGGGGAGTTTCTACTGTTTAGGCACATCAGGGACTCTGCAAACGTAACATGACGCCGGAAGACCATTCCATCAAGTCGGCATTTCAAAACGTCACTACTTCCCATCCGAGCCCCGACGTGTGCCCATACAGTAGTTTTCTCCCACATATGGGATATCAGCATACTCAGGACAAATTGGACAACAACTTTTGGGGTCTAATTTCTCATGTTACCCTTGGGAAAATAAAAAAATTGGGGACTAAAAGATCCTGATTGTGGAAGAAATATGATTTTTTTATTTTCATGCCCGGGCGTTATAAACTTCTGTGTAGCCCTTGGGGGTTAAAAGTGCTCACCACACATCTAGATAAGTTCTTTGCGGGGTCTAGTTTCCAAAATGGGGTCACTTGTGGGGAGTTTCTACTGTTTAGGCACATCAGGGGCTCTGCAAACGTAACAAGATGCCCGCAGACCATTCCATCAAGTCGGCATTTCAAAGCGTCACTACATTCCTTCCGAGCCCTGACGTGTGCCCAAACAGTGGTTCCACCCCACATATGGGGTACTAGCGTACTCAGGACAAACTGGACAACAACTTTTGGGGTCCAATTTCTCCTGTAACCATTGTGAAAATAAAAAATAGTGGGCTAAAAAATCATTTTTTGAGAAAAAAAAATGATTTTTTATTTTCACGGCTCTGCGTTATAAACTTCTGTAAAGCACCTGGGGGTTCAAAGTGCTCACTATGCATCTAGATAAGTTCCTTAGGGCGTCTAGTTTCCAAAATGGGGTCACTTGTGGGGGAGCTCCAATGTTTAGGCACACAGGAACTCTCCAAATGCGACATGGCAACCGCTAAATATTCCAGCATGTTTTCCATTCAAAAAGTCAAATGGCGCTCCTTCCCTTCTGAGACCTGCCGTGCGCCCAAACAGTGGTTTATGACCACATATGAGGTATCTGTGTACTCAGGAGAAATTGCCCAACAAATTTTAGGATCCAATTTATACTGTTGCCCATGTGAAAATGAAAAAAACTGAGGCTAAAAAAAATTTTTGTGAAAAAAAAGTACTTTCTTTTTTTACGGATCAATTTGTGAAGCACCTGGGGGTTCAAAGTGCTCACTATGCATCTAGATAAGTTCCTTAGGGGGTCTAGTTTCCAAAATGGGGTCACTTGTGGGGAGCTCCAATGTTTAGGCACACAGGAACTCTCCAAATGCGACATGGCAACCGCTAAATATTCCAGCATATTTTCTATTCAAAAAGTCAAATGGCGCTCCTTCCCTTCTGAGCCCTGCCGTGCGCCCAAACAGTGGTTTATGACCACATATGAGGTATCTGTGTACTCAGGAGAAATTGCCCAACAAATTTTAGGATCCAATTTATACTGTTGCCCATGTGAAAATGAAAAAAACTGAGGCTAAAAGAAAATTTTTGTGAAAAAAAAGTACTTTCTTTTTTTACGGATCAATTTGTGAAGCACCTGGGGGTTCAAAGTGCTCACTATGCATCTAGATAAGTTCCTTAGGGGTCTAGTTTCCAAAATGGGGTCACTTGTGGGGAGCTCCAATGTTTAGGCACACAGGAACTCTCCAAATGCGACATGGCAACCGCTAAATATTCCAGCATATTTTCTATTCAAAAAGTCAAATGGCGCTCCTTCCCTTCTGAGCCCTGCCGTGCGCCCAAACAGTGGTTTATGACCACATATGAGGTATCTGTGTACTCAGGAGAAATTGCCCAACAAATTTTAGGATCCAATTTATACTGTTGCCCATGTGAAAATGAAAAAAACTGAGGCTAAAAGAAAATTTTTGTGAAAAAAAAGTACTTTCTTTTTTTTACGGATCAATTTGTGAAGCACCTGGGGGTTCAAAGTGCTCGCTATGCATCTAGATAAGTTCCTTAGGGGGTCTAGTTTCCAAAATGGGGTCACTTGTAGGGGAGCTCCAATGTTTAGGCACACAGGGACTCTCCAAATGCGACATGGCAACCGCTAAATATTCCAGCATATTTTCCATTCAAAAAGTCAAATGGCGCTCCTTCCCTTCTGAGCCCTGCCGTGCGCCCAAACAGTGGTTTATGACCACATATGAGGTATCTGTGTACTCAGGAGAAATTGCTCAACAAATTTTAGGATCCAATTTATACTGTTGCCCCTGTGAAAATGAAAAAAACTGAGGCTAAAAGAGAAATATTTAGACTTGAGAGTCCTCAGTGGTTGATACCTTTTAATGGCTAACTGAAAAGATGGTAACAAATTGCAAGCTTTCGATACTACGCAGGTCTCTTCATCAGGCAAAGACTAAATCAAAAGCTGAAGAATCACATATTTATACACAAGAGGACACAGGAATAATGCAATTGGTAAGACAAGTGACGTGAAGCAGAACTGTCATTATGGCAGAGGGATTAACATAAATATGACTAGTTCATAGATAAGGAGTGAAGGTTTTATTACCCTCTGATTGGGGTCTGGTATTGTGTTGTGATGACCCTAAAAGGTCAGGGAAGCAGATTCCTTAATTGTTGTAGAAAGACATAAAACTCTGGGATATATTCATCCCAGCACTAAGAGTGTCAAAGGTCATCATAAGTTTATATTCCCAGACTTTTCTATCCTTCTCAGATTTGAAGTTAGATTTTAATACAAGTAATTCCATATCCGTCATGCTATGACCGGGCATACAAAAGTGTTTTGCCACAGGTAAATCCATTCTCCTTTCTCTTATTGTGTGGCGATGAGAATTCATCCTTGTTCTCAGTTTTTGCCCGGTCTCCCCCACATACAGACCCCCAGTTGGACATTTAGTACATATAATTAGGTACACCACATTAGATGTGATGCAGCTGAAAGTACCTGGTATCTTGTAGTCCTGATGGGGGTTGGGATCTTTATCCTGTCCGTGGTCATTATAGATGTACAGGTTTTGCATTTCTTTTGTTTGCAAGGAAAGGTACCTGCAGCTGTTGGGGAGGACAGGGAGCTTCTGACAATGATGCTTCTTAGATTTGGGGGCTGCCTAAAACATAGTAGTGGGGGGTCTGGAAATGACAGTTCTGCTTCACGTCACTTGTCTTACCTATTGCATTATTCCTGTGTCCTCTTGTGTATAAATATGTGATTCTTCAGCTTTTGTTTTAGTCTTTGCCTGATGAAGAGACCTGCGTAGTCTCGAAAGCTTGCAATTTGTTACATCTTTCAGTTAGCCTTAAAAGGTATCACACTGAGACTCTCAAGTCTAAATATTTTGATCTACTGGCTAACACGGTACGAAGATACACATCTTTCCTATATCAAAATTGAGGCTAAAAGAAAATTTTTGTTAAAAAAAAGTACTTTCTTTTTTTTACGGATCAATTTGTGAAGCACCTGGGGGTTCAAAGTGCTCACTATGCATCTAGATAAGTTCCTTAGGCGGTCTAGTTTCCAAAATGGGGTCACTTGTGGGGGAGCTCCAATGTTTAGGCACACAGGGACTCTCCAAATGCGACATGGCAACCGCTAAATATTCCAGCATATTTTCCATTCAAAAGTCAAATGGCGCTCCTTCCCTTCTGAGCCCTGCCGTGCGCCCAAACAGTGGTTTATGACCACATATGAGGTATCTGTGTACTCAGGAGAAATTGCCCAACAAATTTTAGGATCCAATTTATACTGTTACCTCTGTGAAAATGAAAAAAACTGAGGCTAAAAGAAAATTTTTGTGAAAAAAAAGTACTTTCTTTAATTTACGGATAAATTTGTGAAGCACCTGGGGGTTCAAAGTGCTCACTATGCATCTAGATAAGTTCCTTAGGGGGTCTAGTTTCCAAAATGGGGTCACTTGTGGGGGAGCTCCAATGTTTAGGCACACAGGGACTCTCCAAATGCGACATGGCAACCGCTAAATATTCCAGCATATTTTCCATTCAAAAAGTCAAATGGCGCTCCTTCCCTTCTGAGCCCTGCCGTACGCCCAAACAGTGGTTTATAACCACATATGAGGTATCTGTGTACTCAAGAGAAATTGCCCAACAAATTTTAGGATCCAATTTATACTGTTGCCCATGTGAAAATGAAAAAAACTGAGGCTAAAAGAAAATTTTTGTGAAAAAAAAGTACTTTCTTTTTTTACGGATCAATTTGTGAAGCACCTGGGGGTTCAAAGTGCTCACTATGCATCTAGATAAGTTCCTTAGGAGGTCTAGTTTCCAAAATGGGGTCACTTGTGGGGGAGCTCCAATGTTTAGGCACAAGGACTCTCCAAATGCGACATGGCAACCGATAAATATTCCAGCATATTTTCCATTCAAAAAGCCAAATGGCGCTCCTTCCCTTCTGAGCCCTGCCGTGCGCCCAAACAGTGGTTTATAACCACATATGAGGTATCTGTGTACTCAGGAGAAATTGCCCAACACATTTTAGGATCCAATTTATACTGTTGCCATGTGAAAATGAAAAAACTGAGGCTAAAAGAAAATTTTTGTAAAAAAAAAGTACTTTCTTTATTACGGATCAATTTGTGAAGCACCTGGGGGTTCAAAGTGCTCACTATGCATCTAGATAAGTTCCTTAGGGGGTCTAGTTTCCAAATGGGGTGTCAGTATTCCGGGTTTTCTAGGTAACTTTGTCAATGATTTTGCCCTTTGTTAAAATGGAGTTTGCTGTTTCTGTGCCCTACATCCTGTTCGTTTGTTTAAAACCTGGCTCAGGTGCTGGCTTCACTGCTGGAATATTCTGCTTCCGTTTCCCTGCAACCCAGCTGCTTTGTTCCTCACAGATCTTTTGTGTATTTACCAGGAAAGTGCATAACCTTATCTTCAGGTGTTTCTCAGCCACAGCAGTTTCTACCCCTGGCTCTGGACATTCTCTGCATATGTAAGTTGCACATACTGTGTTATCACTAAACTGTTGACTTGGGAATTTAACCCTTGGTTCACTCCATCTGATAAGAACTGTGTTTCTGAACTGTTGCTGTTTAACCCTTCGTGCATTACCTCTGGTGAGAGCTGTTGGAACTGTTACTGGAACCTTACTGACATGTGAACTTGTTGTTGGACTTCACTGAATTAAGCCACAACTGAGATTAACTTGTTCCTGGACCTCCCTGTGTTTTCTGCATACCTGGATCTGACTCTTCACACACCAGCAGTGTGTAAATCCAGCCACGTTACCTGTGTATCAGACTTACCTTGTGGTCACATTTGTGTGAGGACTCCGTCGTAAGAACTTTACCACCCTCAATATAGAGGTTCAAGGACTTATATATCCGGATTCATATAACTGGACTTGTGTATATATATATGGACTCATTGCATGTCACTACGGGTTGTTTGAATATTGTTTTTGGGTGTTTTGCTGTTTCACAAATACATTATTTGCATTCAAAGAAACCCGTCTCTGATTGTTCATTGCCCCACGCTATCAGAATCCTCGAGTTCCTACAATAGTATTACAGGATATTCCAGCCTAAAAAAGAGGATTCTGCTGGGGCAATGACGGAGACACGGGCAGACAAACTGTTCACCATAGTTAACTCCTTGCAGCAGGAGGTGGCGGCTGCACACAATCAGATTAGAGACTTGGAGTCTCGGGTTAACCACAATGCACAGGGGTTTGGTCAGGCTCTCCAAGATCTACGTTCTAGGTTAGGAGTCCTGGAGGCCTTACCTACTGAGCCTACCTCATCCACCAGTATGCCCAAATTGCCTCCATTCCGTTTTAATGGTGATCGAAGTCAATTCCGTGGGTTTGTTAATCAATGTATATTATTTTTTGATGTACATGCCTCCTACTACCGGTCTGATAGATCTAAGGTTCTATGTATTATTATGTTGTTGACATCACGTGCACTGGCTTGGGCAAATCCTATGGTTGAAAGTCATGATACCCGTCTAAATAATTTGGACAATTTTCTGGCAGCCATGGCGCAAATGTTCGACGATCCCAACCGCCGTGCTACCGCTGAATCTGCCTTGCTTTCCTTACGCCAGGGGAAACGGTCAGTCATAGAATATGTTACTGAATTTAAAAGGTTAGTGGTGGACACCCAGTGGGAAAACAATGCTTTATTACCAATCTTTAGAAAAGGTTTGTCAAATGCAATCAAGGATGAGCTAGCTCGTTCAGAGTCTCCACAGGAGTTTGAATTGTTTATACAGCACTGTGTACGTATTGATATCCGTTTAACTGAACGCAGACAAGAAAAATGGGCCGCTGTAAATCGCATTACTAATTACTCTCTTCCGTCCAGGGAAACCACAGGCAAAAACCCGCGAGAGGCTGAGGAGGTGCCTATGCAGGTGGACTCACTGCAGAGACGTGAGAATAATGAACGCCGCGAACACCGTCTCCGTGAGCGCTTATGTTTCTATTGTGGTCAATCTGACCATTTCCTCATCAATTGTCCTAAATGTCCTAGGCGACCCAACAAGGTGTTGGCGGTAGTAGGGGATTATGATAACACAGACGCTGAGTCTGAAGTTTCGGAAACCAGTCTACATCTAGATGCGGTTTTTCCCCCAATACTGATGCCGACTTCCCCTAAAGATCAAGGGGAGAAATATTCACATTGTTCTCTTCCTATACAGATTCAGTGGGAGGAACAGTGGATATCAAGTTCTGCCATGATAGACTCTGGAGCAGGTGGGAATTTCATGGATTCTTCTTTTGCAGAGGAACATGGTATAAAGACACAACTAAGAGCTTCACCAATCACTATGGAAACGGTGGATGGTTCCCCATTAGTTTCTGGACCAGTAGATCAGGAGACAGTGCCTCTGGAGTGTAAGATGGAACCAGACCATCAAGAAACACTTTCATTCATGTTAATATCTTCTCCTCATTTTCCTGTAATTTTAGGAATTCCCTGGTTACGGTCACAAAATCCAATCATCAATTGGGAAACCAAGGAGATAACCTTTCTCCCGAAGTGCAGTTCTACCATCAGTCCAACTGTGGCGGCTCCAGTTACCCAGAACTTGGAAGAGGTGATACAGGTACCTACTCTCCCTCTGATTTATCAGGAATTCTCAGACATTTGTGATAAAAGGAAGGCAGATCAACTTCCCCCACATAGACCGTATGACTGCCCCATAGAATTGCTTCCTGGAGCAGCGATTCCTTTCGGCCATGTTTACCCGTTGGCGGCTCCGGAATTAAAATCTTTACGAGAGTATATAGATGAGAATTTAGCCAAGGGGTTTATCCGACCATCTTCTTCACCAGCGGGAGCTCCAATATTCTTTGTAAAGAAGGATGGTACTCTAAGACCCTGCATTGACTACCGGGAGTTAAATAAGGTAACCATTCGTAACAGGTACCCGTTGCCCCTAATTCCAGAATTGTTGGAAAGAGTTCGCCAGGCCAAAGTATTTACCAAATTAGATCTTCGTGGGGCATATAATTTACTCCGTATACGGCCCGGAGACGAATGGAAGACAGCTTTTAGATGCCGGTATGGACATTTTGAATATTTGGTGATGCCATTCGGACTCTGTAACGCTCCTGCTGCTTTTCAACATTTAGCCAACGACATTTTCAGGGATTTATTGGACCAATATGTGGTAATTTACCTTGATGACATCTTAATCTTTTCTGACTCCTTACAGGAACATCAGGAACATGTCAAGACCGTACTTAGACGTTTGAGAGATAATCATTTGTACATCAAACTCGAAAAGTGTGAGTTCCATTGTTCTGAAATTCAATTTTTGGGCTATGTTATCTCGCCTCAGGGATTGAATATGGAGTCCAGCAAGATCCAGGCAATCTTGGACTGGCCGGTACCAGGAAACATTAAGGAGGTACAACGATTCATTGGCTTTGCTAACTTTTATAGACGGTTTATCCGAAATTTTTCAGAAATTGTCCGTCCCATCACTCTCCTCACCAAGAAGGGGAAGAAGTTTGAATGGTCTTCGCAAGCTCAGGAAGCCTTTGATCGCCTGAAGGGTTGTTTTACCACGGCTCCAATATTGATGCATCCGGATCCTGCACAGCCTTTTATCGTGGAGGTGGACGCGTCTGACTGTGCATTGGGAGCTATCCTCTCACAACGTACCGGAGACAAAGGTTTGCTGCACCCGTGTGCCTTCTTTCTCGTAGGTTATCTTCTGCAGAACTGAACTATGATGTGGCAGATAAGGAACTTTTGGCAATTATTTCTGCCTTTAAGGAATGGAGACACCATTTGCAGGGGGCAACTCAGCAGGTAGTAGTACTCACGGATCATCGCAATTTGGAATTCCTTAAGTCTGCCAGGTGTCTTTCTCCTCGACAAGCTAGGTGGAGTTTGTTCTTGAACCAGTTTAATTTTATTATTTCGTACCGCCCAGGTTCACGTAATGGGAAAGCTGACGCATTATCCCGAATCCATACCGTGGATTCCGTGCCTGGGACCCCGTCGAAGACCATCTTGTCGGAGGCCAATTTCGTTGGAGTGCTCCGGAACCGGGACTTGTGGCAGGAGATCAAGCTGGCCTATGACGGTGACGTATTTCTTGCAGCTCCACCTGACAATGTGAATCTTGTCCTTCGGAATGGTGTGTGGCTTAGAGATCGATGTATTTATGTCCCAGAGGCTGTAAGACTTCGAGTTCTCAAATTGGTCCACGACTCTAAATTGGCTGGTCATAGGGGGGTACAGAAGACGCAGGAATTGTTAACTCGTTTTTTTTGGTGGCCTACCTGCTTGAAGGATGTGAATGACTATGTCCGCTCTTGTGAAGTTTGTGCCCGGTACAAGGTTCCTCGTGTTTCACCTACTGGTCTTCTTAAACCGCTACCTGTACCGTCTCGCCCTTGGGGGTCTATTTCGATGGACTTTATTGTGGAGTTACCCACCTCTGGTGGTAAAAATACTATTTTGGTGGTAGTAGATCGTTTAACGAAAGCTGCTCATTTCATTCCGTGTGCTGGTCTTCCCTCAGCTACAGAGACAGTAGATCTAGTTATCCAGAACATTTTCCGGCTGCATGGGGTACCAGATGACATCATTTCTGACCGGGGAATACAATTTACCTCTAGATTTTGGAAAGGATTTTGTTCTGCGCTCCACATTAATGTTTGCTTGTCTTCTGCATACCATCCTCAGACCAACGGGCAGACCGAACGGACAAATCAAACCTTGGAGCAATATCTACGCTGTTACGTCAGTCATTTGCAGGACGATTGGCTGAAGCTACTTCCTCTAGCGGAATTTTCGTACAACAACTCCCAAAGCAGTTCCACGAAGGTAACGCCTTTTTTTGCCAACCTGGGTTATCATCCAAGTATTTTGCCTAGGTCTCCGGTTACGATTTCGGTACCAGCGGTTGAAGACAGAGTGACGGCGTTGCAACGTAATCTTGAAGTTTTGAAGGACTCCCTGACCACAGCACAGGAGCGTTACAAAAAGTCGGCCGATAGATTCCGGAAACCAGCAGCTATGTATAAGGTAGGAGACTCAGTTTGGTTGTCCACCAAGAATCTAAAATTGGGTGTTCCTTCGCAGAAACTGGGACAGAAATTCATCGGTCCATTCAAGATCACTGGGATTGTGAGCTCTGTTGCCTGTCGGTTGAAGCTACCACGAACTTTAAAGGTACACCCAGTATTTCATGTTTCCTTATTAAAACCAGTCTCTCCTAACACGTTTCAGGGACGTATCGTACCTCCCCCTCCACCAGTGTTGGTTGATGGCGAAGAACAATTCGTGGTACAGGATATTGTTAATTCGAGACTTCATAGAAACCGGCTTCAGTATCTAGTTAGATGGCAAGGTTACTCTCCTGAAAATGATTCTTGGGAACCAGTAAGTAACATTAATGCGCCTCTGAAGATTGCTCAGTTTCATCGGAGATACCCGGACAGGCCTGGTCCAGGACCGTCCGGAGGCCGTCTTTAGGGGGGAGTAATGTCAGTATTCCGGGTTTTCTAGGTAACTTTGTCAATGATTTTGCCCTTTGTTAAAATGGAGTTTGCTGTTTTCTGTGCCCTACTTCCTGTTCGTTTGTTTAAAACCCGGCTCAGGTGCTGGCTTCACTGCTGGAATATTCTGCTTCCTTTCCCTGCAACCCAGCTGCTTTGTTCCTCACAGATCTTTTGTGTATTTACCAGGAAAGTGCATAACCTTATCTTCAGGTGTTTCTCAGCCACAGCAGTTTCTACCCCTGGCTCTGGACATTCTCTGCATATGTAAGTTGCACATACTGTGTTATCACTAAACTGTTGACTTGGGAATTTAACCCTTGGTTCACTCCATCTGATAAGAACTGTGTTTCTGAACTGTTGCTGTTTAACCCTTCGTGCATTACCTCTGGTGAGAGCTGTTGGAACTGTTACTGGAACCTTACTGACATGTGAACTTGTTGTTGGACTTCACTGAATTAAGCCACAACTGAGATTAACTTGTTCCTGGACCTCCCTGTGTTTTCTGCATACCTGGATCTGACTCTTCACACACCAGCAGTGTGTAAATCCAGCCACGTTACCTGTGTATCAGACTTACCTTGTGGTCACATTTGTGTGAGGACTCCGTCGTAAGAACTTTACCACCCTCAATATAGAGGTTCAAGGACTTATATATCCGGATTCATATAACTGGACTTGTGTGTATATATATATGGACTCATTGCATGTCACTACGGGTTGTTTGAATATTGTTTTTGGGTGTTTTGCTGTTTCACAAATACATTATTTGCATTCAAAGAAACCCGTCTCTGATTGTTCATTGCCCCACGCTATCAGAATCCTCGAGTTCCTACAATAGTATTACATGGGGTCACTTGTGGGGAGCTCCAATGTTTAGGCACACAGGGACTCTCCAAATGCGACATGGCAACCGCTAAATATTCCAGCATATTTTCCATTCAAAAAGTCAAATGGCGCTCCTTCCCTTCTGAGCCCTGCCGTGCGCCCAAACAGTGGTTTATAACCACATATGAGGTATCTGTGTACTCAGGAGAAATTGCCCAACAAATTTTAGGATCCAATTTATACTGTTGCCCATGTGAAAATGAAAAAAACTGAGGCTAAAAGAAAATTTTTGTGAAAAAAAAGTACTTTCTTTTATTTACGGATCAATTTGTGAAGCACCTGGGGGTTCAAAGTGCTCACTATGCATCTAGATAAGTTCCTTAGGGGGTCTAGTTTCCAAAATGGGGTCACTTGTGGGGGAGCTCCAATGTTTAGGCACACAGGAACTCTCCAAATGCGACATGGCAACCGCTAAATATTCCAGCATATTTTCTATTCAAAAAGTCAAATGGCGCTCTTTCCCTTCTGAGCCCTGCCGTGCGCCCAAACAGTGGTTTATGACCACATATGAGGTATCTGTGTACTCAGGAGAAATTGCCCAACAAATTTTAGGATCCAATTTATACTGTTGCCCATGAGAAAATGAAAAAAAACTGAGGCTAAAAGAAAATTTTTGTGAAAAAAAAGTACTTTCTTTTTTTTACGGATCAATTTGTGAAGCACCTGGGGGTTCAAAGTGCTCGCTATGCATCTAGATAAGTTCCTTAGGGGGTCTAGTTTCCAAAATGGGGTCACTTGTAGGGGAGCTCCAATGTTTAGGCACACAGGGACTCTCCAAATGCGACATGGCAACCGCTAAATATTCCAGCATATTTTCCATTCAAAAAGTCAAATGGCGCTCCTTCCCTTCTGAGCCCTGCTGTGCGCCCAAACAGTGGTTTATGACCACATATGAGGTATCTGTGTACTCAGGAGAAATTGCCCAACAAATTTTAGGATCCATTTATACTGATTGCCCTGTGAAAATGAAAAAAATGAGGCTAAAAGAAAATTTTTGTGGAAAAAAAAGTACATTTTTCTTTTTTTAGGATCATTTGTGAAGCACCTGGGGGTTCAAAGTGCTCACTATGCATCTAGATAAGTTCCTTAGGGGGTCTAGTTTCCAAAATGGGGTCACTTGTAGGGGAGCTCCAATGTTTAGGCACACAGGGACTCTCCAATGCGACATGGCAACCGCTAAATATTCCAGCATATTTTCCATTCAAAAAGTCAAATGGCGCTCCTTCCCTTCTGAGCCCTGCCGTGCGCCCATACAGTGGTTTATGACCACATATGAGGTATCTATGTACTCAGGAGAAATTGCCCAACAAATTTTAGGATCCATTTTATCCTGATGCCCATGTAAAAATGAAAAAATTGATGCTAAAAGAATATTTTTTGTTGGAAAAATTAAAATGTCCATTTTTTCCTTCCACGTTGCTTTAGTTCCTGTGAAGCACCTGAAGGGTTAATAATCTTCTTGAATGTAGTTTTGAGTAGCTTGAGGGGTGCAGTTTTTATAAAGGTGTCACTTTTGGGTATTTTCTGCCATATAGACCCCTCAAAGTGACTTCAAATGTGAGGTGGTCCCTAAAAAAAATGGTTTTGTAAATTTTGCTGTAAAAATGAGAAATCGCTGGTCAACTTTTAACCCTTATAACTTCCTAACAAAAAAAAATGTTGTTCCCAAAATTGTGCTGATGTAAAGTAGACATGTGGGAAATGTTATTTATTAACTATTTTGTGCCACATAACTCTCTGGTTTAACAGAATAAAAATTAAAAATTTGAAAATTACAAAATTTTCAAAATTTTCGCCAAATTTCCATTTTTTTCACAAATAAATGCAAAATATCGACCTAAATTTACCACTAACATGAAGCCCAATATGTCACGAAAAAACATTCTCAGAATCGCTAGGATCCGTTGAAGCGTTCCTAGGTTATTACCTCATAAAGGGACACTGGTCAGAATTGCAAAAAATGGCAAGGTCTTTAAGGTCAAAATAGGCTGGGTCATGAAGGGGTTAATGTAAAGGGTGCCAATACCAGTGTCACAGCAAGCTTTAGGTTTTTCTATTTCTCCCTCCCATTATTATTATTTGTTTTAAATTATTGTTGATCATTTGCTCTTTTGTATTTAACACGAGTGCTCTATACAAAAAAATCTATTTAATTTGTTTCATTTTTTTTAGGAGATATTCCACATTATGTGCTTAAACTTCATCGGTGCCAAAACGATGAGCAGGACTGTATATTCCTATTGCTATATTAGTTTATTACGCAGTGTTCATCTGCGAGTTTTTCCTCACCAGGAATTAGGGTGAGTAAAAAAATTGCACCATGCTGCGTATGGCCGCGTAAAACGTCCAAGATTCGCCAATTCAAGTCAATGGATGTGAGAAAAAAATCGCATGGCAGACGGAACATGCGTGTGCCGTGAGATTTTTATGCACCCATCTCATAGGAAACCCGACATTTCATCAGCTGAGTACATTAAATTTAGAATGTGAACAGTCAGAATAGAAAAGAATATATATATATATATATTGATATATATATAGATAGATAGAAAGATGTCATTGAGACATATAAGTAGTGCAGTGTATGTGTGTAGTTTACTGTACATGCATTTAGCTAATATGAAATAAATAAAAAAAATGTTATGCGGTCCCCCTTATTTTTATTAACCAGCTGAGGGAAAGCAGACAGCTGAGAGGTGGTCTTAATAGTCTGGGAAGGGAGCAAGAAACATGGAGCCTCCCAGGTTATTAATATCAGCTTACAGCTGTCTACTTAGCCTTTACAAGTTATTAAAAGGGCGGACCCCCCAAAAATGATGTGCAGGCACCCCCATTTATAATAATCAGCAAAGGCTAAGAAGAAAGCTACGGATGGATATTAATAGCCTGGGAAGAGGCCATGGACATTGGCCCCCTCCTAGACTAATAACACCAGTCCTCAGGTGCCCCAGAAATGGCACACAATTAGATGCACCAGATCTGGCTCTTAGCCTCAGCTCTTCCCACTTGCCCTGGTGCGTTGGCAAGCGGGGTAATGGTTTTGGGGTTGGTATCAGCTTTGTAATGTCAACTGATATCAAGCCCAGGGGTTAGTAATGGAGAGGCATCTATAAGACACCTCCATTATTAACCCTGTAGGTTTAAAGCAAAAAACACAGAGAGAAACATCTTTTATTTGTACAAAGCACTCCCCAACCCTCTATTATCCATTTATTAACTTTAACAAATCAAATATTCTAAAGGGGTCCACTGTAAATCCATCCCATGTCCCACGATGATCTCCAACTCTGATACACCCAGATGGTGTGTTGAGCTGTGACATAAATAATGCGACCACTCAGCACACCAGCTGAAACACACTGACAGTAGCATGAGAACACACCTGCAGTGTCGAGTGGTGATGTCCGTAAGGTGACCGGAGTTCATAGGCTATTAACTCGGTCAACTTACTGACATCAGCGTTCGCAGCGTGAGAAATTTCTACTACTATTACTACTACTACTATAAAGACTATTAGGCCGGGGTCACACTGGCGACAGAATCGGACGACTGCAATACGATGAAATATCGTATTGCAGTCTGCCCTATGTTAATCTATTGAGCAGCTCCCAGTATCAGATTTTTTGTGGTCCGTTTTAAACGTCCGAGTGCAATCGCAGCATGCTGCGATTGTCACCGATTGTGGGTCGACTATCGCCAATGCAAGTCTATGGGAGCGATGAAAAATCGGATTACAAACGGACCGCACGTGTGACTTGCGATTAAATCGCATCGGTGTCCTTTAGAAAAGCCGGCAATTCATCCCCGGCTATACTGTAAAATCACACTGACAGCTTTAATAAAGAATAGAAAGAATAGATATACACACATAGAATATATATATATATATTCTATGTCATTGTGACATATATATATACATATATTTATAGTTCTTACACTTCTACATACTGTAATAGCCGCTAATTCAATTGCCGGCTTTTGTGAAATCACAGAAGCCGACATGAAATGATACATTGTTTAGACACAGTTAACCATGTCATTTCCTGTATTTTGATATATGGTTTGAGCTTACAATTACAGAAGTGTATGTGTGCAAAATTTCAGACATGTAGGGGTTAATTAAAGGTGTAAATTCGTTGAAAAAAAATGCGTGGGCTCCCGCTGTATTTTCTCCACCAGACAGACAAAGCAAGCGAGTGGGGGCAGATAATAATAGCCTAGGAGGGTTCATTTTTTTGTGCCCCCCCTGGCTACCAACATCTGCCCCCAGACACCCCAGAAAGGGCAAATCTCTAATTAGATTTGCCCTTTCTGGCACTTTGCCCGTCTATTCCCATTGCCCTGCAGCGGTGGCGAATGGGTTAATAAGGGGTTACAGCCACCTTGCAATTGAAAGGTGACTGTAAGCCAGGTTAATAATTGAGAGCTGTCAATTAGACAACCCCTTTCTGGGGTGTCTGGGGGCAGATGTTAGTAGCCAGGGGGGCACAAAAAAATGTACCCTCCCTAGGCTATTATTATCTGCCCCCACTCGCTTGCTTTGTCTGTCTGGTGGAGAAAATACAGCGGGAGCCCATGCATTTTTTTTCAACGAATTTACACCTTTAATTAACCCCTACATGTCTGAAATTTTGCACACATACACTTCTGTAATTGTAAGTTCAAACCATATATCAAAATACAGGAAATGACATGGTTAACTGTGTCTAAACAATGTATCATTTCATGTCGGCTTCTGTGATTTCACAAAAGCCGGCAATTGAATTAGCTATTACAGTATGTAGAAGTCTAGGAACTATATATATATATATAATATATTATATATATATATATATATATATATATATATATATATATATATATATATATATATATATATATATATATATATATATAATATATTCTCTCTTTTGTGATTTAAATACTATTCTTTTGGATCCATTATATGTCAGTTTTGCAAACCTGCGAGAAATTCTCGCAAGGCGGATGAAAATCGGATGTTACAAGGTACACACACATGCGACTAAATCGCATCTTTGAAGGAAAATCGGATGCCAGGCGGATGTGTGATGTTTTCATTTTGTTCCGATAATCGACCGACTAAAACGGTCCGATTTTTTGTAGTTGTGTCTGACCCCGGCCTTATACTCTATGGCCTCGTCGGGTCATATGTCTGAATCCTGTGTACTAAATGCAATGTGAAAGCACCCTGTCACCAGGATAACACTGGAGAAATCATACAGAATCTCACAGCAGTCACCAATTGTCAAAGATCACAGCCAGGGATGTCATGTTATCCACCACGCTGTTTTGTTTTCTTTCACAAACAGCCCTCCACTGCCCCCATTGTCAGGACAATTACACAATTGGCCAACAATTGACGAATTTTGTAAATCTGCTCCACATTCCTGATGCAGGGCCTCACATCTGTTAGTCATCTGGATTTTCCTTAGTTTCCTAAATTCAAAGGAGGGGCCAGCTGCATAGAGTGAAATTTGAAGACAGCCTGTAGAGTGCAAGTTCTTTTTTCTCATATTTTATTATGGATTTTAATTTTCTCTATGATACACCCTTACAGAAGTGAGCACAGAATTTTAAGAGTAGGGGGTGCGGTGTCCAACTCCAGTGATACTTAACTGAGCACACAAAGTTCATTCTCAGGCCGGAGTCACACTGGCGACAAAATCGGACGACTGCAATGCGATGAAATATCGCATTGCAGTCGGACCTATGTTAATCTATGGAGCAGCTCCCAGTATCAGATTTTTTGTGGTCCGTTTTAAACGTCCGTCTGCAATCGCAGCATGCTGTGATTGTCACCGATTGTCGGTCGACAATCGCCAATGCAAGTCTATGGGAGCGATGAAAAATCGGATTACAAACGGACCGCATGTGTGACTTGCGATTAAATCGCATCGGTGTCCTTTAGAAAAGCCGGCAATTCATCCCTGCCTATACTGTAAAAGCACACTGACAGCTTTAATAAAGAATCGAATCAATACATATACACACATAGATACATATATATATATAATATATATATATATATATATATATATATATATATATATATATATATATATATATAGTTCTTACTCTTCTACATACTGTAATAGCCGCTAATTCAATTGCCGGGTTTTGTGAAATCACAGAAGCCGACATGAAATGATACATTGTTTCCACACATTTAACCATGTCATTTCCTGTATTTTGATATTTGTTTAGAACTTACAATTACATGACTGTATTTGTGCAAAATTTCAGACATGTAGGGGTTAATTAAAGGTGTAATTTCGTTGAAAAAAAATGCGTGGGCTCCCGCTGTATTTTCTCCACCAGACAGACAAAGCAAGCGAGTGGGGCAGATAATAACAGCCTAGGGAGGGTACATTTTTTGTGCCCCCCCTGGCTACTAACATCTGCCCCCAGACACCCCAGAAAGGGCAAATCTATAATTAGATTCGCCCTTTCTCGCACTTTGCCCGTCTATTCCCATTGCCCTGTAGCGGTGGCGAATGGGTTAATTATCTCACCTTACTGTCACCTTGCTATTGAAAGGTGACCTTAAGGCAGGTTAATAATTGAGAGCTGTCAATCAGACAACTATCAATTATTAATCCTATTGTATGAAAGAAAAATCAAACACACACAGTTTAATAAAAAATAAGTTTAATTAAATAATCACACAGTTTTTGACCATATTTTATTTTCCTGCTAAAACCATTTCCTGTAATAAAAATAAAATAAAAAAGCAAAATTATACTTACCAATCCGATGTACAGTCAGGTCCCACGGTGTAATCCATCAGAAAGGGTTAACAGGTTACAGCTCGCAGAGAGCTAATAATGCTGTCTCAGATCTGTATTCCCCTGAATGAATAAGTTCCTCTCCCAGCGAAAGTAGAGGAATAGATTCATGAATGGAGCTTAATTGATTTATTGGCAATTTAACTGTAGTGACCTGACCTAAAGGGAAAGTGGACACAATCAATTAAGCTTCATTCATGAAACACATCCTCTCCTGTCGCCAGGAGAGGAACTTATTCATTCAGGAGCTTTGAGCTGAGCGTGCAGGATTACTTGCACTGCTTGGCTCAAAGCTAGTTAACCCTTTGTGAAGGATTACAGCGTGGGACGTGACAGATCAGCGGAATAGGTAAGAATAATGTTGTTTATTTTTTTTTCTTTATTTTAGGAGATCAATGGCTTCGCACGGATTAAGTGTAAAATAAAATATGGTCAAAAAAATGTGTTTTTATTTCATTAAAATTATTTATTCTTAAAGTGTGTGTGTGTTTTTTTATTTACTTCAATAGATTAATAATTGATAGTTGTCTAATTGACAGCTCTCAATTATTAACCTGCCTTAAGGTCACCTTTCAATAGCAAGGTGACAGTAAGGTGAGATAATTAACCCATTCGCCACCGCTACAGGGCAATGGGAATAGACGGGCAAAAAGGTGCGAGAAGGGATCTAATTATAGATTTGCCCTTTCTGGGGTGTCTGGGGGCAGATGTTAGTAGCCAGGGGGGCACAAAAAATGTACCCTCCTAGCTGTTTTTATTGCCCCATCCTTGCTTTGTCTGTCTGGGGAGAAAATACAGGGGAGCCCACCATTTTTTTTCACGAATTACCTTTATTACCCTACATGTTGAATTTGCACAAATACAGTCATGAATTGTAAGTTCTAAACAAATTCACAATAAGAAATGACATGTTAAATTGTGGAAACAATGTATCATTCATGTCGCTTGTATTTCACAAAACCCGCAATGAATACGGATAACATATGTAAAGTCTGGAACTATAAAATATGTATATATACATGTCCAATACATGTGATTTAAAAAGATATTGAATTAGGTGTATAAAGTATTAGAATTAGAATATATTAATATATTATATATATATATCACATAATATATATATGTATGTATTATATATAAATATATATATATATATATATGTATGATGTATATATATGTGTATATATATATTATATATATATATATGTGTAATATATATATTGTGTATATATATATATTGTTATATATACATATATACATATATATATGTGCTCTATGTGTATATATCTATTCTTTTTTTTGTGATTGAAATACTATTCTTTTAGATCCATTATATGTCAGTTTTGCAAGCCTGCGAGAAAATCTCGCAAGTCGGATGAAAATCGGATGTTACAAGGTACACACACATGCGACTAAATCGCATCTTTGAAGGAAAATCGGATGCCAGAAGGATGTGTGATGTTTTTATTTTGATCCGATTGTCGACCGTCTAAAACGGACCGATTTTTTGTGGTTGTGTGTGACTCCAGCCTCACAATGCATCCCTGGGAACGGAACTTGCCGGAGCGTCGCTGAGGAGCAGGAAAACTCCGGGGGCCGCCGGAAGGTGAGAATATCAATATTTTTTATTTTGAATCTATTTTTGACAGGGATATGGTACCCAGGGCATGGAGTAGAGTCTTCTCTCCTCCAGACCCTGGGTACCAAGCGCACATGAAGCTCTCACTTCATGCATGATGGGCATAGCCACATGCGTGAAGTGAGCGTTTCAATGCATTCGCCGCGATTAAGTGTAAAGAATGGACATGCTGCTTATTTTTACGCGAAACGATTACGCTCCGCAAAAATACGCAGCATGTGCACAGCAATGCGTAATCCCATAGGATTGCATGGGATGCGCTTGCTAAGCGTTTTTTAAGCGATTACACAGCATAAAAACGCGGCAAAAACGCTTAAAAAACACTACGTGTGCACATAGCCTAAAACTTCAGGATTGCTTGCATGTTTTTTTCTTATATGTTCAATTAGCTTAGGGACCCCTTTACCTGAGGTGATGGAATTAAAGTGCTCATGAAAGCGTACAAATAAGGGACGAATAGTTTTTCCAATATAGTGAAAACCGCATGGGCAAAAAACAACGTATATAACGTAATTTGTGCGGCATGTTATAAGATCTTGGACTTTATGTGAAATACCTCCCATCTGTAAGTATTTAGTAGTAAGAACAGAAAAAACAATTTCCGCATTTATGATTGCCCACAGGTACAGTACAGACCAAAAGTTTGGACACACCTTCTCATTCAAAGATTTTTCTGTATTTTCATCACTATGAAAATTGTAGAATCACACTGAAGGCATCAAAACTATTAATTAACACATGTGGAATTATACATTACACTTTACAAAAAAGTGTGAAACAACTGAAAATATGTCTTATATTCTAGGTTCTTCAAGGTAGCCACCTTTTGCTTTGATTACTGTAAATAAATAAATCCCCAACAGTGTCACCAGCAAAGCACCCCCACACCATCACACCACCTCCTCCATGCTTCACGGTGGGAACCAGGCATGCAGAGTCCATCCGTTCACCTTTTCTGCGTGCAAAGCAGTAATCAAAGCAAAAGGTGGCTACTTTGAAGAACCTAGAATATAAGACATATTTTCAGTTGTTTCACACTTTTTTGTAAAGTGTAATGTATAATTCCACATGTGTTAATTCATAGTTTTGATGCCTTCAGTGTGATTCTACAATTTTCACAGTCATGAAAATACAGAAAAATCTTTGAATGAGAAGGTGTGTCCAAACTTTTGGTCTGTACTGTATATTTTTTTGCAACCAATTATTAGATTCAGTTTTAACACGATTATGAACTTGAATATCTTTTATATTTTTAGTCCTCCGATATGTAACAAGCGGGCCCCTGGACACTATATCCGCAATATCTTTTTCTCCCTCTAGCAAATGCCAATTGCTGTTGATCGCAGATCTAATTTGACTATCCATAGGACCAAATCAAAAATTAAAAATAAATCTTTTTTCTTTTTTATTCTGTTGTACCCGGCGTTTCTTTTCATATGAAACAATAGGACAGTCCTCAACCCTCTTTAAAGCCACTTTTAAGGCTAAGTGCACACGTTCAGGAATGTTTGCAGAATATTCCTGAGCAAAACCGGACTTTTTTCGCGGCAAAAACGCGCATTTTTGCGCGGATTTTGCGCGTTTTGTGCTGCGGATTTGACGCGTTTTTACCGCTATTTTTTCCTGAACTTTCTAGGTCAATAATATAGCGGGAAAAACGCTAGAAATCCGTAAAATTAATGGACATGTTGCTAAATTTTCCGCGATGCGTTTTTTTCGCGGAAAAAAACGCACCATGTGCACAAAAATTGCGGAATTCATTCTAAATGATAGGATGCTTAATTCATGCGTTTTTGACGCGTTTTTTCCCGCGAAAAAACGCGAAAAAAACGCAAATAATCCTGAACGTGTGCACTTAGCCTAAGGCTACTAGGAAGATGCATTTATGCAAAACCTTTGCAAACACCAACAAAGTTAATACCGTAGTTTTAGAAGGAGAAAAACCATGTTCCATAGGGCCATTAGGCTTCATGGTTACTGGTTTAGAAGAAGAACCTTTAGGGCTCATACTCACATGCGAGGAAGTCGTGCGATGCTCGCATGTGAAATCCCAGCTCTGGCGCCGGCACTCGGGAGTGGAGCGAGCGGCGGCATGTATTTATATGCAGCTGCTCGCTCCACTCCCGAGTGCCGGCACCAGAGCTGAGAGTTCACATGCGAGAATCGGACGTATTTCTCGCAAGTGGAAAGAAGCCCTTAAGTGCGATTACAAATGATGCTGCATTTTTATGCAGTCTGACTGCAGCCTCAGATGTCACATCAATTCAGAATATAAAATCAGTAGAAAGTCCTTTTACAGGTGGCATAAAATCAACATATATGCCCCCTATTTCCCCGGGTAATGCTATTGATTTATTTGCAGATTTAGTTATTAGAGATGTTGAGTCTCTTATGTATCCAAAAATGCCCTCAAATCTAAATAATAAAGAGAAAAAGGCCTGAAAATGATTAGAGATTGGAAAGATACTATTGTAAGAAGAGCTGATAAGGGGGAAATTCGGTTTTGCTATCTAGAGAGTTCTACGTAAATGAGGCAGTGAGACAATTGTCGGATGAAATTACATATCTTGCTTTATCAAGTGATCCCACTAATAAATATAAAAACGATTTGAGATCTTTCTTCAGAAGACAGGTTAAAAAATTTCGTGCAAACAGGCAGAAAAATTACTGGCAGATTATCCCTGTAAGCCTTATTGGTACCATGTACCTAAAATCCACAAATACTCTTCGCATCCTCCCGGGCGGCCCATCGTCGCAGGGATTGGATCTCTAAGGCTGCTTTCACATTAGCGTCTGCGGGCGCAGCGTTTGCGGCGCATACGTGCGCATGCGTCATGCACCCCTATCTTTATCATGGGGACGCATGGACATGCGCATGTATGCGTTAGTATTAGTGTTGAGCGATACGATACTGCAAATATCGGGTATCGGCCGATATTGGCTCTATCGGTCTTTCGATACTTCGTTTCGATATTTTCGTCTTATCGAATACCGGAATCGGAAGTTCCCATAATTCTTTGAGAGGCAATGTGATTTTAGTCAGCCAATGAGGAATCCTAAGAAGTGTGGGCACATCCTGTACTGCTGCGGTCATGTTAACTAATGGCATGGCTGTGATTGGATGCTGAAATGATGTCAGAATGCACTATAAAAGGCGCCGCCGCCATTTTAGCGTCACTGTGCTGTGAATTCAGTAAGGGACAGAACGCTGCTGTGCTGACTCTGAGGGACAGTTAGAGATTGCGATTTAGTGTACTGTGCTGTAGGCAGGCTAGCACCAACCGCTGTGTAAAGCTTCCTTTTGCCTGCCGTGTTGTTTTAACAGCTCTGCAAGGTGTGTGTGTGAGAGTGCAGGTGACGCTGCAGTTTGCTCTGCATGCAACGCTGTCTGTAGGCATCTGCACATGTCACTCACAGACTCTTTTTTTTTTTTTTCCCTTCAGTGTAATTCTTGCAGGTCCATGCAATTTAACTATTAGTGTGACGCGCTTCCATCCGTATCCAATACATTGGTTGCAAACACTATAGAAGTAGACAAAGGAGTAGCCTTTCCCAGATTGTGGACAGTTGTGTTTTAGTGTTCACTTCAGTCTGTGTTTTTTATTTTTTGAGTGCACATCACGCTCCAGTTACTTGTTCAAGCACTGCTGCTTGTACTCTGCTGAGCGTGTCTCAGTGCCTCATCCTTTTCATTTATCTCCAATTGGTTCTGCTCCATTCCATTTAAAATATAATCTATTAGTGTGACGCGCTTCCATCCGTATACAATACATTGGTTGCAAACACTATAGAAGTAGACAAAGGAGTAGCCTTTCACAGATTGTGAACAGTTGTGTTTCAGTGTTCACTTCAGTCTAAGCGTAATAACCACACTTAGGCCTTATAACTTTTCTGACTTTCTTTATCAATCTACCAAGATGAAGAAGTCAGTGAGTAAGGCACGTGGTCGTGGCCGTGGAGTTTCAGCAGGGAGAGGACGTGGGGATTCTGTGTCTGCTGCCGCCCTCAGTGACACAGCATCCACCAGTTTTTCCCGTGAGCGTTCCTTTATGCGCACTTTGGTAGGAGCTCGGCGTGCCCCCCTGCTGCTGGAAGAACAAATTGAAGCCGTTGTTGGTTGGATGGCAGCCAATGCATCGACTTCAATTCCTTCCACCTCCTCTCAGGAACACAACACTGTTGAGCAACCATCTGTCTGTTCACCGCCTGTCAAATTGCCCAGGCAGTCAGAGAGTTCTGTACAGGAGCCAGCTGAGTCTCTGCTTCTGTTCTCAGAATCTGTTGGCTCGCAAACACGGGCACAGGCAAGCAGCATTCTGCAATTTGAAGAAGAGGGAGTATGCAGTGATGCGCAACAGCTGTGTCTCTCTCAATCTGAAGAGGCGGGTGAGCCAGTGCCGATGGACAGCACACCGCAAAACGCATCTTATGATGATGATGAGACTCAGGTGCCAGGTTTTGTGGAGCATGGTGCTGCCCAGACCATCCAACAGCAGCAGGTGTTGGAAGAGGGTAGTGGAGATGATGAAGTCCGAGACCCAACATGGCGTGAGCAACAGGAAGGTGGTGGGAGCAGCTCTGAGGAAGGGATTGTCCCAACGGTACAAAGAGGAGGGAGAGGTAGGCTGCAGACTCGCTTGCCTGTAGCCTCCAGTTTGGCACCTGTTGGGAGCAGTTCTCTTAGAACTGTCAAAATTGGCGCTCCCATGACTTGCACTGCGTGGTCCTTTTTTGACAGACTTGTACATGATATTTGCTATGTTCAATGCAAGCTGTGTAAGCAAAAAGTTAAAAGAGGTAAAAATATCAGGAACCTGAATACCACAAATATGTGGAAACATGTACGGACAAAGCACGTAGCTGAGTTCCAAAGACACACTGGAGATGTAGGCCAACCTACAGCAGCACCTACATCTTTAGGTCATGTTCGAGCCTCTACCTCCAGCTCTCACACACCTGTTTCGGCTTCCTCACAGGATCTCCATGGAAGAACCTCGGTCACTGTTGTCCATAGACAAACTGTTATTCCACCCACAGCAGCAAGTTCACAGTCATCGTCACACTCCCAGAACAAAAAACAGCCATCGGTAACACAGGCATGGGATAAAAGACGGCCATACTCGGCAAACCATCCACGAGCACAGGCTCTGAATGCTGGCCTTGCAAAACTCCTGTCCCTTGAAATGCTGTCATTCAGGCTGGTGGAGACTGACAGTTTCAGGAACTTTATGGCATTGGCAGTCCCACAATATAATGTGCCAAGCCGATTTTATTTCAGCAGGCAAGCTGTCCCTGCTCTGCAAAAACATGTCGAGGGAAACATTAAACATGCGCTACTAAACGCCGTCAGTAGCAGGGTCCACCTGACCACCGATGCGTGGACCAGTACCCATGGCCAGGGACGATACCTTTCCCTCACTGCCCATTGGGTCAATGTTGTGGAGCCGGGTACAGATCTTGCCAGTGGCGCTGTACGTGTTCTGCCAACTCCAAGGATTGCAGGAATCCAGTCTGTGCACATTGATTCCTCCTCCTACTCCAGTTCCTCAGAATCATCGCTGCACGAGCCGTCACGGTATACCTCCACATGGACCCGTGAACGCTTACCTGTTGCGACCGATATGAGCACAGCCGTGGCCAAACGTCAACAGGCCGTCCTGAAATTAATTCCATGGGTAATCGAAGCCACACAGCGCAGGAGCTCTGGGATACCATCAAGCAGGAGAGCGACGTGTGGTTTTTGTCAGCTAATCTCCAGCCAGGCTTGGTAGTGTGTGACAATGGCCGAAATCTGGTGGCAGCTCTGGCCTTGGCAACCTCACTCACATACCATGTCTGGCACATGTGCTCAACTTGGTCGTGCAGAGTTTTTTGAGGGACTATCCGGATCTTGATGCACTGCTGCACAAGGTCCGCCTAGAGTGCGCTCACTTGCGACGTTCCAGCATGGCCAGATCGCGCATTGCAGCTCTGCAAGTCAGATTTCGCCTTCCTGAACATCGCATCATATGTGACGTACCCACCAGGTGGAATTCCACGTTACATATGTTGGAGCGGTTGTGTGAGCAGCAGCCAGCAGTAATGGAGTATCAGCTGCAACAGGCGCAATCAACTCGCAATTTGCGCCGTTCACACTTCACCACTACTGAGTGGGCCTCTATGAAGGACATCTGCGACGTTTTGCGTGCGTTTGATGTCTCAACGCAGATGGCGAGTGCAGATGATGCACTAGTCAGTATGACTGTCCCCCTTATCTGCCTGCTTCAGAAATCACTGAAAGCACTAAAGGAAGAGGTTTTGGAAGAGGTGGAGGATGAGGAGTCACAAATTCAATTACCTTCAGGACAGTCAGCGCAACGTGGTTCCTCACAAAGGGCTGGGCAGGGCTCACTTTGTGAGGAGGATGAGGAGGAGGAGGAGTCAATGGAGGAGGAAGAAATCCCTACAGAGGGAGGTACACAACGCTCTAGTCAGTATGTAGAGCGAGGGTGGGGTGATGCAGAGGAGGCAGAGATGACGCCTCTTCCAGAGGACAGCCTTTGTTGGCCAGTTGGGAGTCTGCAGCACATGGTTGATTTCATGCTTCAGTGCCTGAGAAACGACCGCCGCATCGCCCACATTCTCAGCACGTCAGATTATTGGGTGTACACCCTCCTAGACCCTCGCTACCGGGACAACTTACAAACCCTCATCACACCGGTGAACCGGGACCGTAAAATGCAGGAGTACCAAGACACACTGGTGCAATCCATACTGTTGTACATCCCAGCCGAGAGAGCTGCTGCTGCTGCTACTGCTTTACAAAGCAGCTCTGTGCGTCGAGGCAGTGTAGACACCTCTACAACAAGAGGGAGCAGAAGCAGCGCCTCTGCACAGGGCAAGAACTGTATGTTACAAATGTGGCAAAGTTTTGTGACAGCGCCAGCAAGGTCTACACCATCCGAGACGGCTCCAGTCACCAGGAAGAAACGTTTCCGTAAGATGGTGACAGACTACTTGGCTTTCCCTCTAAGTGTAATCCCAGATGCCTCTTCCCCTTTCAAATTTTGGGTCTCTAAGTTGGATACATGGCCAGAGCTTAGCCAGTATGCACTGGAGGTGCTGGCTTACCCTGCTGCCAGTGTATTATCTGAGCGCGTCTTTAGTGCTGCAGGTGGTGTAGTAACAGACAGTCGCATGCGACTATCCTCAGAGAATGTAGACCGGCTTACTTTTCTGAAAATGAACAAGGCATGGACCTCACCTGAATTTGCCTGTCCGTTTTCAGATTAAATAACTGTTTGGCAACGTTTTCCATGTCTCCTGTTATGTTCATCTTTCTACCACCTGAACTCTACTCCCTGGGCTACAACACCGCCATTTGTTGCTCGTAAGTAATTGGCAGGGGTACTGACTCCTGGCCAGCCTGGTTACAGCACGACAGCTGTTTCCTGGCAGTGTGAACGTCAATTATCCTCCAATAAGTTGTGCTGTCGTGTTGCATTCGGGTTAGCCGACTCTATGGTGCCTGCAGTTTAGGTGATTCCTATGTGTGCTGTGGGATATGTAAATAAAGGCGGTTTCCATTGTGACAATAGGATAAGCACCCACTGTAGGACTGTGTGATTCGGTAACTGCGGACGGCTTGCGTCCTGTCAACTTACATTTTCATGAGTGCGTTCTTCTACCCGTCCGGGGTCCAGTACCGTCAAGTGGTTCTCCCCAGTGCCTTTGGCCTAGGTGCCTCCATCTCCGTATCCGAGTTCCAGCAACGTCTGCTGGTCCTTGGTAGTGCTTTGGAGCACAGGTACCTCCTGCTTAGTAACCGTGTCACAGTAACGTCAGCTGGTACTCAGTTGTGACATTGCCTCTTTTCCTTCTGCTACCCGTCCGGGGTCCAGTACCGTCAAGTGGTTCTCCCCAGTGCCTTTGGCCTAGGTGCCTCCATCTCCGTATCCGAGTTCCAGCAACGTCTGCTGGTCCTTGGTAGTGCTTTGGAGCACAGGTACCTCCTGCTTAGTAACCGTGTCACAGTAACGTCAGCTGGTACTCGGTTGTGACATTGCCTCTTTTCATTCTGCTACCGTCCGGGTCCAGTACCGTCAAGTGGTTCTCCCCAGTGCCTTTGGCCTAGGTGCCTCCATCTCCGTATCCGAGTTCCAGCAACGTCTGCTGGTCCTTGGTAGTGCTTTGGAGCACAGGTACCTCCTGCTTAGTAACCGTGTCACAGTAACGTCAGCTGGTACTCGGTTGTGACATTGCCTCTTTTCCTTCTGCTACCCGTCCGGGGTCCAGTACCGTCAAGTGGTTCTCCCCAGTGCCTTTGGCCTAGGTGCCTCCATCTCCGTATCCGAGTTCCAGCAACGTCTGCTGGTCCTTGGTAGTGCTTTGGAGCACAGGTACCTCCTGCTTAGTAACCGTGTCACAGTAACGTCAGCTGGTACTCGGTTGTGACATTGCCTCTTTTCCTTCTGCTACCCGTCCGGGGTCCAGTACCGTCAAGTGGTTCTCCCCAGTGCCTTTGGCCTAGGTGCCTCCATCTCCGTATCCGAGTTCCAGCAACGTCTGCTGGTCCTTGGTAGTGCTTTGGAGCACAGGTACCTCCTGCTTAGTAACCGTGTCACAGTAACGTCAGCTGGTACTCGGTTGTGACATTGCCTCTTTTCCTTCTGCTACCCGTCCGGGGTCCAGCACAGTCAGCTGGTCCTCGTTACTTCCATTGTCTCTTGCTCTATCTGATACCCGTCAGGGTTCCAGTAACGTCAGCTGTTTCTCGGAAATTAGACGACCTTAAAGACCACCCAGAAGAAGATGACGACAACAAGGACGACGAGCATGAAGCCAACCAGCCTGAACACCATCACAAAGAAAAAATAAAAGATTACCCAGAAGAAGATCACCAACAGGACAAAGAAGGTTAAGACAAACTACAAGATACAGAACAAGAGACAGAAGAACAATAAGCAAAAGATCAAAAAGCAGAAGAACATGAAGTATAAGACCAAAATGAAGAGCAAAATATATGCTCTAAATTCTAAGCAGAAGAAGACTAAGCAGTGTATGGGGGTGAGTCCGTTCCTCCTCGTGGTGCCCCTGGAAAATGCCTGCTGCTGCTGCTGCAGGCTAAACTGAACACGGACAAATACTGTTGTAATATAAATCTTTTGTGACAGCAAGAACGGAAGGATGAACAATTCATACTTTTACAGATTACAAGTACAGGAATCTCTGTCACAAATAAGAATATGATGAAGAAGATGAAGAGGAAGAAGATGAAGAATTTGAATATGAAGAAGATTAATTAGTTTAATAATAACAATATGAGTAATGTAAAAAAAAAACATGAATAGCAAGAAGTTTAAGAAGAAGATTAAGAAGGTGAAGATAAAGAATAATTTGATGAGAAAGATGATGCTGCTGAAGATTATGAAGGAGAAAGTGTGGCACTGGCAAAAGTTAAAAAGGTGAAGAGCATGGAAGTTGTGAAACATACATATTTGACAAAATAGAAAAAAGGTTAACAACATTGTCAATTTGTTAGTCAATCCAAACGTATTTCCCAAAAAAAATATATTAATGCTATTCCAATGCATTGGGTTAAACATGTATGCCTTTATTGTCTCCTCAACCTCCCCCAATACATTCTACATTAGTCTTTGTTGTTTTCCTTCATGTACAATTAACCAACAAGGCAAGAATGGTTTTTTTTAGTTGCGATATTTTGTTCCCATAGACTTACATTGGACTTCCGGTATCGGAATCGGATATCGACGATATTTAGTGATATCGGCGATACCATTCCGATCCGATATTTTTAGATATCGAGCAGTATCGCTCAACACTAGTTAGTATGCGTTATCGAACGCATGCGTCGTGTGGGCGTGTGCGACGTGGCTATGAAAACGCAACATGTTGCATTTTTCTGCCGCCGAAATTCTGCTCAAATAACGCATGCGCACGCTTGCGCACGGAATGCGCCAAAATAACACATTAAGGTCTATTGGAGCGCATATGTGCGCACAGACATGGAAACGACAGCGTTACCGTGCGCATGCGTTGTCAGAGGTAAACAAGTCTGGGGACTGTCTAGACATGTTCCTGACCAACCCCCAAACCAAGATAAATAAATATAGGGGGTGGTCATTGTTTCACTTCACAATTCTACAGACTCTGGAGAGGACAGCACACCTTTGGGACATGTAAGTATACCAGCTAATGGATTTTTTTTTTTTATCCCTGCAGTGTGTACATTTTTTTTTTGTATTTCTTCTTGCAGAATTCATTAACAACAGGAGGATCATGGCATCATCCAGTGAGAATTCCCACAGTGGACACCCCAGTGAAGTCAGTACATTATCTACTGTTCTTAAGTATTCACTGTCACTTCTCCACGTGTCAAATTTTTGTTTTTCTTCACAGAGCTCTTCAAGTGTTGATGAACCGCAGGAGCAGGCAACTCGGGGCCAAGCAGCGGTGGCAACACGGCGTGTAAGTATTTTTATTTTTTTTATTTTTTTATACTGTTATCTTTCAAACATTAATGTCTTTCTTTCAATTCTAGGTTCCACAATGGGACGAGGGGGAGGAGGTCAATAACGACCTCTTCATCACATCTGTCCATGAGCGAGTCCCGTTGTGGGACACCCGTGATCCTCTGCATTCCAACACAGTGGCAATCCGGCGGCTGTGGAACAAGGTGGCCAAATCGCTGTGGGATGGATGGGAAAATGCCTCAGCTAGGGGTCAAAAGGACTTTCGGAAGTATTGCCACAATGCAGCAGTGAAACAGTAGGCGGGATCACACAACCGTGTGTGATGTGATGAACTCCTAGGAGTTTCTTGCATCACACACGGTTGTGTTATCCCGGCCAAAAGTCCAATTTTTAACATTGTTTTTTCTCCTTTCACAGTGAAGAAAGTCAAAACTAGATGGCGTTCCATGAAGGACCGCTTTAATAGGGACCTGAGGCAGGAGGGTCAGGTTAGAAGCGGTGCTGGGGCAAGGACCAGGAAGTATAAGTACCATCGTCTCCTCAGCTTCCTGAGACTGGTCCTTGCACGCCAAGTGTAAGTATTTTGTTTTTGTATTCCATTGTGTTGTGTAACCTTATCTGAATTTTTATTTTCCACAGAAGTTGGCGAATGTAAAATTGAAATTTTTGGATACTAATGTTTTCCTTTTCCTTTTATTTTCACAGAACCCATAGCAGCACCGTAGAACCTGTACCGGCATCAGGAGCGATCCTTCATGCCATGCCATCAGACCCATCCCAGCCATCCCACAGCGAAGTGGTAAGTAGGCCTGCAGCACAGTCTGGAGAACCGGCAGCCGGTCCATCCGGTATTCCCCTGTCCGAGTCTAATGCCGATCCTTTTTTTGGCTCTTCCCGCCAGCGGCAGCAGGGCTGGGACAGGACACTCATGCCCGAGTTTTTACATTTGAGCACGGTATTCCAGAATTGCTACAAGACGCTGGGTGACAGAGTGAAAACTGGTTTGGCCAATGTCACCCGACGTCTTGACGAACTGGGAGCCGAGCTCCAGAGACTGACAAGACATTTCTTTAGTGCCACAGAGAAGGGCATGTCGGAAAACCTAACGCCGAAACTCCAGCTTGCTGTGATGCAGGCCTGCAATGCTGCATATGTCAATGCTATGCAGCAGACTCGGTTCATGCAGCTGTGGTGCCCTGAGGGTCCAGTCGCCACAGAGATGTTGCATCGCACCCAGCGGTGTGGCACCTGACTCTCAGGTAAGGAGGAAGCACCCCATTGACTCCAACCACTGCATCCATCACACATCATGCTAGCTGAGTGCAGGCGGACCCTTCGGGAGGATGGTCTGACTCAGGCTGGTTAGAACAGGGTGTAGATAGATGGGTGGGAGGGGATTAGGCAGCATTAGGCTGCGTGTGAGATTAGAGTTTCCAGTTTTGAGCCAGGCATCAGTGTGTGGGTACTGGACTGTCCTGCTGCTCCTCTGAGTCCATCTCAGGGAGCCTTACTGAGGAGAGCGAAAGGGTCCAGGGCGAGACAGCAACTGAGGCTGTGCCCCATCCTGAAGCAGGAGGACCAGGCGAACATCGGGGAACGGTCCCTAGACTAGTGGGAAAGTTCAGCTCCACTAGTAACACCGAGAACAGTGGGTCTCTCCAAGGGACCACTAGCCACCATAACTCACCGGGAGGAAGCTTAGGGGTCAAGTAAGTCCAGGACTTCCGTACTTTGTGGTGGCTTCGTAACCCACTCCCAGTCCAGACTGGTAACTGAAAGGACCCAATACTACCTCGTCTGAGGGCTCTGTGGTGGCGGGTGCATGGAAGTGAGGAGTGTAGCACCTAGAGAAGAAGCCAGAAAGGAACATATAAAAGGGAGTCTTTGGAAGTGCGACTAACTTATCTGAGGGTTGCTGGACCACTCTCTTGGAGGACACAGCGCCCGGCTGGAATCTGTGTGCACAACAGACTGTGAGTAAAAACCCTGAAACTGCAACAGAACTGTTTTCTGATTATTTCAACGACGCACACTCCCCTCTGCTACATGTCTCCTGCACCATTACTATACCTTTCATCTACCTGCCCTGGAAGGACTCCGTCTCGCCTGTGGGAGACTTAACATCTAGCTGCACAACATCATCCCTTCCAGAGGACCTGCACAGCAGCGCTGGTCACCCTGACCAGGAACTACAGGTTGCGTCACAACAAACTACACGAACACTAATCCCCTGTAAATATTCCCCTTTTTGGTGACCCCCCAGGGCCACGGACCGAGCCGTGGCTGCCCGTGACGTCCCCCATAGAAGTCGACGGGCTCGGTGCCGAGCACCCCACGGCCCTGGCGGGCGGCTCATTTTTGGCGTCACGAACAGGATTCTGAAGCTCGTGAAACGCGAGTCCTGTGTGCCTAAATTGATTATTTTTGTGCTGAAAGACTGTATTGGCCATTTGTGTGACTTTGCCGCCATTTACCGCAATTTGCCGCCATTTTGCCACCATGTTCGCGCCATGAGGCGCTGGTGAAGAAGGAGGGCGTGAATTTGTGGGCGTACAATCACTCAGTGGCGCAAAAATAATGGCCGCCCAGTCTAAGTGCTATTACAATATCTGATCATGCCCCACAGCCAAGGAGATCCGCCTCCTCATCCTCCTCAGTGGGAGGAAAAGAACGCGAAGGTCACGCCTCCATACAAAAGACCAGGCCCCTCCCGATGGAATAATCAGTTACCACTGGGAAGAGATGGCTGCAGGACAGGAATCGCTGTGTGGGGGAATGGAGGAGCTGACACTCTTCCCCCACGTGGGAGAGCAACCGGGGCCTGAGCCATCTCCAGGGCTTGAATTTGATGGAGCCCTCACCCAGGAGGCCGAGGCGGATGCCGCGCTGGAGGACTTGGCCCGGCACCGGGCTGAAGTGGAGAGGATGGAGCAGAGCTGGCGGGCTCTGAAGCTGCGTCTGCAGCAGAGCCGATCGCTCCGCCCACCGGAGACTCCGCTGCCCGAGGCTGAGACGGAGGCCTGTGTAGTGGCTGAACCTGGTGCCGCTATACCCGTCCCGGCTGAAGAACCGGAGGAAGAAGGAGATGCGGAAACACCTAAACCGGCCGCGGGTATGCCGCCCGCGCCGGTACCCCAGCCCGTGCTGGAACCTGTTGCGGAGCCCATTGCTGCTGAGCACCATCCACCCACGGGGACCCAGGAGGATCCGGAATCCCGTGCCGTGCAGATTGACTGGCAGGAGATGGAGCGGTTAGCTGCAGCGGACTACGACCGGCGCCAGGAGGAGGAGTGAAGGCGCCGGGAGCAGGAAGCGGAACGCCAGCGGGAACGCAGGGAGGCCCAGCAGCTCCGTCAGCGGCAGCATGAGCGGGACCTGGCTGATAAAGATAAAAAGAGAAAAGACAAAGGTACGCTGAGGGAGCCGCGGCGCAAGTGGGCGGTGCGGGACTTCAAGCTACAGGGTGGATGGGGTTTCATCCAGGAGCACGGTCTGTACCTAGAAATATTTGTCAACCGCCGGGATGTGGAGGCTCACCTACCGGAGGGACACCCGGAGAGGGATCTGTATGTTGGGGATCTCGTTACCTACACCCGGCACTGGGGGTACAAGGGATGGTATGCCCTCAATGTGTCCCGGTATGACCCCTCTTCCCCATAGTATGGGGAGGCGCCCGGGCCCACCTCATCACCGGTCTCCTGTCCCCGGGTCTCCGCCAGCACCCCCGCCCCGCCAATGGCCCAGTCAGTAACTCCCTCAGCTGCCTCTTCTGCCTCCTGCCTGGAGAGGGCACCGGATGTTGGCCCCAGTGAGTCACCTGTCAAGCCTCGCTGCACAACCTGTAATGCCGGAGTGCAGACTGTGATCTCTGGACATGATCAGGTGGTCACAAGAAGAAAACGGCACCATGTCCTGGTGGCACCTGGTGTCACTGATGTCTGGGAGCTTCCAGAAGAGTACCAGCTGACCCCCGGAGGTCAGTCACCCAGCTCCAAGTAATGTTTAGCCCGGACAGGGTCCTGACTGTAAATAGTTGAAAGTGTTGCCTTAACCCGGAAGGGTAGTTCTCGTTATTTGAATCATGAACTGCGTGGCTGAGGACTTTGCCAGCCCACAAACTCTCTCTGTAAATAGTTAGCACCTCGGTGCTCCATCTTAGTTTTACATATACCTCAGAAACTCAAAACCCGTTTGGTGTGGCCAAAGGTGAGGTTTGCTGGAGAACTCAGTAATGTCTTGCAGCCCACCCAAGACCACCGTGGGAGGTTTGGAGCGGGTCCTCCACAAGCACAAGTTTTACCTGAACTCTAATGTCATTGCTATTTGCACTTTATTTGAATGTTATTATTAAAAATGTTATTTATGCAACGTTTAAACTGGAGTGCCTCCCATAAAGGGAAGAAGAGTTTACACTGTTTTTCTACCTGTTGAAATGCATTTATAAAATTTTGCATGTTTCTCTGTAACATCTTTACTCATTTACAGCCAAGGAGTGCTGTGTTTAACAAGGGGGGAATGCGGCGCCCTGAGGGTTCAGTCGCCACAGAGATGTTGCATCGCACCCAGCGGTGTGGCACCTGACTCTCAGGTAAGGAAGAAGCACCCCATTGACTTCAACCACTGCATCCATCACACATCATGCTAGCTGAGTGCAAGCGGACCCTTCGGGAGGATGGTCTGACTCAGGCTGGTTAGAACAGGGTGTAGCTAGATGGGTGGGAGGGGATTAGGCAGCATTAGGCTGCGTGTGAGATTAGAGTTTCCAGTTTTGAGCCAGGCAGTCAGTGTGTGGGTACTGGACTGTCCTGCTGCTCCTCTGAGTCCATCTCAGGGAGCCTTACTGAGGAGAGCGAAAGGGTCCAGGACGAGACAGCAACTGAGGCTGTGCCCCATCCTGAAGCAGGAGGACCAGGCGAACATCGGGGAACGGTCCCTAGACTAGTGGGAAAGTTCAGCTCCACTAGTAACACCGAGAACAGTGGGTCTCTCCAAGGGACCACTAGCCACCATAACTCACCGGGAGGAAGCTTAGGGGTCAAGTACGTCCAGAACTTCCGTACTGAGGGGTGGCTTCGTAACCCACTCCCAGTCCAGACTGGTAACTGAAAGGACCCAATACTACCTCGTCCGAGGGCTCTGTGGTGGCGGGTGCATGGAAGTGAGGAGTGTAGCACCTAGAGAAGAAGCCAGAAAGGAACATATAAAAGGGAGTCATTGGAAGTGCGACTAACTTATCTGAGGGTTGCTGGACCACTCTCTTGGAGGACACAGCGCCCGGCTGGAATCTGTGTGCACAACAGACTGTGAATAAAAACTCTGAAACTGCAACAGAACTGTTTCCTGATTATTCCAGCAACGCACACTCCCCTCTGCTACATCTCTCCTGCACCATTACTATACCTTTCATCTACCTGCCCTGGAAGGACTCCGTCTCACCTGTGGGAGACTTAACATCTAGCTGCACAACATCATCCCTTCCAGAGGACCTGCACAGCAGCGCTGGTCACCCTGACCAGGTACTACAGGTGGCGTCATGACAAACTACACGAACACTAATCCCCTGTAAATATTCCCCTTTTTGGTGAGCGCCCAGGGCCACGGACCGAGCCGTGGCTGCCCGTGACGTCCCCCATAGAAGTCGACGGGCTCGGTGCCGAGTACCCCACGGCCCTGGCGGGTGGCTCACAGCCACCACCAGCGGCTGCCTTTCCAACAGTACCACATCTGACAAGGCTAACCATACCGAGTTCTGTTGCATATCATTGTGCGGCCACCACCATGACCACAGCCGCCCAACACCACTACACCATGTCGGGTGCTGAGGAGCGCCACTACACCGTGCCGCTGATTCCTGCTCCTGTGTGGACGTCCACCACCACCAGGCCGGCCCACCACATAGAGCAGACGCCGGTTCCTGATAATGCGAGGACGTCCACCAGGCCGGCCCACCACACAGAGCAGGCACTGGGTCCGGCTCGTGCGAGGACATCCACCACCACCAGGCCGGACCACCACACAGAGCAGACGCTGGGTCCAGTGACCACACCCACCACAAGGCCAAAGACAAGCAACCAAAGACAGCGGAGCCACCGGACTAAAAAACATAAAAGAACTGTCCATGTGTCTCCACCATCACCTCCTCCAACATCACCTCCTCCACCATCACCTCCCACTTTGTCTTTCCCTTCCCATGTTTCACATCCAAATGTATCCACCTCCAGTATCACTGATCTACCATCCAGCTTACTTGACACCTCCCCTTCGCCCAACCCAAACCAATCTACAACGTTCCAATACCCCTTTGCCCATAATTTTTCTCCTTTTTAATCATATTTAATAAACATTTAAGAAATGTCCTTTTTTTTCCACAAGCAATGACTGGTTTTTGAGTCTTTCGTCGCCGGCAACACACCGTGCGCCTTATACACAAAAGGTTTGGAGGGCGGAGCCATGAATACAAGGATGGGAGGGAGAGCCATGCATACAAGGATGGGAGGGGGAGCCATGCATACAAGGATGGGAGGGTGGGAGCCATGCATACAAGGATGGGAGGGGGAGCCATGCATACAAGGATGGGAGGGGGAGCCATGCATACAAGGATGGGAGGGTGGGAGCCATGCATAAGGAAACTATATACATATTCTATAAATAAAGGTACTAGGTGTTTTATTAACAGCACAGGAAAGTAATTAACAGGAAACTAAATTAACAGGAAATTATATTAAAATTACATCACATTGCAAAACCACTAAACTATTTGATCTTGCCATGACTAACGGCCAACATCGACCCGAGCGTCAAAGTCGGTTTTCCCATAATGCTTGCAGGCGCCTTTTTTCAGCCAATGAGCAAGGACGTACACTGTGGGCAATGAGATGACATGGGCAGCATCCACCACCATCTTAGTGAAGGGCATTGCAGTGATTGGCTTGCTTTGGGGGGCGTCATAGTGGCTATAAAAGCCCTGACCGACGACCGCCATTTTACTTCTGCCAATCTTAACAGTAGGGAGAGGTTGCTGACGCTGTTTATCAGCATGGAGAGAGTTAGGGTTGGAAAGAGAAGTTTGTTGTGAATGTTTTAGAAATGAATTCTGAGCAGAAGCTCCCTCTGGTGGTTACAAACAGTACTGAACCATTCAATGAGGATCGGCAATCAGGAATCACAGACTGGCTGGATATAAGGGAGGTTCCCCCCATCATGGTTGCGGGTGATCAATTGTTCTTGTCTCAACGTTGTTTCCTGGTTCACTTGGAAGCTTGCTGAGTCTTGCCTCTTCTCCTGCTCTCAGATAAGATATTTTCTGTTTTTTGTTTTTGTGCTTGCCATTTGCATATTTCTCTGCATTTCTGTGAGGTTGGCCAGGTTCCCCTCCCCGGGGGGCTTGGGCTCCTCTCGGTTCCTCTGGAGCTACTGTTGTTTGTTCATTTGCCTTTTCCAGTTTTTTCAGTGGCTGCGGCTTAGTTTTGTTACACCAGAGAACTAATTTAGGTGGTAGAGGTCGTGTGATCTCAGGTGTTTTTGCAATTAGTAGCGTTGGCTTTTTTTAGGGTTTTTTTTTGGATTGCAGTAAGTATCCTTCCTATCCTTTTCTGTCTAGGCAGATTGGGCCCCAGCGTTTGCTCATACTATTTTCTGTCTGTGTCTGTATTTCCTCTTGTCTAACCGCCATTACATGTTTGGGGGCTTCCTATGTTCTTTGGGGATCTGCTCCGGGGCAGATAGCTTTCCTCTTTCTATCTTTAGGTGTAGTTAACCTCTCAGGCTGTGACGAGACGTCTAGGACCAACGTAGGAACGCTCCACGGCTGCCTTTAGTTGTGGTGGTTAGTCAGGGTACTGCAATCCAGTAGATTCCAACCTCTCTGGTGTATTGCTGTTTTTGCCTGCTCTCCTCAGCTACCAAAACATAACAGAAGTTCTTATGTGCTTGTGCTGATAGCAATTGTGCTGTACAGTTAGTGTGCAGTGACAGGGGAGGATTTTCTTGTGTGCAGCAGCGCTGGTTATTAGGCTGCCTGCCAGTGACAGGGGAGGATTTTTTTTGTGTGCAGCAGCGCTGGTTATTCAGCTGCCTGCTAGCTGTATTGCTGTGTGTACACTGCTGTGCAGACTGCTTTTCACACAGCACTAATACTTTTATTCTTTTTTTCAGCACAGTTACCAAGCGTTCATTTTTTCCCACACTGTATAGAGCTGTATGCTCCTCACACACTACCGTGTACCGGCTGGTATCTCGGACAAATACATGCTGACTATCTGTGTGTGACTCCGGAAATATATACGGAGATTTCAATTTTCCCTACACTGTATACAGCTATACGCTTCTGATACAGTACCCTTTTTCTGCTTTTATATTCTGGTCAAATACATACTGAGAGAACGTTTGTGTGTGACTCCGGAAATATATACGGAGATTTAAATTTTACCCTATACTATATACACCTGGTATCTTCTGATACAGTACCTTTTTTCTGCTTTTCTTATTCCGGTCAAATCCATACTGAGAGAGCGTCTGTGTGTGACCTCGGAAATATATACGGAGATTTAAAATTACTCCTACACTGTATACAGCTGTACGCTTCTGATACAGTACAGTTTTTCTGCTTTTTATATTCTGGTCTAATCCATACTGAGCCTGTGAGCGTCTGTGTGTGACTCCGGAAATATATACGGAGATTTAAAATTACCCTACACTGTATACAGCTGTAAGCTACTGATACAGTACCCTTTTTCTGCTTTTTATATTCTGGTCTAATCCATACTGAGCCTGTGAGCGTCTGTGTGTGACTCCGGAAATATATAGGGAGATTTAAAATGACCCCTACACTGTATACAGTTGTACGCTTCTGATACAGTACCGTTTCTCTGCTTTTTATATTCTGGTCTAATCCATACTGAGCCTGTGAGCGTCTGTGTGTGACTCCGGAAATATATACAGAGCTTTACAATTTCCCCTACACTGTATACAGCTGTACGCTTCTGACACAGTACCCTGTTATGAATGTGTTAGAGATGGTTTCTGAGCAGAGGCTCCCTCTGGTGGTTGCAGACAGTACTGAACCTTTCAGCGAGGAGTGGCAATCTGGGTTCACTGACTGGTCTGATATAAGGGAGGTTCCCTCTCATGATGGATGCCGGTGATCAATTGTTCTTGTCTCAATTTTGGTTCCTGGTTCATTTGGAAGTTTGCTGGAGTCTTGCCTGCATCTCCTGCTTTCAGATATTTTTTGCTTTTCTTTTTGTGCTTGCTTTTTGCATTGTTTTCTGCACTTTTATGGAGGTCAGCCAGGTCCCCTCCTGGGGCCTGTGCTCCTCACAGTTTATCTGCAGCCACTGTTATTTGCTCATTTGCTTTTTCCTGTTTTTTCAGCGGCAGCGGCTTGGTTTTTGTTCACACTGAGAACTGATTTAGTGGGTGGCGAGATCGTGTGATCTCAGTATTTTTGTAATCAGAATTGTTGGATTTTTGTAGGGTTTTCTGGGTTGCAGAAAGTAATCTCTCCTGTCCTATCCTATTTAGTCAGCTTGTGGCCCCAGCGTTTTGCTCAGTCTATTTTCTGCCTATGTTTGTATTTTCATCTTGTCTAACCGCCATTATATGTTTTGAGGCTTCCTATTTTCTTTGGGGATCTGCTCCGGGGCAGATAGCTTTCATCTTTCTGCCTTTAGGTGTAGTTATCTCTCAGGCTCTGACGAGGCGTCTAGGATCAACGTAGGAACGCTCCACGGCTACCTCTAGTTGTGTCTTTAGTTTAGGAATCTGCAACCCATCAGTTACCAACATCTCAGGTGTTCGGCTGCCCTGCTGTTGTTCCTGTCCTCCTCAGCTACCGAAACATAACAGTATCACCGGCCATAACTGAAAATTATATGGTACTCACAGAAGGGAAAAATAGTGTGGAAAGAAAAAAGTTGTCAGAGTTGTCAGAGATTTTTTTTTTTTTTCTTTTCTGTTGCATTTTTTCCCCTCTTTTTCTTTGGGTGCTGAGGAGGATTTTTTTTTCTCTCAATGGAGTTTGCACAGTTGTCTGGCCGTGTGGATCAGCTTGCCACTGAGGTTCGGAGTATTGCTAGCTATCTTGCTGGGTTGCCGGTTGTGGAACCTAGGATTCCCATGCCAGATTTGTTTTTGGGGGATCGGGCTAAATTTCTGAATTTCAAAAATAACTGTAAGTTGTTTTTTGCCTTAAAGCCTAAGTCCTCAGGTAACGCAGCACAGCAGGTTCAAATTGTCATCTCTCTCCTGCGCGGCGATCCTCAGGATTGGGCTTTTTCCCTGACACCTGGGGATCCTGTTTTGAATGATATTGATGCATTTTTTCTGGCTCTGGGTTTATTGTACGATGAACCTAATGTCACTGATCAAGCTGAAAAAACCTTGTTGGCATTAAATCAGGGTCTTGAAGACGCTGAGTTGTACTGTCAGAAATTCCGAAAGTGGGCAGTCCTGACCAAGTGGAATGATCATGCTTTGGCAGCCCTTTTTTGGAAGGGGCTGTCAGAGAATGTAAAGGATGTTATGGTGGGATTCCCTGCTCCCTCTGGTCTCAATGATTCTATGTCATTAGCTATTCAAATTGACAGACGTTTGCGTGAGCGCAGAGGTATGCGTGAGATAGTGTTGCCTTGTGAACCAGCTTCTGAGCCCATGCAGTGTGATAGAGTGACTTCTGGGGCTCAGCATCATGAGTTTCGAAAGCGCAATGGGTTATATTTCTACTGTGGTGATGCCTCTCATGCTATTTCAGTCTGCCCTAAGCGGGGAAGACGTTTTGCACGCTCAGTTGTCTTGGGTAGTGTTCAGACTAAATTTCTGTTGACTGTTACCCTGATTTGCTCCCTGTCCACATTTTCTGCTCAGGCTTTTGTTGATTCAGGAGCAGCTATTAACCTGATGGATTTTGACTTTGCCAAACGTTGTGGGTTTCCCATGATACCCCTGCAGAAGTCTATTCCCCTACTGGGCATTGATTCCACCCCTTTGGCGGAGAATAAACCCCAGTTTTCTACTCAGGTGATAATGAGGGTTGAACCAGATCATCAGGAGAGTTGCAAATTTCTGGTGCTGTATAATCCGCATGACATTATTGTACTAGGTTTCCCTTGGTTACAGTCTCATAATCCTGTTTTGGATTGGAAATCTGTATCTGTGACCAGTTGGGGCTGCCAATGTGTTAATGCCGACACTCCTGTTTTTTCTGCCTCTCCCAAGTCTCAGGATGTTCCTGATTTTTGACTGATTTTTTGGATGTATTTAGTGAAAGTAAATCTGCATCTTTGCCCCTCACAGGAGCTACGATTGCGCTATTGAATTAGTGCCTGGTGGTAAATTTCCTAAAGGTCGCCTTTTTAACTTGTCTGTACCTGAAAACGATGCTATGCGATCTTATATCAAGGAGTCATTGGAGAAGGGTCATATCAGACCATCCTCTTCACCCTTGGGTGCCGTTTTTTCCTTTGTGGCCAAAAAGGATGGTTCATTGAGGCCGTGTATTGATTATCGTCTCTTGAATAAGATCACTGTGAAGTATCAATATCCGTTACCCTTGATTTCTGACCTGTTTTCCAGGGTGAAAAGTGCTAGTTGGTTTACCAAGCTTGACCTCAGGGGGGCGTATAACCTTATTCGCATTAAGCACGGGGATGAATGGAAGACGGCGTTTAATACCCCAGAGGGGCATTTTGAGTACCTAGTGATGCCCTTTGGGCTCACTAATGCTCCTTCCGTGTTCCAATCCTTCATGAATGATATTTCAGGGATTTTGTGGATAAATTTCTGATTGTTTATTTGGATGATATCTTGATTTTTTCCAATGACTGGGACTCTCATGTGAAACATGTTCAGACTGTGTTCCAGATTTGGAGAGAGAATGCACTATATGTGAAGGGATCAAAGTGTCTTTTTGGCGTACAGAAGGTCTCATTTCTGGGATTCATTTTGTCTCTGTCTGTTATTGAAATGGACCGGTCAAGGTTCAAGCCATCTGTGATTGGGTCCAACCTACTTCATTAAAGGCTCTTCAGAGATTTTTGGGTTTTGCCAATTTTTATCGTAAATTTATTGGTAATTTCTCCGGTATTGTTAAACCATTGACTGATTTGACTAAAAAGGGTTCTGATGTGGTGAATTGGCCTCCTGAGGCAGTCTCTGCGTTTCAGGAACTTAAGCAGAGATTCACTTCTGCTGCTGTTCTACGGCAGCCTGATGTTTCTCTACCGTTTCAGGTGGAGGTTGATGCCTCTGATTTTGGGGCAGGTGCCGTTTTGTCCCAAAGAGATCCAGAGACCTCTAAGAGTAACCCTTGTGCCTTTTTCTCTCGAAAATTTTCTCCAACTGAACGTAATTATGACGTGGGTAATCGGAAGTTATTGGCCATGAAATGGGCCTTTGAAGAGTGGAGACATTGGCTGGAAGGAGCCAAACATCAGGTGGTGGTCCTCATGGACCATAAGAATCTGGTTTATCTCGAATCAGCCAAGCGACTTAATCCTAGACAGGCCAGGTGGGCCTTTTTTTTCACACGTTTTAATTTTGTGGTTTCTTTTCTTCCTGGCACTAAGAATGTTAAGGCAGATGCCCTCTCGAGGAGTTTCTTTGTGGACTCTCCTGAGTTATCTGATCCTACTGTTATTTTGAAAGAGGGTGTAGTTCTTTCCGCCATCTCGCCCAATTTGAGACTGGCCTTGGAAGGGTGTCAGGAGGATAAACCTGAGGGCTGCCCTATTGGGAAATTGTTTGTCCCAGACCAGTGGAAGAAGAGTGTGATGTCTGAGATTCATTGTTCCGCGTTGGCTGGTCATCCCGGGATTTTTGGTACCAGAGACTTGGTGAGTCGGTCCTTTTGGTGGCCTACTTTGTCTCGTGACGTCAGGGAATTTGTGCAGTCCTGTGGGACTTGCTCTCGCTCCAAGCCTTGCTCTCGCTCTAGTGGTTTGTTAATGCCATTACCTGTGCCCAAGAGGCTATGGACCCATATCTCTATGGATTTTATTTCCGACCTCCCTGTTTCTCAGAGAATGACCGTTATCTGGGTAATCTGTGATAGGTTTTCCAAGATGATACATCTTGTGCCATTACCTAAGTTGCCTTTCTCCTCCGAATTGGTGCCTTTGTTCCTTCAGCACGTGGTTCGGTTACATGGCATTCCGGAGAACATTGTGTCTGACAGAGGAGTTCAGTTTGTTTCCAGATTTTGGAGGACATTTTGTTCTAAACTTGGTGTTCAATTATCTTTCCCCTCTGCTTTTCATCCTCAGACCAGTGGACAAACCGAGAGAACAAACCAGACCTTGGAGACTTATTTGAGATGTTTTGTGTCTGCTGATCAAGATGACTGGGTCTCTTTTTTGCCTTTGGCTGAGTTTGCTCTTAATAATAGGGCTAGCTCTGCCACCTTGATGTCTCCATTTTTCTGCAATTTTGGGTTTCACCCTCGATTTTCTTCGGGACTGGCGGAGGCTTCTGTCTGTCCGGGTGTTGACTCTGTTGTGGAGCGAATGCAACAGATTTGGGACCAGGTAGTGGAGAGGTTGTCTCTCTCTCAGGAGAAGGCCCAACGGTTTGCCAACCGGAATAGGACTGATGGTCCTCGGTTTGAAGTGGGGGACTTGATTTAGTTGTCCTCAAGAAATATCCCTATGAGGGTTGCATCTCCAAAGTTTAAGCCCAGGTTCATTGGACCTTATAAGATCATGGAGATTCTTATTCCTGTTTCCTTCCGTTTACTTCTTCCAGGGACATTTAAGATCCATAACGTGTTCCACAAGTCCTTATTGAAGAGGTTTGTCGAGCCAGTGGTTCCTATGGCTGCGCCTCCTGACCCTGTTTTGGTTGAGGGCAATCTGGAGTATGTGGTTGAGAAAATATTGGATTCTCGTTTTTCTAGACAGAAACTCCAGTATTTGGTTAAGTGGAGAGGTTATGGTCAGGAGGACAATTCTTGGGTGTTTGATTCAGACATCCATGCTAGGAGACTGATCCGTGCCTATCACCGAGCTCATCCTGATCGGCCTTGTTGCACAGGTGAGGGTTTGGTGACCCCTCCTAAAGGGGGGGGGGTACTGTTATGAATGTGTTAGAGATGGTTTCTGAGCAGAGGCTCCCTCTGGTGGTTACAGACAGTACTGAACCTTTCAGCGAGGAGTGGCAATCTGGGTTCACTGACTGGTCTGATATAAGGGAGGTTCCCTCCCATGATGGTTGCCGGTGATCAATTGTTCTTGTCTCAATTTTGGTTCCTGGTTCATTTGGAAGTTTGCTGGAGTCTTGATTTCAGATAAGATATTTTTTGCTTTTCTTTTTGTGCTTGCTTTTTGCATTGTTTTCTGCACTTTTGTGGAGGTCAGCCAGGTCCCTCCTGGGGCCTGTGCTCCTCACAGTTTATCTGCAGCCACTGATATTTGCTCACTTGCTTTTTCCTATTTTTTCAGCGGCAGCGGCTTGGTTTTTGTTCACACTGAGAACTGATTTAGTGGGTGGCGAGTGATCTCAGTTTTTTTGTAATCAGAATTGTTGGATTTTTGTAGGGTTTTCTGGGTTGCAGAAAGTAATCTCTCCTGTCCTATCCTATTTAGTCAGCTTGTGGCCCCAGCGTTTGCTCAGTCTATTTTCTGCCTATGTTTGTATTTTCATCTTGTCTAACCGCCATTATATGTTGAGGCTTCCTATTTTCTTTGGGGATCTGCTCCGGGGCAGATAGCTTTCATCTTTCTGCCTTTAGGTGTAGTTATCTCTCAGGCTGTGACAGGGCATCTAGGATCAACGTAGGAACGCTCCACGGCTACTCTAGTTGTGTCGTTAGTTTAGGGATCTGCAACTCATCAGTTACCAACATCTCAGGTGTTCGGCTGCCCTGCTGTTGTTCCTGTCCTCCTCAGCTACCGAAACATAACAGTACCCTTTTTGTGCTTTTTCTATTCTGGTCTAATCTATACTGAGCCTGTGAACATCTGTGTGAGCCTCTGGAAATATATACAGAGATTTACAATTACCTCTACACTGTATACAGCTGTACGCTTCTGATACAGTACCCTTTTTCTGCTTTTTATAATCTGGTCTAATCCATACTGAGTCTGTAAGAGTCTGTGTGTAACTCTGGAAATATGTACGGAGATTTACAATTTCCCCTACACTGTATACAGCTGTACGCTTCTGATACAGTACCCTTTTTCTGCTTTTTATATTCTGGTCTAATCCATGCTGAGCCTGTGAGCATATGTGTGTCACTCCGGAAATATATACGGAGATTTACAATTACCCCTACACTGTATACAGCTGTACGCTTCTGATACAGTACCCTTTTTCTGCTTTTTATAATCTGGTCTAATCCATACTGAGTCTGTAAGAGTCTGTGTGTAACTCTGGAAATATGTACGGAGATTTACAATTTCCCCTACACTGTATACAGCTGTACGCTTCTGATACAGTACCTTTTTCTGCTTTTTATATTCTGGTCTAATCCATGCTGAGCCTGTGAGCATATGTGTGTCACTCCGGAAATATATACGGAGATTTACAATTACCCCTACACTGTATACAGCTGTACGCTTCTGATACAGTACCCTTTTTCTGCTTTTTATAACCTGGTCTAATCCATACTGAGCCTGTGAGCGTCTGTGTGTGACTCTGGAAAAATATACGGAGATTTGCAATTTCCCTACACTGTATACAGCTGTACGCTTCTGATACAGTACCCTTTTTCTGCTTTTTATATTCTGGTCTAATCCATACTGAGCCTGTGAGCATCTGTGTGTGACTCCGGAAATATATACGGAGTTTTAAAATTACACCTACACTGTATACAGCTGTACGATTCTGATACAGTACCCTTTTTCTGCTTTTTATATTCTGGTCTAATCCATACTGAGCCTGTGAGCGTCTGTGTGTGACTCCGGAAATATATACGGAGATTTAAATTTTACCCTATACTATATACACCTGGTATCTTCTGATACAGTACCCTTTTTCTGCTTTTTATATTCTGGTCTAATCCATACTGAGCCTGTGAGCATTTGTGTGTGACTCCGGAAATATATACGGAGATTTAAATTTTACCCTATACTATATACACCTGGTATCTTCTGATACAGTACCTTTTTTCTGCCTTTTTTATTACGGTCAAATCCATACTGAGAGAGCGTCTGTGTGTGACTCTGGAAATATATACGGAGATTTACAATTTCCCCTACACAGTATACAGCTGTACGCTTCTGATACATTACCCTTTTTCTGCTTTTTATATTCTGGTCTAATCCATACTGAGTTAGCGTCTGTGTGTGGCTCCGGAAATTTATACGGAGATTTAAAATTACCCCTACACTGTATACAGCTGTATGCTTCTGATACAGTACCCTTTTTCTGCTTTTTATATTCTGGTCTAATCCATAATGAGCCTGTGAGCATCTGTGTGTGATTCTGGAAATATATACGGAGATTTAAATTTTACCCTATGCTATATACACCTGGTATCTTCTGATACAGTACCGTTTTTCTGCTTTTTATAATCTGGTCTAATCCATACTGAGCCTGTGAGCGTCTGTGTGTGACTCCGGAAATATATACGAGATTTAAATTTTACCCTATACTATGTACAACAGGTATGTTCTGATACAGAACCTTTTTTCTGCCTTTTTATTACGGTCAAATCCATACTGAGAGAGCGTTTGTGTGTGACTCCGGAAATATATAGGAAGATTTAAATTTTACCCTATACTATATACAACTGGTATCTTCTGATACAGTGCCTTTTTCTGCTTTTTTTATTATGGTCAAACCCATACTGAGAGAGCGTCTGTGTGTGACTCCGGAAATATATACGGAGTTTTAAAATTACACCTACACTGTATACTGCTGTATGATTCTGATACAGTACCCTTTTTCTGCTTTTTATATTCTGGTCTAATCCATACTGAGCCTGTGAGCGTCTGTGTGTGACTCCGGAAATATATACGGAGATTTAAATTTTACCCTATACTATATACACCTGGTATCTTCTGATACAGTACCCTTTTTCTGCTTTTTATATTCTGGTCTAATCCATACTGAGCCTGTGAGCATTTGTGTGTGACTCTGGAAATATATACGGAGATTTAAATTTTACCCTATACTATATACACCTGGTATCTTCTGATACAGTACCTTTTTTCTGCCTTTTTTATTACGGTCAAATCCATACTGAGAGAGCGTCTGTGTGTGACTCTGGAAATATATACGGAGATTTACAATTTCCCCTACACAGTATACAGCTGTACGCTTCTGATACATTACCCTTTTTCTGCTTTTTATATTCTGGTCTAATCCATACTGAGTTAGCGTCTGTGTGTGGCTCCGGAAATTTATACGGAGATTTAAAATTACCCCTACACTGTATACAGCTGTATGCTTCTGATACAGTACCCTTTTTCTGCTTTTTATATTCTGGTCTAATCCATAATGAGCCTGTGAGCATCTGTGTGTGATTCTGGAAATATATACGGAGATTTAAATTTTACCCTATGCTATATACACCTGGTATCTTCTGATACAGTACCGTTTTTCTGCTTTTTATAATCTGGTCTAATCCATACTGAGCCTGTGAGCGTCTGTGTGTGACTCCGGAAATATATACGGAGATTTAAATTTTACCCTATACTGTATACTCCTGGATTCTTCTGATACAGTACCCTTTTTCTGCTTTTTATATTTTGGTCTAATCCATACTGAGCCTGTGAGCGTCTGTGTGTGACTCCGGAAATATATACGGAGATTTAAAATTTACCCTATACTATATACACCTGGTATCTTCTGATACAGTACCTTTTTTCTGCTTTTTTTATTACGGTCAAATCCATACTGAGAGAACGTCTGTGTGTGACTCCGGAAATAAATACAGAGATTTAAAATTACCCCTACACTGTATACTGCTGTACGCTTCTGATACATTACCCTTTTTCTGCTTTTTATATTCTGGTCTAATCCATACTGAGCCTGTGAGCGTCTGTGTGTGACTCCGGAAATATATACGGAGATTTAAATTTTACCCTATACTATATACACCTGGTATCTTCTGATATAGTACCCTTTTTCTGCTTTTTATATTCTGGTCTAATCCATACTGAGCTTGTGAGCGTCTGTGTGTGACTCCGGAAATATATACGGAGATTTAAATTTTACCCTATACTATATACAACAGGTATGTTCTGATACAGAACCTTTTTTCTGCCTTTTTTATTACGGTCAAATCCATACTGAGAGAGCGTTTGTGTGTGACTCCGGAAATATATAGAAAGATTTAAATTTTACCCTATACTATATACAACTGGTATCTTCTGATACAGTGCCTTTTTCTGCTTTTTTTTATTATGGTCAAACCCATACTGAGAGAGCGTCTGTGTGTGACACCGGAAATATATACGGAGATTTAAAATTACCCCTACACTGTATACAGCTGTACGCTTCTGATACAGTACCGTTTTTCTGCTTTTTATATTCTGGTCTAATCCATACTGAGCCTGTGAGCATCTGTGTGTGACTCCGGAAATATATATGGATATTTACAATTTCTCCTACATTGTATACAGCTGTACTCTCCTGATACAGTACCCTTTTTTCTACTTTTTATATTCTGGTCTAAACCATACTGATTGAGTATCTGGGTCATGGGCGTACCCACCGTGGCTGCCCCCTAGAAGCAGGGGCGCACAGTGCTTGAACCGGCCTCCCGCCGACATTGAATTGGCACAATATGCCTTACAGGAGCTTGCTTGCCCTGCTGGTAGTGTGCTATCAGAAAGAGTCTTCAGTGCTGCTGGATCAATCCTGACAGAAAGAAGGACCCAGCTTTCGACCCAAAATGTTGGTGATCTCACCTTCATTAAAATGAACCATGCCTGGGTTTCAAAGGATTTTGTACCACCTTCCCCTGATGACACATAGGTTGCCAGCAAAATGGCTCGCTTTGTCCTCCTCTTCCTCCGACTTCTCCAATTCCTCCATTTGCAGCTGCTGAACATCCAGCCTACACCTCAACATATGCCAGTTGTTCCACCTCCCTAACTGGGCTGTACCCCCTCCAGGGCCAGCGTCAGCACCTGGCGCACCCGGTCAAGTGCCAGGGCCCTGAGCAGGTGGGGGGGCACACTCGGCGTCAGAGACACCGGCGTACTATGAGGCGCCCTGTGCCAGTGCCGGCGCCCACGAGTGGGGCCCCTGCTTCCTCAGGGCCCCAGCACTTGCAATACATACCTTTCCCTGCTCCACCGCTGTGACGTCTTCCGCGTTTCTTGAAAGTGACATTCAGTACAGAGAGCGCGATGATATCACGTCTGTACGCTCTCTGCCTGAACAGTCACAGTGCAGAGAGCTGGAAGATGGCGACGCTGAAGAGTCTAGAGTACAGCAGTGCCCAGCCAGGAGAGGTATTTCATTTTTTGGGTAAATCAAGTTTATTTAGGTATTTATACACATCAGTCATTAATAACAGGAAGAGAGAAAATAACATACCTCTTCTACTATCACATGCAAAAAAAAAAATTATATACCAACTATAACTTTTCCCCAGAAAGTCATACATATAAAACAAATGTTGGATGAGCGCCTGAGGTGTTTGCTCCTGTAAGCAATTAACATCAGTATTACTTTGTTTATAAATTTTAAAGAAGAAGGTACCTAGACTAAAGGTACTGCCACACTAAACAATCCCGCTAGCGATCTCGTTAGCGTTGCATACTAATGAGATCGCTAGCGGGATTGTTTCTATATCGCTAAATGCTGCCGCATTTAGCGATATAGTTAACGACGCTATCGCAGTTAGCGATCTTCTTAACGACTTTAGCGGTACAAAAGTACCGCTAAATCGCTAAGAAAAGGTGCCACACAGCGATAAGATACTTACCCAGCGGGAGCGCCAGCGATGAAATAGGGTCTGGAGCGATTCCAGCGACGAGCGAGATCACAGCAGGAAGCTCGTCGCTGGAAGCTGCCGCACTGAACAATATCGCTAACGGATCGCTAAATAGTGACGTTTTTTAGCGATCCCGTTAGCGATATTGTTTAGTGTGGCATACCCTTAAGACTCTACAGTAGGTCTACAAAAGAAAAGAAGATAGAGAAGAAACAAGGGGAAAGAAGGGAAAAAAAAAAAGGAAAGGGGAGGGGCAGGGGGGAGGATTTTAAGGAGTGGGGTAGGAAATGTGGCCCCTATCCAGTAGGTAAACTCATATGACCCATCATCTATGGGTCTATCAACCAAGAGTCCAATTCCGATGATTCTCTAAACATAACCCAGGGGGCCCAAGTGTTATATACCTTTCCTGTGGTACCATTCAGTTATCCTATCAGCTGTTCTATTCTATATATGTCGTTGAGTTCCATCACCAAATCAGAACGCGAGGGAACTTTTCCTGTTTCCAAAATCTAGTAATCACGTTCCTGGTAGCAGTGGGAATATGTCTAAGAAGACCTTTCTTAAATCTAGAAATCGAGGAGCTACACAAGGACAGCAAGGCCACCTCCATTGTAGGTTTAATTTTGGTTATAGACAGCTTGTTGCAGAGATCAAAGGATGCTAACCACAGTTTCTGTATGAGTGGGCAGTGCCACCAAATGTGTACGAATGAAGCTCAATCTTTTAAGCATCTTCAACACGTATCCGGTGTTGTTGGATAAATTAAGTTTAAATCTGATGCGCATCTGTACCACTTCGACAAGATTTTGTAGCTCCTCTCCTGTGATGTCGAACAGAGCGATGACCTGAATGTGCATAAGAGAATCTTTGTTCTTTCTTCAACTGATAAGGGTCTACCCAAATCAATCTCTCATTTTGAAAAAAATGCTGGGAAATCTCTCGATGGGGTCTGCCCTTCTTGAAGGTTTTGTATAATAAAGAGATAGTGTGATCTATAGAGTTTGTTGATAAAAAAGAGTCTCAAACGGAGATAATATTCTGTATGGATCGGATTGTTTGGCTAATTTAATAATAAAACTCTTTATTTGTTCATAAAAGAACCATGCACCTGTTGGCGGCTCCTTGCCCCGAAAAATGTCCTGGAGAGACCTCATCCCTGTCCTTGTAACATAATTATGGACTATGGGGCATGAAGCTCTATTTTTATGTAGATAAGTGTCTCTTTTTAATCCTGCAGGAAAGGATGGATTGTCATATATAGGAGTTAGGGGGCCAGGAGATGAAGAGACTCCCAGCTCTCGACTCCCTCTTTGATAAATGATATCATGTTTTTGGTGAGGAAGGTAAAGGTATATCCCGTTCTTCCGTTGGGGACCAAAATAACTATACGGAGTCACGTCCATTAAGATCATTTTCTAATGTAACCCATTTTTTGTTGTTTTATTATGAAACAGATCTACAGTCATGGCAAAAAGTTTTGAGAATGACACAAATATTATATTTTCACATGATCTGCTTCCCTCTGGTTTTTATGTGTGTATGACAGATGTTTTTATCACAGACAGAAATATAATAATTGCAAACATAAGAGTAACAAAAGCTTATATTGACAGTTAGAATGAGTTAATGCAGCAAGTCAATATTTGCAGTGTTGACCCTTCTTCTTCAGGACCTCTGCAATTCTCCCTGGCATGCTCTCAATCAACTTCTGGACCAAATCCTGACTGATAGCAGTCCATTCTTGCACAATCAATGCTTTCATTTTTGTCAGATTTTTAGGTTTTTGTTTGTCCACCCGTCTCTTGATGATTGACCACAAGTTCTCAATGGGATTAAGATCTGGGGAGTTTCCAGGCCATGGACCCAAAATCTCTATGTTTTGTTCCCTGAGCCATTTAGTTATCACCTTTGCTTTATGGCAAGGTGCTCCATCATGCTGGAAAAGGCATTGTTGATCGCCAAACTGCTCTTGGAGGGTTGGGAGAAGTTGCTCTTGGAGGACATTCTGGTACCATTCTTTATTCATGGCTGTGTTTTTAGGCAAGACTGTGAGAGAGCCGATTCCCTTGGCTGAGAAGCAACCCCACACATGAATGGTTTCAGGATGCTTAACAGTTGGCATGAGACAAGACTGGTGGTAGCGCTCACCTTGTTCTTCTCCGAATGAGGCGTTTTCCTGATGTCCCAAACAATCGAAAAGGGGATTCATCAGAGAAAATACTTTACCCCAGTCCTCAGCAGTCCACTGCCTGTACCTTTTGCAGAATACCAGTCTGTCCATGATGTTTTTTCTGGAAAGAAGTGGCTTCTTTGCTGCCCTCCTTGAGACCAGGCCTTGCTCCAAGAGTCTCCGCCTCACAGTCCTGGTGCTTGCTGGTCTTTCTTGGGCGCCCTGAAGCCTTTTTGGCAACAATGGAGCCTCTATCTACTTAACAAAATGTATGAAATACGGGCTCATTTTTGTGACCAAATAAAATGGAGTAATCGCTTTTTTAAGACGTGAGAAAAAGGAGGCAGGTAAATACAAGGGGATTGTTTGGAAATAATATAGGAGATGGGGTAATAGATCTATTTTAATAGTGCTCACTCTCCAAACCAAGATAAAGGTAGTTTATGCCATTTTTCTAAGTCAAACTCAGCTTTATGTAAAGCTGTCTTAAAGTTTGCATCATAAAGATTAGATACTTTGGCGGTGATTTTTATTCTAGATAGGTAAGAGAATCTGAACACCACTTAAAGGGAAATGAAGCTGCCAACCTCTCCACCTCACTTGGTTGGATTGAGATATTGAGAATCTCCGATTTGTGGGTATTCATTTTGAAATTGCTCAGACAACCAAATCTATTTAATTCTGAGATAATATTTGAGACACTTATAGTTGGGGAAGAGACACACAATAGGACATCATCTGCAAAAAGTGCCAGTTTGTGCTCTTCTGATTAGGCTTTTACGCCTCTAATGGAGGGATTATTCCGTATCGCGGTTGCTAGATGTTCCATAGTGAGTATATAAAGCAAGGGGGAAAGAGGACAGCCTTCCCTCGTGCCGTTCCGAATTAAAAATGTGTTTGAAAGTGCGCCATTAATTTTAACTTGAGCACTGGGAGATGAGTACAGGGCAGAATTCTACGGAGCATAGTTTTTTTAAGCCAATTTCTTCGAACGTTTGAAATATAAAATCCCAGTGCACCCTGTCGAAAGCCTTTTCTGCGTCAATCGACAAAATGCACATGGGTTTTCTTTTTTGATTGCCCATCAATCAAATAAATAGTTTGGATGGTGGTATTTCATTTTTTTAAATGTTTTGGAGCAATATATGGGGAGCATTATACACTGGAGAATTATATATGGGGCCCATCATACACTTGAGCATCATAGATAGGGCCCATTATAAACTGCAGCATTATATATGGGGCCCATCATACACTGTAGCATTATAAATGGGGCCCATCATACACTGGAGCATCATCCATGGGGCCCATCATATACTGGAGCATCATATGGGGCCCATTATATATGGAGCATTATATAGGCCCATAATACACTGGAGCATCATCCATGGGGCCCATTATACACTGGAGCATTATAAATGGGGCCCATCATACACTGGAGCATCATATACGTGGCCCATCATACACTGGAGCATCATATGGGGCCCATTATATATGGAGCATTATATAGGCCCATCATACACTGGAGCATCATCCATGGGGCCCATCATAGACTGGAGCATCATATGGTGCCCATTATACTGTATATGGAGCATTATATAGGCCCATCATACACTGGAGCATCAGCCATGGGGCCCATCATATACTGAGCATCATATGGGGCCCATTATATATGGAGCTTTATGTAGGTGTTATGTTCTGCTACAAGCACTAAGGAAAGAAGGGATATCTGTCCCTACGATAGAACTAAGCTAGATCCCTATGATGTAACGGGGAACCTGATCCTGCGATCAGACCCGCTAAAGTCCTCAGCTAGTCTGTACGAAGACCTATAGATGCGAGGGAGGGATCCCTACAAGAACTAGGGACTGGGAGAAAAGGTGGACACCTCCTAACAAAGTTGTAGCAGTAAAGACAAACAAACAATGTAGAACATAGAGGTCTGAAGACCAAGCAAAACTAATTGAGTAAGGTAACAAAGCACCTGGCTAGCTTAAGAGTAGAAATTACAATGAAGTCCAGCAAAGCCAGAGGGCGGAGCAGGATTAAATAGGCAAAAAAGGTAATGTGACCAGCAAGATAGAACTCTCCTGTTAGGTTTTTTCTAACAGTACCCCCCCTTCTAAGAGGATCCTCCGGATCCCCTAGGCCCAGGCTTACCCGGAAACCTCTTGTGAAACGCTCTGACAAGTCTGGACGCAGAAACATCATCCGCCCTCACCCATGAGTTATCCTCGGGTCCAAAACCCTTCCAAACGACAAGATACTGCAAACTCTCTCTATACCGTCTAGAATTTAGGATGCGTGAAATTTCATATTCCCCGTCCTCCACCACCGGGGGGAACAGTGTCAGAGGCGTCTCCATCCGATACATCAGCTCTTTTCAACAGAGAAACATGAAACACCGGATTAATCTTCCAGGAGGTAGGAACCTCCAACCTAACAGCCGATTGGTTAACAACCTGAAGCACCTTAAAGGGCCCTACAAACTTGGGACCCAATTTTTTAGAAGGAATCCTCAACCTCAGATTCTTAGAGGATAACCAAACCATGTCACCAATAGCAAACAAAAACCTCTTGCGTTTCCTATCAAAGTACCTTTTAGATTTTCTGTTAGCCTCCTGAAGATTACCACCACATCCGTCCAAACTCTCTCCAAATCACCGGAAAAATTCTCCTCTTCAGGCACGGCCGATACCAATTTGGAGAATGACCCAAACGACGGATGTCTCCCAGTACAACAAAAAAAGGCGAACGACCAGCAGAAGAGGATATATGGTTGTTAAGAGCAAATTCAGCAAGTGGCAGAAACTCAGACCACCCCTCTTGATTGTCTGCCACAAAACAACGCAAGAACTGCTCACATCCTGGTTTTTCCTTTCTGTCTGGCCATTAGACTCAGGATGATATCCGGATGAAAACGACAAATGAACTCCCAACCTGTCACAAAAGGCGCGCCAAAAACGAGCCACGAACTGAGGTCCCCTATCAGAAACAATGTCAGTAGGAACGCCATGTAGTCTGACAATTTCCTTGTCAAAGGCCTTAGCGAGAGTCTTAGCGCAGGGCAGTTTCCAGTATCTCATCGCTTGGAAGGGTTTTGGACCCGAGGATAACTCATGGGTGAGGGCGGATGATGTTTCTGCATCCAGACTTGTCAGAGCGTTTCACAAGAGGTTTCCTGGTAAGCCTGGGCCTAGAGGATCCGGAGGATTCTCTTAGAAGGGGGGGTACTGTTAGAACTCTCATTAACCCTTGCACGCAGTCTCCTATCCACCCGTATAGCTAATTGCATAGCCTCCTGCAAGTTACCAGGTATGGGATAAGCAATCAGCAAATCTTTAACCCTTTCACCTAGCCCTGCAAGAAACAAACTTTTCAAAGCAGAATCGTTCCACCCCACCTGAATAGACCACCGACGGAAGTGAGTACAAATATTTTTCCACATTACCTGTTCCCTGCCTCAAACGTCTCAATTCTGTCTCAGTTGATGAGACACGATCAGGATTCATCATACAATAACCCCAAAGCAGAAAAAAAACTATCCACCGATCTAAAGCATGGATCACTAGGTTGCAGAGAAAAGGCCCATTCCTGAGGTTCTTTGCGCAAAAGTGACATTATGAACCCTATGCGCTGCGAATCATCACCAGAGGATCTGGGTCTCAAACAAAAATACAACAAACAAGCATTTTTAAAAGAAGAAAAATATTGTTGTTCACCAAAAAATAAATCAGGCAAACTCACGTGTTGCTGGAGCTCGACCACCTCCAGAGAGAGTCCCTGCAGGCGTTGAGCCAAGTCCTGAACCGACACCATGATGGAAACTGGAAATCTTTCCTTAGAGATTTTTTTTTTTTTTTGGGCTGGACTTACTGTTATGTTCTGCTACAAGCACTAAGGAAAGAAGGGATATCTGTCCCTATGATAGAACTAAGCTAGATCCCTACGATGTAACGGGGAACCTGATCCTGCGATCAGACCCGCTAAAGTCCTCAGCTAGTCTGTACAAAGACTATAGATGCGAGAAAGGGATCCCTACAAGAACTAGGGACTGGGAGAAAAGGTGGACACCTCCTAACAGAAGTTGTAGCAGTAAAGACAAACAAACAACGTAGAACATAGAGGTCCGAAGACCAAGCAAAACTAATTGAGTAAGGTAACAAAGCACCTGGCTAGCTTAAGAGTAGAAATTACAATGAAGTCCAGCAAAGCCAGAAGGGCGGAGCAGGATTAAATAGGCAAAAAGGTCATGTGACCAGCAAGATAGAAAAAACCTAACAGGAGAGTTCTAACAGTAGGCCCATCATACACTGGAGCATCATCCATGGGGCCATTCATACACTGGAGCATTATATAATGGGGCCCATCATATACGGGGCCCATTATACACTGGAGCATCATATGGGGCCCACTATATATGGAGCATTATATAGGCCCATCATACACTGGAGCATCATCAATGGGGCCCATCATATACTAGAGCATCATATGGGGTTCATTATTTAGGGACATCATATAGGGTATGGAGCAATCATATGGAGCACATATGTGGCCTATTCTGTATGGAGCATTATATGGAGCCCATTCTGTATGGAGCAATATATGGGGCCCATCATATACTGTATGGAGCTTTATATGCGACTCATTATACTGTATGGAGTAATACGTGGGGCTCATTATACTCTATGGGGACCGTCCTATACTGTATGGCACATTATATTGGACCATCATATACTGTAGCATTATGTGGAGCTCATCATACACTGTATGGAACATTATATGGGACCAATTATGTATGGAGCAATATATGGGCTCATTATTCTGTATGGCGCACAATGTGGTGGCCAAAATACTGTATGGAGGAATATACTGTCCGGTTTTTGAGCTATTGTAGATTTTAAAATAGATATCAGTCATGTAATGTAAGAAGTGAAGTATTTGGCATTGTACTATACCTATATTTCTCTGCCGTATCGGAGCATCATTAATTGTGGTATGTGTTAAGGGGCCCACTGAGACTCTTGGCCCAGAGCCCATGAAAACCTGGAGCCAGCCCTGCCCCCCCACAACTTTAGCCAAATAACCCCCAGTTTTTCAATGCGTTACTATTATAAAGTAAATTAAGGTTGACAAGCTTAAGTAATAAGAATTGATGTAATTGGCATTGAAATGGGCACTGTAGGTGTGTTTACTGTCCTCCACTCCCTGCTGACTTTGCTTCCCCATTGACTTGCATTGGGTTTAGTGTTTCAGTCGGACCTTCAACTTTTAGTCGGCCGATTTCGTTTGACTCGACTTTTGTGAAAGTTGGGTGGTCCGAAACCCGACTTGACCCTCCCGGAGGCAAAGTCACCCATCTCTAATGTTTGCAAAGTGCGCCATTTGGATACCAGGATACCAAAGGTGCACTCCACAGTTCTTCGGGCACTGGTCAGTCTGTAGTTAAAGATCCTTTTAGTATGGTCCAAGTCCCGACTGGAGTATGGTTTCAGGAGGTTGGCACACATCTGAAAGGCCTCATCCCCAACCACAACAAACAGCATTGCAGGTCCTTCAGTGTGGGAAGAGGTTGTGGCTGTGGGAAATTGAAATTATTCCGATATAAGCGTTGGCCCATGTCCCATTCTTTAAATGTTCTTGAATCATTAGCACGTCCAAATGATCTGATGTCCACTGCCACAAGGCTGCAGTCCGCACCTGCAATGGCCATGAGCACTTTTGAAAAATATTTTTTTATAATTGAAGTACTCAGATCCAGTTTTTGCCGGTTTGGTAATCCGGATATGCTTGCCATCCACTACTCCAATACAGTTGGGAAAATCACAAAGTTCCTGGAATTTTTCTGCTTTGGCCTTCCATAATTCCGTGGTGGGTACAGGTAAAAATTCTTCCCTAATTCTTCCCTAAGAACGTCCCATAAAGCTCGGCAGATGTGTGCTACAATCCCAGAAAGTGTTGAAATTCCAATCTGGAACTGAAAATGGAGCGATGTTAAGGTCTCTCCGTAGCAAGGAATCTAATAAACAGAGAATTAAACTCAGGAGCGCTTCAACGGATCCTAGCAATTCTGAGACTGTTTTTTATGACATATTGGGCTCATGTTAGTGGTAAATTTAGGTCGATAATTTTTTCATTTATTTGTGAATAAATGGAAAATTTGGTGAAATTTTGAAAATTTTGCAATTTTCAAATTTTGAATTTTTATTCTGTTAAACCAGAGAGTTATGTGACACAAAATAGTTAATAAATAACATTTCCCACGTGTCTACTTTACATCAGCACAATTTTGTAAACAAAATTATTTTTTGTTAGGAAGTTATAAGGGTTAAAAGTTGACCAGCGATTTCTCATTTTTACAGCAAAATTCTATATGGTAGAAAATACCCAAAAGTGACACCATTATAAAAACTGCACCCCTCAAGCTACTCAAAACTACATTCAAGAAGATTATTAACCCTTCAGGTGCTTCACAGGAACTAAAGCAACGTGGAAGGAAAAAAATGGACATTTTAATTTTTCCAACAAAAATTTTATTTAGCATCAATTTTTTCATTTTTGCATGGGCAACAGGATAAAATGGATCCTAAAATTTGTTGGGCAATTTCTCCTGAGTACACAGGTACCTCATATGTGGTCATAAACCACTGTTTGGGCACATGGCAGGGCTCAGAAGGGAAGGAGCGCCATTTGACTTTTTAAATGGAAAATATGCTGGAATATTTAGCGGTTGCCATGTCACATTTGGAGAGTCCCTGTGTGCCTAAACATTGGAGCTCCCCAACAAGTGACCCCATTTTGGAAACTAGACCCCCCAAGGAACTTATCTAGATGCATAGTGAGCAGATTGATAAAAATTAACTTTTATTCGTATAATTAAAAAACCCAAAGTGCCAAAAACGTGCCAAACGAAAAAAACCCAAGGGGTGTATGTGAGTGAGGAAAAAGAACAAAAGAAAAAAGGTTAAAAATTGAACCACTGATTAAATAAAAAGCTGAATTAGATCTAAGCAATGAGATCGCTTAATGCCTTTATGCTCCTATTCACTTTCTTCAGATATAACCATCCTATTACTTATTGCAGAACATATTGGCTGCTTTATAGATGGAGCATATATGGTGGATTCAGCTTCCATGTGGCTGGGGGAAGGTTATTTCTCTATGTCAATCTTGTAATATATATACACACAAGTCCGATATGAAATAAACAGGAAACTTATATAGTGTAAAGATTGAAAAACCCCCTTATACAATAACCTCATGCGCTGAGTATTTTATATATGTGAGCATGGGTTCAAACATATATGTACATATTATCAGTGGTTCAACATTTGCTCCTATATAAATTGGAGTCATGTATATGCATGTCCTGTCATAAATGTACGCCTCCGATACAGACCATCATAAACCCAGCCTAGGAGCCCCAGAGTTATGTGTACTCTGTATTCAAACGGTCTCACTGTGGGTATTTTTGATTCATATGATATCATCTGCATCGTTGTATTGTAGGCATAGATGCTGATTCAGCCTGGGGGAGACTTTCATTAGCCATTTAGGTCAGTCGGTCTCTACCCCTCTGGCTCTCCAATTTGTTACCATCTTTTCAGTTAGCCATTAAAGGTATCAACCACCGAGGACTCTCAAGTCTAAATATTTTTCTACAATACAACGATGCAGATGAGTATCATATGAATCAAAAATACCACAGTGAGACCGTTTGAATACAGAGTACACATAACTCTGGGGCTCCTAGGCTGGGTTTATGATGGTCTGTATCGGAGGCGTACATTTATGACAGGACTTTGGGTTTTTTGACATATCAGCCTCTGCTTATTCAATGCATAGTGAGCACTTTGAACCCCAAAGGTGCTTCACAAATTGATCCGTAAAAAAAAAAAAATACTTTTTTTTGACAAAAATTTTATTTTAGCCTCAGTTTTTTTCATTTTCACATTTGCAACAGGATAAAATGGCTCCTAAAATTTGTTGGGCAATTTCTCCTGAGTACACAGATACCTCATATGTGGTCATAAACCACTGTTTTGGGCGCACGTAGGGCTCAGAAGGGAAGGAGCGCCATTTGACTTTTTGAATGGAAAATTAGCTCCAATCGTTAGCGGACACCATGACGCATTTGGAGAGCCCCTGTGTGCCTAAACAGTGAAAAACCCCCACATGTGACACGATTTTGGAAACTAAACCTCTTAAGGAACTTATCTAGATTTGTTGTGAGCACTCTGAACCCCCAAGTGCTTCACAGAAGTTTATAACGCAGAGCAGTGAAAATAAAAAAATCATTTTTTCCTCAAAAATGATTTTTTAGCCCACTTATTTTTTATTTTCACAAGGGGAACAGGAGAAATTGGACCACAAAAGTTGTTGTGCAATTTGTCCTGAGTACACCAATACCCCATATGTGGGGGGAACCACTGTTTTTGTTGCATGGGAGAGCTCAGAAGGGAAGGAGCGCCATTTGGAATGCAGGCTTGATGGAATGTTCTGCGGGCGTCATGATGCGTTTGCAGAGCCTGATGTGCCTAAACAGTAGAAACCCCCACAAGTGACCCCATTTGGAAACTATTACCCCCAAGGAGCTTATCTAGATGTGTAAATGAGCACTTTGAACCCCCAAGTGCTTCATAGAAGTTTTTAAACCAGAGCAGTGAAAATAAAAAAATCATTTTTATTTCTTAAAAAATCATTTTTAGCCCTTCTATTTTTTATTTTCCCAAGGGTAACAGGATAAATTGGACGCCAAAAGTTTTCCAGTTTTTCCTGAGTACGCTGGTGCCCCATATGTGCGGGGGGAACCACTGTTGGGCGCAGGCAGGGCTCAGAAGGGAAGGAGCGCATTTGAATTTTTTTAATGGAAAATTAGCTCCAATCGTTAGCGGACACCATGTCATGTTTGGAGAGCCCTTGTGTGCCTAAACTTTGGAACTCCCCCACAAATGACCCCATTTTGGAAACAAGAACCCCCTAAGGAACTTATCTAGATGCACCAGTGAGCACTTTAAACCCCCCAGGTGCTATACAGAAGTTTATAACGCAGAGCCTGAAAAAAAAAAAATCATTTTTTTTTCTCAAAAAATGATTTTTTTAGCCCCCTATTTTTATTTTCACATTGGTTACAGGAGAAATTGGACCCCAAAAGTTGTTGTCCAGTTTGTCCTGAGTACGTTGGCACCCCATATGTGGGGGGTAATCACTGTTTGGGCATGTAGAGACGCTTTGAAATGCCGACTTGATGGAATGGTTTGCGGGCATCTTGTTACGTTTGCAGAGCCCCTGATGTGCCTAAACGGTAGAAACCCCCACAAGTGACCCCATTTTGAAAAACTAGACCCCAAGGAACTTATCCAGATGTGTGGTGAGCACCTTGAACCCCCACATGCTTTACAAAAGTTTATAATGCAGAGCCGTAAAAAAAAAAAAACATTTTTTTCCTCAAAAAACTGTTTTTTTTTAACCCACAATTTTTTATTTTCACAAGGGTAACAGGAAGAATTGGACCCCAAAGTTTTTTGTACAATTTGTCCTGAGTACACTGGATCCCATATGTGGGGGAGAACCACTGTTCGGGCACACATGGGACTTGGAAGGGAGTAGTGATGTTTTGAAATGCTGACTTTGATGGAATGGTCTGCGGGCATCATGTTGCGTTTGCAGAGCCCTGATGTGCCTAAACAGTAGAAACTCCCCACAATGACCCCAATTTGGAAACTAGACAATGCACGGAACTTATCTAGATGTGCGGTGAGCACTTTGAACCCCCAAGGGCTACACAGAAGTTTATAACGCCCGGGCATGAAAATAAAAAAATCATTTTTTTTTCCACAAACATATCTTTAGTCCCCAATTTTTTTTATTTTCCCAAGGGTAACAGGAGAAATTAAACCCCAAAAGATGTTGTCCAAATTGTCCTGAGTACGCTGATATCCCATATGTGAGAGAAAACTACTGTATGGGCACACGTCAGGGCTCGGAAGGGAAGTAGTGACGTTTTGAAATGCCGATTTATGGAATGGGTCTACGGGCGTCATGTTACGTTTGCAGAGTCCCTGATGTGCCTAAACAGTAGAAACCCCCCCAAGTGACCCCATATTGGAAATTAGATCCCCCAAGGAAACTCCTCTAGATGTGTGGTGAGCACTTTGAATCTCCAAGTTCTTCACAGAAGTACATAACGCAGAGCTGTGAAATTAAAAAATTTAAATTTTTTTTTACAAAAATAATTTTTTTTAGTCCCCAATTTTTTTCCCAAGGGTAACAGGAGAAATTAGACCCCCAAAATTGTTGTGCTTTTTTCCTGAGTACGCTGATACCCATATGTGGGGTAAACCACTGTTTGGGCACACGTCAGGGCTCGGAATAAAGGGAGCACTGTTTGACTTTTTAAATGCAAAATTTGCGGGAAATCAATAGTGGCGCAATGTCGTCTATGGACACCCCCTGATGTGCCTAAATAGTGGAAACCCCTCAATTCTAAACTCCAACCCTAACCACAACACACCTCTAAACCCCAACCCTAACCCATCACATCCCTAACCCTAATCCAAATCCTAACCATAACCCTAACCCCAACACATCCCTAACCCCAATCCAACTCTAACCATAACCCTAACCCCAAGCCTAACTCTAATCCCAACGCTAACCACAAAACACCCCTAACACTTATCCTAACTCTAACCCTAACCACAAACCTAACCTAATCTCACCCTAACCCTAATTCCAACCATA
>JARQOD010000002.1:385950005-386004005 GCA_033576555.1 Oophaga sylvatica | reverse complement strand
AGCCTTCCAGGCCTTCTGGAGCCAGACGATGACCAGGCTCAACACCTCCTGCCTTAGGTGCCATTGGGCTTTTGGCACTACCAGCAGATGCACCACCACCATCATTCCCAGCTGGCCCCCCCGCCCACGTCCGCGGCCTCTTCCACCATACTTCCTCATGTTTGGGAAAATGTACCAAAAATACCAGCAGATATTTGGTACTGTATGAGGAGCGTACAGCTGTATGTGGTGTAGGGGAAAATTGCAATCTCTGTATATATTTCCGGAGTCACACACAGAGAGTTAGCATGTATTTGTCCGTGATAACAGCCGGTACACGGTAGTGTGTGAGGAGCGTACAGCTCTATACAGTGTGGGAAAAAATGAACGGTCGGTAAGTGTGCAGAAAAAAAAAGAATAAAAGTATTAGTGCTGTGTAAAAAGCAGTCTGCACAGCAGTGTACACACAGCAATACAGCTATCAGGCAGCCTAATAACCAGCGCTGCTGCACACAAGAAAATCCTCCCCTGTCAGTGCACACTAATTGAACAGCACAATTGCTATCAGCACAAGCACAGAAGAACTTCTCTTTCCTGCCTAAGTCTCTCTCTACTGTTAATATTGGCAGAAGTAAAATGGAGGTCGGCGCTCAGGACTTTTATAGACACTATGACGCCCCCCAAAGCAAGCCAATCACTGCAATTCCCTTCTCTAAGATGGTGGTGGACGCTGCACATGTCATCTCGTTGTCCACAGAGTACGTCCTTGCTCATTGGCTGAAAAAAGGCACCTGCAAGCATTATGGGAAAACCGACTTGGGCGCTTGGGTCGACGACAGCATGGCCAACTGCACGTTATGGTGGGGTTTCTGCCATGAAACCCGACTTTGGCGAAAGTCGGCGACTTTTGAATCTGACCGACCTGTTTCGCTCAACTCTACTCAGGAGCCTGCACAGTTGGACCCTTCTGGTGCGATCCCTCAGGAGTCAGCCACCAAGGGACACTTCGACCGCCCCGGCCCATCTGCGTCTTCCCAGCCTTCCCTCACATCTGATCCCTCTGTCCCATCCACCAGCCTTTTCCGACTGCGTTGCATTAATCTGTTGGTGAGGATATAGCTTTTCCTTTACCCCACCCCTCTGCCGCTGCCACCTCTAGTACACCTGTGGGTACTGGGCGGCAGAGCCAGAGGGGTCAAGAAAAGAGCTATGCGCCCGAGTTCTTGCATCTGAATGCATCCTTCCAGAACTGTCTGAAACTGTTGTCTGAGCAAATGGCCGCAGGATTTATTATGCTCAACAGTATTCTGGAGTTGAAAACACTTCTGCTTAGGATGCATTCAGATGCAAGTAGATCTCCAAACCACACCTTTTTCTGGTCTGTAGTCGAGCGCATGGATACGCTATCTCCTGACCAACAGATGCATATAATGCAATCGTGCCACTCTGCTCTAGCGCAGGTTAGCTCCCAAGCTCCTCCACCCACACCTGCCCCCCCTCCAGCCACTGTCCCTCCTCCCCCTCTATGCAGTACCAGCAACCTGCCCCGTACCAACATCCTTCCCCGTACCAACATACCACCCCGTACCACTTCCCAACTACATCATCAGCGCCTCCAGTCCCTGCACAACCCTCCTCTCCACCACCCACCACCTCTTCTGCCTCCCACATGTCCACCCGTTCTCTTTCTTTCTCCACTCCTTCACCTGTTTTACCTACTGATCCTTCCACACCACCATCCCATTCCTCTCTCCACACTCCCAATGTCGAAGTGTACCAAACTGACAGCCCCTCCAGCATTATCTCCACCCCACACTATGTAAATTTATAAAAAAAAAAATTTCATATAAAATGTTTTCCATGTAATAAAAATTATTACTATTGTGTAAATAGAATCACAATTTGTTGGTTCAAAATTTTGTCTTTAATTTATTTATAAGGTTAAATATGTTTCAAACACAGTAAAATACTGTGGTTAACGAAGGTAAAACTGATTGAGTATACACAACCAGGTACACAACTTTGGGTAAAAGGTAAAATACTTTAGGTAATACACAACAAGGTACACAATGTGGGTATAAAAGGTAAAATACTGTGGGTACAGAAGGTAAATGACTTTTGGCTACAAGGTCCCAGAGCAATTTTTCAAACTCTCTCATCCTGCCAGTCTATTCTTCCTTCAGGTGAAATAAAGTATTCTGCAAATTTGTCCCTCATTCTGGAAACTGCCACAGAACTTCTATATGTAATGTGCTGGTAATCATGCAAAGTGGTTTCTTCAGAGTGGTCATCAATGGAAATCTGTTCCTTGCATATAACAAAATTGTACAGGACCACACAAGCTTTGACCACCTCTTCCACAGTTTCTGTCTTGAGGTTGATAGTGGTCAATAGAACACGCCATTTGGCTGTCAGAATACAAAAAGCGCACTCCACCATTCTTTGTGCTCATGTGAGGCTATAATTAAAAATTCTTTTAGTTGGTGTCAATCCACTGCTGGAGTATGGTTTCAGCAGGTGTTCTGATAGCTGAAAGGCTTCATCCCCTACACAAACAAATGGCATTGGTGGCCCTGGTGTTTCAGGCAGCGGTCTAGGGGGTGGGAATTGGAAGGTGTTTCCATAGAGATGACGCCCCATTGCTGACAATTTGAATACTTGGGAATCATTGGAGCGGCCATAGGCCCCAATATCAACCGCTATAAATTTGTATTCAGCAATGGCCATGAGCACAATGGAGAAATATTTTTTATAATTAAAATATTCGGATCCAGATCCAGCAGGTTTGACAATGCGGATATGTTTCCCGTTCACTGCACCCAAGCAATTTGGAAACTGACAAAATTATCAGCAATTTCCAGCCAACTCTCCGTTGTGGGATGTGGTATAAACTCACTATGTAAAGAGTCCCAAAGTACACGGCATGTGTGCTTCACAATTACAGAGATGGTGGAAATCTCAAGTCTGAACTGGAAATGATGTGACAAAAGGGTTTCTCCACTTGCAAGAAATCTGTGAATAAAAATAAGGTGACAAATGAGTTCAGAATAACAGCAATAACATAACAGTTTAAGTCAGCTTTAACAGTTGGAGATACTATAAAAAAAATTATTACAAACTACCAGCAACAACATAACAGTTACAAGTGTGCTCTAAAACAAGGAGATCCAATAAATATGGCTTACCGAAGTGTCACCATCAGACGCTCCGCCGGTGAAATGGAGAAGCGGCAATATGTGTCACTTCTTCTGATGAGGTGTCCAATTCATTGCACCAATAAATCAAAGCTCCATTTTCATCCGAACATATGAGAAAATTATTCAGGGTTTCCTCGTAGCTCCATGTATAGTGTAGAATACACCCCACTTGTCATTCTCTGGGCTGTGATGGGGTGGATCCACAAACGTCGTCAGCGCTGATGCATGATGCGCTGCTGTCTCTCTCGCTCCTTCTCCAGAACAATCGCTTTCAAACGATTCTCCTCAACAGTGAAATCCACATAATTCTTCACAATGTTTGCTATCACGCCATCCATCTTTGCCAGCCACTTACTCTTCTCTCCAATCTGCACTTGCTCCTCTACAACCTGTCAAAGATGGGCTGTAGGAACACTGTATATTCAGGTTTTCAGTAGCCAATCACGTTTGAGAGGCAATTTTAGAAACCGATCTGTCGTAATCCGTTGAAAAACGGATAAAAAACGGACGAAACAGGTGAAACCGATCAGGCTTTTAGCCGGATGCGGTAGATGGATCTGGCAAAAAAAAACGGATCCGTTTCATCCGTTTTTACACAATTTGAGCCGGATCCGGTGCTCTGGCGCGACGCCAGATCTTGCCTGATGGCAAAAATCTGATGTGTGTAAGTAGCCTATGCAGGCCAGAGTTTTCAAGTAACATGGGAAAGAAAAAGGATATTTCTGCAGCTGAAAGCATCAAATAGTGCAATGTCTTGATCAAGGGATGAAAGCATTAGATATTTCCCGAAAACTTAAGCGTGATCATCGTACTGTTAAGAGATTTGTGGCTGATTCTGAGCACAGACGTGTTCATGCTGATAAGGCAGAATGAGGAAGGTTTCTGCCAGGCAAGTTCATCGGATTAAGAGAGCAGCTGCTAAAAAGCCATTGTAAACCAGCAAACAGATATTTGAAGTTGCTGGTGCCTCTGAAGTCCCTCGAACCTCAAGGTGTAAGATCCTTCAAAGGTTTGCTGTGGTGCATAAACCTACTATTTGGCCACCCCTAAACAGTGCTCACAAGCAGAAACGGTTGCAGTGGGCCCAGACATACATGAAGACTAATTTTCAAACAGTCTTGTTTACTGATGAGTGTCGAGCAACCATGGATGGTCCAGATGGATGGAGTAGTGGATGGTTGGTGGATGGCCACCATGTCCCAACAAGGCTGCGACGTCAACAAGGAGGTGAAAGAGTCATGATTTGGGCCAGAATCATGGGGAAACAGCTGGTAGGGCCCTTTAAGGTTCCTGAAGGTGTGAAAATGACCTCTGCAAAGTATATAGAGTTTCTGACTGACAACTTTCTTCCACGGTATAAAAAGCAGAAACGTCCCTTCAGGAGCAAAATCATCTTCATGCATGACAATGCACCATGTCATGCTGCAAAGAATACCTCTGAGTCATTGGCTGGTGTGGGCATAAAAGGAGATAAACTCATGGTGTGGCCACCATCTTCCCCTGACCTCAACCCTATAGAGAACCTTTGGAGCATCGTCAAGCAAAAGATCTATGAGGGTGGGAGGCAGTTAACATCAAAACAGCAGCTCTGGGAGGCTATTCTGACTTCATGCAAACAAATACAAGCAGAAACTCTCCAAAACTCACAAGTTCAATGGATGCAAGAATTGTGAAGGTGATATCAAAGAAGGGTTCCTATGTTAACATGTAACTTGGCCTGTTAGGATGTTTTGGAGTTAAATAGCTTTTTTGTTCAGTGAATGTGACCTCCTAATGCTGCAAATTCCACAAATGAGCATTTTCAGTTCTTTAAAACATATCAAATGTTTAGAAATTCTACTGTGCCTAATAATTTGGAACAGTGCATTTTGAGTTTTTATTCATTTTGGAGATTATACTATTCTCATTGGGAGGTTTCTTCAATAAAATTCGATGTATACTCTAATGGGTGATGACTTTTATTAGACTGACTGTCATTTTCACCGACTACTTAGGAAAATCAGAGAAAAATATCATTTGCATAATAATTTGGAACATGGTGTATATATAGGTTAATTAGAAAATAGCTGTCGATTCCAGATAACCAAATGGTGGAGCAGATGTTTCCCTTCCTATGGCCGATGTCACACTTGCGAGTGTGATGCAAGAAACCCGCATCAACACCCGGCACTCGGACCAGAGTGTGCAGGTGCATAGAAATACATGCAGCCGCATGCTCCGGTCCGAGTGCCAGCAGCAGTCTCGGGTGTTGTGAATACTCTGGAGGCAACTTCGGAGTTGGGGCTCCCTCCGGTGGTTGCTGAGGGTAATGAACCAATTGCTGAATGGCCTTCAGCTGGGTATGAATGGTCTGATATAAGTGACCTGAACTCCCAGCAGCCTTGCCGGTAATCAATTGTTCTTCCAGGTCTTGCTTGGAGCTCAGCTTGCATTCCTGCTTTGATTCAGATAAGTGATTTGCTGGTTTTTTTCCCCTGGTTGGATTTTCCTAGCTGGTTCGCTGCCTTGCAGTGGACTTCAGCCTGATCCCTTTTGGGGCCTGGCGCTGCAATTGTGCTCAGTTTGTGTTTGCATTTTTGCTCTGTTCCTATGTCACTTTTTATTTGCTGAATTGCTGTGTGTTACACCAGAGATCTGATTTAGGTGGTAGAGATCGTGTGATCTCAGGTTTTTTGTTAATCAGAAGTGTTGGTATTTTTGTCAGGGTTTTTTTTGGGTTGCAGTCAAAACTCTTTCCTATACTTTTCTATCTAGACAGATTGGGCCCCAGCGTTTGCGCATTCTATTTTCTGTCTGTGTTCGTATTTTCTTCTTGTCTAACCGCCATTACATGTTTGGGGGCTTCCTATTTCTTTGGGGATTCTGCTACGGGGCAGATAGCTTTCATCTTTCTGCCTTTAGGTGTAGCTATCTCTCCGGCTGTGATGAGGCGTCTAGGATCACCGTAGGTACGCTCCATGGCTACTTCTAGTGTTGCGGTTAGTTTAGGGTCCTGCAATCCAATAGTTTCCAGCCTCTCTGGTGCATTGCTTCTTTGGCTATTTTTTGCAATTCCTCCTCAGCTACCGAAACATAACAGTATTACCGGCCAAACTGAAAATTATATGGTACTCAACAGAAGGGAAAAATAGTAAAACGAAAAAGAAAATAGGGAGTTGTCAGAATTTTTTTTTTTCTGTTTGTTGCATTTTTTCCCTCTTTTTCTCTGGGTGCTGAGGAGGATTTTTTTTTCATCAATGGAGTTTGCACAGTTGTCTGGCCGTGTGGAGCAGCTTGCCACTGAGGTTCAGAGTATTGCTACCTATCTTGCTAGGTTGCCAGTTGTGGAACCTAGGATCCCCATACCAGATTTATTTTTGGGGGATTGGTCTAAATTTCTGAATTTCAAAAATAACTGTAAGTTGTTTTTTGCCTTAAAGCCTAAGTCCTCAGGGAACGCAGCACAGCAGGTTCAAATTGTCATCTCTCTGCTGGACGGCGACCCTCAGGATTGGGCTTTTTCCCTGACACCTGGGGATCCTGTTTTGAAATGATGTTGATGTATTTTTTCAGGCTCTGGGGTTATTGTATGATGAACCTAATGTCACTGATCAAGCTGAAAAGACCTTGTTGGCATTAAATCAGGGTCGTGAAGACGCTGAACTGTACTGTCAGAAATTTCGAAAGTGGGCAGTCCTGACCAAATGGAATGATGATGCTTTGGCAGCCCTTTTTCGGAAGGGTCTGTCAGAAAATGTAAAGGACGTTATGGTGGGATTCCCTGTTCCCTCTGGTCTCAATGATTCTATGTCTTTGGCTATTCAAATTGACAGACGTTTGCATGAGCGCAGATGTATGCGTGAGATAGTGTTGCCTTGTGAGCCTCCTGAGCCATGCAGTGTGATGGAGTGACTTCTGGGGCTCAGCGTCATAAGTTTTGAAAGCACAATGGGTTATGTTTCTACTGTGGTGACGCTTCTCATGCTATTTCCGTCTGCCCTAAGCGGGGAAGACGTTTTGCGCCCTCAGTTGTCTTAGGTAGTGTTCAGACTAAATTTCTGTTGACTGTTACCCTGATTTGCTCCCTGTCCACATTTTCAGCTCAGGCTTTTGTGGATTCAGGAGCAGCTATTAACCTGATGGATTTTGACTTTGCCAAACATTGTGGGTTTCCCATGATACCCCTGTGGAAGTCTATTCCTTTACTGGGCATTGATTCTACCCCTTTGGCAGAGAATAAACCCATTTTCTACTCAGATGATAATGAGGGTTGAACCAGATCATCAGGAGAGTTGCAAATTTCTGGTGTTGCATAATCTGCATGACATTATTGTACTGGGTTTCCCTTGGTTACAGACTCATAATCCTGTTTTGGATTGGAAATCTGTGTCTGTGACCAGTTGGGGCTGCCAATGTGTTAATACTGACACTGTTTTTTCTGCCTCTCCCCAGTCTCAGGATGTCCCTGACTTTTCGACTGATTTTTCGGATGTGTTTAGTGAGAGTAAGTCTGCATCCTTACCTCCTCACAGAAGCTACGACTGCGCTATTGAGTTAGTGCCTGGTGGTAAATTTCCCAAAGGTCGTCTTTTTAATTTATCTGTACCTAAACACGATGCTATGCGATCTTATATCAAGGAGTCTTTGGAGAAGGGTTATATCAGACCATCCTCTTCACCCTTGGGCGCCGGTTTTTTCTTTGTGGCCAAGAAGGATGGTTCATTGAGGCCGTGTATTGACTATCGCCTCCTGAATAAAATCACTGTTAAATATCAATAGCCGTTACCCTTGATTTCTAACTTATTTTCCAGAGTGAAAAGTGCTATTTGGGTTACCAAGCTTGACCTCAGGGGGGCGTATAACCTTATTCGCATTAAGCACGGGGATGAATGGAAGACGGCGTTTAATACCCCAGAGGGGCATTTTGAGTACCTAGTGATGCCTTTTGGGCTTACTAATGCCCCTTCCGTCTTCCAATCCTTCATGAATGATATTTTCAGGGATTTTGTGGATAAATTTCTGATCGTTTATTTGGATGATATCTTGATTTTTTTCCAACGACTGGGACTCTCATGTAAAATATGTTTGGACTGTGTTCCAGATTTTGAGAGAGAATGCACTGTATGTGAAGGGATCAAAGTGTCTTTTTGGCGTACAGAAGATCTCATTACTGGGATTCATTTTGTCTCCGTCTGTTATTGAAATGGACCCGGTCAAGGTTCAGGCCATCTGTGATTGGGTTTAACCTACTACATTGAAGGCTCGTCAGAGATTTTTGGGTTTTGCCAATTTTATCGTAAATTTATTGGTAATTTCTCCGGTATTGTTAAACCATTGACTGATTTAACCAAAAAGGGTTCCGATGTGGTGAATTGGCCTCCTGAGGCAGTTTCTGCGTTACAGGAACTTAAGCAGAGATTCATTTTTGCTCCTGTTCTACGGCAGCCTGATGTTTCTCTGCCGTTTCAGGTGGAGGTTGATGCTTCTGAGATTGGGGCAGGTGCCGTTTTGTCCCAAAGGGATCCAGAGACCTCTAAGAGTAACCCATGTGCCTTCTTCTCTCGAAAATTTTCTCCAACTGAACGTAACTATGACGTGGGTAATCGGGAGTTATTGGCCATGAAGTGGGCCTTTGAAGAGTGGAGACATTGGCTGGAAGGAGCCAAACATCAGGTGGTGGTCCTCACGGACCATAAGAACCTGGTTTATCTTGAATCAGCCAAGCGACTTAATCCTAGACAGGCCAGGTGGGCCTTGTCTTTCACAGTTTCAATTTTGTGGTTTCTTTTCTTCCGGACACTAAGAATGTTAAGGCGGATGCCCTCTCGAGGAGTTTCTTTGCGGATTCTCCTGAGTTATCTGATCCTGGTGTTATTTTGAAAGAGGGTGTAGTTCTTTCTGCCATCTCGCCCAATTTGAGACTGGCTCTGGAGGGGTGTCAGGGGGATAAACCTGAACGCTGCCCTGTTGGGAATTTGTTTGTCCCAGACCAGTGGAAGAAGAGTGTGATGTCTGAGATTCATTGTTCCGCGTTGGCTGGTCATCCCGGGATTTTTAGTACCAGAGATTTGGTGAGTCAGTTCCATTGTGGCTACTCGCACGAAGGATCGTCCTGCGGATTGCACTTCCAGACTTCCTCGACCAGGTGAGTTATGCATTACTTACAGTGCTTGGCCAGTTTTAGTGAGTTATTTCGACTTGTCTCGTGCTCGTTTCTGGGAACTGTGCAGTTTTCTCCCGGCTGCAATTAATTATTTTTGATTGGTTTCCTTAAATCTCTGGTTGTCTGTGTTGGGAGATGCCAGTGAAATTCTTTATGCAGACCACAGATAGGATTGTATCTGTATAGACTTAAGTTAAAGAGCTCCTTAGTTGTTTTAAGCTCACCTTGCTTAGAGTTTAATATCCTAGATCATTTATGTTCCTTCTGTGTTTGAGTGTGTATGCAAGTCTGTGTTTTCTCCAGTCTGTCTTATATGTCTAATCTGTGTATTTAGCAGAGATCAGCCCATATCCCTTTGGTGGTAATCAGAATCCTTCTTAGGACTGATTACAGGGTTCAGGGACTGATAGGAGACAGGGTTAGGCTGGAGACTTGGACCTCTGAACCATTATCAGTTACCTCCAAGGTGAGGGATTAGTTAGGACCCCAGTTTAGGGTCAGGTTAGACCCCCGGTCCTCCTCTTTCCTGTGACATGTATCAAGTCCTCAAGATTAACCCTGAGTTCAACGGATATCGTGTCAGGTAAATCTATTCTATATTTACATGCTGATGTTGCTAATCTATATGTTGTATAGAGTGTTGTTCTTTTAAGAATAGTTTACTGACATCGTACACATATCATAAGACCCGCGTGACATTTTCACTGGCCCATAAAATTATTCCCAGTTGCCATGGATCCAGTAGCCCAGCTGGCTCTGCAGTTGCAGGGATTATCCATGGAGCTGACGGACATTAAGTCCAAAGTTTTGTCTCCCTCGGAGCAAACCAGATTTGAACCTAAAGTAGCTCTCCCGGACAGGTTCACTGGTGGGCGAGACAAATTTTTTACCTTCAGGGAAGCATGTAAATTGTATTTTCGGCTTCGGCCTCGATCATCAGGGAGTGAAGAGCAGAGAGTGGGAATTGTTATCTCGCTCCTACAAGGGGACCCTCAATCCTGGGCCTTCTCCTTCCTCCGGGATCCCCGGCTCTACAGTCAGTAGATCGATTTTTTACTGCCCTGGGTTTGGTATATGATGACCCAGATCGGGTCTCTCTTGCTGAGACAAAATTACGTAAGATACAGCAGGGAGATCGTCCGGCGGAGGAATTTGCTTCTGAGTTCCGTAGATGGGCCACAGATACTCAGTGGAATGACCCAGCTCTTAGGAGCCAGTTTTGTCATGGGCTTTCTGACAAATTAAAGGACGTTTTGGCTCAGTATGATTCTCCTCCATCACTGGAGCTGCTATGGCCCTAGCTATCCGTACTGATAGACGGCTCCGGAGAGGTGTGAGGTAACTCCACCCCCTGTTGTTACTCCACCTACTACTAAAGTCCCTTATGTTGAGGTTCCCCTTGTCTGTTCGAGGAGCCTATGCAGTTGGGAGGGACATCATTTCGTAGGAGGGGATTGGCGGTACGCCGCAGGACTAGAAGGTGTTTCTTCTGCGGGAAAGAGGGACATTTTGTTGGGGGATGTCCATCCCGTGCCTTGTTGAGCAAAAAGTCGCCGGAAAACTGTTAATCCCAGGTTGTGTGGTGGACGACAACCTGGGAGTATGTATTTCGTCCGCTAGTTCTTCTCAGTTCCTTGTACCAGTGGAGGTGGTGGTTGGTACGAGAGTGGAGAGATTTTCTGTTCTTCTTGATAGTGGGTCCGGGGCTAATCTGGTTGACGCTCAGTTTGCTCAGGCTCAAGGTATGCATCTGAGTGTATTGGTCAAACCGATCCCTATATTCTCCATTGACGCCAGGCCTCTCGGCCAAGGTAGCTTTGTTCATGAGGTTCATAACATTGACCTTCGGGTAGGGGCAATACATAGGGAACTATTATCTTGTTATGTGTTGGAGGTCTACCTACTCCTATTGTGTTGGGATTTCCTTGGTTGGTTAAACATAACCCTGTGATTAATTGGCAGTCCAGAGATATAAGCCAATGGGGGGAGTTTTGCAAAAGTAACTGCATGAACACAGTCATCAGTGCGGTCGTGCCTAGTACTTTGCCTCCTTTTTTGGAGGACTTTGGGGATGTGTTCTCTGAGGAGGGGTGTCAGGAGTTGCCTCCTCATCGCGTGTATGACTGCTCTATTAATTTACTTCCTGATGCTAAGTTACCTAAAGCTAGGTTATATAACCTTTCTGGTCCTGAGAGGCAGGCTATGAAAGATTATATTTCGGAAAGTCTGGCCAAAGGCATATTAGACCTTCATCTTCCCCAGTGGCCGCGGGTTCTTCTTTGTGAAGAAAAAAGATGGAGGCCTACGCCCTTGCTTGGATTTCCGCGAACTTAATCGGATTACTGTTCGAGATCCGTATCCACTCCCTCTGATTCCTGATCTCTTCAATCAAATTGTTGGCGCCAAATGGTTCTCTAAATTGGATCTCAGGGGGGCGTATAATCTGATTAGGATAAAAGAGGGGGATGAGTGGAAAACGGCGTTTAACACGCCGGAGGGACATTATGAGAACCTTGTCATGCCTTTTGGTCTGACTACTGCACCAGCAGTATTCCAACATTTTGTTAATGACATTTTTCGTCATCTGGTGGGGCTGTTTGTGGTCGTATATTTGGATGACATTTTAATTTACTCACCAGATCTTGTGTCTCACCAGGAGCATGTGAGACAGGTGTTGCAGATCTTGCGAGACAATAAACTATACGCCAAACTGGAAAAGTGTGTATTCGCCGTACAGGAACTTCAGTTTTTTGGGTTTCTTGGTGTCAGCCTCCGGTTTCCGTATGGACCCTGAAAAGGTGAGAGCAGTGCTTGAATGGGATCAGCCAGAGGATCTTAAGGCTCTGCAGCGTTTTCTGGGTTTGCTAACTACTACCGGAAATTTATTTGTAATTTCTCATCTGTTGTCAAACCTCTCACTGACATGACAAGAAAAGGACGGATTTTTCTAAATGGTCGGACAAAGCTTGCCAAGCTTTTTCCTCTTTGAAAAAATGTTTTGCTTCGGCACCCGTTCTCATCCAACCAGATGCATCACAGCCGTTCGTTGTGGAGGTGGACGCGTCTGACGTAGGGTGGGTGCAATATTGTCCCAGGTCCGTCCCCTGGTAAATGGCATCCGTGCGCTTTCTTTTCTAAAAAATTGTCGTCCGCCGAAAGGAATTATGATATCGGCAATAGGGAACTTTTGGCCATTAAGTTGGCTTTTGAAGAATGGCGTCACTTTTTGGAGGGGCAGTCCACCCGGTCACCGTCATTACTGATCACAAGAACCTGCTGTATTTGGAATCTGCTAAGCGTCTGAATTCCAGACAAGCTCGATGGTCGTTGTTTTTTACCAGGTTTAATTTTGTTGTCACTATATCGCCCTGGATCTAAGAATGTTAAGGCGGATGCCTTGTCTCGCAGTTTCCCAGGGGGCCCGGGGAAAATGGATGACCCGATTCCCATCCTTCAGGAGGGGTGGTAGTGTCGGCTGTATGTTCTGAGCTTGAGGAGGAGGTGTTAGAGGCTCAGGGGACGCCCCTGCAGGACCTCCAGGGAGACTGTTTGTCCCAAATCAGTTGAGACAAAAGGTTATTGAGGCACATCATAATTCTGCTTTAGCAGGACATCCAGGGAGTAAGGCTACTTTAGATCTCCTTTCTCGCCGGTTTTGGTGGCCTAACGTTAATAAAGATGTTTTAACTTTTGTCGCGTCCTGTGGGGTTTGTGCTCGCTCTAAGACCCCTCATACCCGTCCGTCTGGGACCCTCTTACCCTTGAAACTTCCGGAGCGTCCATGGACTCATTTGTCTATGGACTTCATCACGGACCTTCCTCAGTCGTCAGGGAAGACTGTCATACTGGTGGTTGTTGACAGGTTCAGTAAGATGGCACATTTCATTGCTCTTCCTGCCCTCCCTAATGCTAAAACTCTGGCGCAGGTGTTCATTGGGGAGATTGTGAGACTTCATGGGTTGCCTTCTGATGTGGTGTCAGATAGGGGTCTCAGTTTGTGTCCAAGTTTTGGAGGGCAATTTGTTTACGTCGGGGATGCAATTGTCATTTTCCTCGGCTTTTCATCCGCAGACCAATGGTCAGACAGAGCGTCTGAATCAAAGCCTAGAGACTTATCTTCGTGTTTTGTCTCAGAGAACCAGGAGGACTGGTCTTCTTTCTTGCCTCTGACAGAGTTCGCTCTTAACAACAGGCGGAGCGAGTCCACTGGTAAGTCCCCGTTTTTTGGGGCATATGGTTTTCATCCCCAGTTTTGTACATTCAATGGGGGGGGCCCTTCTGGGGTTCCTGAGGAGGAGCGTTTCTCGTCGTCACTTGCTTCAATGTGGAGAGGTGTATTGAATAATCTGAGTGCTATGGGGAACCGTTATAAACGTATGGCTGATAGGAGGAGAGTTTCTGGTCCAGATCTTAATGTGAACGATCTGGTATGGTTGTCTACCAGGAATATAAAACTTAAAGTTCCCTCCTGGAAGCTGGGCCCCAGATTCATCGGGCCGTACAGGATCAGTTCCATAATTAATCCTGTGGCATTTCGTCTGGACCTCCCTCCTACGTTTAAAATTCATAATGTGTTCCACAAGTCATTACTTAAGAGGTACGTGGCACCAGTCATACCATCACCTCTACCTCCTCCTCCAGTGGTGGTCAATGGTAACTTGGAGTTTCAAGTGTCAAAGATCATTGACTCACGTCTGAATCGCCGGTCCCTTCAGTACTTGGTGCATTGGAAGGGGTATGGTCCAGAGGAGAGGACGTGGGTTCCTGCGTCTGACATTAACGCAGATCGTTTGGTGCGGACCTTCCACAGAACTCACCCGGGCAAACCTGGCCCTGAGGGTCCGGGGGCCCCTCGTAGAAGGGGGGGTACTGTCATGTGTGCATCGCCACGAAGATCGTCGCGGTTGCACATTCTGACTTCTCACAGCTGAGTTGCTGTTTCTTTGTGTTTGGCAGTTAGGGAGTTAATTCTGTCTGTGCTCAGTTCTGGGACTGGGTGCAGTTTTCTCCCGGCTGCAATTAATTATTTGTTGATTGGTTTCCTTTAAATCTCTGGTTGTCTGTGTTGGGAGTTGCCAGTGAAATTCTTCATGCAGACCACAGATAGGATTGTATCTGTATAGACTTAAGTTAAAGAGCTCCTTAGTTGTTTTAAGCTCACCTTGCTTAGAGTTTAATATCCCAGATCATTTATGTTCCTTCTGTGTTTGAGTGTGTATGCAAGTCTGTGTTTTCTCCAGTCTGTCTTATATGTCTAATCTGTGTATTTAGCAGAGATCAGCCCATATCCCTTTGGTGGTAATCAGAATCCTTCTTAGGACTGATTACAGGTTCAGGGACTGATAGGAGACAGGGTTAGGCTGGAGACTTGGACCTCTGAACCATTATCAGTACCTCCAAGGTGAGGGATTAGTTAGGACCCCAGTTTAGGGTCAGGTTAGACCCCCGGTCCTCCTCTTTCCTGTGACAGTGTATCAAGTCCTCAAGATTAACCCTGAGTTCAACGGATATCGTGTCAGGTAAATCTATTCTATATTTACATGCTGATGTTGCTAATCTATATGTTGTATAGAGTGTTGTTCTTTTAAGAATAGTTTACTGACATCGTACACATATCATAAGACCGCGTGACAGTCAGTCCTTTTGGTGGCCTACTTTGTCTCGTGATGTCAGGGACTTTGTGCAGTCCTGTGGGACTTGCTCTCGTTCCAAGCCTTGCTCTCGCTCTAGTGGTTTGTTAATGCCATTACCTGTACCCAAGAGGCCATGGACCCATATTTCTATGTATTTTATTTCCGACCTCCCTGTCACTCAGAGAATGTCCGTTATCTGGGTAATCTGTGATAGGTTTTCCAAGATGATACATCTTGTGCCATTACCTAAGTTGCCTTCCTCCTCCGAATTGGTGCCTTTGTTCTTTCAGCACGTGGTTCGGTTACATGGCATTCCGGAGAACATTGTGTCTGACAGAGGAGTCCAGTTTGTTTCCAGATTTTGGAGGACATTTTGTTCTAAACTTGGTGTTCAGTTATCTTTCTCCTCTGCATTTCACCCTCAGACCAATGTACAAACCAAGAGAACAAACCAGACCTTGGAGACTTATTTGAGATGTTTTGTGTCTGCTGATCAAGATGACTGGGTCTCTTTTTTGCCTTTGGCTGAGTTTGCTCTTAATAATAGGGCTAGCTCTGCCACCTTGATGTCTCCATTTTTCTGCAATTCTGGGTTTCACCCTCGATTTTCTTCAGGACAGGCGGAGGCTTCTGTCTGTCCGGGGGTTGACTCTATTGTGGAGCGTATGCAGCAGATTTGGGACCAGGTAGCGGAGAGGTTGTCTCTCAAGAGAAGGCCCAGCGGTTTGCCAATCGGCATAGGACTGATGGTCCTCGTTTTAAAGTGGGGACTTGGTTTGGTTGTCCTCAAGAGATATCCCTATGAAGGTTGCATGTCCAAAATTTAAGCCAAGGTTCATTGGACCTTATAAGATCATGGAAATTCTTAATCCGGTTTCCTTCCGTTTGTTTCTTCCAGGGACATTTAAGATCCATAACGTGTTCCACAAGTCCTTATTGAAGAGGTTTGTCGAGCCAGTGGTACCTATGGCTGCGCCTCCCGACCCTGTTTTGGTTGAGGGCAATTTGGAGCATGTGGTTGAGAAAATATTGGATTCTCGTTTGCTAGACGAAAACTCCAGTATTTGGTTAAGTGGAGAGGTTATGGTCAGGAAGACAATTCTTGGGTGTTTGCTTCGGACATACATGCTAGGAGACTTATCCGTGCCTATCATCGAGCTCATCCTGATCAGCCTGGTTGCGCAGGTGAGGGTTCGGTGACCCCTCCTCAAGGGGGGGTACTGTTGTGAATACTCTGGAGGCGACTTCGGAGTTGGGGCTCCCTCTGGTGGTTGCTGAGGGTAATGAACCAATTGCTGAATGGCCTTCAGCTGGTATGAATGGTCTGATATAAGTGACCTGAACTCCCAGCAGCCTTGCCGGTAATCAATTGTTCTTCCAGGTCTTGCTTGGAGCTCAGCTTGCATTCCTGCTTTGATTCAAATAAGTGATTTGCTGTTTTTTTACCCCTGGTTGGATTTCCTTGCTGGTTCGCTGCCTTGCAGTTGACTTCAGCCTGGTCCCCTTTTGGGGCCTGGCGCTGCAATTGTGCTCAGTTTGTGTTTGCATTCTTGCTCTGTTCCTATGTCACTTTTTATTTGCTGAATTGCTGTTGTTACACCAGAGATCCGATTTAGGTGGTAGAGATCGTGTGATCTCAGGTTTTTTGTTAATCAGAAGTGTTGGTATTTTTGTCAGGGTTTTTTTGGGGCGCAGTCAGAATTCTTTCCTATACTTTTCTATCTAGACAGATTGGGCCCCAGCGTTTGCTCATTCTATTTTCTGTCTGTGTTCGTATTTTCTTCTTGTCTAACTGCCATTACATGTTTGGGGCTTCCTATTTCTTTGGGGATTCTGCTACGGGGTAGATAGCTTTCATCTTTCTGCCTTTAGGTGTAGCTATCTCTCCGGCTGTGACGAGGCGTCTAGGATCACCGTAGGTACGTTCCACGGCTACTTCTAGTGTTGCAGTTAGTTTAGGGTCCTGCAATCCAATAGTTTCCAGCCTCTCTGGTGTATTGCTTTTGGCTATTTTTTGCAATTCCTCCTCAGCTACCGAAACATAACACTTGGGTGTTGATTCGAGAAACTCGCGCGAGTTTCTCCCATCACACACGCAAGTGTAACACCGACCTATCACTTAGGCTACGTTCCCACTATGAGCTTTTGTTGATTTTTTGAGATTTCAGAATTTCTGCATCTATTATTTAAATTAGGTTACTCGCATTTTTCATTGCTTTTGTATGCAATTTTTTAACATCCATTTTTATTGTGTTTTTGGTGCGTGGCTTATATTTCTGTTTGGTGTCTCTTGCTTTAAAGCTGTATGTTTTTTAACCCCTTCTCAACATGCGCCTTACATGTACGGCGCATGTTGTTTCTCTCCCTTTGATGTTGGCTCCGATGCTGAGCCCAAATCTTTCCCAGCACATGTCAGCTGTTTTGAACAGCTGACATGTGCCCCTAACAGCAGTGGGTGGAATCGTGATCCACCCGCAGCTGTCAACTCTTAAATGCCGCTGTGACTCTGTGACAGCTGAATTTAATGTGATTGCGCCGGAAGCACGTCCCTAATGTTGCCCATCGGCACCCATGTCACATGAAAAAAAAAAGTTCAAATCACCCCCCTTTTGCCCCATTCAAAATAAAACAATTTAAAAAAAAAAAAATACACATATTTGGTATTGCCGCATTCAGAATCGCCCGATCTATCAAGATATAAAAATAATTAATCCGAATTATAAATGGCGTAGCAAAAAAAAGTCAAAACTCCAGAATTATGTTTTTTGGTCACCACAACATTGCATTAAAAGACAATAATGGGCAATCAAAAGATTTGTATCATTAAAAAAACGTCAGCTCTGCGTGCAAAAAATAAGCCCTACCCAGCCCCAGATCACAAAAAATAGAGACGCTACGGGTCTCTGAAAATGGCGCAATTATTTTTATTTTTTTTAAACTTTGGATTTTTTTTCACCACTTAGATAAAAAATAACCTAGACATGTTTGGTATGTATGAAATCGTAATGACCTGGAGAATCAGAATGGCAGGTCAGTTTTAGCTTTTAGTGAACATAATTAAAAAAAAAAAAAAAAAACAGTTGTGGAATTGCACTTTTTTTGCAATTTCACCGCACTTGGAATTTTTTTCCCATTTTTCAGTAATGGTGTCATTCAAAATTACAACTCGTCCCGCAAAGAACAAGCATTCACATGGCCATATTGATGAAAAAAATAAAAAAATTATGGCTCTGGGAAGCAGGGGAGCAAAAAACAAACTCAAAAATGAAAATGGGCTGCGGCATGGAGGGGTTAAACTTCCTGGTATTTGGCTTTGGCAAAACTTTATCGATATACTTAGGTGTGGATTACATGCTTTTTTTGTATTTTCACCACAGAATACGCATTAAACGCATGTGCGGTTTCACCTGCGGAATTTCCTTACCTAATGCAAATCTATGGGGAAGTTCCGCACAGAAAACTCACCTACAAGAGAAATAGACATGCTGCGTGTTTGGAAGACGCACTGCAGGTTAGTTTACGCTTTGTTTAAAAAAAGTACAGTTGTCATGTGATCTCTATAAAATGCAGCAAAAATACACAGCATTCAAAATGCACCAAAAGCTCATAGTGGGAACTTAGTCTTAGGGCAGAGACACACTGCCGTATTTCACGTGCGAGAATCGCACGAGTTTTACGGCCGTGTGACTCCAGCCTTATGGTAAGAAATGGCCTCAGAAGCCCCGACACTCTGACTCCACAGCTGCAGGATGCCTCCATGACATAATGAAAAACATGTCATCTTTATAATAATCCAAGTTTGACAGAACCCATGAAAGAGAAACATATTGGCATCTGTGGTTAAAATTGCAAAAGTGTTGGTAGCAGGTATGGAATGAAGTATCTCCCAAATTATGGATATATCATAATATCGTCGGAGCAGCTGCACTGGGGAACGGAGGTGGGGTTGTGGGGGCGAAACATAGTAACATAGTTATTAAGGTTGAAGAAAGACTTTAAGTCTATCTAGTTCAACCCATATCCTATCCTAACCTGCCCTAACATGTTGATCCAGAGGAAGGCTAAAAAAAAAACAAGTGGCAAACAGTAAGCTTCACATTGGGGAAAAAAATTCCTTCCCGACTCCACATACGGCAATCAGACTATCTCCCTGGATCAACGCAATATCTAGGAAACTAGTGAATATAGCCTGTAATATTATACTTTTCAAGAAAGGCATCCAGTCCCTTCTTAAATTTTAGTAGAGAATCACTCATTACAACATTATATGGCAGAGAGTTCCATAGTCTCACTGCTCTTACAGTAAAGAATCTGCGTCTGTGATTATGACTAAATGTTAGCAGCGGATTAACCAGCGTAACATCCGGAGTCAGCAGCAGAGAATGTAGATTTATTCACATCCAATATAGACAGCTTACAACACAGCATGAAATGTGATTAGCCTGATATCTGCTATGGCTGCAGCATGAAAAACATTACAACAACACAGGAAGAGAAAGAGGAGGCATCCTGTCTGTGAGTGAGGGTTTTTTTTTTTTTTTTTTTACAAAACTTTGTTAACAACCTCACAATATGCACAACATATCAAACAGTACAGTAGTAGTTGTTGCAATACATACAAATCAATATGCATTATTCCAACACCCCCACTCAACAACTATTTATCCTCTTATTCCCATTGTGGTTCTCAATTCTTGGAACCTGGCTCGTGGCAATGGCTTTGTCATAATGTCAGCTAGCATCTTATCAGTTTCACAATAGACAAACTGAATTATGCCACAATCTATTCAAATCACGTAGATGATGGTGTCTGACGTCAATGTGCTTGGTTCTAGCACTGATCTTTTCACTGCATGCATGTTTAATGCATCCTTGGTTGTCCTCATAAATCACCGTTGACTGAGTTGACGGTTTGCCAAGATCGTCCATTAATTGTCTTAGCCAAACGACCTCCTGGCTTGCATAGGCTGCGGACACATACTCCGCTTCTGTGGATGACAAGGCAACAGACACTTGTTTCCTACTAGACCAGGAGATTGAACTTTCTCCAACTTTAAACAAGTATCCGCTTGTGGATTTACGATCATTCGAATCACCAGCCCAATCCGCATCTACATAGCCGGTAAGTTCTAGATCTCCCGCTGCAGATAGTTTTAAATTTACATTTTGCGTTTCTTTCAAATATCGCAGAAGTCTTTTAACAGCATGCCAGTCTCTTTGGCGCGGGTTTTCCACATATCTGCAAAGGATTCCAACTGTTGTTGTGATATCCGGTCGAGTCATAGTTGATATGTACAGAAGTGCCCCCACTGCCTGACGATATTTCTCATTGTTAGGCAACAGGTCATCTTCTTCTTCCAGCTTCAGGTAGGATGGTTCCATTGGGGTTGATATACCTTTGGCCTCTGACATTCCAAATTGATTCAGAATCGAATTAATTTTTGCACTTTGGTTTAGAAGAAAACTCCCATCTTCCTCTCTCTGGATTTGGATTCCTAGATATTATGTCACACTTCCAAGGTCTTTTGTTTCAAAATGCTGATTCCGAATTTCAGTCATTTTTCCAAATTTCTGCGTCTTCTTGATGAACTACAATCACATCGTCCACATATAAGAGAATATACATCCACTTTCCATCTGTATATTTTGTGTATAAGCATGGATCTGCTTGACCTCTTTTAAATCCTTCTTCCAACAAGACTTTATTCATCTTGGTGTTCCATGCTCTTGCTGATTGCTTAAGACCATAGAGAGATTTTTGTAGTTTGCAAACAAGATTCTCTTCACCTCTTTTTACATAACCTTCAGGTTGAGTCATGTATAAGTTCTCAATGTTACCATTTAAGAAAGCAGTTTTTATATCCAAATGTCTGACATACATCTTTTGTACAGCAGCTAAAGCTAACAAAGCTCTGAACGTAGTCTGTTTAGCGACTGGAGCAAATGTAGCATCGTAATCTTCGCCATACTTTTGAGAATATCCTTTTGCGACCAACCTTGCTTTAAATCTGTGGACTTTACCTTCAGAGTCATATTTGGTTTTAAAGACCCACTTGCACTTGATTGCCTTTTTGCCCTGTGGTAGCTTGGTGAGTTTCCAAGTTTGGAGTTGATGAAGCGACTTGATTTCCTCATTAGCGGCATCAATCCACTTTGTTCTTTCATGGATAGGTAGTCCTTGCATTTCATCCCATGACTGCGGCTCTGACTCAGGTAGTGTCTTGACAATGTAGGATAGACATTTAGCTGGTATACCTTTGTTTGATCTTACGATCTTCTGATTTCAGATTCTTCTGATTTTTCTGTTGTTCCTTCAGTGGTTGAAGAATCCAGCCAGACTTCTACATCCTCCTTGTTGTTGACTTGTAATTGTGACTTCAGCTGGACTACTGGCGTGATGTCACAAAACTTGGGTGATACAAAGTTCTCATCAATCACTACATCTCTGCTTATTGTGACCTTGTTTGTTTCTGGTGTAGAATCCTATAACCTTTCTGGGTTTCACTGTAGCCTACCAGGATACCTTCTTTAGCGTGAGATTTCCACTTAGTTCGCTTTTCTTTGGGAATATGTACAAATGCTTTACTTCCGAATATTCTTATGTGGTGCAGTTTTGGCTTTCTGCTGTTCCATTGCTCAAATGGAGTTTTCTCTGTAGCTTTACCTGGTAGTCTGTTCTGAAGATAGCAAGCTGTCATGATTGCCTCACCCCAATATGTTGTAGGCAGATTTGCATCAAATAACATACTTCTTGCACTTTCACAGAGTGTTCGGTTAATTCTTTCCGCAACACCATTTTGCTCAGGGTTGTACGGTACAGTGGTCTGAAATAGGATTCCATTTTTCTTTAGAATGCTCTGTGTCTCATTGCTTGTATATTCAGTCCCATTATCTGCACGTAGAATCTTTGGCATTCTTCCAAATTTATTATATACCTCAGCTAGATATATTTCAAGTTTCTCTGGAACTTCTATCTTGCTGTAAAGCAGATGGACAACTGTATATCTGGAATGATCATCAATAAATGTGAGAAAATATCTCTTCTTCCCAGGAGTCTGAGTGCTCATTGGACCACAGACATCTGTGTGTATTAAATCTAGTGGCTGTTCTGTTCTTGTAGTACTTCTCTTAGGAAAAGCTTTTCTAGACATTTTCCCTTTGATGCAGCTAGTTCACTTCATTGTCTAGTTACATAGATCAATTGTGATATCATCAGCTAGTTGCTTCTGAACTAACTTTCTTATTGCTTCTGGGTCTCTGTGTGCCAGACGCCTATACCATACATGAATACAGTTATTGTGCTCTTCTTGTTGAGCAGTATACACACACTCTTTACATTTCAGCTGATAAAGTTCATCTGTGATTTTTCCCTCTGCTAGTGTGTGACCCTCTTTTGAGATGATGCAGCTATCATGCTTAAATGTAACTTCATTGTATTGTGAGTTTCTTCACAGATAGTAAATTACTCTCAAGACTAGGCACATAGAGCACATCTTTTACTGGGATCTTCCTGCTTTGTGTTGGTGAGATTTGACAATCAATATAACCATCTCCTATGCCTTCTGAACTCATGTACTGACCATTAGCCATAATCACTTTCTCTGACTTATTTTGATTAAGCTTAGAAAAGAAGTCTCTGTTATTAGTCATGTGACTAGTTGCTCCAGAGTCTATACACCATGCATGCTTTGATGTATTTGCACTGACAGTAAATGCAATTTCAGTATTCACAGAATCATTTTCTCCAGACACAGCACTCTTAACCCTTTGCTGACTGTTTTGCTTTTTCAGCTGATTCATTCTAGCTTTCAAAAATCTGCAGTCGGCTTTCAAATGTCCTGATTTCTTGCAAACAAAACATTCACGTGTTTCTTTTAGGTGCTTTCTGTTATCAGATAGACTCTGTGTTTGTAAAGCAGACTCTGTCTTGGTGCTTATACATTCTGCCGTTTATATTCATCTATAAGCTTCCCTCTTACATACTCCAGAGTAAGCTCATCATCTGGGCGCGCATCTAGTGCGGTCACAAGCGTGTCATAGCTCTCTGGAAGACCACTAAGCAGTAATGGGGCTACATGAAAGTCCTTCAGATCTTCCCCAATGCCTCTCAAGTGTTCTACAAGCTCTAGAATACTCCTGATCTACTCCTGCATATCCTGGCCTTTCTGTAGCTTAGACTGGTACAGTTTTCTCATAAGATACAGTTTATTGCTTAAATTAATCCTCTCATGTACCTTTTGAAGCTGCTCCCACATTTCTCTTGCAGTATCACATTTACACACATGAACAATCTGATCATCATCTGTGCTGAGTGATATGGTACTCTGTGCTTTCTGATCCATCTCTATCCACTCCTGTGGTACTGGGTCAGGTTTAGGCTCCTGTGTGTATTTCCACTACCTTCCCTTATCAGCAGCATCTTCACTTTGAATTTCCAGGATTGATAGTTCTGGTTAGTGAACTTGATACTGTAAACTTCATGGAGTTGCTGCTGCTGGTGGCCATCTTTGCTGTCTTTCTTTCTTTTCTTTTCTCTGTGTTCTGGGATCTCTGGGACTCTAGGACTCTGGGCACTCTGGGCCCATAACCTATTAGCAGCGGATTAACCAGTGTTACATCCGGAGTCAGCAACAGAGAATGTAGATTTATTCACATCCAATATAGACAGCTTACAACACAGCATGAAATGTGATCAGCCTGATATCTGCTATGGCTGCAGCATGAAAAACATTACAACAACACAGGAAGAAAAGGAGGAGGCATCCTGTCTGTGAGTGAGGTTTTTTTTTTTTTTTACAAAACTTTGTTAACAACCTCACAATATGCACAACATATCAAACAGTACAGTAGTAGTTGTTGCAATACATGCAAATCAATATGCATTATTCCAACACTAAACCTTCTTTCCTCCAGACGTAGAGGATGCCCCCTTGTCCCCGTCACAGGTCTAAGAGTAAAAAGATCATTAGAAAGGTCTTTGTACTGTCCCCTCATATATTTATACATTGTAATAAGATCACCCCTAAGCCTTCGTTTTTCCAAACTAAATAACCCCAAGTGTAATAACCTGTCTGGTATTGCAGACCCCCCAGTTCTCTAATAACCTTGGTCGCTCTTTTCTGCACCCGCTCCAGTTCAGCTATGTCGTATACACCGGAGACCAGAACTGTACACAGTATTCTAAGTGTGGTCGCACCAGTGACTTGTATAGAGGTAAAATTATGTTCTCCTCATGAGCATCTATGCCTCTTTTAATGCATCCCATTATTTTATTTGCCTTGGCAGCAGCTGCCTGACATTGGCCACTAAATGTGAGTTTGTCGTCCACCCATACACCCAGGTCTTTTTGAGTGACAGTTTTGCCCAGTGTTTTACAATTATACATCTTGTTTGTTCTACCCAAGTGCATGACCTTACATTTTTCCCCATTAAAGCTCATTTGCATCAGCCCAAGCTTCTAGTTTACATAAATCCTCCTGTAATATAAAATTATCCTCCTCTGTATTTATTACCCTGCAGAGTTTAGTGTCATCTGCAAATATTGAAATACTACTCTGTATGCCCCCTACAAGGTCATTTATAAATACAGTTATATGAAAAAGTTTGGGCACCCCTATTAATCTTAAGCTTAATATTTTATAAAAATTGGTGTTTTTGCAACAGCTATTTCAGTTTGATATATCTAATAACTATTGGACACAGTAATGTTTCTGCCTTGAAATGAGGTTTATTGTACTAACAGAAAATGTGCAATCTGCATCCAAACAAAATTTGACAGGTGCATAAGTATGGGCACCTCACCAGAAAAGTGACATTAATATTTAGTAGATCCTCCTTTTGCAAAAATAACAGCCTCTAGTCGCTTTCTGTAACTTTTAATGAGTTCCTGGATCCTGGATGAAGGTATTTTTGACCATTCCCCTTTACAAAACAATTCCAGTTCAGTTAAGTTTGATGGTCGCCGAGCATGGACAGCCCTCTTCAAATGATCCCACAGATGTTCAATGATATTCAGGTCTGGGGACTGGGATGGCCATTCCAGAACATTGTAATTGTTCCTCTGCATGAATGCCTGAGTAGATTTGGAGCGGTGTTTTGGATCATTGTCTTGTTGAAAGATCCATCCCCTGCGTAACTTCAACTTTGTCACTGATTCTTGAACATTATTGTCAAGAATCTGCTGATACTGAATGGAATCCTTGCATCCCTCAACTTTAACAAGATTCCCGGTGCCGGCATTGGCCACACAGCCCCAAAGCATGATGGAACCTCCACCAAATTTTACTGTGGGTAGCAAGTGTTTTTCTTGGAATGCTGTGTTTATTTGACGCCATGCATAATGCCTTTTTGTATGACCAAACAACTCAATCTTGGTTTCATCAGTCCACAGGACCTTCTTCCAAAAAGAAATTGGCTTCTCCAAATGTGCTTTTGCATACCTCAGCCGACTCTGTTTGTGGCGTGCTTGCAGAAACGGCGTCTTTTGCATCACTCTCCCATACAGCTTCTCCTTGTGCAAAGTGCGTTGTATAGTTGACCGATGCACAGTGACACCATCTGCAGCAAGTTGATGCTGCAGCTCTCTGGAGGTGGTCTGAGGATTGTCCTTGACTGATCTCACCATTCTTCTTCTCTGCCTTTCTGATGTTTTTCTTGGCCTTCCACTTCTGGCCTTAACAAGAACTGTCCCTGTGTTCTTCCATTTCCTTACTATGTTCCTCACAGTGGAAACTGACAGGTTAAATCTCTGAGACAGCTTTTTGTATCCTTCCCCTGAACAACTATGTTGAATAATCTTTGTTTTCAGATCATTTGACAGTTGTTTTGAGGAGCCCATGATGCCACTCTTCAGAGGAGATTCAAACAGGAGAACAACTTGCAAGTGGCCACTTTAAGAAGCTTTTCTCATGATTGCATACACCTGGCTATGAAGTTCAAAGCTCAATGAGGTTACAAAACCAAAAAAAGTGCTTTAGTTAGTCAGTAAAAAGTAGGTAGGAGTATTTAAAACAAGAAAATGATAAGGGTGCCCATACTTATGCACCTGTCAAATTTTGTTTGGATGCAGATTGCACATTTTCTGTTAGTAAATAAACCTCATTTCAAGGCAGAAACATTACTGTGTCCAATAGTTATTGGATATATCAAACTGAAATAGCTGTTGCAAAAACACCAATTTTTATAAAACATTAAGCTTAAGATTAATAGGGGTGCCCAAACTTTTTCATATAACTGTATGTTAAAGAGAAGCGGCCCCAATACTGACCCCTGTGGTACCCCACTGCTAACTGTGACCCAGTCCGAGTGTGCTCCATTAATAACCACCCTTTGTTTCCTATCCATGAGCCAGTTCTTAACCCACTTACACATATTTTCCCCTATCCCCATTGTTCTCATTTTATGTATCAACCTTTTGTGTGGCACCGTATCAAAAGCTTTTGAGAAGTCCATGAACACCACGTCCACTGCATTCCCTTGGTCCAGTCCGGAACTTACCCCTTCATAAAAGCTTATCAGATTAGTCTGACAAGAACGGTCCCTCGTAAACCCATGCTGATACTGTGTCATGAGGTTATTCAGCCTCAGATACTCCAATATAGTATCCCTTAAAAAACCCTCCAGGATTTTACCCACAGTAGATGTTAAGCTCGCTGGCCTATAATTTCCAGGTTCAGTTTTTGCCCCCTTTTTGAATATTGGCACCACATTTGCTATACGCCAGTCCTGTGGTACAGACCCCGTTATTATGGAATTTTTAAAGATTAAAAATAATGGTCTATCTATGACTGTACTTAATTCCTGCAGTACTCGGGGGTGTATCCCATCCGGGCCCGGTGATTTGTCAATTTTAGTGATTTTTAGACGCCGCCGTACTTCCTGCTGCGTTAAGCAGGTGACATTTAATGGAGAAATTTTTTTATCACTGATCATGTTATCTGTCATGGGATTTTCTTGTGTAAATACAGTTGAAAAAAAGTCATTTAGCTTATTGGCTTTTTCCTCATCCTCTTCCACCATTTCACCCAGACTATTTTTAAGGGGACCAACACTATCATGTTTTAGTTTCTTGCTAATTATGTAGTTAAAGAATATTTTGGGATTATTTTTACTTTCTCTGGCAATGAGTCTCTCTGCCTCAATCTTTGCTGTCTTGATTTGCTTTTTACAGAATTTATTCAGTCTTCTGTATTTATTTAACGCCTCATCACTACCTACTTGCTTTAATTCCCTAAACGCTTTCTTTTTGTCCCTTATTGCGCCCCTTACAGCTCTATTTAGCCATAATGGTTTCCTCCTAATTCTAGCATGTTTATTCCCATAGGGTATATACTGTGCACAGGTCCTATTCAGGATGCTAATAAACGTCTCCCATTTTCTTTGTGTATTTTTAGGTCTCAGGATATCGTCCCAGTTTATTGCACTAAGATCATCTCTCATCCGTTGGAAATTTGCCTTCCAGAAGTTAAGTGTCCCTGTAACCCCTCGACTACACATCTTATTAAAGGATACATGAAAGCTTATTATTTTGTGATCACTATTACCCAAGTGACCCCCAACCCTTATATTTGATATGCGGTCTGGCCTGTTGGATAATATTAGTTCTAGCAGTGCCCCCCCTCTTGTTGGGTCCTGAACTAGTTGTGAAAGGTAATTGTCTCTCATAGTTGTCAAAAACCTGTTACCTTTGCTGGAACTGCAGGTTTCTGCTCCCCAATGAATTTCAGGGTAGTTGAAGTCCCCCATAATAATGACTTCTCCTTGAGTCGCTGCTTCATCTATTTGCTTTACGAGGATATTCTCTGTTGCTTCCATTATTTTAGTAGACTTATCACAAACCCCTATCAGAAAATTATTATTTTTCACCCCTCCCCTTATCTCCACCCACAGGGACGCTACATCTTCATTAGATTCACAGATATCACGCAGGATGGGTTTTAAGGATGATTTTACATATGAACACACGACTACTTCATCTAGATGTGTGGCCAAGGATGCACATTCAGCTGAAAACCCGCCATATCCCTGCACTGCAATACATGCCGCCGACCAGTCAGAGGCCGACAGCTGAAGTTGGTGAGCCCGTGGCTAGGGGTGGATGGCAGTGATATCATGCGCCATGATGAGAAGAAGAAGACCCCACACTGCGTGGGAGCGTGGATTAAGATGAGTAGTATAATTTGTTTTTAATGTATTACAAAACAAGGCACATCATAGCAGGATGTGGGATATATATACAGGGATGGGGCACATTATACCAGGATTGGGGACATATTTATTTATTTATTTTACTCACTTATATAGCGCCATTAATTCCTCAGCGCTGTGCGGACATTTTCAGCACTGTCCCCATTGGAGCTCACAATCTAGATTTCCTATCAGTATGTTTTTGGAGGAAACCCACGCAAGTGACTCGCACCACAATTGTGGATACCAGGGCTATGGGGTACTCGGAGCCGAGCCCATTGATTTCTATGGGAGTTGTCACTGGCAGCGGGACTCGGTCCGTGGCCCTGGCGGTCATGCGATAGGGGATATTTACAGGGGATTATTAGGATAGGTAGTTCGTGACGCCACCTGTGGTATCTGGTTAATTGGACCAGCGCTGCTATAATGATCTTCACAGGGGATGTTATGGGGGCAGCTGGGTGGTAAGTCTCCCACAGTGAGACTGGTCCCTGGAAGTCTATGGTGATGATGCAGGGTGTAGTTAAGAATTCAGTCACACACAATGCAGCTTCTTTTCATACCTTTACTGGTAGATGGTTCAAGAAGATCCCGGGGAGCTGGTTGGGGTGGAGAATGCACATTCGGGTAACCGCTGAGCAGGTTAGAGGCCTCCTTTACTTCCAATGTATGTGAGTCCAAACTTGCGTGAAGCGAAGTTAACTCTGCAATCTCCAGCTTTCTCAATAGCTGACAAGCCCGGCCAACATTGTGGTGGAGCCTTCTATGTGGTGAGAACAGAGTCCTTCTATGCAGGGCCCTGCTAAAAGTCCTTGTTCTCCCTGACTCCGATTACGTATCGACACTTAGGGCTGCTCTCTGCGACCTGTAGTCCAGATGCCTCCGGTTATCTTGTTACTATGCTTGAAACACTAGCAACGCTTCGGACTCCGGTGTCCGGTGATTTAGTGCAGGCAATCCAATACCTGAAGCACTTCTCTCTGTCTTCTCCACTATGCCCTTCGCCCTGCTCTCGCTCTTAGCATAAGCACTTGTAGCTTTTGATGGAAATGTCAGCTTTCTTCTAGAGCTCGCTGAATAGCTCTCAGTATCCTCCAAGTCCAGACTGGACTGAGACTGAACTGCACTGTCCTTAGACAGGAAACAGAATCACTGAACTCCTCTGTCCGAAGACAGGAAACAGACTGAACACTTCTACGTGTCACTCCCTCCTATACCCCTGGTGGGTGTGTCTGAAAGGGTGAGTGAAGTGAATGCATATCAAGCATTGCGGTTACCTTCCTGTGCATTCTCCTGGATTTTATGTGTGCCTTACATAGCTGGGCCACACATCCCCCCTTGGTTAAACACAGCACTCCCGGGCTGTAAAAGAGAAAAAGAAAAACATTTTTGTTTTTGCATTTAACATCAACATTTTAACTCATCCCATCCGGGAGGTAAGACTTCTTGAACGTTACAATTTGTACATTAGAAAAAATACAAAAGTATCAAAATATCAAAACATTCTCATAAATACAAGATACTTGTGGAGGACCCGCACCAAAAACCTCCCACGTGGGTCCTGGGTGGGCTGCAGGACTTCTGACTGCAGACCTCACTCTAGGCCCACCATACGGGTTTTTCTTCAGAGGTAGATAGTAATGGTTTCGTGTAAAACCAAGATAATGCACCGTGTTGCAAACTATTTACAATATAAGTTCTTGGGCTGGCACAGTCCACAGCCACGCAGTCCTTTGGCATGGTTAAAACACATTTCAAATAATTACATTATACTTTAACTCCTATTAAAGTGCAAATCTTGTAAAACTTTATACAATTTGTCAGTGACAATAAACCCTGTCTGGGTCTTGCTAACTAGTTTTCTAGGACTACTCCTGATAGCGAATAGGTAGTTTTCCTTTAGTGATACGTTCTGACCTACGTGGGGTAGCGTCAGGTATAGTAGTCTCTAACCTTTCTGTTCTGCGTAACGGCAAACTATAGATACGACTCCACCTCTCTAGGGACCTGGCAAGCATGCTAGTGACTGGACGAGGCGGTACTGCTTCACCAGCTTCACCAGGGGATTCCACTTCTTGTGGTGCTGCTGCTTGTGGTTCCGTTGCTTGGGATCCCAATGGTTGAGGGTCTGCCGGAACAGGTCCTTCTGGAACTAACTCTACTGGCACAATTGATATGACTTGAGGTAGAGACTCTTCTTGCGGTTGATAAAACTGCAGCACAGGTATGATTACGGCATCTCCCAATCTGGGCCAATCTGCAGGTAAATCTCCCAAATCCGTATGTATGACCGCTTCATCATTTTCTTCTTGATGGACAACAGGGTTTTCTTCACGGAGCTTTAATGGGCCAGGACACAACTTTAAATGATCTCTAGACACAGTTGCCGTCGTTTTTCCTCCATCCTTACTAATGGTACAGACCTTTCTGTTATCTTGCTGTAAACTTATCTCGGAGTGTCCTACAATCAGGATTTATCTAAAAAAAATACAGCTATACCCAAATCTTATCTCGTAGAGAGTATGCTGCAAAAAATGCTTATCTCAGAGACAAAGGCAGCCTTAAGGCCCTGTCTCACATAGCGAGATCGCTAGCAAGATCGCTGCTAAACAGCGATCTCAGCAGCGATCTCGCTATGTCTGACACGTACCAGCGATCAGGCCCCTGCTGTGAATCGCTGGTCGTGTCAGAAATGCCTGGACTTTTTTTGATCGCTGGTCTCCCGCTGGCCAGCTCGCATCGCTGCGTGTGGCAGGCAGGAGACCAGCGATCCGCTGGTAACCCAGGTACACAGCGGGTTTCCAGGCGCGGGCTGTGCCTGGAAACCCGATGTGTACGTTGGATACCAGCACGCTGCTGCAGGGGAGCTGGTAACCAAGGTACACATCGGGTTTCCAGGCACCATGCAGCGCCTGGAAACCCGATGTGTACCTTGGTTACCAGCTCCCTGCATCAGCGGGCTGGTATCCAACGTACACTGCGGGCAACTAAGCGACGTTACCCACAGTGTCGCTGTCCTGATTGCTGCCTGAGCTGCCTGTTTGCCAGCTCAGCAGCGATCATGTAGCGACACACCAGCGATCCTGATCGTTGTCGGGATCGCTGGTGTTTCGCTATGTGAGACGGGGCCCTTAGTATGAACTTATCTCGTAGTCAAACAATACTGTTGGGCTGCAAAATCAATACTAATCTCAGAGAAAAATGCAGCCATATTAGAAACTTATCTCGTAGTCAGACAATGCTGATGTACTGCAAAAAAAAAAAGTCCATGTCTCTGAGATAAGCATTTTTTGCAGCATACTCTCTACGAGTTAAGATTTGGGTATAGCTGCATTTTTTGAGATAAATCCTGATTGTAGGACACTCCGAGATAAGTTTACAGCACACAAGCACTTTATTTGGAGACAATTAAGGTCTCTCCACTAAGGTATTTTTCGGTGTTATTTGTATGTGTGTGTTTTTTCTGTGTATCCCGTTTTCTTTTTGAAAGGTGATACAGGGTATCTATAGGGGCACCGACGTTGAGCGGGTGCACCATGTCGTCAACAACTAGGGTGCCAACCCCGCGGACAGGAAGGGAATTACTAGGGCCTATTAGGGTGATTGTAGGTTTTTTGCCCCCAATTTGATAAATATTTAATTGATTATTTCTGATATTTTTCCCAGTATCTCCTTACCTTGTTATATGTATATTAATGAGATTTTAATCAATGAATTAAAGGGTATTTTTTAGGGATTTTTTCTTTGTGTTCTCTCTGTTTTTTTCTGATTTATCCCTTAAAAACATTTTTTCTGAGGTGTTTTTTCTAAAGTATGTTCGGCAAGTTGACGGCCATATTGTTTATCTAGGAGGTTCTTGAGGTAAAATATGATTGCATCTAATCCTCTTTACATCAAGATAGGAAGGAGTGAGGGGTCTGGTGAGACCTTTTATAACATCTCATTTACCAAATATCATAGTCAGACCCTAGGAGAAGCAACGTGTATTGCAGATCTGTCAATATTTTTCCTGCGGCGTTCTCCAACAGAATGCGCTCATGTATTCAAAACTCTTAAGACACTTTTTCTTGTTTTGTAGCTTTTTTAAGTGTGCATTTTAAATCTAAAACTGAATAAGATTGTTCCTTGTTGCAGTAAATGTACCCACCAACCCTGAAGGGCGAGAGTATCGCTTGGTTGTCTTACCCTGTGCGTGTTACTCAGTGTAAACCCTGCAGCTTGCTGGCCTAACAAAACAGCAAATGGTGGCAGAGAAAAGTTTGGTGTGAATTGGCTGTGGAGTGCACTTAACACATTGTCAGTCTATTGTGATAGGTTAGTGGATGAATGAGTGTGAAAGTGGAGTCTCCCTTTAAAGTAGCATCTAAGACACGTATTCAGCCAATAGGCAGCGTTTGAGTGAGGCCGTACTGGGGGCCACAGGCCCTAAAAGGGAGGGCGACATGACAGGGTTGAGAGGGACGGAAGGAGCTAAGGATGGTAAAAAGGAGGGTACGGTAAAGGTTAATTCATGGTAGAGGGTAGGGCTTGGCAGGGTTACAGGGGAGGAGGGTCTTGGAAGGGGGAGGACCGGGGGGTTGTCATTATAAATAGGGGGAGCCATTTTAAAGGGCAACCATTGTAGGTCCCCTTTCATAGCAGTAACAATCTCCCACCCTCCCTCCCCCTTTTTTGATATACAGACGTTGACATCAGAGTGTAATTTTCTTGACAGGCATATAGAATCATAGGAGCGGTATGAGTATTTGGAAGAAGTGTTACGAGGTGTTATATTTCCATTGCTTATTGTCACAGCAGTATGGCATGGGGGGGGTCCTCGAAGTTGGTAAGGCTGATGGCTCTGAGGGGGGGGATCGTAAGAGGTTCTGGACTCCCTCCAGCGTGGGCTCAAGTGGAAAGGTATTTAATCGTCCCCAGGAAGGGATAAAGGGCACCTGGTTTCTATGGTAACTGAAGACTGGCCAGGCGGGTTATTTGGTGCCTCTGCGCTGGTGCATAGTGGCGGGCGGCAAGACTCGACCTGGGGCCAAGTTGGATTATTATCCTAATGGGTTGTTTGGTGTTGGGGCTTCGAGGACCGCCCCTCCGGGTTTGGTATATTTAATAAATGTTTGTTATATGTAAAATAAATGGCTGCTGTGGCCAATTTATCCAAACTTGTGTGACTGTCCTTGGGAAAATGAGGGCTTAGAAGTTCTGAGAAGTAAGGGGGGGTTTTATCAAGTAAAGGAATTGGGGGGGTAGAACCTCTAAGGAGTCTCGAATACCCCTGTGTCATGACAGTTAATATGGCTGCTTTTTTTTTTCCTGTGTTTTTTCCCAGTCTTAAGATATGACTAATTCATTAACTGGCATGCCTCTTAAATAATTAATCTTACTCCAGTATGGCCATCATTATGACTGGCATGCACAATGCTGGTCTGAATGAATCAGCGCTAAAAAGTTTTTGACAAGTATTCTGAAGTGGACTCACTCCGACATCTACATAAAAAACCAATAGGCCGAAATTAATTATGCCCAATATTAATATATTATAATTATTTATTTTAAAAATGATTGTATCACTTAATACTGAGCAAAATTAAGTATGCTGATATCCCCTATATACCGTAAGAGCCCCCACACAGCATCTTATATACCGTATAAGCCCCCACACAGCCTCTTATATACCGTATAAGCTCCCATACAGCCTCATATAGACAGTATGAACCCCCACACAGCATATTAGGGTATGTGCACACGATAAGTAAATGCTGTGGGTTGGACGCTGCTTACTTGCGCAGCGTCGAAACCTCAGCGTCCAGATGTTACAGCATAGTGGATGGGATTTCAAGAAATCCTATGCACAGATGCCCGCAGCTCACCAGCGGAGACGGACATGCAGCGCGTCTTTCCAGACCGTAGCATGTCTATTTATCTTGTGGAGACGCGAGCCTCCGCATGATAAATTTCACCCATACAATGGATTGGATGCGGTGAATCCACGTGGTTCAGTGAACAAATGCTTATTCACCTGCGTTCAATAGCCGGCAGCGCTTTGGACACAGCGGACATGTGCTGAGTCCAAAGCGCTGCCAATTACTGAACGTGTGCACATACCCTTATATACCGTATGAGCCCCACACCACTTCCTATAGACATTATAGGCCCCCACATAGCCTCCTATATACCGTAAGAGCCGCCACACAGCCTTAAATACAGTATGAGCCCTCACACAGCCTCCTATATACAGTATGAGCCCCACACAGACTCCTATATAAAGTATGAGCCTCCACAAAGCCTCCTATATACAGAATTAGCCCCTACACAGCCTGCTATACAGTGGGTATGGAAAGTATTCAGACCCCTGACCTAAACCCAATTGAGCATCTCTGGAGTCCACCAACGTTCACACTCCAACCTGACGGAACTGGAGAGGATCTGCAAGGAAGAATGGCAGAGGATCCTCAGATCCCGGAGTGAAAAACTTGTTGCATCATTCCCAAGAAGACTCATGGCTGTCTTAGCTCAAAAGGGTGCTTCTACTCAATACTGAGCAAAGGGTCTGAATACTTATGACCATGTGATATTTCAGTCTTTCTTTTTTAATAACTTTGCAAAAATTGCTACATTCCTGTTTTTTTTTAGTCAAGATGGGGTGCAGAGTGTACATTAATGAGAAAAAAATGAACTTTTTTTGAATTTACCAAATGGCTGCAATGAAACAAAGAATGAAAAATTTAAAGGAGTCTGAATACTTTCCGTACCCACTGTATACAGTATGAGCCCCTACAAAACCTCCTATGTGCAATTTCAGCCCCCACATAGCCTTCTATATATAGTATTAGCCCCCACATAGCCTCCTATTTACATACGAATACTATATCCCATGCACATGAAAAAAAGAACACATCCTCATGTAGCTCCCAATTTCACCAAGTCTGTCTCACACACTGATTGGAGGAAGATGAAGACAGCGACCCCCACAACCAATGTATTCACCGCTGTTTGCATCCTTAGAATGCAGATACCGATTAGGCCTCTTTCACACTTCAGTCGTGCGACGTCCGCCAAAGAGTGAAAATGGCGGATCCGCCAGAAAAGTGCAAAAACGGATGCAAACGGATCACTTTTCTGACGGATCCGTCATGAACTTTTCAACCCGGAAAAAGAAATTTTCTACCCGGAAAATGCAGGTACGCATGTCCGGACCGAGGAGAGTGAGAGAGAGAGAGAGACCCCGGACAGTTTTGTCAGCATTTTCAATGGTTTTCTATGGAAGCGACGGATCCGCTGGCGGATTCCATCAAAGATGGATGCCAGTGGATCCGCTGCCCATAGGCGGCCATTATACAGAATGGCGGATGCGGCGGATCTGCCATAGTCCGCCATTTTGGCGGACCAAAAAACCGTTGCATTGGACGTTTTTCTGAAACGACGGACGCCAAATTTTGGCGGATCCGTAAAAAAAACTGACCTAACGGACGACCATCCGTCAAAATAAGTCACTAATGCAAGTCAATGGGAAAAAAGCGGATGCGCCCAAAAAAATGGCGGATCCGTTTTTTTCACATTTTGACGGATTTTGACTGACGTCGCACAACTGAAGTGTGAAAGAGGCCTGACAGCGAGCGGCGGATGAACGGCAGGTGGGGGACGGAATGCGGTCCGTAGGCCACTGTTTCAGTCCTTCGGCTGTCTCCGTCCGCGTGCCGAACTGGAAAAACCAGGGGGCGAAATGTGGCCGGCAGGCTGCTGTTTGTCCAGGTCTACCATAGGGTATGTGCACATATGCATAGCAATGTAAAACAATTTTTGTATATGTTCCTTCTTTATGACTTTTTCAGGATTCCAAATCCACAAAGCCGTGGCTTGGAAGCAGCTCACAATTAATAAGTACAATTAAATAAAAAAATACTCCAGTGGCAGAGCTGCTGCAAAAGATATCAGAAAATATGTAAAAAAAAGATGCTTCTGAAAAAACACAGCTGACATTTTCCTGAAGCGTCTTTTGAAAGAGAATGTCAGCGGGTACGCCAAGGTCTAAAAGACTCCGCCGTGTGCACATTCTCTTAAAATGACCCTTTCTCACACAAATGTTTCTAAAGGCAGATTGCATGGCTAGATGCATTGTTTTATACATCTGTTGCAATGGGACTAAAGGAAGAACTGGCTTTCAATGATTAAGAGATATATTTATAGTCATTACAAGACTGACACTAAATAGCGGAATAACGGTAGCACACATAGTTGGAGAAGATGTAACTGGAGTCAGAACGAGCAAGTAAAGTGAAGATTCATTTTAACATGGCATGATGCTAAGTTCTGGGAGAGGCAACACAAGTATTTCTCAGACAGCTGGACTAGTAGGAATGAGTTAAAGGTTTTTTTTTTCGGAGTCAGGAAGTAGTGCACCCCATCTGCTAGAGTTTAATGTTAAAGATCAGTGGAGCTGGTCAGTTACCATGGGGTATGATAACAAATTGAAACATTATTTTCTTGGCCTCTTACCAGAATATAATTTGGGAGATGGTCTATCAGCATCAGAAAAAACTCTTAAAATAGAACTGAAAGATGTCATCAAAATACCTGGGCAAAGTGACAACTGGGCACTGATGTGGAACCTGACAGATCATGAGACAAGCTCATTGCAGTTCTCCGATGTCCATGAAGAGAAAATGTAGTAGCAGTTCTGTACTTGGCTGTAATCCCTAAAGGTCTGCAGCCATCAGTGACATGGAGACAGATCCTAAAATAAGATGTACAGTCAGGCAAGGCATGATAAAATGAGCCTTCCAGAAAATGATACTTTAACTGAGATCTCATGGAAATATCGCTCATCACTAGTGTTGAGCGATACGATACCGCAAGTATCGGGTATCGGCCGATATTAGCTCTATCGGACTTTCGATACTTAGTTCCGATATTTTCATCTTATCGGATACCGGAATCGGATTTGTCACTGTCACTGTCAGTGTCCGTCGGTCGGGTCTGTCAGGAGTCAGCGGCACTTACCTGGCAGAAGATCTCCGGCGGTCACGGGCTGGACTGCTTGATGGCCGCCATCATCTTTCCCCGGCGGTCACATGCAGTTTCTCGCGATAACTGCAGTGACTGCTGGGTAATCCCGGCCGTAAAGCAGTCAGTCCGATGATGTCACCGCCGGGGAAGCAGGTAATCAGCTGTGCTGCGTCGAGATGACAGGCTCTGCCTGTCATTGCGATGTAGCAGAGCTGGATCGTCGTGGGACCCTCGTTACTATGGACTGCGTCGGACAGGTGGTATACTGTTGGTTTGTTTTTTTTCTTTTTTTACAGGAGATCGATGGCGTCGCAGGAATGAGAGTATAATAAAAGAAATGAAAACTGTGTTGTCTTTTTTATTTCAGTAAAATACTTTTTTCTTGCTGTGTCTTTTTTTTTATACATTTAAAAACTTTGGGATTAATAATGGATCGGTGTCTTATTGACACCTCTCCATTATTAACCGGGCTTATTCTCACCGTGCAATCAACGGTGACATTAACCCTTTATTACCCCGCTTGCCACCGCTACAGGGCAGTGGGAAGAGCCGGGTAAAGTGCCACAATTGGCACATCTTTTGATGCGCCAAATGTGGGGCTGCTGTAGCCTGGTATTATCAGGCTGTTGAGGGCCAAAATCCATGGGCCTTGACAGTCTTTTAATACCAGGCCGCAGCAGTCTGCATTTTACTTGGCTGGTTAACAAAAATAGGGGGACCCCTACGCCGTTTTTTTTTTCGAGGGGATCCCCTATTTTTGTTAACCAGCCAAGATATGCAGACTGCTGTGGCCTGGTATTATCAGGCTGGCAAGGTCCATGGATATTGGATCCTTACCAGCCTGAAAAACCAGGCCTCAGCAGTCTGCTTCATCTGGCTGGTTAACAAAAATAGGGGGGACCCCACGCCAAATTTTTTTCGAGGGGATCCCCTATTTTTGTTAACCAGCCAAGATATGCAGACTACTGTGGCCTGGTATTATCAGGCTGGCAAGCAGGGTCGGACTGAGGCACCGGGACACCGGAGAAACCTACGGTGGGCCCCAGCTCCTGCGTGGTGGGCCCTGATTTGAAAGGATAGGTCGCGGGGCAGAGGGGGTGGTGGCCCCGGGGCCTGCGCTCTGAGGGGGCCCACCCGGAGCTACGATACAGTTACATTCTGCGGCAGAGCAGGGAGAATCGCTCTCCCTGCTCTGCCGCCCGGAAGCTATGGGGCCTGAACAGGCGTTGGGGGGGCCCAGTGCCAGCAGTGGGCCCCCCACCCGTCATCGGAGGGTCAGCTGTATCGGCATCCAGCCGATAAAGCTGACCGCATGGAGAGAGAAGGAGCGAGCGCTCCTACTCTCCCATAATCCCCCTCTCAGCGTATGACAGCGGGCGCAATAACATCACCTGCCGGCGCCCGCTGTCAGACGCTGAGAGGGAGAACAGTGAGCAGCACAGGAGTCGGGAGGTGATTTTTTTTTTAATGGGGGTGCAGTCGAGTCCTGGCTGGAGAAGTCGTCATGTCGGTGTGGGCCAGATGGAAAAGACATGAAAAGTGAACAATTCCATTAGAAAGAACATCAGCGGTAAGTCATTATCTGTACCTGTGCTGTAATCTATTATATGTTCTGTAGGACTGGTATTATTTAACACAGACCATATGGCGGTAATATCAATATTGGTCTTTTTATATAGAGATTAATTTGGCCAACAGCGCGGTCATTTGCTGAGGTTCTCTGATAATGGGCCCACTCAGAAGTTTTGCCCCCACTAAACCAAAACCCTAGCTACGCCTATGGCTCTCTCTCTAGTCTTTCTTTCTCGCTCTCTGTTCTTTCCTTCTCGCTCTCTGTTCTTTTTTCTCTCTGTTCTTTCTTTCTCTCTTTTCTTTCTTTCCTCTCTTTCTTTCTCTGTTTGTTCTTTCTCTCTCGCTGCTCTTTCTTTCTTTTCCTCAGTACCAGCCACTGTGCCCTCATTACCAGTCAGTGTGATCAGCAGTGCTGAATGGTTACGCTTGGGGCGAGGATATGGGTGTGATTAGCTGTGAAATGGGTGTTGTCGGGGCGTGGCCTAAAATTTTCAGCGGCGCGCAACACGCGCCGCAGCCTTTAATCCTCTTTCCTGTCTTCCAAATTTGGGAGGTATGCTGTATGACCTCCCTACAACTTCTGGCCATGCTCCTGATGGTCTCGTGAGGGATCTCCTCCCACACCTGGACTAAAGCATCCACCAACTCCTGGACAGTCTGTGGTGCAACGTGGCATGGCCTAAAATTTTCTGCAGCATGCACAGCGTGCCACAGCCTTTGTCCCTCTTTCCCTTATTCAAAGGTTGGGAAGTATGATGTTGGGCCGCAAGAATATATTTTCTCTGGTGGGCCCAAGGTACTCCAGTCCGACGCTGCTGGCAAGGTCCATGTATGTTGGCTCCTTAACAGCCTTAAATACCATGCCTCAGCAGCAGGGGCGTACATATAAATCATGGGGCCCCATAGCAAAAGTCTGAATGTTCCCCACCCCCCAAAAAAAAAACCCAGAGGCATTGTAAATGTAAAGTGCCAGCACAGTGAGGGAAGTTGAGTCGCACAGAGACAGGGGTTTTGGGGGTACTCGGCACCGATCACGTCGACTTCTATGGGGGATGTCACGAGTAGCACAGCTCGGTCCGTGACCTGGGCGATCACTGGAATGTGGGATATTTCCAGGGGATGATAGAATGTTCGTGTAGTTTGTCGTGACGCCACCTGTAGTACCTGGTCAGGGTGTCCAGCGCTGCTGTGCAGGTCCTCTGGAAGGGATGGTGTAGTGCAGGTAGGTGAAAAGTCTTCTACAGGTAACACGCTATCCTTCCAGGGCAGATAGATGTGAGATAGAGCAATGGTGCAAAGTGATGTAGCAGAGTGGACTATGCGACGTAGTAAGAAAGCAGGAAACACTTCAAGTTTAACGTTGCATAATAAAATTTTTAATAATAACATTACAAAAGTGCAAATGGCTTATATTATGTGACATGTTTTGTTACTGTTCATACCCTTGATATGTGTTATACATGTGTGTTAATAAATACATATTCAACAAAAGTGCAAATAGCATTAGTGCCGAAGTTCGTGGAGACTTCTTAGGACTACAACCCCACCGGGGTAACTTCACAGTGTCCTTTACTTGTGCTTGTGGAGGACCCGCTCCAAACCTCCAACTGTGGTCTTGGGTGGGCTGCAAGACTTTCCTTGAGCAGACCTCACTTTCGGCCACACCAAACGGGTTTTTAGTTTCTGACGTAGTTGAAAATAGTGCACAGTAAAGTTTTTTGTAAAACCAAGATGGAGCACCGAAGTGCCAACTATTTACAGAAAAATTTGTGAGCCAGTACAGTTCATGGCTTCAAAGTTCAACATTTTCATTACAGTGAAACACCATTACCCAACCTGGGTATATTAAGGCAACAATAAACTTGTTCTTCTGAACATTCACCCGTCCGTGTACATCAAACCATTACCCAACCTGGGTATATTAAGGCAATAAACTTCTTTTTATGAACATTCACCCGTCCGGGTACATCAATAATTTAACTATTTACATACAGAGACCCTGTCCGGGTTATTTAGACTTCTTTGGCTGGCCTCTTCCAGGTACCACCTGGTACTCTTCTGGAGCTTGCCAAACATCCGTGACAGGAGGGTCCACCCAGACCTGATGACGTCGTGTGGCCTGTACAGTGACGTCGTGACCCGCTATCTGGGTCTGTGTGGCCACCTCTTTCATCTCCCTCCGGGTCTGGACCCCTATGTCCCGGACTGAACGAACCCCAGGGGGCCTAACAGGTGCCGGGTACGGGCCAGCTATCATTATCATGTCCGTAGCTGGGGCTGCTGAGGAGACCACTGAGGGAGGCTGGGAAGATTTACGGTGTGGGGTGGGCACTTGTGCAGAGGCCTGGTTGGGGGAGGCTGAAGGCTCGTAGGGTCTGTCAGTTTCCTGACACTCTGGGGAGTAGGGGTCGCACCTGGTAACATTTAGGGCGTACCATCCATTGTAACCCCAGTGTCGGGTGTAAGTCACCAAGTCTCCTGGCAACAGGTCCCTCCCCGGGTGTCCTTCTGGGAGGTGAGCCTCCACGTCCCGCCGGGTTACAAAAACTTCTAAATAAAGTCCAGGCTCCTGGATGAAGCCCCAACCACCTTTTAACTTAAAGTTCCGTACTGCACCCTTACGCCGCGGCTCCCTCACCGTACTTTTATCCTTTCTCATACGTGCCTTCTCTGCCAGGTCCTTCTCCAGGTGACGTTGCCGAAGCTTTTGGGATTCTCGCTGCTCCCTTTGTCGCTCTGCTTCCCGCTCCCGACGTCTCCACTCTTCCTCCTGACGCCGGTTGTAATTCTCCTCCACCAGCATCTCCATGTCTCCACCATCAAACGCCAGCTTACGATGTACGGTTTGCGGCAGCTCTCCTGGCGCCCGCCAGTCCTGGCGGCGCTCACCTGCGGCGGAAGCAGCCGGCTCTGGAACAGATGACGGTCGGGGCTCCGGTACAGGCAGGTAGAGCTCTGGTGCCTGCGCGGCCTCCTCCATGAGGACGGGTGTCGCTTCTTCTGCCTCAGCGACGGGGGCAGACAGCGGGATCTGGGGTGCTGGTGCGGCGTTTTCTGCAGGAACGGGTGCCTCCACTGTGATACTGGCAACCGGTTCAGATTGCAAGGGCTGGGATGCCCGCACGGCCTCCTGTACTGGAACGGGTGCCTCCACTGAGATACTGGCAACCGGTTCAGATTGCAAGAGCTGGGATGCCCGCACGGCCTCCTGTACTGGAACGGGTGCCTCACCTTCCGGTACAGACACTTCAGGGGGTAAGAGGGATTGGCGCCGCTCCAATTGTAGTTTTAGGGCCCGCCAGCTCGCTTCCATCCTGGCGACCTCCTCCCGGTGCCGGGCCAGGTCTCTCAGGGTATCCTCCGCTTCTTCCAGCGTAGGAGGGTTTCCAGGCCGGGTGCCAAACGGTGGCTCCGTGGCGATCGGGTCGCTTCCGTGGGGGGAGAGCTCTGACTCCTCCATCCCTTCCCACTTCTGCTCACGTCCATTCGCCATCTCAGCAAAGTCACATGTGTCATTAGCATCAGGAGAGGCGACATCTTTTGTAGGGAGGCGGGACCTTCGCGTTCGTTTACGCCCACTGAGGAGGATGAGGAGGCGGAACTCCAGAGCTGTGGGGCACGATCTTACATTGCAGTAACATTTAGAGTGTGCGGACATCGTTTTCGCGCCACGGAGTGAGTGTACGCCCACGAGAGCACCCCCTTATTCTTCACCTGTGCCTCGTGGCGCAGATATGACGGAAAAATGGCAAATACAGTCTATGATGATTTTTGCAATTCTCAAGCAAAAAAACAGTTCAATTAAGGCACACAGGACTCGCTTATAGCGAGCTTCTGAATCCTGTTCGCTGGGTGCGATGCAACATCTCTGTGGCGACTGGACCCTCGGGTGCTTCTGTCTTTTCACAAATGCCGGCTTTACCCGGCAATTGAATCAGAGGCTATTTTACTATGTAGAAGTGAATAAACTATAAATATATGTATATATATATGTCACAATGACATGTACATATATATATGTATTCTAAGTGTGTATATTTTGTGTTTACAAGGAAAGAAAGTGTTTTTTTAGTTGCAATATTTTGTTCCCATAGACTTACATGGGACTTCCGGTATCGGAATCGGATATCGCCGATAGTTAGTGATATCGGCGATACCATTCCGATCCGATATTTTTAGATATCGAGCAGTATCGCTCAACACTACTCATCACCTCTTACTACAAAATATCAGATGTGCAGGGGATTGGACCCCAACATAGCCATGGTAGAGAATTTCACTTGAATGAAGCCATTGGTGTCATTGTGGACACTGGCCTCGGTTCTGGCAGTTTTCATCTTTTTCAGATGTGCGCAAAAATGAAATTTAAATGTGTCTCAAAAAGATGAATTTTGCAAGGACAGAGTTCAGATGGTGTCCAAATATATGGCTTTACTGGGGCTTTTTTAGGCTCTGTTCCCACCATCAGGAAACCATCAGTATTTGCTTCGGATTGGATGCAGCGTCCAATCCGCAGCGTCCGGATGTTACAGCATAGTGGAGGGGATTTTATGAAATCCGGTCTCGACTATGAGTGCAGGGCCGCATCCAGCGGCCCTGCGTATCCGGACATGCGGCGCGTCTTTCCAGACCGCAGCATGTCTATTTATCTTGTGGAGACGCTCCGTCTCCACAAGATAAATAACCCAGTCTATGGATAGGATGCGGTGATTCCGCATGTGTTCAGTGAACACATGCGGAATCACCGTGCATACAACAGGAGGCGGCGCTTTGGGCAGAGCGGGGTTTCCGCTGTGTCCAAAGCATTGCCAGTACGCAGCGTAGAAGTTTAGAAAAGATGGTGTGCACTCAATTCATTATATATAGTGGAGGTGCTGGTGATTCGGACCGTGGAGGTCACAGATACTCATAAATGATAAAATTCACTGCACACTCGTTGAATAATATGCAAGATTTGTGTAAATTTATTGAAAAACATCCAGTCCAAAAATAAGGCCGGCGTCACACTCACCGTAGAAAAAAAACGGAGCATATTGTACGGCCGTAATACGCTGAAATGTTGCCGACACACTAATCCGTATTTCATCCGTTGTCAAGGTGTGGCTGCGTATTTTGCGCATGTAAGCATCCGTATGCAATCTGTATGGCATCCGTAGAGAGTTTCTTTCTCGCAGTCTTGCAAAATGGACATTTAACGGTTTTTAGGTCTGAAACTCATTTAAACCATCATCAGCAAGGCTATTTATTGGCTCTGCATCAGGTGCCAGCCCCCAATCTGGCCATTTTGGTGCTGTGCTTGTGTTGGAGTGTTGGAGTACTGCTGCTTGGTTGCCAAAATGTCTGACACTCTTCAGTTCATCCCAACTGATCGAGTTTTGTACAACTGGGTTTTGGGCAGCCATACCCAGTGATCGTTGATCCGCAGAGGAGGAGGCGAATGTGGATGCATCTGCATTTGAGGCAACGCCTCACTAAAGGCCATTTTCTCCGCCTTTATGCATCTCTGCGGACTCATCCAGATAAGTTTTTTCTGTTTTTGTCGGATGAGCATTGCCACATTTGATGTTCTGTTGGAGATCGTGCGCCCTGGGATCACCTACCAGGATACCAGGATGCGCAAACCTTTCTCTGCAGAGGAGTGACTTCTCCTTACACTACGGTATGTATTCCTCACCTGCATACAGTCTGTGTTTTCCCATAAGTTTCCCTTTACCCTTATGGCTGTTGCTGAAATATCCTCATAATATATCACTTATATCACCTCGAAGTACCAGAACAATTATGTGTATATAAAAATGACAGAAACCTTTGACTTCTGGTAAATTGAACTTAGGATTGTATGTAAATGAAATGACTTAACGGTTATGTATAGTGCATTTGTGAAACCTTTGTGCATGTGTAATGATGGTTCTCTCTACATTTGTTTACTTGTAGGTTCCTAACTACTGGCATTTCATATGCCTCACTCCATCTGGAGTTTTTGATTGGGAGGTCCACCATATCTGGCATTGTGCGTGATACATGCTCACAACTCTGGGACAGACTTCATCAAGTGGTCATGCCTGAGCCAAAGATGGAAGACTGGATGAGGATTGCCAGGGGATTTGAGGAGCAATGCCAGTTCCAAAATTGTATAGGAGCCCTTGATGTGAAGCACATCCGTGTGCGTAAGCCATCGAACTCAGGGTCCCAATTCTATAATTATAAACAATATTTTTCTGTAGTGCTGTTGGCTCTGGTTGACAGTAACTACAGGTTTATAATTGTAGACATTGGGGCCTATGGATGAACTGGAGACTCTAGAGTCTTCAATTCTTCCATTATGGGTCGGCGGCTGCGCAATAACCAGTTGCACCTACCACCAGCACGGCAACTTCCTGGCTCTAATCTAGAACCTGTGGCATATGTTGTAGTTGGGGATGAGGCCATATCCACGACGATACCTTGACCACCGTCGTCGGATCTTCAACTTGCGCCTATCACGGGCCAGGCGCCTGGTGGAGTGTGCCTTTGGCATTTTATGTGCAAAATGGCGGGTCCTCCAGTCTGCAATTCAGCTTAGTGAAGCCAACATCAATGAGGTCATCAAAGCATTTGTTGTCCTACACAATTTCACTCGAATGCATGATTGTGGCCCATCTGATGTTGGTGAAAGTGCGGTGACCAATGGGGATATGCCTAGGCCCCATGTTATCCATTTACGTCGTCCACTGTCAGGACTGAAAACCCGTGATATCTTTACCCAATATTATGTGTCACCTCAAGGTTCTACAACATGGCAAGATGATGCATTATCTATGCTGTAATGTTTTTCTGTGTGTATACATAAATACTTTTTTTCTCTGACATAGTCTGTGTCTGGTGTTAAAGTTCATAACAGATGTGTTGGTGATTTAGCATAACTTACTTATGAAAGAACACTCCAAACTTTCTATAAAAATATATTTTTATATGTGCAAACTCTTACCTGAGGTAGTGACAACCATAATTTAGTCATATGGTATATGTCTTCATAGCACAATACTGTAAGTGTGCATTATTACACAACAAGTACCAAAATAAATCATAAAAAAATAACAAATATTTGCATAAATAATAATACATAAGGAAAATAACAAACTTTCACTAAGACTAGTGAGCATCATATCTGACCCATATGGTTGAGTTTTAAGACTAGACAATTGCAATTATGCATAAGCCAACATGGTTTAAAAATAAATCTAAAAAAATAACAAACATTGGTATAAATTATAAGATATAAAGAAAATAACAAACTTTCAGCCAGCCCATTTAACACCATATCTGTACCATATGGTGTTTGTAGGCATTCAGATTAGAGCAAATATGCTTTACACAACATGGAGTAAAAATAAATATAAAATAATAACAAACTTTTGTCTAACTAATAAGAGATAATGAAAATAACAAACTTTGACTATGCCTACTGAAGACCATATTGGTTGCATATGGTGTTTTGAGGCATTTAGATTAGTGCAAATGTCTTTGACACAACATGAGTTCAAAATAAAAGTAAAAAAATAACAAACTGGTTTTTAAATCATAATATATAAGTAAAATAAAAAATCACAGCTGGTGGTATGTGGGTGGTGGGGTTGGCGGGTGACCAGCGTATCTGTGTGGTTGGCTTGGATGAGAACCTTGACCATCACCCTGTTGGGATGGATTTTCTGGGCCCTGAGCTAACATCTGCCCACGGTCAGGTCGGTGTGTGGGCACATTGCCATAAAGATAAGAGAGATTATATTCCTGGGTAAGATGGTACCCACGAGAATCATACCCCCCAATATGACCATGTTGAGCAAATCCAGGTTGGGACCAACCTCCAACACTGGATCTGTACAAGTGGCCATATTGGGAAGTCGGGTTATAGCCTGCCATTTGACCCTGTTGTTGCCAAGGTTGGTTTTGTGGGAAAATGGGTTGAGGCGTAGGCGCACTTGCAGGAGGATCCTCAGATCCTAATTGAGCATGCACATTTTGGTGGGGGGTAAGGCGCAGAAAGTTACGGGGTGAGAGCTGCCACCTCTCAAGGAATTCAAACACCTCATATAGGGTATTGGGGGTGTGCATGCGTTAATTAGGATGTGAATTGATCCTCGCACACGGAGCCTGATCTCACGGGGTAGGGGACGAAGGTAGCGGGCAAGGCCTCCTCACCCTCATCCACAGCTGCCCTCGACAGATAATTGAGGACCCCAGTGTCCACATGCCTTCGGGTATCAGAAGCTGAGATGTCTCGACATCTTTTCCCACAGGGGGGATATTGCAGCAGCCTGGGGGAGACCTCCAGAGGTACAGTGGGGCTGCTGCTATTTGCTGCTTCCTCAACACTGGGGCCTGCTGCTGCAGCTGGTGGGTCAGGTACAGGTTGCGGGGTAGCTGCTTGGTCAGGTCCTGGTTCTTGGGAAGCTTGGGGGATGCAGCAGGGAGGGTCAGACGATGGGCCAACCACCTCTTCACCCCCCCAACCGGGTCTATTATGGCCTCTGAGTCTGAGCCTGTCTCCCTCTCAGTGAGGTTGGACAGAGTTCTGTTAGGAAATTAAATGGTTTTAGAACATGTTGTAGATGTGAGCCTAAACAGCATAGGTGTTATGTGGTGTGATGTAGGTACTTACGGTCTCAGATCCAGAATAGAAGCCAAAAAACCAAGGCGGTCGAAATAAACATACTTCCTCTTGGTGGGTGCTGCAGAACCGCTCCTTGACCTCTGCTGCCGTTCCGCCGGTACTGGTCGCGGATGCTTCTCCATCTTCTCATAACATCATCAACTGCAATGTGATATATAATTTCATAATTTACCTAGCTGCTCAATGCAAAATTGTTCTACATACACTTCACATAGTCATGGGGGCCTAGATGTGAGTATCCTAACATTCTGACGCAAAATAAAAAAAAATTATAACATACAAAAATTTATTTTAGGGAAACTGATCACAATTATTACGTTCTGACCATTAAGAAGTTTGCGAAAAAATCATGTAACTTACTCATTCGCTGCTGCTCCTCACGTGGGCTGTCCCCAAAGTGGGGAAACATCTGCCCACAGATGCGACTCCATGCCGCCTCTTTTCTTGCGCGGTCTGCATAATGTGCATCTCGTTGGTCCCAAATTTCGGGCCTCTCCTGGACCAACACTATCAACATCTCCACATTGATATGCGTAGACATTATGGCCGACTCCGTGGGGACTCTGTGCGCACGGCATAGCTCGGAAGGGAAGGCGCACCATTTGACTTTTTGAACTCAAAATTTGCTGGAACAAAAAGAGCCTCTGATGTACCTAAACAGTGAAAATACCCCCCAAGTGACACCATTTTGGAAACTAGACCACTCAGGGAACTGATCTAGATATGTGGAGAGCGCATTGAACCCTCAGGTGCTTCACAGAAGTTTATAACGTTGAGCCGTAAAAATAAAAAAAATCAAATTATCCCCACAAATATGTTTTTAGCACAAAATATTGCATTTTAATAAGGGTATGGCCAGGGTCAAACATGCGAGAAACTCACACGATGCTCACATGTCAATACCCGGCACTGCCGCCGGCACTCGGGACCGGAGCGTGCGGCTGCATAGAAATACATGCAGCCGCACGCTCCTGTCCGAGTGTCGGCGGCAGTGCCGGGTATTGACATGCGAGACTCGTGTGAGTTTTTCGCATGTCTGACCCCGGCCTAACAGGAGAAATTGCACCATACAATTTGTTGTGCAATTTCTCAAGAGTACGCCGATACCCAATATGAGGGAGAAAACTACTGTTTGGGCACACAGTAGGGCTCGGAAGTGAAGGAGCGTCATTTGACTTTTTGAATGTAAAATTTCCTGGAATCATTAGCGGACGTCATGTCCCATTTGGAGAGCCCCTGATGTGCCTAAACAGTGGATCCCCCAACAGTGACCCCATTTGGAAATAAACCCCTCAAGGAATGTATATAGATGCGTGGTGAGCACCTTGAACCCCCAGGTGCTTCACAGAAGTTTATAACATTGAGCTGTGAAAATAATAAAATCACATTTTCCTCACAAAAATGTTATTTTAGCTCCAAATTTATCATTTTTATAAGGATAACAGGAGAAATTACACTATACAATTTGTAGTGCAATTTCTCCGGAGATACCCCATATGAGGGAGAAAACTACTGCTTGGGCGAATGGCAGGGCTCAGAATGGAAGGAGCGTCATTTAATTTTTTGAATGTAAATTTTCCTGGAATCATTAGCGGAAGTCATGTCCCATTTGGAGAGCCTCTAATGGGCTTAAACAGTTTAAAACACCCACAGGTGACTCCATTATGGAAACTAGACATCTCAAGGAATTTATTTAGATGTGTGGTGGGCACCTTGAACCCCCAGGTGCGTCACAGAAGTTTATAACATTGAGCCGTGAAAATAAAAAAAATCATATTTTCTCCACAGAAATGTTATTTTGGCTTCAAATTTTGCATTTTCATAAGGGTAACAGGAGAAATTGCACCATACAATTTGTTGTACAATTTCTCCTGAGTACGCTGATACCCCATGTATATGTGGGGAATACTACTTTTGAGGCACAGTGCAAAGCTCAGAAAGGAAGAGGCGCCGTACTGGATTTCAGATTTGGATTCCGATTGGAATGGTTTGAGGGTGCAATGTCATATTGGAAGAGCATCTGAGGTGCCAGAACAACAGAAACACCATATATGTGAACTCATTTTACAAACTACACTCCCCAATGAATTTATCTAGTGGTGCAGTGATCATATTGACATCACATGTGTCTCACAGAATTTTATGCCACTGAGCGGTGAAGAAAGAATAAATTACATTTTTACCAGTAAAATGTTGTGCCTCAAGTTTTTAATTTTAAGGGGTAATGGAATTTTTTTTTACAACAAACTGAGGTCCATTTTTTCCTGTGTATGTCTATACCCTACATGTAGTTGGGAAATAGTTTTCAGGCACAACTCAGAAGGCAAGGAGCACCAGATTTTACTGTTATGGTTTGCAGGTGCCATGACTCACTGGGAGAGCCCATGAGGTGCCAGAACAGCAGACCCCCCCATAAGTGACCCCATTTTACTAACTACACTGCTCAATTAATTCATCTAGGGGTGCAGTGATCATATAGACACCACGAGTGTGTCCCAGAATTTTATAGCATTGGGCAGTGAAGAAAAAAGAACTACATTTTTACCACCAAAATTTTATTTTCGCCCCAGATTAGACATTTTCACACAAGAAGTGGGTTAAAATGGCACTAAAATTTGTCCCACAATTTCTACTGAATGTGGCAATACCCTATGTGTGGCTGTACAGTACTACTTAGTCATACGGAGAGACTCCAGAAGAACAGAGCGCTATTTGCCTCCTCGAGCGCAGATTTTCCTAGAACAGTTTGCGGACTCCATATACAGAGACACTAATTGCTAGAAGAACAGAATCCCCCCTCAAGTGACCCCATTTTGGAAACTATACCCTTTCGGGAATTTATCTACAGGTGTACGATTTTGACTCCATTGGTATTTTCCACAAACAAGCAGCAATGAATGATGCCAAGTGAAAATTGCAAACTGCCGTTGTAGTGACCAGTACGCTGTAGTGACCAGTATGTTGCAGTCACCAGTACGTTGCAGTCACCAGTACGTTATGCCCAGCACATGTTTCTGGAGGCATGAACCCGTATGTTAGGCGGGCTCTCATCGCTTCAGAAATGCCAAACGTGGATGAAATATGTGGTTTAGGTACACTGCGGGGCTCAGAAGGGAGGGGGCATTTTTATTTGGGAGGAAAGAAATTCCTGAATTTCTTTTGGCGCGTGAGGAGCCATTTAGCTTTTCCAGAACCTTTGTGGAACGCGGAAGCCCCCTATATTTACGTTAACAGATGACAGACCTGAGTGGGGACTTGATTTTTTTGTGGATTGAGTTAAAGCTTTTATTGGGAACATTTTACATAACGTTTGGGATCACATTTATCTGTCGTCCTACACTGACCACTTACTTTGGGTTTCCATCTAAATCTCTGAGTGACGTGTTTCAGATGAAACCCCCTAGGGATCCATTCACTATAATAAGGCAGCAGAGTTAGGCTAGGTTCACATTTGCGTTTGATTCTGCAGCGTATCATCCGCATTCTCAAACGTATGTAAAAATGCATGCAAACAGCGTTTTTTAGCTGCATTATCTTATGCATGATGGCAAAAAAACGCAGCGTTTACATGCGTGTGTATGCGTTTTTACATGCGTTTGCATTTTTTATGCGCATGCGTTAGAAATTTCCAATTTTTTCCAGTAGCTTTTCCTTTACATCAGACACCCAGTAAGCATGTCTCATGGGATTTCCATATATATAGACACTGCACTGAGGAAATCCTCATCTTTTGCTGCTGTATCTTGCTGCAAGATGGATCTTGACCTGGACAGCTTTCTAGAAGATCTGGATTTACAATTGAAGTTGGCTGCTGCCTTTGCTTTTGCTTGCCAACACAGAAGAAGAGAAAGACTGAGAAGACATTGTCGTCGCTATTGGCAACACCCCATCCTTGAACTCCGAGAGAGCTGTGGAGCCTACCACTGTTTGTACACCGAGCTGCAGCAAAACATGGAGAAGTTTTTTGACTACACGAGGATGTCGCAAGAGAGCTTCAATGACTTGCTGCTACGTGTCCAAGGATCTATTGCAAGGCAGGACACACAGCTCCGTCGAGCAATTCCTGCTGAAGAACGTCTCTTGGTCACCCTGAGGTACGTAGTGGTGAAAAAGAAACTTCTGTCACAAATAACCCTAACCCTATCCTATCCCAACCCTACCCTATCCCTAACCCTATCCCTAACCCTAAGCAGTGTACTGAGTTTTGTTTTTCATTCTCTTTTCCGCAGATTCCTGGCTACTGGAGAGACATTGTCCTCGTTACATTTCCAATTCAGGATTGGAGTATCCACCCTTTCTGGATTATTGTAGACACTTGTCATGCTTTAGTTGGCATTCTGCAGCAAGAATTCCTCCCCCAACCCACAAGTGAACTCTGGATTTAAAATGCTTCCATATTCCAGGAAATTTGCAAACACATTAGGATTACGAAACCATTTGGAAGTGAAACAGAGTACTTCAATTATAAAAAATATTTTTCCATTGTTCTAATGGCTATTGCGGATGCTGATTGTAGATTCGTTGCTGTGGACATAGGCTCATTTGGACAAGGCAATGACTCGCAGACGTTCAAAAACTCAGACATGGGCCAACGTCTCTATGGGAATGCTTTTAATTTTCCGCCGCCACGACCTCGGCCCAACACTGATGGACCGCCAATGCCTTTTGTTGTTGGTGATGAGGCGTTCCAAATGTGTGCCAACCTCATTAAATTATACTCAAGTCGGAACATAAATCACACAAAAAAAATTTTCAACTACAGACTAACAAGGGCACAAAGAACCGTGGAGTGTGCATTTGGATTGCTGGTATCGAAATGGCGCATTTTGTGCACATGTATTAATCTAAAAATTGACACTATTGATGAGGTTGTGAAAGCATGTGTTGTTCTGCACAACTACATCATGGTAAAAGAGCGACCAAGCTTACAACCTGAGAAACCTGTTACATTGCATCAGCGTCGGACTGGAGCACCTTGGGCCCACCAGAGAAAATCATTCTTGGGGCCCACTATGTAGCTGCATAGAAATAAATACAAGACCATCAATTGTATGGTAAAACACGCTAATATCAGGGCATAATATAAGGTAGTACACGTCTTAATTATGTAGCAGGGGTTAGTGTAGAATCATAGAGGGGTGCCCCCTCATAGAATATAATGTAGCCCCCTCATAGAATATAATGTAGCCCCCTCATAGAATATAATGTAGACTCCCTCACAGAATATAATGTAGCCCCCCTCATAAAATATAATGCAGCCCTCTCTCATAGAATATAATGCTGCACCCCGCAAAATATAATGCAACCCCCTCATAAGGTATAACGCAGTCCCCACCATAGAATATAATGTAGCATCCTCATACGGTATAATGCAGCCCCCCTCATATAGTATAATGCAGCCCTACCACAGAATATCATGCAGCCCCCCATAGAGTATACCATAGCCCCCTCATAGGGCATAATGCTGCCCCCTCATATAGTATGATATAGCCCCCCCAGAATATAATGTAGTCCCCTGAGAGAATGCAGCCCCACCACAGAATATAATGAAGTCCCCCATATAGTATACTGCAGCCCCCTCATATATTAATATGTACCCCAGAATATAATGTAGTCCCCTGAGAGAATAATGCAGCCCCACCACAGAATATAATGCAGTCCCCCCAGAGTATACTGTAGCCACCTCATTATATGATGTAGCCCCCAATATAAAATAGTTCCCCGAAATAATGCAGTCTCCCCACAGAAAAATAAAGAGCCCCCTCATAAAGTATAAGAGACCCTCCCACCCCTCATTGTCCTCATCACCACCCCCCTCTTGCCTTCTCCCCCCCCACCCCTTTTTTTCCCCCCACCCCCTTTCCCCCCTCAATCTTTCTCCCCCCTCCCCCACATTTCTCCTTTCCCCTTTTTCCCCCCCCCAAAAAACCACAAATCCCATTTTCCCCCCACCACATTGTCCCCCCTATTGCCCCTCCCTACAATTTTATAATTTTTTTTTTTTCCAGGAAAATAAAAAAAAAAACTGGAACCAAAAAAGGAAATTAAAAAAACGATTGCAGCCCAAATAAAAAAAAAAAGCCGGGGAAAAAAACCCACATCCGACCCTTTTAAAAGAAAAGTTAAAAAATAAAAAAGGGGGAAAAAACCCCCAAAAGACCCTAAAAATTTTTTTCCCCCAAAAATTCGGTTGGGGAAAAAAAAACGGAAATGGAAAAAAGAACTGGGGGAATGTTGGAAGAACAACAGGAAGGAAAGTTCAATCCCCCAAAACCCTAGAAAAATTAAGTTGATTTAAAAATTATGAGGGCAAAACCTTCCCCCCCAAAAAAATTGGGGGCCCAAAAAAAAAAACAAATTGGAAAAAAAAAGGTCCCCCGGGAAGAGGGGAACCCCTGAATTAAAGAAAAAAGGGGGGAAAAGGGAAAAAAAAAATGACAAATTTTTCCCAAAAAATATTTTTTTAAAAAAGAAACCCAAAAACTTTTTAAAGCCCTTTTTTCATTTAAAAAACCCCGGAAAAATGCCATTGCTATTGAACCCCACGGAGGGTTTTTTTTTTTTTTCGTGGGGAGAAATTTTTTGTGCCGTTTGGGCTGGGCGTTTTCCCCTGCAAGATTGTTTTTGGGTTTTCCTTTTAAA
>JARQOD010000002.1:385934775-385949905 GCA_033576555.1 Oophaga sylvatica | reverse complement strand
AATTGCCCCGGCCAGGTTCGGCCTTTATGATGAGTTCGCGAAAACCCTTGAAGGCGCTTCAGAATTTTTTAGTTTTGCTAATTTTTACCTTTAAAGGCAGTTCACTTTCCCCTGTTTTCGAAAACTGTGTTTTTCTCCCTTTTTGGTGGGTAGAGCTTCTGAGATTGGTCAGGAGGTTTTGTTAGAGGTCCAGTAACTCTAAGATTAACCCCTTGTGCCTTCTTTTCTCGAAATTTTTCCCCCATTGAGCTAATTATGATGGGGGGAATTGGGAATTTTGGCATGAGTGGGCGTTTGCTGAGTGGAGACATTTTTTGGAGGGAGCCAACATCAAGGGGTGGTCCTTACCGCCCACAAGAACTTGTTTCTTAACAGTCAAGCGATTAAATCCTAGACAGGCTGGGGGGCCCTTGTTTTTCACCGTTTTAATTTTGTGGTTCCTTTCTTCGGGCATAAAAATTTTAAAGGGAGATGCTCTCTCAGGGATTCGCTTGGAGGAATTTAGGAGGTAAACCTAAAAACGTTCCCCTTGGGGGAAAATTGTTTGCCCCCAGCCCAAATGGAGGGGGAAATAATGTCTGAAATTATTGCTCCGCTTGGGGGTCATCCCGGTTTTTTTGGTACCAGAGATTTGGTGAGTTGTCTTTTTGGGGGCCTGCTTTATCTCGTGATGTCAGGAATTTTATGCGTCCTGTGGGATTGTTTTGCCCAAACCCTGTTTCGCTCTAGTGGATTGTTAGTGCCACTTCGGTCCCCGGGATGCATGGAACATTTCTCAATGGATTTTTTCCGACCCCCCGTCTCTCTGAAAAAGATGTTATTTGGGTGATCTGTGTTTTATTTTCCAAAATTTGGTCCTTTGTACCATGCCGAAGTTGCCTCCTTGCTGAGTTGGGTTCCCCTTTTTTTTTCAAACAGGTGGTCGTTTGCACGGTATTCCGGGGGGGAAAATTGGTCTGACGAGGGTCCAGTTTGTTTCCAGATTTTGGGGCCTTTTGTTCAAAAAGGGAATTTAGTTGTCCCTTTTCCTTGGTATCCCCTCGCCAATCGGTTGTGGATAAATTTTTCTCTCTCTCAGGAGAGGGCCCCCAACGGTTTTTCCAACGACAGGATGTGGTCCCCCTTTAAAGTGGGGGACATGGTTTGGTTGCCCCCAAAGAAATTTAGGAGTTTAAAGTTCACAACGGCTTTATAAAACTTTTTTGAAGGGGTTTTTTGAGCCTGTGTTCCCATGCATGGCTGTGCCCCCTGATCCTGTGTTGTTTGGGGGCAATCTTGAGTATGAAGTAGAGAAAGTATTGGATTCCCGTCTGGCTTTCAAGTGGAAAGGTTACGGTCAGGAGGATAATTCTTGGGTGTTTGCTTCTGACATTCATGCCAAGAGATTGGTTCGCGCCTTTCACCGGGCCCATCCTAATTGGCCTGGTGGCTTGGGTGAGGGTTTGGTGACCCCTCCTCAAGGGGGGGTACTGTTGGTCAGGCTTCTGAGTTTGGGCTCCCTCTGGTGGCTGCTGCTGGTAATGCAGCTACTTTGACTAACAGAGGTCGATCACCTGAGGAGGATGATTGGTGATCAGGTGTTTCTGACTGGGGAGATATAAGTGAGCAACCTTCCTTGGGTTGTTGCCGGTGATTGGTCTTCCTGAGCCTTCTGGAAGTCAGCTTGTTCCCTGCTTTTTCCTGCACCTTTCAGATAAGTTATATCACGGGGAGGATTGCAAGAGAACTCACCAGTGCAATCTCCCGGAAGACGAGTGCAGAAGAAAGCTTCAGGCTCCTAGGAACGCAGGGTGAGCAAGGCAGGAAAGAGATAGTTTCAGGGCCTGAATCACCTGACAGTTGAGGGGCGTGGCTTCAGCTCCAGGGAGCTAGAAGCTGAGGGAAAACTCCTAGAAAGGTAACTACGGGACAAAGTTACCCAGGGGCACAGGCAGAGACGTAAATCTGAACAAGCCAAGGTCAAAGCATGAGAAGACAGTACAGTACTAAGGATGAGACAGAACGGATAGTCGGGGCCAGGCAGAGGTCAAAACCAAACAGACAGCGAAGGTACAGAAACAGAATCCAGCAAGCAGTATCCAGAGATCAGACCGAGTCAAAACCAAAGTATCAGGCAAACCAGAACACAGCACAAATACACTCAGGGGTCAACACACTCTGCCAAGGGCGAAAGTATAACTGACGGGGATTGGAGCTTCCTAGGGCTATAAGAAGCTCTCCCCGAACCAAGGAGAGGCCACAATAATAAGCCCCAGGTGTGCAGGTAAGCTTGCACTGGGATCAAAACCTTAACCCCTAGCGTGCAGGTCAACCCTGCACTGGGATCATGACAGTACCCCCCTCTCAACGGGGGGCCTCTGGACCCCAGGCTTGCCTGGGAACCTGTCATGGAAAGCCCGAACCAGGCGATCCGCGTGCATCAAACGGGCCGGCACCCAGGATCTGTCCTCCGGTCCATACCCCTTCCAATGAACCAGGTACTGTACCGACCGCTGCACCAACCTGGAGTTAACGATATGATCAATCTCATATTCCATGTGTCCCTCAACCAAAACAGGAGGAGCAGCGGACTCGGACTCCCCCCGGACTGCCTCAAAAGGTTTCAGTAGGGATTAATGGAAGACTTTAGGGATCTTGAACGAGACTGGAAGACACAACCTGTAAGCCACTGGATTGATCTTTTCCACAATCTTGTATGGGCCAATGAACTTGGGGCCCAACTTGGCTGATGGAACCTTCAACTTAATGTTTCACGTGGAGAGCCAAACTTTCTCTCCAACCCGAAACATCGGACCTGGTGTTCTTTTCCTGTCAGCGAAAAACTTGTACCTGCCTTGAGACCTGGATATATTCCGTTGGACCTCTGCCCATGTATTCTTTAATCGCTGAACAGACCCCTCTGCCCCTGGACACCCAGAATCCAAACGAGAAAACTCACCAAAATGAGGACTAAAACCATAATTGATCAGGAAAGGAGACCTACCAGTAGATTGGTTCACCCGACTATTGAAGGTGAATTCCGCCAAAGGCAGTACATCACACCAGTCATTCTGTCTTGCAGAAGTCAGACATCTGAGGATCTGTTCCAGAGACTGATTAGTGCGTTCAGTCTGACCATTGCTCTCAGGATGGTATGCAGACGAAAAAGACAGAGACATCCCCAATTTCTTGCAGAAAGCACGCCAAAACTTTGCCACAAACTGCACTCCATGATCAGACACCACATTCAGGGGTACCACATGCAACCGGATAACATGCTGTATAAACAATTTGGACAAAGTCTCAGCTGAGGGTAGTGCGGATAAGGCTACAAAATGAGCCTGCTTCGAAAACCTGTCCACCACTAACCATACCACCGTATTGCCCTTGGACGGAGGAAGATTAGTAATAAAATCCATGGACAAGTGAGTCCATGGCCTTTCGGGAACTGCCAAGGGCATCAGTTCCCCAGCCGGCCGGCTATGTGAGTTTTTAGAACGAGCGCAGACCCCACAACCAGAAACAAATTTTTTTATGTCAGAACTAAGAGTAGGCCACCAAAAGATTCTAGCCACCGCCCGACGTGTGGCAGATATACCAGGGTGAGCACTGAGCTTGGATTCATGGAACTCCTGAAGGAGTTTAAGCCGAAGCTGCTCTGGGACAAACAACTTACCCCTGGCTTGGCAGCAGGGGCCAGAGACTGGGCCCCCTCAATCTCCTGTTCTAACCCAGACGAGACCCCTGCCAACACAACCCCAGGGTGAAGAATGGAGGAAGGTGGCTCAGGGGGAGACACCGGATGAAAACTGCGAGATAAGGCATCAGCCTTGATATTCTTTGACCCTGGACGAAACGTAATAGTAAACTGAAAACGGGAAAAAAAAAGTGACCAACGGGCCTGTCTGGGCGTTAGTCTCTTAGCCGACTCAATATATGATAAATTTTTGTGGTCGGTAATCACAGTAACCGAGTGACTGGCCCCCTCCAAAAAGTGCCTCCATTCTTCAAACGCTAACTTGACCGCAAGAAGCTCTCTATTGCCAACATCGTAATTCCTCTCAGCAGCAGAGAATTTCCTGGAAAAAAAAACACATGGCCTGAGGTTGGTCAGAGTGGCAGGACCTTGGGACAACACAGCACCCACCCCCACCTCAGAGGCATCCACTTCTACAATAAATGGTTTGGACGGATCTGGCTGTACCAACACCGGAGCAGTCATAAAGCATTTTTTCAGACTAGCAAAGGCCTCTTTTGCGAGCGAGGACCAATTTTTCACATCCGCACCTTTGCATGTTAAATCTGTGAGTGGTTTGACCACCTGCGAAAACCCCCGAATAAATTTGCCGTAGTAATTGGCGAACCCCAAGAAGCGCTGGAGCCCTTTAAGATCTCGGGGTTGTACCCAATCCGCAATGGCCTGCACCTTCTTGGGGTCCATACGAAAACCCTCACAGGACACAATGAATCCCAAAAAAGATAATTCTTGAACAAAAGTCTTTGGAGAACAGTTCGTACATGATTCATATGAGAATGACTGTCGGGGGAATATATCAGAATATCATCTAAGTAGATAACAACAAAACGACCAATGAGATCAGAAAACACTACATTGATGAAATTCTGAAATATGGCGGGAGCATTGGTAAGACCAAACGGCATGACTAAATTTTCAAAAAGTCCCTCGGACGTGAGGAACGCAGTTTTCCATTCATCCCCTTCCTGACCCTTATCAAATTATATGCTCCCCGAAGATCCAATTTAGAGAACCATTTTGCCCCTGATAGTTGGTTACATAAATCAGGAATCAACGGAAGGGGATACGTATTTCGTACAGTAATCTTATTTAATTCACGAAAGTCGAGACAGGGACGTAGACCGCCATCTTTTTTCTTCACAAAAAAGAACCCCGCCGCCACAGGTGAAACTGAGGGACGTATGTGTCCCTTGCGAAGACTTTCTGCAATATAATGCTTCATAGCTAAGCGCTCAGGTCCAGACAAATTAAACAGACGGGCTTTAGGTAGTTTAGCCCCGGGACTAGCTCGATGGCGCAGTCAAAGGGTCTATGTGGCGGCAACGTCTCGGCCTCGCTTTCTGAGAACACATCTTCGAAGTCTTTCAGGTACTCCGGAATACCTTCCAGCTCGACAGATGGCACAGACACAGATTTAACAGGTTTAACCAGCAGTGCAGATTCATAACATAACTTAGAATCATTAAACCCCCATTGAACAATCTCCCCCATTTTCCAGTTAATAGCTGGGTTATGGCGTTGTAACCAGAGCATGCCCAACACCAACCCTGCTGGTAGATTGTCCAGAACTAAACAACTTAATTTTTCTTCGTGAGCAGCGCCCACTCTGAGTGAAAACAAATCAGACATAAAGAGAATTCCCTCTTTTGTGAGGGGGGAGGAGTCAATGGCCACCACCTTGATCGGAGCCTTAAGCCTAGCTGTCCCTATCTTGCAGCGTGTGACTAATTGAGAGTCAATCAGATTGATGGATGACCCACAGTCCACAAAGGCTGTAGAGGAAAAAGAATAACCGTCCACTAACAGTTCCACATGAAGCAACACCTTAGAGAACGAGGAAAAGTGAACCTGAGGGTCTGATTAGTCTCCTCGCTGACTACCCAGACCTAGTCGTTTCCCGCTGACCGGGTTGAGGACAGGCAGACAGGACACTCCTTTTTCCAATGTCCAGCTTTACCGCAGTAGAAGCACAACTGTTCTTCCCGACGGCGTTTTCTCTCCTTTTCCTTCAGAGTGATAGCGCCCACATCCATGGGCTCAGAGACAGTCTCTTTTCCACTGGGGAACAATGTAGTCTCCACCTGCATCACCCCTGGCCCGCAACCTGCGGTCCATCCGGACGGCCTGGGTCATGGCGTCCTCTAGAGAGTTAGGTGGGGGGGTGTAACGCCAAGGCATCCTGCAACCGCTCGGACAAGCCTCTGCGAAATAGTCCTCGGAGGGCGGCGTCCTCCCAAGAAATCTCTGCAGCCCAGCGGCGGAACTCAATACAAAACCACTCGGCCGAGTGCTTCCCCTGACAGACGCTCATCACCATGTCCTCTGCCAATCGCACTCGGTCAGGCTCATCGTATATGTGCCCGAGGGCCTCAAAGAATGATTCACCGACACTCTCTCAGGGGCAGTGGGATGAAGGGAAAATGCCCATGCTTGTGGGGACCCTCTTAATAAAGACATGATCACCCCTACCCTCTGACTTTCATCCCCAGAGGACCGTGGTCTCAAACTAAAGAAAAGTTTGCAACCCTCCATGAAGATCCTAAACTCCTTTTTGTTCCCAGAAAAGAAGTCAGGCAGTTTAACAGGTGGATCTGAGGACACCAGCGCAACATCACTCGCCATAGCCCTCAGAGAACCAGCAGATAAAGCCCCTGCACAGTCTCAGAAACCTACCGCTGTGAACACGACAGCGCTTGCTGTTCCAGAGATAAATCCTGAAACATCTGACTCAGATTTTTCATCTGTTCGGACAGCGACTGTATGGGATCCAAAACTCTCTGCACAACCTGCGCCCCAAACACAGCCGTGAAGCAAAAAAAAAAACAAAAAAAACTTAGTGGTCAGTTATAATATCACGGAGAGGATTGCAAGAGAACTCACCAGTGCAATCTCCCGGAAGACGAGTGCAGAAGAAAGCTTCAGGCTCCTAGGAACGCAGGGTGAGCAAGGCAGGAGAGAGATGGTTTCAAGGCCTGAATCACCTGACAGTTGAGGGGCGTGGCTTCAGCTCCAGGGAGCTAGAAGCTGAGGGAAAACTCCTAGAAAGGTAACTACGGGACAAAGTTACCCAGGGGCACAGACAGAGACGTAAATCTGAACAAGCCAAGGTCAAAGCACGAGAAGACAGTACAGTACCAAGGATGAGACAGAACGGATAGTCGGGGCCAGGCAGAGGTCAAAACCAAACAGACAGCGAAGGTACAGAAACAGAATCCAACAAGCAGTATCCAGAGATCAGACTGAGTCAAAACCAAAGTATCAGGCAACCAGAACACAGCCCAAACAAACTCAGGGGTCAACACACTCTGCCAAGGGCAAAAGTATAACTGACGGGGATTGGAGCTTCCTAGAGCTATAAGAAGCTCTCCCCGAACCAAGGAGAGGCCACAATAATAAGCCCCAGGTGTGCAGGTAAGAGCTTGCACTGGGATCAAAACCTTAACCCCTAGCGTGCAGGTCAACCCTGCACTGGGATCATGACAAGTTATTTATCTATTTTGATCTGTGGCATTTTTCCCCTTTTGGCTTTCTCTGTGCACTGCCTTGCTGGTGCAGTCCAGCTGGGGTCCCGGCTGGGGCCTGTACTGGACTCTGTTTTCTTTGCCACAGTTTATGTCAGTCCGGTCAGTATTGCTAGTCTCCTGCTATTTCAGTATCTGTGTTTTGCATTCAGTTCACAGCAGAGTTCTGATTTAGTGGGGGAGAGGTCGTGTGGTCCCAGCATTTTTGCATATCAGACGTGTTGGAATTTTTCTTAGGGTTTTTGCAGGATTGCAGACAGTATCCTTTTCTGTCCTGTACTATCTAGACAGTTTGGGCCCCAGCATTTGCTTACGCTATTTTCTGCCTGTGTTTTGTATTTCATCTGCCTCACCATCAATACATGTTTGGGGGCTATCTATTCCTTTGGGGCTCTATTCTGGGTAGTTAGCTTTCCCCTTTCTCTCTTTAGGCTTAGTTAACTCTTTGGCTGTGTCGAGGCATCTGGGTCATCATAGGTACGTCCCACGGCTAATTCTAGTTGTGTTGCCAGTTTAGGAGTCTGCAATCTGCTAGTTACCAACCTCTCTGGTGTTGTGCTGCCTAGCCCATTTCTCTGTTGTCCTCCTCGGTTACCATATCATAACAGTAGCCACTGTCATCCAAAGTCAGAGTGCCCGGATTGCAGGTAGCGCCCTGCATTCTGGACCCTCCTCCGCTACAGGAGAGACTGAAACAGAGGTGAACCCAGAGCAGGTTCCAGAGGGTCCCAGTGAGAAGAGGACCCTGACGTCACTTCTGACTGCCTCCAGCCAGGAGTTCCAGGCCGCTCTGCACTCAGATGCGAGCCTGGAGACGTTGAGACACCTCGCCGAGACGCCCACCTCCGTGACTGATAAGGAGAGGGTGTTCTGGGAACGAGGAAGGTTATACCGGGAGACAGTACCCGGAAATTCCCAAAAGGAGTGGTTGAGGGAAAAACAGCTGGTCGTCTCATACCAGTTTCGAGGTGAGTTGTTGCGGATTGCCCATGAAATTCCACTCGCTGGACACTTGAGAGTCAGCAAAACTAAGGCATGGCTGTCTCAACACTTCTATTGGCCCAAGATGGGGACAGATGTAACAAACTACTGCCACTCTTGTATCACCTGTCAAAGAGTGGGAAGGCAGGGCCTGCTCTTAAGGCTCCCCTGATCCCGTTGCCAGTGATAGAGGAACCTTTCCAGAGAATCACGGTGGACATTATGGGCCCTCTGGCCGTCCCCAGCAGCTCTGGAAAGCAATACATCCTTTCTGTGGTAGACTACGCTACTACTAGGCAGTGGCTCTGTCCTCAACCAGGGCGTATAAGGTGGCGGATGCACTGGTGACCATCTTTTCAAGAGTAGGATTTCCCAGGGAGATGCTTACCGATCAAGGGACCCAATTCATGTCTCGCCTAATGGAGGCTCTCTGTGAAAAAAAGGCAGGTGAGGCACATGGTATGGAGTGCTTATCACCCACAGACCAATGGTTTGTGTGAACACTTCAACGGTACCGTCAAACAGATGCTCCACATGCTGGTTGAGACCCCAGGGCGCGACTGGGAGCGGTACCTCCCACACCTGCTATTTGCCTACAGAGAAGTTCCGCAGGCCTTGACTGGGTTCTCCCCCTTCGAGCTCCTGTATGGCAGGTGAGTCCGGGGACACCTTGGGTTGGTAAGAGAATCCTGGGAAGATGAGCCAAACCCCACGGAAGTGTCCATCATAGATTATGTCATGCGCTTCCGTGACAAGATACAGACCTTGACGCAGTTGGTACATGACAACATGGTGCAGGTTCAGGCTTACCAGAAGCACTGGTACGACCAGAATGCCCAGGAGCCGACCTACCAGATGGGTCAAAAGGTGTGGGTGCTGGTCCCCATACCAACGGGTAAGCTTCAGGCAGCCTGGGAAGGCCCATACGTCATCCACCAACAGCTCAACACAGTCACCTACGTGGTCACGCTTGACCATGCACGGGGTAGGTGCAAGGCCTTTCACGTCAACATGATGAAGGCTCATCACGAACGGGAAGCCTGCATCCTAACGGTCTGCAACCTGCCCGAGGCCGGGGAGGAAGACCCCCTCCTCGACATGGTGGCCAAAACCAAGGCCAATGGGTCCACTGAGGAGATGGTGGTAAGTGCCTCACTAACCGTACCCCAGCGGTCACAGTTGTTGGTCACCCTGGAACTCTTCTAGACCGTGTTCTCCAACCGACCCGGACGGACTGAGTTAGCGGTACACGAGGTAGACACCTCTCTACACCCACTACGGCGAACACCTTATCAGATCTCTGAGGAGGTGCAGCAGGTTATGCGACAAAAGATCGATGAGATGTTACAGCTGGGGGTGATTCAACGGTCCAAGAGTTTGTGGGCCTCACCTGTAGTTCTTGTGCATAAAAAGGATCAGACCACACGGTTCTGCGTGGACTACAGGGGGCTCAACGCCATCACAACCTCTAATGCACACCCGATGCCACGCATCGAGGATCTGCGTGAGCGGTTGGCGAACACAAAATACATATCCATCATGGATTTGAGTCGGGGATACTGGCAGATTCCCCTGAGCCCTGCGGCGCAGGAGAGATCCGCCTTTATCACCCCCTTTGGATTGTACGAGTCCACGGTCATGCCCTTCAGCATGAAAAATCCCCTGCCACTTTCCAGCGAATGGTAAACCACCTGCTTCGGGGACTGGAGAAGTACGCCGTGGCGTACCTGGATGACATTGCTGTCTTCAGTTCCACCTGGGAGGGCCACCTTCAGCATCTCCAGGAGGTGCTCAAGCATATTCACCAGGCAGGTCTGACCGTCAAGCCGGGAAAGTGCCAGATGGGCATGAGCAAGGTCCACTACCTGGGGCACCGGGTAGGCGGGGTTCCATGAGTCCAGAGCCAGAGAAAAAGAGAAAGTGGACGCAATCATGTCCTGGCCCACCCCAGGACCAAAAAACAGGTGATGTCCTTCTTGGGCACTGCAGGGTACTATAGGCGGTTCGTACAGAACTATAGCAGTCTTGCAAAACCCTTGACGGACCTCACCAAGCGGAGGCTACCCCAGTCAACTGGACAGATGGCTGTGAGGCGGCCCTCCAAGCTTTGAAAACAGCCCTGTGGAACTCCCCAGTGTTGAAAGCAGTCAACAGCATTCTCCCATTCCTGGTACAGACCGACACCAACGAGTTTGGCCTCGGTGCTGTACTCAGCCAGGTCAGCTCGGGGAACCAGGAGCACCCCGTGTTGTACCTGAGCCGGAAACTTCTGCCGAGGGAAGTGGCATACTCCACCATCGAGACAGAGTGCCTGGCCATGGTCTGGGCACTGCAACACTTGCGGCCCTACCTGTACGGGCGCAAATTCACGGTGGTAACTGACCACAACCCTCTGAGCTGGCTGCACACAGTGTCCAGAACCAACGGAAGGTTGCTACGCTGGAGCCTTGCCCTCCAGCAGTACGACTTTACCGTACAACACAAAAAGGATAGCGAGCATGGAAATGCCGATGGGTTGTCTCGACAGGGCAAACCCGCTGAGATGCCCATGGATGAGTACCGATGGGTCCTGCCTCCTTAGCTCCCTCAAAATGGCGGAGGTGTAACGATAATGTAAAAATATCATGTATGACTTTTCTGGAACATTCCAGAATCTTCCATTCTCTACACTCTCTAGAATGATTCGTAGCAGCGCAGAGCCCAGCGACCCCCCTCTTGTCCCTCTTGTCACACATTGCAGCCTTGTGCCTGCAGCTTCGCAGCCTGTGACACTGTTCTTCCCTCCCCCTCTCTCCAGCTCACACACGACCAGTGTAACCTGAATTACTAGTCTTTGATTTCCCTCCTCTCCACAGGGGGTCTCTTTGTTCCAAAGCGTGCAGCCACTCTCATAGACAATAATGGGAATCTAATCATTTAGCCATAGAGCACCGCTAGATTAAGATATAAAGACGAAAGCTACATTTCTGCAACGTGCTCCGATCAGGCTTCACTATAGTGGTTCTTGCTAAGTTCTAGCCCCAACAGAATCCGAGAAGTGGATTTCTCCTAAACAGTGTGAACTAACTACTCCATGTTTGGCTGTGGAGGAATGCCAGCGACACGCTGGATAAGATGATACCTTGTGCATCTCTATACGAGGTACCCTCTGTGAAATATGAGTAATATAAGTTTCAGAACCAAAATCTGAAGCTTTGAGAAAAGGGGAGGGTGGCCATAACTCAGCCCTTTAATGATGTCACAAGCCCAGATGTATAAGTCTGCAACTGAGCCCCCCGCATTCACTCTAGCCTGGGATGCCGTGCCAGTAGGATTCCAAATGCATTGCGACGTCTGTCTCCTCCCTCAGCATGGTTTTGCCTAAGATGATCTAAGCAATACGTGAGTTTATTTCTTTTCTTTAACCCTGTTTTATTTTTAATTGCTTGTACATACTTTTATTGTCTCATATCTTAAAACCTTTTTATCTTCTGTAAACACTGCCCATTTTTTGGGAATAAACTATAAAATGTATTAGTTCTGTCTCCTTGCTCTGTGACAAATTCATAAGTGCCTGTAAGCTAATTACGCTACTGATTTGGGTTTGCTTCGAGCCGCTCTATTAATTTTTTAAATATTAATACGAGAAATCTGAAGCTGGTGGCAGCGAGGGTGTGCTGGGCATGGGTATAGCTGTCAGTGACGGAGCGGGTTTTATAAGTGTATTGCCTGGCTGCGGCTAGGAGTAGTTATAATCCCCTCACTGCAGTGTGCCTAATAGCCAGTACACGTCCAAGCGGCCCATCCGGCGACTAATTATCCTAGGTGCAGTTCACTGACTGACTTGAGGGTAAGGGGGGCGCTGAAGAGCTGCGAGTTCCAAAGTGGAACTGGAAAGTGGGATAAATATAAATCCCTGCTGATCGTGACAGATTGGTGGAGGAGTGGGGATCATAATCCGTGATTCCCCGTGTGCCGTTCCTTACAGTGGGTCTAAAAGTGTCACCAATCAGTAATGAGTGTCACAGAAAATTGTTCTATTGCTGCGGGAAACGCAGCGCGACATAAAGTCAGCACTGCATGCCAGACTACTAACAGGCATGCCTTCCATGTCCTCACCAACAGCACGACTGACCATGGTGTCCTCCTCCTCCTCATCCTCATGCTCCTCCTCCCTGTCCTCAGGCCATCCCCGATGAACAGACAGTATGACAGCTGTGCTTGTAGTACCGTCTACAGCGCATGAAAGTAGCTCCTGTTCTTCCTCCTCCTCTTCATTGTCTACCAATCCAACTTGCGACGACATGACGCTGGGTTGAGTGTAATCACCCGGTATGTTTCCTGGCTCAATGTCCTCGTGCTCTTCCTGCAATGCATCCTCTTTTATTGTGAGCAGAGAGGTTTTCAGAATGCTGAGAAGCGGGATGGTGACGCAAATTATGGCATCATCGCCGATCACCATCTTGGTGCACTGCTCAAAGTTCTGCTGGAGGGTACATGTGTCTAACATTCATGTCCACTCCTGAGGTCTTATATGTGGAGTCTTACCTGAATATAGACTGCCTTGTTGAAGCTGGCACTCAACAACTGCCCTCTTCTGCTCACAAATCCTTTGCAACATATGCAGTGTAGAGTTCCAACATGTGGGGACATCACACACTAGTCGGTGAGCCTGAAGCTGCAAATGCTGCTGAAGCACAGCAAGGACAGCTGAAGCTGACGCTGACTTTCGAAAATGGGCAACATACGGCGTACTTTCAACAGCAGATCCTGCAGCTCCGGGTAGCTTTTGAGAAAACGGTGAACCACGAGGTAAAATACTTGGGTTAGGCAAGGTATGTGTGTGAGCTGACCTTGCCTCAGGGCTGCCACCAGGTTCCAGCCATTGTCACACACGACCATGCCTGGCTGTAGGTTCAGCGGTGTCAGCCAAATATCTGACTGCTCCTTCAGCACTGTCCACAACTCTTCTGCATTGTGCGGTTTGTCATCTTTGTAGATTAGCTTCAGCACAGCCTGTTGCCGCTTGGCTGAGGCAGTGCTTCAGTGTTTCCAGCTTCTGACTGATGTGTTCATTTCTGTCGTGTAGGCTGACGAAGAGGAGGAGGAGGACGAGGAGGAGGGGCAGGAGCTGTAGACTGTGGGGGCAACCCTGATTCACGTAGGCCCCGAAATCCTCGGCGTGGGGAGGATGTGTTCCATCCCAAGGTCCGACTGGGTCCCGGCTTCCACTATGTTAACCCAGTGTGCCGTCAGTGAGATGTACCGTCCCTGCCCACAGGCAGTTGTCCACATGTCCATGGTTAGGTGAACTTTCCCAGTAGCAGCATTGTGGAGGGCACGGGTAATGTTGTGGGACACATGCTGGTGTAATGTGATATGGCACAATGGGAGAAATAGTGGTGACTGGGGACCGAGTACCTTGGGACGGCCGCTGCTTTCAGGTTGCAGAAAGCTTCCATCTCAACGAGCCGAAAAGGCAACATTTTGAGCGCAAGCAGACAAGAAATGTGCAAACTAAGTACTGTGGCCTGTGGGGCATTGGCTGGATATTTCCGCTTGCGTTCCAATGACTGGGGTATAGACAACTGAAGGCTGCGCTGGGACAAGGACGTGGACAGGCTTGATGATGTTGCTGGTTGACTGTGGACAACAACAGGTGTATGGTCTGAGCCATCTTCACAGGCACGCTGAACTGGGGATTGGCTTTTATGCAAAACAGTGCAAGAAGCAGTGTTGTCACCTGCAGATAGTGTTCCTGGAGCCTGCGGTTCGGCCCACAAAGTCGGGTGCTTTGCTGCCATGTGCCTAATCATGCTGGTGGTGGTCAGGCTGGTAGTTTTGCTACCCCTGCTGATGCGGGCATGGCAAATGCTGCTGTTTGGGGTTCTCGGCAGAGTCTTTAAAAAATAACCAGACTCGAGAAGATCTAACAGTTGGAATGGCAACTTCCGTCCTGTTGGTGTTACGGGGAACAAATGCACGTCTTCTGTCTGTGGCCAACACACTGCTTCTTCTTGCCTGTTGGGGTGATATGCCTCCTTCCCCATGTGTGCTACTGTCCTCGCTCTGCATGTCCTCTTGCCAGGTTGGGTCAGTCACTATGTCATCCACCACCTCGTCTTCCACATCCGCACCGTGCTCTTCCTCCTGACTTTCCGGCAATTGCGTCTCATCATCGTCCAACTGTTGTGACCGTGGCTTCTCAAAGATTTGTGAATCACTACATGGAATATCATTTTTCCCCACTTCAAGTGAAGCTGCCGAGAGGCACGAATCTCCAAATGGAAAACTGAACAGCTTTTCGGAGTGTTCGAGTGTGGAATCTGGTGTCTCACGGCGCTCGGCATGGTAGGAGGAAGAAGTATCAGAGTAAGTAATAGCCGGTTCACACTCACGGCTACTCAGACTTGACCGTGTGGAAGACATGGTAGTGGTGGTGGCTAAGTGACTTGAAGCATTAGCCGCTATCCAACCAACTACCGTTTCACACTGCTCGGGCTTCAATAGTGGTGTGCTGCGGTCCCCTAGAAACTGGGACAGGAAGGTTGAGCGACAACATGTGGGTCTTTGCTGCGGCTCACTTTCAGCTTGGCCACGGACTCGGCCTCTGCATGCACCATCAGCATCACGTCCACTTCGCCATCCCTTTCCCCGTCCCTTGCCTTGCCCATTTTAAATGGACTAGTGAAATATTTGAAAAGCTCAATGCAAATGGATTTATTTGGAGAATAATTATATGTGATCAGTATACCTGCAAAGCGAAAATTTTGACACCACTGATACACCAGACCTTAGCCTGAAATCACAGACTGGGTTAATTTTTTGGGTTAGATTTTATGTTACTGTTTGAACACAATAAAAAAGGCGTACAAGAAGGCTAGCAGACAGAACTATGCAACATATGTCTGCC
>JARQOD010000002.1:385891100-385934675 GCA_033576555.1 Oophaga sylvatica | reverse complement strand
AAGGGCCCCACGTATGAGTGCCCGAAGTTTTCAGTAACTAATTTGTGCACCTTTTTTTGTAAAAGTACTGATGTTTTTACGTGAAAAGACACACGGGCCCCGAAAAAATATTCCGTACACTGCCCACCCTTGTGCACGCACAGATGAGTCCCTGGGAAAACAGTACCACAATTTTGTGCCCCTTTTTTTTTTAAAAAAGTATGTTTTTTTTACATGAAAAGACCCAGGGCTTCAAAAAATATTGCGTACATGCCCAATTTTGAGCTGCACATTTTTAGAGCTCCCCACAGAGTCCCACAAAACAAATTTGTCCCCTTTTTTTTTAAAAGTACTGGTGTTTTTAGTGAAAATCCCCCCAGGGCTCGCAAAAAATTGCCTCACTGGACACACGTTGGCACGCCCCAGATATGATTGGCCAGAGATCCCCACACCAAAAATTTTGTGGCCGATTCCAATTACCGGGAGCTACCATATACGGCCAATATACCCTACAGGTAGCAGCAGAAAGAAGTCGGAAAGGGAATGGCCCCTTTTTGAGTTGCGTGTCTTAATGAAATTTTGTCCCGAGGCCTTGCCTGATGTGTTAGGCGACTTTCACTCCCCTGCCTGCCTAACACCGGAAACCTATATATCGGTTTTTTAACCCCTTTGGGGGATGTTGGATTATCAGGTTTTGAGTTTTTTTGGATGGTAGACCCCCATACTAAGAAATCGCCAATTGCCCTATTCGGAAACCGCTCTCACTAACTGTCTGAATCTGGGCTGAATTTTAGAGAGGGCGCGTTCGGTTCTTATCTCGTGTTTGCGTGCGGAAACCCCAATCACTGTAGACCCAACAAAGAGGGTGCGGTTTTTGGCCTGGCGACATTCCATGCGGTGTTGGATCTCTAAAGCCCGCCAAAAATGCTGAGGGGGACCCCTGTTCCCCCCCGATAACCCGGAAAAAAGCTCGCTGCTCGGCGAGTATGACGAGACCGTGTGTCGGGCGGGGTAAAGGTAATGGCGAGCGCATTCGCTCCCATATATAAGACCCCAAGCTCACAGTGCATGTCGACCCCAAAAGGAATATGAGGTCAAGGAAATTTGGGCCCGGCGTCAGAGAGAAAGTGGAAGTCACGATTGGGCAAGGTTACAAAAAAATTTTGCTTTCTCAAGGTTCTAAGAGCAAAGTGGCCTCCATAATCATTTTGGAATAAGTTTGGGCCACCAGAAGTCTTCCTAGACCTGGCCATCCAGCCAAACTGAGCAATGGGGGAGAAAAGCCTTGGTGAGAGAGGTAAAGAAGAACCCCAACATCACTGTGGCTGAGCTCCACAGATGCAGTAGGGAGATGGGAGAAAGTTCCTCAAAGTCAACTATCACTGCAGCTCTCCACCAGTCGAGCCTTTATGGCAGAGTGGCCCAGCGGAAGCCTCTCCTCAGTGCAAGACATATGAAAGCCCGCATATAGTTTGCTAAAAAAACACAAGAAGGACTCCCAGACTATAAGAAATAAGATTCTCTGGTCTGATGAGACGAAGATAGAACTTTTTGGTGATAATTCTAAGCGGTATGTGTGGAGAGAACCAGGCACTGCTCATCACCTGCCAATATAATCCCAACAGTGAAACATGATGGTGGCAGCATCATGCTATGGGGGTGTTTTTTCAGCTGCAGGGACAGGACGACTGGTTTCAATTGAAGTAAACATGAATGCGGCCAAGTACAGAGATATCCTGGATGAAAACCTCTTCCAGAGTGCTCTGGACCTCAGACTTGGCCGAAGGTTCACCTTCCAACAAGACAATGACCCTAAGCACACAGCTAAAATAACAAAGGAGTGGCTTCAGAACAACTCTGTGACCATTCTTGACTGGCCCAGCCAGAGCCCTGACCTAAACCCAATTGAGCATCTCTGGAGAGACCTGAAAATGGCTGTCCACCAACGTTCGCCCTCCAACCTGACGGAACTGGAGAGGATCTGCAAGGAAGAATGACAGAGGATTCCCAAATCCAGGTGTGAAAAACTTGTTGCATCATTCCTAAGAAGACTCATGACTGTACAAGCTCAAAAGGGTGCATCTACTCAATACTGAGCAAATGGGCTGAATACTTATGACCATATGATATTTCAGTTTTTCTTTTTTAATAAAGTTGCAAAAATATCTACTTTTCTGTTTTTTTTTCAGTCAAGATGGGGTGCAGAGTGTACATTAATGAGAAAAAAATGAACTTTTCTGAATTTACCAAATGGCTGCAATGAAACAAAGAGAAAAATTTAAGGGGGTCTGAATACTTTCCGTACCCACTGTAATAGAGTACTTTGCTTTTTTTAAGGGGGTGATACAGAGTTTGTGTTGAGATCTTTCATAACATTAAATACTTGCACATGGTTCTGCAAACATTAGAAAAGAACAGTATATATGTGAAGGCTTCTAGTGCCAGGAAGTTTTACAAATCATTATTTTATAACATAAAATAAAAAATATACAAATAAGCAAAGAAAGAAATGTGTAATCCAATCAGTAATGTTTTATTTCTGGAAATAGAATTCACATTTATAGCAAAAATATACTTAGCTTATATTGTAGATTTCCTATATGATAACACTGTGTAAATATAAAAAAATACAGTAGCAGCAAAGTGAATGAGATTTTACCATATCTTATATACGTGCTGCAAACATTTTTCAGTCAAATTTTGATTTGGGGTACAGATGTTTAAATCCCCGGCATGTTGATTTATGTTGTGAACTAGTTACCGATTTTCCTTATGGAAATCAATAGGAAGGTCAATCTCAGCAATCAGCATCACAACCCAAATGTTGCAGCTTCCACTGCTGATTACCTTCCAATCAGACATGTTTAGAATGGAAGAAAAACATTATACTCAAAGTTTAAAATGAAAAAAAAAAAAACACAAATTATCTTCCCATGCACTCCTGTTGCTGCACTGGTCTGTGCTTCCTGGCCTCCAGCAAGAAATATATAGTGAAGACACGTGGCTGATGCAGCCATTAACAGGCTATAGTGGCCGAACGTGACAACTGCTGGAGAGATGATGGGGACAGGAAAGTGTTGCTACGGAAGGCAAGTGTAGTATAATGGCTCACATTGCAAACTCAACTTCTTCAGCAATGCTCTAGGAGTGCTGAATGCCTTTGGAGAAAAACCCGCACACCAGAAGACTTCATCCACTTTAAATTCATGTTAAGAACTTATAATGCTGCCTTTCACCTCGCCAAACAGACCTACTTCACCACCCTGATCTCCTCACTAGCCAACAAGCCCCTATCACAGACATTTGTGCTGACGACCTGGCCTCCCACTTTATAGAAAAAATAGATACTATCCGTCAGGAAATCTGCTCTCAACCACCAAGTGCTGTGACTCCCATCCCACCCTGCATTTCCCCTGGCTCAATTTCCACATTTGATCCCATCACAGAAGAAGAAGTCTCCAGACTCCTCTCTTCCTCTCGTCCGACTACATGCACTACCGACCCCATTCCCTCACACCTCCTCCAGTCTCTCTCTCCAGTTGTCACAACTCACCTAACTGCAATCTTTAATCTCTCACTCTCCTCTGGCATTTTCCCATCCTCCTTAAAACACTCCATCATTACTCCACTACTAAAGAAACCCGCTCTCGACCCTTCCTGCACAAACAACTACAGACCGGTCTCCAATCTCCCCTTCATCTCTAAACTTTTGGAGCGCCTAGTCTACTCCCGCCTTACCGTTACCTCTCCACTCACTCCCTCCTAGACCCTTCACAGTCCGGCTTCCGACCCCTACATTCGACTGAAACTGCACTCATCAAAGTGACCAATGACCTTCTGACAGCAAAACGTAACGGTGACCACTCTCTGCTCATTCTTCTCGACCTTTCTGCAGCTTTCGACATGGTTGACCACCGTCTCCTACTGTCTAGGCTCCAGTCACTAGGTATTAAGGACACTGTTTTCTCCTGGTTCTCCTCCTATCTTTCTGACCGCTCCTTCAGTGTTTTGTTCTCTGGCTCCACATCATCTCCTCTTCCTCTCACTGTCGGTGTACCCCAGGGCTCAGTCCTTGGCTCCCTTCTCTTCTCTGTCTACACGGCCCCAATTGGACAGACCATCAGCAGATTTGGCTTTCAGTACCATCTTTATGCTGATGACACACAACTATACACGTCATCCCCGACCTTACCCCCGATGTACTACAGAACACCACGACTGTCTGTCCGCAGTCTCCAACATCATGTCCGCTCTCTATCTGAAACTTAACCTCTCCAAAACTGAACTTCTTCTGTTCCGCCGTCTACTAACCTCCCTAAATCTGACATTTCCCTCTCCGTGGGCGGCACCATAATAACACCCCGGCAGCAGACTCGCTGTCTGGGTGTTATGTTTGACACCAATCTCTCCTTCACCTCCCATATACAATCTCTTGCCCGCTCTTGCCGCCTACACCTAAAGAACATCTCTAGAATCCGCCCTTTTCTCACCATGGAAACAACAAAAACCCTCACTGTAGCATTGATCCACTCCCGCCTGGACTACTGCAACGCTCTATTACTTGGCCTCCCCATTACTCGACTATCCCCTCTCCAGTCCATCCTTAATGCAGCAGCCAGGGTCATCCATCTGGCCAATCGGTACTCGGACGTGTCCGCTCTTCGCCAGTCCTTACACTGGCTGCCCATTCATTATAGGATCCAATTCAAAGTACTGGTTCTCACCCACAAAGCTCTCCACAGTGCAGCACCCCCCTACATCTCCTCCCTCATTTCTATCTATCGGCCTAACCGTCTGCTGCGCTCTGCAAACGACTTTCGACTAACCTCTGCACTAATCCGTACCTACCACTCCCGACTCCAAGACTTCTCCCGCGCTGCGCCAATTCTCTGGAATGCTCTACCCCAAGAAATTAGGAATATCCACAATTTGCATTGTTTCAGGCGCTCCCTCAAAACACATCTGTTCAGAGCGGCCTATCACTTTCACTAATCAAAGTCATTCTATGTGTAAGTGTGTGTGTGTGTAGCCCATTCACTATCTCCATCCATCCCTCACTCCCTCAAGATGGCTGGACCATCATTGTAAATGCACCATTGTATATACACACCTGTACTTTGTTTCTCCTCCACCTCATTGTAGATTGTAAGCTCTCACGAGCAGGGTCGTCTTATTTTGCTTTAATTATTGTATTGTTAACGTTGTTACTTATGACTTGTGTTTTGAAACTGTTAAACTGTAAAGCGCTGCGGAATATGATGGCGCTATATAAATAAAGATTATTATTATTATTATTATAACATGTAGAAGCTCTGCCATTGTTGTAATGTTAAATCCTGGTAAAATTCAGCAACACTTTTAATTTATTTTGTATGGCTTTCCCTGCAGCTTCTGGACCATGTGAACGTGCACTTATTTTTCCTTGCTGCTACATCAATGATGACTGCGAGCGTGTTAAATATTGCCTTATTTTCATCCAAAAAAATGGTAGTTTTTCATCTACATTGTAATTTTGTATTCCATCCATATAAGAACCGTGTCTATTTTTTACGTCCCTCTTTTGCATCTGTGTAACATCTATTTTTGCTTATCAATATTTGACAAAATTTACAAGACCAAATACAGTTTCCTATGTAAAGAATTGCAAAGCATCCATAAAAATCAGATGTTTTAGTGATGGTCCATATTAGTTCCGATTTTTATTTTTCACGCACCTGTAGATCTAAATAGACAAGTGTCATCCGACATACGGACTAATGCATGCTGAGACACTCGGTTCATTTAAAAAAACTGTCATCTGAACAGGCATATTGAATAACCTTGGTCCGTGTGCTATATGATAACACAAACAGAAGACATTTTAGTAAAATATGCTCATCCGAACGATCAGATAGTACACTGATCATTGGTGTTCAACCGGGCTGTTCAGATTAGATTTTTCACACAGACCAAGTCATGAGATTTTTCACACAAAGTCTTGAGGACTTGTTCAGACGAGCGTATTATATGTATAGAAAAAGTATGCATTGGTCCGGCTTCTGAGTCAAACAGCTCTCAATGGTCCAAAAGGGGATGTTCTCAAGCACCAAAGGAAGGTAGTCAAAACTTAGCCTTTAATCATATAGGTGAAAACAATTGGCAGAATGTGCACATATTAAAAAAACCCATAATGCTTGCAATTAAAGTTTTTTTCTACCCAAAAAACATAAGCATTATGTTTTTTTTTAATATGTGCACATTCTGCCAATTTTTCTATCCTATATCATTAAAAGCTATGTTGGAACTACCTGACATGATACCAAATCTACAGTGGAAGGTGCCACCATAGATAAGAAGTGCATAGAGGATTATTAATAAAAATAAGATTTTTATTGAGATTCAAACTTCTTAAAATCATACATGAAACATATTCAGCAGAGATGAAGGGAGATTCCAAAAGTAAAAGAAAAGGGGAAAGAGTGGGATATGCCAACATGAATCACACAGATATATGCACTGATCACAAGTAACTGTTATGTTTCGGTAGCTGAGGAGTGCAGGTAAAAAAGGAAATACACCAGAGCAGTTGGAATCTATGAGATTGCAGTACCCTGACTAACCACCGCAACTAGAGGCAGCCGTGGAGCGTTCCTACGTTGGTCCTAGACGCCTCGTCACAGCCTGAGAAACTAACTACACCTAAAGACAGAAATAGGAAAGCTATCTGCCCCGGAGCAGAACCCCAAAGATAATAGAAAGCCCCCAAACATGTAATGGCGGTTAGACAAGAGGAAATACTGACACAGAAAGAAAATAGAATGAGCAAACGCTGGGGCCCAAACTATCTAGATAGAAAAGGACAGGAAGGGTACTTACTGCAATCTCAGAAAACCCTGAAAAACACCAACTCTACTAATTTCAAAATCACCTGAGATCACACGACCTCTACCACCTAAATTAGTTCTCTGGTGTAACAAAATCAAAACAGCAGCCACTGAAAAAACTGGAAAAAGCAAAAGTACAAAACTCAGTGGCTGAACTAAACAGAGAGGGCAAAAGCCCCCGGAGGGGACCCTGAAGGCCCCCACAGAAGTGCAGGACAAAATGCAAAAATATAGCACAAACACAAAAGAAGAAAAGGTCTTATCTGATAGCAGGAGATGCAGACACGACACAGCAAGCTACAAGGGAAACTGGAAAGAAGGATTCAGACCAGAACAATTGATCACCGGCAACCCTGATGGGAAAATGACTCCCTTATATAAGACCAGTCAGTAACACCTGATTCCCAGTCCTCACAATCTTCACTGGTACCGCTTGTAACCACCAGAGGGAGCCTCTGCTCAGAACTCATCTCAAACCCATTCACAACAGTACCCCCCCCTTGAGGAGGGGTCACCGAACCCTCATTTGAGCAACCAGGTCGGTCAGGATGAGTTCTATGATACGCACGGATAAGTCTCCTAGCATGGATGTCCGAAGCAAACACCCAAGAATTGTCTTCCTGACCATAACCTCTCCATTTAACCAAATACTGGAGTCTTCGTCTAGAAAAACGAGAATCCAATATTTTCTCAACCACATACTCCAGATTGCCCTCAACCAAAACAGGGTCAGGAGGCACAGCAGCAGGAACCACTGGCTCAACAAACCTCTTCAACAAGGACTTGTGGAACACGTTATGGATCTTAAATGTCCCTGGAAGAAGCAAACGAAAAGAAACAGGATTAATAATCTCCATGATCTTATAAGGTCCAATGAACCTAGGCTTAAATTTAGGAGATGCTACTCTCATAGGAATATTCTTTGAGGACAACCAGACCAAGTCCCCCACTTTAAACCGAGGACCATCAGTCCTATGCCGGTTAGCAAACCGCTGGGCCTTCTCCTGAGAGAGGGACAACCTCTCCACTACCTGGTCCCAAATCTGTTGCATACGCTCAACAACAGAGTCAACACCTGGACAGACAGAAGCTTCCGTCTGTCCTGAAGAAAATCGAGGGTGAAACCCAGAATTACAGAAAAACGGAGACATCAAAGTGGCAGAGCTAGCCCTATTATTAAGAGCAAACTCAGCCAAAGGCAAAAAAGAGACCCAGTCATCCTGATCAGCAGACACAAAGCATCTTAGATAAGTCTCCAATGTCTGGTTTGTTCTCTCAGTTTGACCATTGGTCTGAGGATGAAATGCCGAGGAGAAAGACAATTGAACACCCAGTTTAGAACAAAAAGTCCTCCAAAACCTGGAAACAAACTGGACTCCTCTGTCAGACACAATGTTCTCAGGAATGCCGTGTAAACGAACCACGTGCTGAAGGAACAACGGCACCAATTCAGAGGAGGAAGGCAACTTAGGTAATGGCACAAGATGTATCATTTTGGAAAACCTATCACAAATTACCCAGATGGTGGTCATTCTCTGAGAAACAGGAAGATCGGAAATGAAATCCATAGAGATATGGGTCCATGGTCTCTTGGGCACAGGCAATGGCATCAACAAACCACTAGAGCGAGAGCAAGGCTTGGAGCGAGAGCAAGTCCCGCAGGACTGCACAAATTCCCTGACATCGCGAGACAAGGTAGGCCACCAAAAGGACCGACTAACCAAGTCTCTGGTACCAAAAATTCCGGGATGCCCAGCCAATGCGGAACAATGAATCTCAGACATCACACTCTTTTTCCATTGGTCCGGGACAAACAATTTTCCAACAGGGCAGCGCTCGGGCCTATCCTCCTGACACCCCTCCAGAGCAAGTCTCAAATTGGGCGAGATGGCGGAAAGAACTACACCCTCCTTCAAAATAACAGAAGGATCAGATAACTCAGGAGAGTCCGCAAGGAAACTCCTCGAGAGGGCATCCGCCTTAACATTCTTAGTGCCAGGAAGAAAGGAAACCACAAAATTAAAACGTGTGAAAAACAAGGCCCACCTGGCCTGTCTAGGATTGAGTCGCTTGGCAGATTCCAGATAGACCAGATTCTTATGGTCCGTAAGGACCACCACCTGATGTTTGGCTCCCTCCAGCCAATGTCTCCACTCTTCAAAAGCCCACTTCATGGCCAATAACTCCCGATTACCCACGTCATAATTACGTTCAGTAGGAGAAAATTTTCGAGAGAAAAAGGCACAAGGGTTACTTTTAGAGGTCTCTGGATCTTTTTGGGACAAAACGGCACCTGCCCCAATTTCAGAGGCATCAACCTCCACCTGAAATGGCAGAGAAACATCAGGCTGCCGTAGAACAGGAGCAGAAGTGAATCTCTGCTTAAGTTCCTGAAATGCAGAGACTGCCTCAGGAGGCCAATTCACCACATCAGAACCCTTTCTGGTCAAATCAGTTAATGGTTTAACAATAACCGAGAAATTACCAATAAATTTACGATAAAAATTGGCAAAACCCAAAAATCTCTGAAGAGCCTTTAATGAAGTAGGTTGGACCCAATCACAGTTGGCCTGAACCTTGACCGGGTCCATTTCAATAACAGATGGGGACAAAATGAATCCCAGAAATGAGATCTTCTGTACGCCAAAAAGACACTTTGATCCCTTCACATACAGAGCATTCTCTCTCAAAATCTGGAATACAGTTCGAACATGTTTCACATGAGAGTCCCAGTCATTAGAAAAAATCAAGATATCATCCAAATAAACAATCAGAAATTTGTCCACAAAATCCCTGAAAATGTCATTCATGAAGGACTGGAAGACGGAAGGAGCATTAGTGAGCCCAAAGGGCATCACTAGGTACTCAAAATGCCCTTCGGGGGTATTGAATGCCGTCTTCCATTCATCCCCGTGCTTAATGCGAATAAGGTTATACGCCCCCCTGAGGTCAAGCTTGGTAAACCAAGTAGCGTTTTTCACCCTGGAAAACAGGTCAGAAATCAAGGGTAACGGGTATTGATATTTCACAGTAATATTGTTCAAGAGACGATAATCAATACACGGCCTTAATGAACCATCTTTTTTGGCCACAAAGAAAAAAACCGGCACCTAAGGGTGAAGAGGATGGTCTGATATGACCCTTCTCCAATGATTCCTTGATATAAGACCGCATAGCGTCATGTTCAGGTACAGACAAGTTAAAAAGGCGACCTTTAGGGAATTTACTACCCGGCACTAATTCAATAGCGCAGTCATAGCTCCTATGGGGAGGTAAGGATGAAGATTTACTTTCGCTAAACACATCAGAAAAATCAAACAAAAAGTCAGGAACATCTGAGCCTGGGGGGAGGCAGAAAAAACAGGAGTGTTGGTATTAACACATTGGCAGCCCCAACTGGTTACAGACACAGATTTCCAATCCAAAACAGGATTATGAGACTGTAACCAAGGGAAACCCAGCACGATAATGTCATGCAGATTATATAGAACCAAAAATTTGCAGCACTCCTGGTGATCAGGTTCAACCCTCATTATCACCTGAGTAGAAAACTGGGGTTTATTCTCAGCCAAAGGGGTAGAATCGATCCCCAGTAGAGGAATAGACTTCTGTATGGGTATCAAGGGAAACCCACAACGTTTAGCAAAATCATAATCCATCAGGTTAATAGCTGCTCCAGAATCAACGAAAGCCTGAGCAGAAAATGAGGACAGAGAGCATATCAGAGTGACAGTTAATAAAAACTTAGTCTGAACACTACCCAAGACAACTGAGCGTGCAAAACGTCTTCCCCGCTTAGGGCAGACTGAAATAGCATGAGAGGCATCACCACAGTAGAAACATAACCCATTGCGCTTTCGAAACTCATGACGCTGTGCCCCAGACACCACTCCATCACACTGCATGGGCTCAGAAGCTGGCTCACAAGGCAACACCACTCCACGCATACTTCTCCGCTCACCAAACGTCTGTCAATTTGAATCGCTAATGACATAGAATCATTGAGACCAGAGGGGACAGGGAATCCCACCATAACATCCTTTACATTATCCGACAGACCCTTCCGGAAAAGGGCCGCCAAAGCGTCGTCATTCCATTTGGTCAGGACTGCCCACCTACGGAATCTCTGACAGTACAACTCAGCGTCATCAAGCCCCTGATTAAATGCCAACAAGGCTTTTTCAGCTTGATCAGTGACATTAGGCTCATCGTACAATAACCCCAAAGCCTGAAAAAATGCATCAACATCACTCAAAACAGGATCCCCAGGTATCAGGGAAAAAGCCCAATCCTGAGGATCGCCGCGCAGGAGAGAGATGATAATTTGAACCTGCTGCGCTGCGTTTCCTGAAGACTTAGATTTTAAGGCAAAAAACAATTTACAATTATTTTTGAAATTCTGAAACTTAGCTCGATCCCCTAAAAACAAATCTGGCATGGGGATCCTAGGTTCCACAACAGGCAACCTAGCAAGATATGCAGCAATACTCTGAACCTCAGTGGCAAGCTGATCCACACGCCAGACAACTGTGCAAACTCCATTGGGAGAAAAGATCCTCCCCAGCACCCAGAGATACAGAGGGAAAAAAAAAAAAAAAATGCAACAAACAGAAAAATATCTCTGACAACTCTGACAACCTTTCTTCCTTCACAATATTTTTTCCCTTCTGTGAGTACCATACAATTTATGGGCCGGTGATACTGTTATGTTTCGGTAGCTGAGGAGTGCAGGTAAAAAAGGAAATACACCAGAGCAGTTGGAATCTATGAGATTGCAGTACCCTGACTAACCACCGCAACTAGAGGCAGCCGTGGAGCGTTCCTACGTTGGTCCTAGACGCCTCGTCACAGCCTGAGAAACTAACTACACCTAAAGACAGAAATAGGAAAGCTATCTGCCCCGGAGCAGAACCCCAAAGATAATAGAAAGCCCCCAAACATGTAATGGCGGTTAGACAAGAGGAAATACTGACACAGAAAGAAAATAGAATGAGCAAACGCTGGGGCCCAAACTATCTAAATAGAAAAGGACAGGAAGGGTACTTACTGCAATCTCAGAAAACCCTGAAAAACACCAACTCTACTAATTTCAAAATCACCTGAGATCACACGACCTCTGCCACCTAAATTAGTTCTCTGGTGTAACAAAATCAAAACAGCAGCCACTGAAAAAACTGGAAAAAGCAAAAGTACAAAACTCAGTGGCTGAACTAAACAGAGAGGGCAAAAGCCCCCGGAGGGGACCCTGAAGGCCCCCACAGAAGTGCAGGACAAAATGCAAAAATATAGCACAAACACAAAAGAAGAAAAGGTCTTATCTGATAGCAGGAGATGCAGACACGACACAGCAGGCTACAAGGGAAACTGGAAAGAAGGATTCAGACCAGAACAATTGATCACCGGCAACCCTGATGGGAAAATGACTCCCTTATATAAGACCAGTCAGTAACACCTGATTCCCAGTCCTCACAATCTTCACTAGTACCGCTTGTAACCACCAGAGGGAGCCTCTGCTCAGAACTCATCTCAAACCCATTCACAACAAGTAACCATGAAACACCTATATAACAGTACACTATATTGACAAGGCGCTAGAAACTCTCAAAGATAGGAGCATTAAAGCCTCCTCATTGTCATTGAAATGCCCTTAATATAGTAAATGCAGTGAAAGAAAGGGTATCATAGAGCTTGTGAGCCTTCCCATGTGAGCCAGCCGAATGAATGATGGCAATGTTAAGGTGCTAAGTAGCATACATCAAGGCATAGACTTTCATGAGGCAATCAACCTAAGATGAATCGTGGGTATTCATCCCATCTACATACCTAGGCGCTGCAAGGCGATGACGCTGACAATAGGGTAGTGCAGGAGTGGAGATGCAGTGGCATGGAATTCCCCTCGCCCAGACGAGCGTATTATATGTATAGAAAAAGTATGCATTGGTCCGGCTTCTGAGTCAAACAGCTCTCAATAGTCCAAAAGGGGATGTTCTCAAGCACCAAAGGAAGGTAGTCAAAACTTAGCCTTTAATCATATAGGTGAAAACAATTGGCAGAATGTGCACATATTAAAAAAACCCATAATGCTTGCAATTAAAGTTTTTTTCTACCCAAAAAACATAAGCATTATGTTTTTTTTTAATATGTGCACATTCTGCCAATTTTTCTATCCTATATCATTAAAAGCTACGTTGGAACTACCTTTCTTGGATGCTGGAGATCATTCCCTTTTGGACCATTGAGAATAATATATGTATAGCACATGGACAGCAAAGTTATTCAGCAGTACTGTTCAGATGGCAGTCTTATCCATGTGATAAAAAAAATTGTAGTATTCACTAGTTTCTTCTGTATTTTGGATGAGAATGGCCTAAAAATGGGTCTCATGTGGATCATCCACATTGCGTTCATTTTTTACTGGTACATTGCAATTATTATCATAGGAAAGTATATTTGGTCTTGTAAATTTTTTTAACAGCTGAGTTGATGTCAAACAGATGTTAAAAACGGACAAAATATGGATGGATGATAATCATCCGTTTTTTCTGGATGAAAATTGAAAGATTTTTTCGTCCTCTCATCTGAACCCAGTCTAAAACAGATGGGAAGGTAATGATGAAACAATGCCGCCCATAGGAACTAGGTACACTGCTTATTTAATAAGAGCACATCTAGTTTTAGATCCTATTTAAAGTGGTTGTACCCAGCTGAACATCCCCAGCTGAATCAATTCAGGACCCTAATTGAAATAAAAACAAATATACTCACCTCCTTCTGATGCGCCATTCCATCAATGTTGGCGCCACTGTTCCTGGAGTGGAGAGTGAGACTTCAGCCAACGAGCGGGCGGTCATCAGCTCTAGCTTGTCAATATTCCATCAGAGCTGATGTCCGCCCTAACAAAATAGTAATGGCTCTAGCTGATGAGCGGCAGCTGATTGGCTGCAGAAGGAGAGTATCCACTGTTTTTATTTTAATTAGGGTCCTGAATTGATTATGCAGGGGATGTCTAGTAGTGGAATACCCTTTTAATGTCTTCCCATGTAGGCTTGACACACAGGTAACAGACAAAATTAGATGTTTGTGCACATTTTCCTACTTACTTTCCCCGGATCTAAAACAAAACTGCATGTCAACACAGTGTTTTCCACTGTCACTTGTGCTATTAGCTACACTCTTCAAATGGCGGTAGCCTACAAAGGAAATCTACTGATTTCTTGACAACATAAAATTCGTGCAATCTTCAAAATACAGCACGACGCAAGGAGAAAAAGATACAGATATTTTACCATGCAACGCTATTTAAACAATGTTCATGCATGCGCTAGTAGAGTTGGGGTACGTTCAAACTCAAGTTCATTTTGTTCACAGATTTTACTGTGCATCTGCTGCAGATGCTCAATGACTATACATTTTTGTTGCTAATTTTAGTGCAAATTTGCAGAAAATTTTACACATTATATTACAATGGGTGAAATATGCAGCAACGAACTGCTGAAATCCTGAAAAATAATACACATGATAATTCAGAATTTTTTTTTCTGTATACAGTACAGACCAAAAGATTGGACACACCTTCTCATTCAAAGATTCTTCTGTATTTTCATGGCTATGAAAATTGTAGAATCACACTGAAGGCATCAAAACTATGAATTAACACATGTGGAATTATACATTACACTTTACAAAAAAGTGTGAAACAACTGAAAACATGTCTTATATTCTCGGTTCTTCAAAGTAGCCACCTTTTGCTTTGATTACTGCTTTGCACGCAGAAAAGGTGAACGGATGGACTCTACATGCCTGGTTCCCACCGTGAAGCATTGAGGAGGTGTTGTGATGGTGTGGGGGTGCTTTGCTGGTGACACTGTTGGGGATTTATTCCAAATTGAAGCGGTGAGCGGTCCAGCTCACCCCAAACCATCTCGATTGGGTTCAGGCCTGGTGACTGTGGAGGCCATGTCATCTGGCGAAGCACCCCAACACTCTTCCTCTTGGTCAAATAGCCCTTACACAGTCTGGAGGTGTGTTTGGGGTCATTGTCCTGTTGAAAAAAATAAATGATGGTCCAACTAAATGCAAACCGGATGGAATAGCATGCCGCTGCAAGGTGCTGTGGTAGGCATGCTGGTTCAGTATGCCTTCAATTTTGAATAAATCCCCAACAGTGTCACCAGCAAAGCACCCCCACATCATCACACCACCTCCTCCATGCTTCACGGTGGGAACCAGGCATGTAGAGTCCATCCGTTCACCTTTTCTGCGTGCAAAGCAGTAATCAAAGCAAAGGGTGGCTACTTTGAAGAACCTAGAATATAAGACATATTTTCAGTTGTTTCACACTTTTTTGTAAAGTGTAATGTATAATTCCACATGTGTTAATTCATAGTTTTGATGTCTTCGGTGTGATTCTACAATTTTCATAGTCATGAAAATACAGAAAAATCTTTGTATGAGAAGGTGTGTCCAAACTTTTGGTCTGTACTGTATGTGGATGAGGGTTTGAAAATCTAATTCACATGTACTGTACTCCATTCTGTTGCAACGGTCGGTGCAGAACCCACAGCAGATATTGGAACTGATTCTGCTGTGTCTTTATATATCCTTAGGCTTTTACAGATGTTAATGTTCACCTTGAAGGTTTTGTCTATTTTTATTAGTAACAGTTTACATGTACGCTTCAGTTTGTGTGACATATACATTCACCATCAAACCTAGATTTTGAAGGTAACATTGTAAGATTTTAAAATTTCTCATCAATACAAACAATGTATTTTTAAGAAAGCCACCAATCCAGCAATAACCTTATATCATCTAGGGAGAAGCTTTCAGGAACACATTTCATTTGTAGAATTACATGGAGCTTATTCAGACATATACACAACCATGAAATACATTGGCAGGCTGAGTCTACCAGAGTAGGAGTTGCAGCTTCTGTGTGAATGGGAGCCCTAGTGATCTCTTGTTGCATCTTCTGTATGAATGGGAGCCCTAGTGATCAATTCACACAAGAGATCTACAGAGAACATTTTTGCGATTAGTAGATGTCCCCGTGGTTGGACCCCCCAGCAATCATAAGTGATAAAAGTTGTCTAAAGTAAAACCTCCAATTTGCAGGTATTTAAAAATGAATTTACGAGTAATGGCCCAAAACGGTAAACTCACAATGGAATTCAATATATTTGATTAAGTGGAAAATAGGGTTCTCCTAGATGGGAGATAGGGAATATGCAGGGTATAGATGGTTGAATGTAGTATGGTGCCACAAAAAAATCATGACTAGAATGGAAAAAAATGATTACAAAAATGTGTAACAAAGGTAGGCAGTGCATTGCATTCCCAGAGTTTCATAGCATATCAAGTACATTTGCAAATTGTATACATTTGTTTGGATGTAGTTAATGGATACCTGTTTTGCAAATTCTCACATATTAAGAATAGGGATCCTCTAACTGATTCTGGGTCCAAGAACATCAAAGTATTTGCTGCTTGTTACACAATATTTCACTTCTTAGATTAGTTCAGTTCTTCAGTGAACTCTGGATCAAGGCTCAATCGATAGTTAATGTAGGTGTGCTGATTAATATATTGGGATAATGCATGGAATGGCTGAATGCTTCAATATGCATTGGTGTAAAGTAGCTTGTATCTGTGTTAAGAACGGTGCAGTAGCTTATGTGGCAGCCATATATGACAGCTAAGAATACTGGCTAGCTGCAGATTACTTCATCAAACCAGTTACATGCATCTTATTCCTCGTGGAGCTGCAAAGCATTTAGAAGAGGAAAGTCTTTCATATTTTCCTCTTCCATCAGGAACACACTGTCCTCGTGGTTGTTGAAGTGGAACCATGCATTCTCATAATTCTGAGGGCTGGGTGATATGTCACAGAGAAGAGGTTGTGTGGAGTCAGATCTCACATAGACAGATGTTGGAGGACTCTGTTCACGGTAACCCCCTGTGATCACCTTGGCGTATTGGACAGTGTCAACATTGATGTAATACTTCAACTTCTTTGGATCTTCTGTTGAAGGTGGTGTTTGCTTGCAACATGCGTGTCCATAGCCTTCAAAAGAATTATCCTTGACTCGATTTTCCAAAGGTGGATTCTTTCCTTGCCATCCCTCTACAATGCTGAGTTCACTAGTGATAATCTGAGAAACATCACTGGTGTTAAAAGTCATCTGGGGTGTCTACAAAAGGAAACCATTGATTATTTGATGACAAATCAATATTATGTTAGATAACAGCCATGCCTTTCTAATACGACTTTCATTGAGATTTCCTCTGTAATGTCTATTGTACTTCACATGAAAAAAGTTCTAAGAAACAATTTGCTGAAACCTCCAATTAAACCCCTTTAATGGGCAAAAATTTGGGGTGGCCAAGTGGCAGTGTATGTTGGTTGTTGCTAGTGGGCACAAAAACTATCATTAATAAACTATAATCACCATATGATATTTGGTTTTTGGCGAATCTGGTGTGTTCAGCAAACTTTTTATATTATGTTGTGTATCATATTTACAATAGACTGGTAAATCATGGAAGAAATGTAACACTGTGTTTCTTTTTATGAAACCAGAATAAAATTGGTGCCTTGTCACCTTTTCTAAGATGGAGGCCCATTTTCCCATTTGGCTATTGGCTGGGTCTGGAACAACAGGCCATAGGTGATTCTTCATTCTGTTGTGATAAAAAAAGCACGAGATAAGCAATGTGGACACACAACAACTAAAGAACCTTCGTAGGATTGGATTAAAAGTTATGTAGAAAATGGAAGAGATGTCCTAGGTAAAGGCGGGATTATAGGGGTAGGCTAACAGGGACACCAAGCATACCTTTCATGTTTCATGATGCAGGTAATAATTATGAACAGAATAATAAGGAATCCAATTAGAGAGAAAATCAGGAGCATCATATTGATGTCTTCTTTATCTGTATGGTAAAAGGAAAATTAGGGATATAAATTAAGTAAAGTAAGAATTTCTAAATAATAAACATTTTATAGTGCTAGGCTTTATACATGAGGAAAAGGTGGATGTGTGTTTTTTTTTCATTCAGGCATTCAGTACCCTGTTGAGTACTAACGACCGAGAGGCCAAAATCCCCAAACTGTGCTGTCTTCAGTGTGAACACCTTCTTAGAATTGGGGATGTGGTTGTGTTCAGAATTAGCCAATCACATTTCAACTCATGTTCATTGTAGTCAGTACACACCTGCCATCATTTACAGTGATTCTGATTAACCCCATATAAAGTTTAGCTGCTCTAGGATTTTCGTGACATTTTCATAGCTGCATTTTACAGCAGAAGCCATATTTATGTAACCACATTATTTCAGTTCGTTATTTCTTGTTTTCCACCCTGAAAAGATTTCAATTTGTTTTTCAGTTGAATTGTAGATGTATAGATGACAATAAAGGTGAAAAAGTTCTGAAATGATTCTTGATATGATATTCTTACATGACAAAAATCTTACATTTTAACAAGGCTGTGTAGACTTTTTATAGCCAGTGAAAATAAGACTTACTGTATATAAATGAGCAACCGATGTGCTCAGGCAATCTAATGAGTGCTAAGTCCCAATCTCAAGAGACGATTGCGTAAATCATGGCTTACCTTGGTGCATTTCATCTTTAAAGAGAATCTGTCAGCAGAATTTCACAGCCCAAACTATTTATATGCACACGTAGTTCTTTCAAAGACAAATCCATATACAGTATACCTTAACATGGCCAGTCTGTTCCTCAACTACTGAGAATTAAGCGATTGAATTGATATACAAATGAGGCTGGAGAGCTGAAGCTTCTGTCACTCCATCTCTATTCCTCGACCAGCGCTGCTTTCTCCTGATTAACAGACAATCTCTATGCTGTGTGATTTAAGGAAAAGGAGCTGTCAGTCAAACAGGATGAGGCAGAGCTGTGAGAGGAATAGAGCTGGAGTGACGGAGGCTTCAGATCTACAGCCTCATTTGCATATCAAGTTAAAAGCTGATTCCGCAGGAATGGAGAAATAGACGTGACATGTAAAGGTACTGCTGGACTTATTCATGTAAGCGCTTCGTGTGCATATAAATAGTTTTGTGGTAAAAATCTTACTGACAGATTCCCTTTAAACATATTTAGGAGTCCTAGTATTGATCTAATATCTATATTGATGTTTGTATGGATGAGCTCAATATTAAAAATATTCTCCCTCCTAATTTGTATGTTTATTCTGGTTATTCTGATCATTTGGCATCCCATTTTTTTAAGCTTCAGCAAAGATAAATACCCTAGAAATGTGTACCCTGAGCTTAATGTTCACAGCTTGGGATCTCTGAATTATTACATGCATGGACCCCATAAGTTGGCACATGGAGTATGTTTTGGTCTGCATCAAGGAGGCAAGCTACTCAACAATATATGGTACATACAATATTTTTCTTGCAGATTATCATGGAATCTGTAACAGAAAAAAAGCATTGTGCTTCTCTATATAAGTATAAGATACAGTAAGAGACCCCTGGAGCTAAGGTTACCACATTATTGATCTGTGTTGCATGTTCAGGAATATGAAGCCTATGTTTAATGGGGCCTAAGCTGAGGGTTAGTTCTTACACTGGCCTACTTAAGTGGTCATACACTACCTTAGATAACTGGTTTAGCCAATAACAATATGGCTTAACTCCCCCAATATATATTCACAATCAGATCACCCCAGAATGCATGTATTTTCAGTAGGATAAGTTAGCTCTGGCAACAGATTATCTCCCAGAAGAACAAAAGGATCAAGAGTTGAAATTCAACAGGTCCAATACTGCTCTAACTTCATAAGTGATGTTGAATTGGATGTCACACTGTCTCTGCATACAGGAGGACCGGGTCTATGCTGACCCTAAGCTGGGGTCCTGACTAATCCCTCTACCTGGAGGTACTGTTGATGGTACAGAGGTCCAGGCCGCCAGCGTAACCCTATCTCCTGTGAATCCCTGACCACTGTAATCTAGTCCTGAGAAGGACCCTGATTACCACCACAGGGAAACGGGAAGGAAACTGCCTACACACAGTATAAGACGAACGAGACAGTACAAGGGGTAAAACAAAAGACACCTTGCATACAAAACTACCACTACAGAGGGAACACCAACGGGTAAGGAGATAAATAATAAAGCGAGGAGAGGAGAAAACCACAACAGGTACTCTTAGCTTTAGATTTCTCAATATGATCCGCTCTGCTGGTCTGCATGAATGCTTTCACCGACACTTCCCTAGCAGACAGGCAGGTATTTGAAGGAAACCAATTATCGCAACCTTAATTGCAGCTGAGCGAGGCTGGTCTTGTCCAGCACAGAGAGAGGGAGAATTAACTCTCTCACTGCCGAAAAACACCCAGCAGCAGAAACTCAGCTGTGAGAAGTCAGGGTGTGCAATCGCGACGATCTTCGCAGCGACACACCCGTGACAGTACCCCCCCTTCTACGAGGGGCCTCCGGACCCTCAGGGCCGGGTTTATCTGGGTGAGTAGTGTGGAAGGCCCGAACCAATCGGTCTGCGTTAATATCCGACGCAGGAACCCACGTCCTCTCCTCAGGACCATACCCCCTCCAATGAACAAGGTACTGAACCGGCGATTCAGACGTGAATCGATGACTCTCGACACCTGGAACTCCAAGTTACCATTGACCACCACAGGAGGAGGAGGTAAAGGTAAAGGTATCACCGGCGCCACATACCTCTTAAGCAACGATCTGTGGAACACATTATGAATTTTAAATGTGGGAGGGAGGTCAAGACAGAATGCAACCGGATTAATTATAGAACTGATCTTGTATGGCCCGATGAACCTGGGACCCAGTTTCCAGGAGGGAACCTTAAGTTTTATATTCTTGGTAGACAACCATACCAGATCGTTCACACTTAGGTCCGGACCAGACACTCTCCTCCTATCAGCCATACGTTTGTATCGGTTCCCCATAGTACTCAGATTATTCAGCACTCCTTTCCACACTGAAGCAAGTGACGACGAAAATCGTTCCTCCTCAGGAACCCCAGAAGAGCCCCCCCTATTGAAGGTACAAAACTGAGGGTGAAAACCATATGCCCCAAAAAACGGGGACTTACCAGTGGACTCACTCCGCATATTATTTAGAGCAAACTCCGCCAGAGGCAAGAAAGAAGCCCAGTCCTCCTGGTTCTCTGACACAAAACACCGGAGATATGTCTCCAAGCTCTGGTTCAGACGCTCTGTCTGACCATTGGTCTGCGGGTGAAAAGCCGATGAAAATGACAACTGCATCCCCCGCCGTGTACAAAATGCTTTCCAGAATTTGAGACCCCCGATCCGACACCACATCGGAGGGTACCCCGTGAAGTCTTACAATCTCCCCAATAAACACCTGCGCAAGAGTTTTAGCATTAGGAAGAGCAGGAAGAGCGATAAAATGTGCCATCTTGCTGAACCTGTCCACTACAACGAGTATGACTGTTTTACCCGAAGATGGCGGGAGGTCCGTAATGAAGTCCATAGACAGATGAGTCCACGGACGCTCCGGGATCTTTAAAGGTAAGAGGGTCCCAGACGGACGGGTATGTGGGGTCTTAGAGCGCGCACAAACCTCGCAGGAGGCGACAAAAGTTACCACCTCCCTATGTAAGTTAGGCCACCAAAACCGGCGCGAGAGGAGATCCTCAGTTGCTTTACTCCCTGGGTGTCCTGCCAAAGCTGAATTATGATGTGCCTCGATCACCTTTTGTCGCAACTGATTTGGAACAAACAGTCTCCCTGGAGGTCCTACAGGGGCGTCCCCCTGAGCCTCCAATACCTCCTCCTCAAGCTCAGAGCATACTGCCGACACCACCACCCCCTCCTGAAGGACCGGAACCGGGTCCTCCGTGTTCCCAGCCCCTGGGAAACAGCGAGATAAGGCATCCGCCTTAACATTTTTTGACCCAGGACGATATGTGACGACAAAATTAAACCTGGTAAAAAACAACGACCACCTAGCAAGTCTGGGATTCAGACGTTTAGCGGACTCTAAATATAGCAGGTTTTTGTGATCGGTAATGACGGTGACCGGGTGGACTGCCCCCTCCAAAAAATGACGCCACTCCTCAAAAGCTAACTTAATGGCCAAGAGTTCCCTATTGCCGACATCATAATTCCTCTCCGCGGACGACAATTTTTTAGAGAAGAAGGCGCACGGATGCCATTTACCTGGGGACGAACCTTGTGACAATACTGCTCCCACCCCTACCTCGGAAGTGTCCACCTCTACAATGAACGGCTGTGACGCATCAGGCTGAATAAGTATGGGTGCTGAAGCAAAACATTTTTTCAAAGAAGAAAACGCTTGACAAGCCTTGTCAGACCACTTTGAAAAATCCATCCCTTTTTTAGTCATGTCTGTGAGAGGTTTAACTATGGACGAAAAATTACGAATGAATTTCCGGTAGTAGTTAGCAAACCCCAAGAAACGTTGTAATGCCTTAAGATCCTCTGGCAGATCCCACTCAAGAACTGCCCGCACTTTCCCAGGGTCCATACGAAAACCGGATGCTGACACCAGGAATCCTAAAAACTGAAGTTCCTGTACGGCGAACACACACTTCTCCATTTGGCGTACAGTTTATTATCCCGCAAGATCTGTAACACCTGCCTAACATGCTCCTGATGAGACACAAGATCCGGCGAGTAAATTAAGATATCATCCAGATATATGACCACAAACTGTCCCATTAGGTGGCGAAAGATGTCATTTACAAAGTGTTGAAACACCACCGGGGCAATACTCAGACCAAATGGCATGACAAGGTTCTCATAATGCCCCTCCGGAGTGTTAAACGCCATCTTCCACTCATCCCCCTCCTTCATCCTAATCAGATTGTACGCCCCCCTGAGATCCAACTTAGAGAACCATTTGGCACCCACGATCTGATTGAAGAGATCAGGAATAAGTGGGAGCGGATACGGATCTCGGACCGTAATCCGATTAAGCTCACGGAAATCCAGGCAAGGGCGTAGGCCTCCATCTTTTTTCTTCACAAAGAAGAACTCCGCGGCCACCGGGGAAGATGAAGGTCTAATATGCCCCTTAGCCAGACTCTCTGAAATATAATCCTTCATGGCCTGTCTCTCAGGACCAGAAAGGTTATACAACCTAGATTTCGGTAATTTGGCCCCAGGGAGCAAGTTAACAGAACAGTCATATTCGCGATGAGGAGGTAGTTCTTGACACCCTTTCTCCGAGAATACATCCTCAAAGTCCACCAGAAATGGAGGTAAGGCCCTAGGAGCGACCGCACCAATGACCGTATTCATGCAGTTTTTATTACAGAATTCACTCCATTGGCTTATCTCTCTGGATTGCCAATTAATAACCGGGTTATGCTTAGTTAACCAAGGAAGGCCCAGCACTATAGGAGTAGGAAGACCCTCCAACACATAACAAGACAACAGTTCTTTATGTAACGCCCCACTTGAAAATCTATGTTATGCACTGCTTGCAAAAAACTTCCCTGACTGAGAGGTCTGGCATCGATCGAGAATATGGGGACGGGTTTAGCCAACACACTCAATCGCATACCTTGAACCCGGGCAAAGCGAGCATCCACCAGATTAGCCCCGGCCCACTATCCAGAAGAACAGATATCCTCTCAGTTCTCGCACCCACCACCACCTCCGCCGGTACGAGAAACTGAGACGAATTTAGGGACGAAATACTTACTCCCAGATTGCCGTCCACCACACAATCTGGGATCAATAGTTTTCCGGCGACTTCTCACTCTGCAAAGTACGGGATGGACACCCCCCAATAAAATGTCCCTTTTTCCCACAGAAGAAACAACTTCTTGTTTTGTGGCGCCCCACCGATCCCCTCCCCTGAATGATCTCCCTCCTAATTGCATAGGCTCCTCTGGAGTGACCAGGGGAACCTCCGTATAAGGGAACCTTGAGGAAGGTGGAGTCATCACAGGGGGCGAATTTACCCCGCACCTCTCCCGAAGACGTCTGTCAATACGAATAGCAAGGGCCATAGCTGCTTCCAGTGACGTGGGAGGGTCATACTGTGCCAGCACATCCTTTAATTTGTCAGATAAACCTTGACAAAACTGGCTCCTAAGAGCCGGGTCATTCCACTGGGTGTCTGTGGCCCACCTACGGAACTCCGAACAGAATTCCTCCGCCGGACGATCTCCCTGCTGTATCTTACGTAACTTAGATTCAGCAAGGGAGACCCGATCCGGGTCATCATATACAAGACCCAGAGCTGCAAAAACCTAACCACTGACTGGAGAGCTGGGGAGCCCGGGGGAAGAGCGAACGCCCAGGATTGGGGGTCTCCTTGTAGGAGCGAGATGACAATCCCCACCCTTTGTTCTTCACTCCCAGATGACCGAGGTCGCAGCCGAAAGTACAATTTACATGCCTCCCGAAAAGCAAAAAACTTGTCCCACCCCCAGTGAATCTGTCAGGGAGAGCTACTTTAGGTTCAGGTCCGGCCTGCTCCGGGGGGGTACAAAACCTTGGACTTAACGTCCGCCAGCTCCATGGACAAACTCTGCAACTGCCGAGCTAGACTGACTACTGGATCCATGGTGACTGGAGAAAATCTTTAGTGGTCGGTGAAAATGTCACGCTGTCTCTGCATACAGGAGGACCGGGGTCTATGCTGACCCTAAGCTGGGGTCCTGACTAATCCCTCTACCTGGAGGTACTGTTGATGGTACAGAGGTCCAGGCCGCCAGCGTAACCCTATCTCCTGTGAATCCCTGACCACTGTAATCTAGTCCTGAGAAGGACCCTGATTACCACCACAGGGAAACGGGAAGGTAACTGCCTACACACAGTATAAGACGAACGAGACAGTACAAGGGGTAAAACAAAAGACACCTTGCATACAAAACTACAACTACAGAGGGAACACCAACGGGTAAGGAGATAAATAATAAAGCGAGGAGAGGAGAAAACCACAACAGGTATTCTTAGCTTTAGACTTCTCAATATGATCCGCTCTGCTGGTCTGCATGAATGCTTTCACTGACACTTCCCTAGCAGACAGGCAGGTATTTGAAGGAAACCAATTATCGCAACCTTAATTGCAGCTGAGCGAGGCTGGTCTTGTCCAGCACAGAGAGAGGGAGAATTAACTCTCTCACTGCCGAAAAAACCCAGCAGCAGAAACTCAGCTGTGAGAAGTCAGGGTGTGCAATCGCGACGATCTTCGCAGCGACACACCCGTGACATTGGAAGACCGAATGCACGTAAGATTGTTAGCTGATCCTACCAAAATCATCGGGTTAAAGTGACTTTTCTTTAATGTGTGTGGGGTTATTAAGGTTTTAAAGTCATTTTCTTTGGACATCTTGCTTACCAAGTGCAGAAGTCCGAATCATTATAACAGTCCCATTCACGCTGCCTACAGATGTTGAGCTCCTTAGAAATACTTGATATGTGGTTGATGGCACCAAATATGGTATGCTGTATTTTGTTGTTGAGCTATTGAGAGTTGAACCTAAAACAATATAAAATTATTTATTTAAATACATTGCATAATTCAGTAATGATTAAAGTAATTAATTTGTAACTTAAAGAGAGCCCAGATCATTATAATGAATTGTGGGATGAGGGGAAGAGAACACAGAAAATTATAATGTATTAGGGATGGGGGAAGTGAGAGAGAGCACAGAACATTACAATAAATTGGGGGTGCTAGAGAGCACAGAACATTACAATAAATTGGGGGTAGAGGGATGGGAGAGCACAGTATTATAATGAATTGGAGTGGGAGAGAGAACAAAAAGCATTACAATGAATTGGGGTGGGTGGAAGAGAGCAGAGATCATTACAAATGAATTGGGGTGGGTGAATGGCAGAGAGCACAGAACATTAAAATGAGGGTGGGAGAATTGGGAGCGGCAGAGAGAACATTACACTATAATGAATTGGGGATGGGGGTGTTTAAAGAGAACATTGTATAATGAATTGGGGGTATGCAATTATATTGAGTTGGGGGAGGTTGTATAATTGTAAAAAAATTGTAAGAAAATAAGTATTATAATCAATCAGGCTAACGGGAGGTGCACAGTGGTGGGGCATTGAGGACCCAGGAAAGTGACTGGTAATTAATTGGGGGCTGGGTTCAGAGGCTAATTAATTTACATATTTATTGGGTGGTGAAAAGTGGCTAATTATAGTTAATGAGGGGCACAGTGGTGGATTGTCAATTTATATTTTGGATGACGGGTTGCTTAATGGTGGGTGCATATCAGTATTTAGTGACGCAGGGTGAGGGATTATTTTTTCAAGAAACAAATGTAATATATATACAGCGGGTGAAATAAGTATTGAACATGGCAGCAATATATTTCTAAATTTGCTATTGAAATAATATTCTCACCAGATGTCGGTAACAACCCATCCAATCCATACAGGCAAAGAAATCAAACCATAGATGTCCGTCCATAAATTTAGGTATGTATATCATAATGATAAATGACAAAGGGAAAAAGTATGGAACTCGCTTTCTGACATTTATTTAATACTTTGTACAAAGGTCTTTGTTGGTGATGACAGCTTCAAAGCACCTCCTGAATGAAGGAGAAACTAGTCACATGCATTGCTCAGGTGTAATTTTGGCCCATTCTTCCACACAAAACACTCTTCAAAGCATGCAGGTTCGATGGGCTCCTTCTTAGAATTCTGAGCTTTAGTTCCTTCCATAAGTCCACAAATTTTCTATTGGATTCAGGTCAGGTGATTAGCTGGGTCATTCTAGCAGCTTTATTTTCTTTCACTGAAACCAACTGAGAATTTCCTTGGTTGTGTGTTTGGAATCAATGTCTTGCTGAAATGTCCACCCTCGCTTCATCTGCATCATCCTGGTAGATGGCAGCAGATTTTTTCAAGAATGTCTCGGTACCTTTGTCAATTCATACTTCCTTCTATTATATAAGGTTTGCCAGTGCTGAAAAACAGCCCCAGACTTTGATGTTCCCACTCCAAAATTTTACTGTTGGTATGGTGTTTTGAGGGTGATATGCAGTGCCTTTTGGCCTCCAAGTATGCTTTGTATTATGGAATCTGATGCAAATCTTTTTTTTTTCTCGGATAGAGATAAAAAAAAACAGTTGCGTGCACCTACCTGTGTAAAGTGCACTCCCTCAGGACATGGGGTCTCCTCTTGTTATCTATAGTACCATCCCTTATTCCATATTATCCCTTCTTGTTTTGTATAACGCTGTCTCTTATTACATAGTATCTATTGATGAGCGAGCGTGCTTGGCACAGCTCGTTACTCGATCAAGCATTAGGGTGCTCGGGCACGCTCCTTACTCAGCCGAGTATCGGGGATGCTCGAGCACAATGCTTGAGTCACTGTCCTGCATATTTTACAGCTGTAAGACAGCCAATCAACATGCGTAGATTGACTACCATACACAGTAATGCAGTAGCCATGTTGGCTGCTGGCATTACTGTGATTGGCTGGGCGCATCGCATCATCAGGTCTATCTAAGACCCGAGGACCCAATGCTCGGCCCAATAACCTCTGAAATCAGAGATTAAAATGAATATTCACTACTTCCCCCGTCCATCTCTCGGCGCCGAGAGATGGACAGGGAAGCAGTGAATATTCATTAAGCTTAATTGGCAGCTGAATTATTTAAAAACAAAACACACACAAAGTCTTTTATATAAAATAACACTCCCTGACAATTCCCCTCATTTACCCATTTATTAGAAAGCAATGGTATAACGTACTCCGCTGCACCATGATCACCACTCCAACTTCCATAGCATTTGAAGCCCCGTTCACAGAATGAAGCTTAATATGCTGTAGCATCTGCTGCTGGTTCTCACACTGAGGATAGCTCCAGAAGCGGCGATGTCAGGAAGGTTACTGCTTGTCACAGATGCTGTGTGACAGCCTGGGAAACAGCGTCTGTGACAGGTGGTAAACATACTGACGTCACTGCCGCTCACAGACACTCCTGGCTGTCACGGAGCACTGCAAGATCTGGCAGTGTGTGCTGGTGTGACAGCCTGTGAAGCCCCGTTCTCTGAACTGGGCTCTATAAGCTTGGATTTTGGATGGGGCTCATCGTGGGACATAGATGTGGATTACGGCATATCCAATTTACTACGGCAGACCAGCGTGGGACTTTTTTGGGGAAATTAATTGGTGAAAGAGGGTGTCTTCTTTTTTTTTTTTTGTTAAAATAAAGGACTTTTCTGTGTTTGTGTTTATTGATTTTTAATTACAGAGTTAGTAATGTTAGTAATGGGGGTGTTTGACTGACATCTCTACATTATTAACCTTAGTGCAAGGTGTCAGCTCCAGCTGTTGATATAAACCCATCCCATTACCCCAGTTTCCATAGCACCAAGGCAATCGGGAGGAGCTGATACAGGGTGCCAGAATTGGCGCATCTAATGTGATGTGCCAGTTCTGGGGTGGCTTCGGGTTGGTATTTTTAGTTTGGGAAGGGGCCAATAACCATGGACCTTACCGGCCGGATAATACCAGCCCGCAGCTGTCTGCTTTGCCTTAACTAGTTAATAAAAATAGAGGGGACCCCACGTCATTTTTTAAAAAATTTATTTATTGCTAAAAACTACAGAAACTACAGGCAAATATGATGAGAGATGGCGTTTTTTCCTTCTCTTTTCTATTTTACATTATATACTGCATCCAGAGGTGTTCCCCATGTTGTTCCTATGTCATTTCAGCAGTGTTCCCACCCATTCCAGCAATATTCTGCCCCCAAAGACCTCCTGATTGGGTCTGCCAGAAAAGTGCTTGAGTTTCCCATTGACTTCATCATGTTTGTTACTTGAAACGAGCACCTGAGCATTACGATTTGCTTGATTTGAGTAACAAGTACCTGAGCATTTTAGTGCTCACCCATCGCTAATAGCATCCTCTATAGATAACCTTAATCCACCTCTGGCGAAAGATCACGTAGCATATTTGTAACTGACACAATAGTTTCTCTGACTGAGATGTAGCTATAGTTACGAGAAGAATCTCCAAAGAGTAATCACTTGTAAAGTTAAAATCCCAAAAGTTTCTATTATCGGTCTAACTACAGATGGTTTAACCAGGATTAGTCAATGAGTGTGGTGTTTGGGCTACATATATTCAATTCAATACTTGTGGATACCTAACAAGACAGAAGAAGAATACTATTGCAACATTATTGGTAAGTGTTGAGCCTGAAACATGAGTGAGCTGTCAATCAGAGTGATGAGACAATGTAGAAAACAGTCAAAGGAGCGCAAAGAACACAAGGACAAGGTGTGATATAGGAAAGATGTGTATCTTCGTACCGTGTTAGCCAGTAGATAGAAAAATATTTAGACTTGAGAGTCCTCAGTGGTTGATACCTTTTAATGGCTAACTGAAAAGATGGTAACAAATTGCAAGCTTTCGAGACTACTCAGGTCTCTTCATCAGGCATAGACTAATACAACATCTGAAGAATCACATATTTATACACAAAATAGCACAGAAAAAATGCAATAGGTAGGACAAGTGACATGAAGCAGAACTGTCATTATGGCAGAGGGATTAACATAAATATGACTAGTTCATAGATATAGGAAAGATGTGTATCTTCGTACCGTGTTAGCCAGTAGATAGAAAAATATTTAGACTTGAGAGTCCTCAGTGGTTGATACCTTTTAATGGCTAACTGAAAAGATGGTAACAAATTGCAAGCTTTCGAGACTACTCAGGTCTCTTCATCAGGCATAGACTAATACAACATCTGAAGAATCACATATTTATACACAAAATAGCACAGAAAAAATGCAATAGGTAGGACAAGTGACATGAAGCAGAACTGTCATTATGGCAGAGGGATTAACATAAATATGACTAGTTCATAGATAAGGAGTGAAGGTTTTATTACCCTCTGATTGGGGTCTGGTATTGTGTTGTGATGACCCTAAAAGGTCAGGGAGGCAGATTCCTTAATTGTTGTAGAACGACATAAAACTCTGGGATATATTCATCCCAGCACTAAGAGTGTCAAAGGTCATCATAAGTTTATATTCCCAGACTTTTCTATCCTTCTCAGATTTGAAGTTAGATTTTAATACAAGTAATTCCATATCTGTCATGCTATGACCGGGCATACAAAAGTGTTTGGCCACAGGTAAATCCATTCTTTTTTCTCTTATCATGTGGCGATGAGAATTCATCCTTGTTCTCAGTTTTTGCCGGTCTCCCCCACATACAGACCCCCAGTTGGACATTTAGTACATATAATTAGGTACACCACATTAGATGTGATGCAGCTGAAAGTACCTGGTATCTTGTAGTCCTGATGGGAGTTGGGGATCTTTATCCTGTCCGTGGTCATTATAGATGTACAGGTCTTGCATTTCTTTTGTCTGCAAGGAAAGGTTCCTGCAGCTGTTGGGGAGGACAGGGAGCTTCTGACAATGATGCTTCTTAGATTTGGGGGCTGCCTAAAACATAGTAGTGGGGGGTCTGGAAATATGGATTGTAATCGGGCATCTTTTTGTAGTAAAGGTTGTAGTTTCCGTGCAGCTCCCCTTAGCATCTCCAGACTTGGATTGTAGGTGACCACTAGAGGCACCCGGTTATTTTCTTCTTTAGCTTTGTAATGTAGCAGGTGATTCCTTGATATTCTGGTGGCTCTTGTAATTTGGTTTTCAATTGTTCTTGGATGGTAGCCCTGGTTCAAAAAAGTCTTTCTGAGGCGACCAAGGTGTTCATCTCTATCCATGGGGTTGGAACATATACGGTTGTATCTGATGGCTTGGCTGTAGACAATAGAGTTTTTTATGTGTTTAGGATGGAAACTGTCCCATTTAAGATATGTTGGACGGTCGATTGGCTTCTGATACAGGGATGTCTCTATTTCATTGTTCTTTAGCTTAATGGTGGTGTCTAAAAAGTTAATTTCAGTGCTGGAGTAGTTAAGTGTTAAGTTGATGGTGGGATGAAATTGATTGAACTGTTCATGGAACGTCTTTAGCTGTTGTTCAGACTCCGTCCAGATGATTAAAATGTCATCAATGTAGCGGTAGTAGGCCGAGGCCTGATGGGGCAGGAGGACAAAAATTCGCTTTCAAGCTTGGCCATGAAAAGATTTGCATACTGTGGAGCCATTTTACTTCCCATAGCTGTGCCAGTCTCCTGAAGATAGATCTTGTTGTCAAATTCGAAGTAATTGTGGGTGAGGATGAATTTTGTGAGTTTCACCACAGAATCAGCATCATTCCCGGTGTTTCCCATGAAGACTTTGCAGGCATTTAATCCATCCTGGTGTGGGATATTAGAGTACAAAGATTCCACATCCATGGTGGCCAGGATGGTTCCTTCTGGTAGAGAACCTATTGCTGCTAGTTTATTCAGTAGGTCAGTTGTGTCCTGAATGTAGCTGGGTGTATCCTTTACCAGGGGTTTAAGAACACCCTCTACCCATCCAGATACTTGCTCAGTAAGGGTGTCCACACATGAAATAATCGGCCTCCTGGATTTCCGGCTTTGTGGATTTTGGGAAGCATGTAGAATGTCCCTGTTCTTGGACTTTCTGGTATCAGGTCATCAGCTCTTATGGATTTGTCAGACAGACAAGATACCAACTTGCTTAGTTCCTTGTAATAGTCCTGTGTAGGGTCCGACTCCAGTTTTCTGTAGTAGCGTGTGTCCGTAAGTTGTCTGTTTGCTTCCTTCATATAGTCTGATGTGTTCATCATGACTATTGCACCTCCCTTGTCAGCAGGTTTAATGATGATTTCTTTGTTGGTTTTCAGAGACTGTATGGCCTTTCTCTCCTGGGCACTGATGTTGGAGGCTTGTCTCTTGTTGGTGGCTATGATGGTGGATTTTATCAAATGTCTGAATGAGTCTATATATTTATCCAAATGAGGGTTACGTCCAGGTGGAGGTGTCCAGTCTGACCTCTTCTTGGTTATTGGGATACCTCTTCCTTCAGTCCGAGTGTTATCTGAATCTTCTGTATCATTGAAGTATTCCCTCAGGCGCAGTCTCCTGAAAAAATGTTCCATATCACTGCAGAGTTCGGTTTTATCCAGGGCCTTAGTAGGACAAAATGAGAGTCCTCTAGAAAGCACGGCAAGCTCCACTTTGCTGGGTTTGTAATCTGAGAGATTGATGACACAGTTAGATGCTTTTGTGTCTGGAATGGAGTGGTTGTCAGAGTTGTCAGGTTTTGGTTTTGTTTTGTATCTGTTTGTATAGAGTCCGGAATGGAGGCGCAATCTGTGTAGTTTCTTTTCCTTGTTTGAATCAGAAAGGTCCGTAGTTTGTTGTAGTATTGTTGTAATTTTTGCTCTGTGCTTTCTGTAAGTGTTTTCCTCAGAGTTTCCAATTGTCCTCGGACTTTACTCCTTATGCTGTAGCAGACATGCAAAAGATGGTTCCTTAGTCTTTCAGAAGTCCTGTGACAAAGGTTTTGTGCATAATGGGTATTGTAGGTGTGAAGAATTGGGTTTGTAATCCAGAGTCCTTTGGGAATTAGATTCTCCTTTTTGCATTTAGATAAGAAAAAAATGTCGCTGTCCATTTGTGCACGTTTCTTCAGAAGTGGTTTCAGTTCCATAAAGATGCGGTACATTCTGGTATCCTCCATTTTGATATAGGAAAGATGTGTATCTTCGTACCGTGTTAGCCAGTAGATAGAAAAATATTTAGACTTGAGAGTCCTCAGTGGTTGATACCTTTTAATGGCTAACTGAAAAGATGGTAACAAATTGCAAGCTTTCGAGACTACTCAGGTCTCTTCATCAGGCATAGACTAATACAACATCTGAAGAATCACATATTTATACACAAAATAGCACAGAAAAAATGCAATAGGTAGGACAAGTGACATGAAGCAGAACTGTCATTATGGCAGAGGGATTAACATAAATATGACTAGTTCATAGATAAGGAGTGAAGGTTTTATTACCCTCTGATTGGGGTCTGGTATTGTGTTGTGATGACCCTAAAAGGTCAGGGAGGCAGATTCCTTAATTGTTGTAGAACGACATAAAACTCTGGGATATATTCATCCCAGCACTAAGAGTGTCAAAGGTCATCATAAGTTTATATTCCCAGACTTTTCTATCCTTCTCAGATTTGAAGTTAGATTTTAATACAAGTAATTCCATATCTGTCATGCTATGACCGGGCATACAAAAGTGTTTGGCCACAGGTAAATCCATTCTTTTTTCTCTTATCGTGTGGCGATGAGAATTCATCCTTGTTCTCAGTTTTTGCCCGGTCTCCCCCACATACAGACCCCCAGTTGGACATTTAGTACATATAATTAGGTACACCACATTAGATGTGATGCAGCTGAAAGTACCTGGTATCTTGTAGTCCTGATGGGAGTTGGGGATCTTTATCCTGTCCGTGGTCATTATAGATGTACAGGTCTTGCATTTCTTTTGTCTGCAAGGAAAGGTTCCTGCAGCTGTTGGGGAGGACAGGGAGCTTCTGACAATGATGCTTCTTAGATTTGGGGGCTGCCTAAAACATAGTAGTGGGGGGTCTGGAAATATGGATTGTAATCGGGCATCTTTTTGTAGTAAAGGTTGTAGTTTCCGTGCAGCTCCCCTTAGCATCTCCAGACTTGGATTGTAGGTGACCACTAGAGGCACCCGGTTATTTTCTTCTTTAGCTTTGTAATGTAGCAGGTGATTCCTTGATATTCTGGTGGCTCTTGTAATTTGGTTTTCAATTGTTCTTGGATGGTAGCCCTGGTTCAAAAAAGTCTTTCTGAGGCGACCAAGGTGTTCATCTCTATCCATGGGGTTGGAACATATACGGTTGTATCTGATGGCTTGGCTGTAGACAATAGAGTTTTTTATGTGTTTAGGATGGAAACTGTCCCATTTAAGATATGTTGGACGGTCGATTGGCTTCTGATACAGGGATGTCTCTATTTCATGTTTCTTTAGCTTAATGGTGGTGTCTAAAAAGTTAATTTCAGTGCTGGAGTAGTTAAGTGTTAAGTTGATGGTGGGATGAAATTGATTGAACTGTTCATGGAACGTCTTTAGCTGTTGTTCAGACTCCGTCCAGATGATTAAAATGTCATCAATGTAGCGGTAGTAGGCCGAGGCCTGATGGGGCAGGAGGACAAAAATTCGCTTTCAAGCTTGGCCATGAAAAGATTTGCATACTGTGGAGCCATTTTACTTCCCATAGCTGTGCCAGTCTCCTGAAGATAGATCTTGTTGTCAAATTCGAAGTAATTGTGGGTGAGGATGAATTTTGTGAGTTTCACCACAGAATCAGCATCATTCCCGGTGTTTCCCATGAAGACTTTGCAGGCATTTAATCCATCCTGGTGTGGGATATTAGAGTACAAAGATTCCACATCCATGGTGGCCAGGATGGTTCCTTCTGGTAGAGAACCTATTGCTGCTAGTTTATTCAGTAGGTCAGTTGTGTCCTGAATGTAGCTGGGTGTATCCTTTACCAGGGGTTTAAGAACACCCTCTACCCATCCAGATACTTGCTCAGTAAGGGTGTCCACACATGAAATAATCGGCCTCCCTGGATTTCCGGCTTTGTGGATTTTGGGAAGCATGTAGAATGTCCCTGTTCTTGGACTTTCTGGTATCAGGTCATCAGCTCTTATGGATTTGTCAGACAGACAAGATACCAACTTGCTTAGTTCCTTGTAATAGTCCTGTGTAGGGTCCGACTCCAGTTTTCTGTAGTAGCGTGTGTCCGTAAGTTGTCTGTTTGCTTCCTTCATATAGTCTGATGTGTTCATCATGACTATTGCACCTCCCTTGTCAGCAGGTTTAATGATGATTTCTTTGTTGGTTTTCAGAGACTGTATGGCCTTTCTCTCCTGGGCACTGATGTTGGAGGCTTGTCTCTTGTTGGTGGCTATGATGGTGGATTTTATCAAATGTCTGAATGAGTCTATATATTTATCCAAATGAGGGTTACGTCCAGGTGGAGGTGTCCAGTCTGACCTCTTCTTGGTTATTGGGATACCTCTTCCTTCAGTCCGAGTGTTATCTGAATCTTCTGTATCATTGAAGTATTCCCTCAGGCGCAGTCTCCTGAAAAAATGTTCCATATCACTGCAGAGTTCGGTTTTATCCAGGGCCTTAGTAGGACAAAATGAGAGTCCTCTAGAAAGCACGGCAAGCTCCACTTTGCTGGGTTTGTAATCTGAGAGATTGATGACACAGTTAGATGCTTTTGTGTCTGGAATGGAGTGGTTGTCAGAGTTGTCAGGTTTTGGTTTTGTTTTGTATCTGTTTGTATAGAGTCCGGAATGGAGGCGCAATCTGTGTAGTTTCTTTTCCTTGTTTTGAATCAGAAAGGTCCGTAGTTTGTTGTAGTATTGTTGTAATTTTTGCTCTGTGCTTTCTGTAAGTGTTTTCCTCAGAGTTTCCAATTGTCCTCGGACTTTACTCCTTATGCTGTAGCAGACATGCAAAAGATGGTTCCTTAGTCTTTCAGAAGTCCTGTGACAAAGGTTTTGTGCATAATGGGTATTGTAGGTGTGAAGAATTGGGTTTGTAATCCAGAGTCCTTTGGGAATTAGATTCTCCTTTTTGCATTTAGATAAGAAAAAAATGTCGCTGTCCATTTGTGCACGTTTCTTCAGAAGTGGTTTCAGTTCCATAAAGATGCGGTACATTCTGGTATCCTCCATTTTGATATAGGAAAGATGTGTATCTTTGTACCGTGTTAGCCAGTAGATAGAAAAATATTTAGACTTGAGAGTCCTCAGTGGTTGATACCTTTTAATGGCTAACTGAAAAGATGGTAACAAATTGCAAGCTTTCGAGACTACTCAGGTCTCTTCATCAGGCATAGACTAATACAACATCTGAAGAATCACATATTTATACACAAAATAGCACAGAAAAAATGCAATAGGTAGGACAAGTGACATGAAGCAGAACTGTCATTATGGCAGAGGGATTAACATAAATATGACTAGTTCATAGATAAGGAGTGAAGGTTTTATTACCCTCTGATTGGGGTCTGGTATTGTGTTGTGATGACCCTAAAAGGTCAGGGAGGCAGATTCCTTAATTGTTGTAGAACGACATAAAACTCTGGGATATATTCATCCCAGCACTAAGAGTGTCAAAGGTCATCATAAGTTTATATTCCCAGACTTTTCTATCCTTCTCAGATTTGAAGTTAGATTTTAATACAAGTAATTCCATATCTGTCATGCTATGACCGGGCATACAAAAGTGTTTGGCCACAGGTAAATCCATTCTTTTTTCTCTTATCGTGTGGCGATGAGAATTCATCCTTGTTCTCAGTTTTTGCCCGGTCTCCCCCACATACAGACCCCCAGTTGGACATTTAGTACATATAATTAGGTACACCACATTAGATGTGATGCAGCTGAAAGTACCTGGTATCTTGTAGTCCTGATGGGAGTTGGGGATCTTTATCCTGTCCGTGGTCATTATAGATGTACAGGTCTTGCATTTCTTTTGTCTGCAAGGAAAGGTTCCTGCAGCTGTTGGGGAGGACAGGGAGCTTCTGACAATGATGCTTCTTAGATTTGGGGGCTGCCTAAAACATAGTAGTGGGGGGTCTGGAAATATGGATTGTAATCGGGCATCTTTTTGTAGTAAAGGTTGTAGTTTCCGTGCAGCTCCCCTTAGCATCTCCAGACTTGGATTGTAGGTGACCACTAGAGGCACCCGGTTATTTTCTTCTTTAGCTTTGTAATGTAGCAGGTGATTCCTTGATATTCTGGTGGCTCTTGTAATTTGGTTTTCAATTGTTCTTGGATGGTAGCCCTGGTTCAAAAAAGTCTTTCTGAGGCGACCAAGGTGTTCATCTCTATCCATGGGGTTGGAACATATACGGTTGTATCTGATGGCTTGGCTGTAGACAATAGAGTTTTTTATGTGTTTAGGATGGAAACTGTCCCATTTAAGATATGTTGGACGGTCGATTGGCTTCTGATACAGGGATGTCTCTATTTCATTGTTCTTTAGCTTAATGGTGGTGTCTAAAAAGTTAATTTCAGTGCTGGAGTAGTTAAGTGTTAAGTTGATGGTACATCTATAATGACCACGGACAGGATAAAGATCCCCAACTCCCATCAGGACTACAAGATACCAGGTACTTTCAGCTGCATCACATCTAATGTGGTGTACCTAATTATATGTACTAAATGTCCAACTGGGGGTCTGTATGTGGGGGAGACCGGGCAAAAACTGAGAACAAGGATGAATTCTCATCGCCACACGATAAGAGAAAAAAGAATGGATTTACCTGTGGCCAAACACTTTTGTATGCCCGGTCATAGCATGACAGATATGGAATTACTTGTATTAAAATCTAACTTCAAATCTGAGAAGGATAGAAAAGTCTGGGAATATAAACTTATGATGACCTTTGACACTCTTAGTGCTGGGATGAATATATCCCAGAGTTTTATGTCGTTCTACAACAATTAAGGAATCTGCCTCCCTGACCTTTTAGGGTCATCACAACACAATACCAGACCCCAATCAGAGGGTAATAAAACCTTCACTCCTTATCTATGAACTAGTCATATTTATGTTAATCCCTCTGCCATAATGACAGTTCTGCTTCATGTCACTTGTCCTACCTATTGCATTTTTTCTGTGCTATTTTGTGTATAAATATGTGATTCTTCAGATGTTGTATTAGTCTATGCCTGATGAAGAGACCTGAGTAGTCTCGAAAGCTTGCAATTTGTTACCATCTTTTCAGTTAGCCATTAAAAGGTATCAACCACTGAGGACTCTCAAGTCTAAATATTTTTCTAAGGACAAGGTGGTAATTTCTTATGCCCACAATGCGTTTCGACGGTAAACTGTCTTCATCAGGTGGCAGTTTATTGTCACCTGACGAAGACGGTTTACCCTCGAAACGCATTGTGGGCTTAAGAAATTACTATCTTGTCCTTGTGTTCTTTGCGCTCCTTTGACTATTTTCTACATTGTCCCAGTTACTATCCTCCATTGGAGGTTTACGGCTGGAGCTGCATTGGACTGCTCATTTAATTTACTTCATTCACCGCTTTCCCAGCGCTCCCCAGTGATCGCTACTTTCACCAACTTTTAATCGGAGTCATGAGGCAGGCAGTGGGCGAGGAATAGGAAGAGAAGCCCACCCACTGCCTTACAACTCATTAGCATGCGATTTCATCTATGAATTTCTCTAATACAGCAAAATATATTTCTACAAGAAAGGTAAAGATTTAATCAGTATTAAAATGCCTTTATACACATCTCATTAGTTTTGGTGCATAAAATCCTAATGACAGGTTCTCTTTAACACGGAGACATCTTTTTTCTGTGCTATGTAACAGATGCTTGTTAGAACACTTACTATGCTCTTTTCCATTTTTTCAATCCAGAAAATGGTGTAGTTCGTAATGAATCCATTGCTTCTCTGCACAGGAATATGTGTCCACTCCACTTCCGCCCGGGATTTGCTGACAGCTAACAATGTAATTTTTGGAGAAAAATCTGGTGCTGCGGAACAAAAGATGTACTATACCATAAATGGCGGGGATTCCAGTTACATTACATTACATGCACTTTAAAGATCAAGTTTATTAGGAAAAGTTGCATCTTTATCTATCTCTCTCTGATTTCAATAACCATTGAACCATAGTTGACTAAATGCATGGCAAACAGATACAGTTATCAAATTCTGGTGTTTTTCATCAGAAGCTCAAGTATTTATGGATAATGGAAATTCAAGAGCTTTACAGAGAATTCTTAAATACACTTATTTCCGTCCTTTCCCAATCAGTTATTTCCTTCATACCGTGGTGTCATAATTCTGTAAATACAGATTAATTCATTTACTGTATATAACTATAATTGTTTTTCCAAATTGTTCTCTTTTGAAAATATCGCCCCCTAATGATGCTCCCAATGTAATTTATTTTCCATCTATTTCTATTGGATCTGTCCTCTTGTAGTTCTATTGCAATCAGTTGAGCATGTGCAGTTGTCTCTTTCTCTGCCCCAATAGTCTACTGATTAGTGATGAGCGAGTATACTCGTTGCTTGGGTTTTCCCGAGCACGCTCGGGTGGTGTCCGAGTATTTTGAAGTGCTCGGAGATTTACTTTCTTTTTCCGCAACTGCATGATTTATGGCTGCTGGACAGCTTGAATACATGTGGGGAATGCCTGTTTGTTAAGGAATCCCCACATGTATTAAGCCTGTCAAATAGCCGCAAATCATGCAGCTATGGCAACAGAAACTAAATCTCTGAGCACGCCAAAATACTCGGAGATCACCCGAGCGTGCTCGGGGAAAACCCAAGCAACGAGCATACTCGCTCATCACTACTACTGATATATCACTGTGAAGGCCATTTGACAGGCCCTGTCTAAATTGGCCCTTAGTTATGGTCAAGAGTTCCACAACTGTCCTGGGCACTTCAGTCCCTAAACTGATCTTTTAACACGCATGTGTGAATTCAGCCTTGGACTGAATTTTTTTTTCCATGAGGACCATCTGTCAACAAAAATAAATGATGTCTGTAACCTTTAGAATCTGAGAGGTAACATTTCTCCTTTTGGAGATTGACATACCTGACATGCCAGAGTATGGAGGCTTATAGGCCTTGCAAGCTCCTCTAGGAAATTAAACATGCAAATTGCAATTCCGGTTTGGCTTATATCCTAAGTCATATGGCTAGGCACATTAAAGGGTCAATATTTTAGGATTTCTACTTCCACTAGATGGCAAAAGTCCTCTTCCTCTTGTAACAAAGTGCGAGGCGGCAACCATGGGCGAGGCACTAGTCTTCTCCTGTCACGCCTCGGTGCACTACATGAAAGAATGGGTCCTGGCTGCGTGTTCGTATGAGTGTTGTGTGGGCCTTGCGCCCATGCAGGCCGCCTTTAGCCAATGGTGTTGGCTGGCCAGGACCGCGAATTACACAGATTAATAAAGGAGACTTCCGTTAAAACGTGGACTTTACTGAACTTGATAAGGGTTATGTACAAAAGATAGCGGGTACACAGTCTTAAGCATGTCTCCTTCACAGTAAGAAGCATTTTTATTCCCACTGTATCCTTCCTCTGTAGGATACTCCAGAGCTCTGCAGCTTATCTGTTTAGTCTCTACATCACCACAACCCAGCTTCTATTCCATAGTCCTGATCAGCGAGTTTCTCGCTACTCGGTTACCTTTGACCCTAGCAAGTTCTCTGGTTTTTCGTGACTCGGCATTTCATCTGATAACACCTTCTGGAATGTCTCTCAATCTTGTCAGTAACTCTTTTAGGATCTCGCTATCCCTTGCTCCAGTCCCTTGGCAGTACTGCACACTTGTTACTCTCTAAACTCTATCAAACTCTACCCAGGAAGCATAGTCCTTTTCCCTATCAGTAAGCCCTCCCCCTGTGGGCTAGTCACAACAGTTAACTACTTCTGACACTGTTGTCTGTTGCTGGGCAGAACTTAGTTACACTACACACTATGAACTACATAACTTTTTTTACACTATACATTCCCTATAACACTGCTACACACTATACATAATATGATAACAACACTTATCACACTCTATACATTACACAGGCAAACAACACAATGCAATACAATTCACATGACACAATATGTATAAAAAAAGATGCATGACATAATACACATGACGCAATTGGTGTATCAAGGGGTAGGAATGCGACAGCATAGTTCACCACCCTTATACTCTCTGAAGAGATGATTTGCATAACCTCTAGATTATAATGTGTCAGTGCTCTGTCAATGAACGAACAGAAAATACAAACACTGACATATAAATGAGCCATTAGGGCTCAATCAGACAAGCATAATATCAGTCTGTGTGCAGTACAAATGCACATGGGACCTCAAACAAACTGGAAATGGGCAAATTCTAGCATATCTGCTACTGCACATAAGCAAATTTCTACACGGACCTCAGGTTTGCGTGGAAAAAAAATCACATCACACCCTAACCTGGCCCATTTTATGGACGAGAGTAATGCATTTAGTAGTATGCAGCCTTGTTACCCCTCTGCAATGCAAACGAGAGCACAGGGACAGTCACATTCACAATTTAGGTAAATGATTGACCTGATTTTAATGACAACCTTCTAGAATGCCTTATTCACACACCAGTAGGTGGTCAGTGTATGTAAGCCCAAGTCAGGACTTGAATCTGCAGAGATAAAAACTGTGATAGAAAGATTCACAAGTTTTCTTTGTATTGGAGACAATCCACTCCTGGCTTTGGCTTACAATTATCTAAAGGAATTTAACTAAACATACTAATGTTTGTAATTCACCGAACTTGGACACCACATGGCAAAATTGCTGCCTAGGTTGTAGTGTTCATGAGTGATTTTCCAAAGGTATGTGTTGAAAATATTTCAGCAGGCAAAAATTTATTTCATTTTACTGACCAGCCTGGTACATGTAATGACACACTGAGTACAACCATAAAGGGCAGACAGTAGGCCGCCTCTTGTGCGAATGTAAGGGGTTAACGAGACTATCCTGTAATGATGTGCATATATTAATGTATTGTTATACAAATGTATATTGTTATATTGTAGGGAAAGCGTAGTACCCCAGTCGGTCCACTAGACGTGGGTAGTGTGATGCTCAGCATGTAAATAGTTAAAGTAGGAGGGGCTAACTGTGGTTAAGACGGGGAGCATCCGACATTTTAGTCAGTTGGGCTAGGTAGCCTTGACAGGGCAGTTAGCCCCATAACGTTTTAAGGAAGAGCCCAGCCATCCATAGCACAGGTCAGGACAACAACAGGCCAGGAAAACAGCAAGATAGAGCTATAGTGGGCTACAGCAGTGTGGTACAGAAGCTGAAGGAAAGGCCAGGAGAGTACAAGGACGCAGGAGACTCCATGAAGTGGCAGCTTATTGCATGGACTGATGCCCTCAGTATCTGGGCTAAATGGCTGAGGGAGTCTCCAACCGCAGTGAGTGTGAGCAGGGAGGATGCTGCATTACCGTTAAAGATGGTAGGTCCCAGCAATGTACTGGAGGCCATAGAAAGTACCTCAGGAGAAGCTAAGGCAGTACAGAAGGCAGGTCACTCGCTATGTGGCAACTGACTTCGGGTACAGATGATCTGATGTCTGGGGCGAAACAGATAGAGGAGTGTCTAACCGTGGCAGAAGCAAATAGGGAGGACGCTGATAGACCGACTGGGATGGTCTGACCCGGGTACATGCTGTGTAGCCATGAGAGAAGTGCAGGGAAAGAAGAAGATATATGTATTGTGCAACCTGTGTGTTGTGAATGGGCTTGAGATGAGTTCTGAGCAGAGGCTCCCTTTGGTGGTTACAAGCGGTACTGGTCTGTTCAGTGAAGATTGTGAGGACTGGGAATCAGGTGTTACTGACTGGTCTTATATAAGGGAGTCACCTTCCCATCAGGGTTGCCGGTGATCAATTGTTCTGGTCTGAATCCTTGATTCCAGTTTCCCTTGTAGCCTGCTGTGTCGTGTCTGCATCTCCTTCTAACAGATAAGACATTTTCTTCTTTTTGTTTCTGTGCTTGATTTTTGCATTTTGTCCTGCACTTCTGTGGGGGCCTTCTGGGTCCCCTCGGGGGGCTTTTGCCCTCTCAGTTTAGTTCAGCCACTGATGTTTGTGCTTTTGCTTTTTCCAGTTTTTTAGTGGCTGCTGTTTTGATTTTGTTACACCAGAGAGCTAATTTAGGTGGTAGAGGTCGTGTGATCTCAGGTGTTTTTGAAATTAGTAGAGTTGGTGCTTTCAGGGTTTTTTTTGGGATTGCAGTAAGTACCCTTCCTATCCTTTTCTATTTAGTTAGTTTGGGCCCCAACGTTTGCTCATACTATTTTCTGTCTGTGTCAGTATTTCGTCTTGTCTAACCGCCATTACATGTTTGGGGGCTTGCTATTATCTTTGGGGTTCTGCTCCGGGGCAGATAGCTTTCCTATTTCTATCTTTAGGTGTAGTTAGTTTCTCAGGCTGTGACGAGGCGTCTAGGACCAACGTAGGAACGCTCCACGGCTGCCTCTAGTTGTTGTGGTTAGTCAGGGTACTGCAATCTCATAGATTCCAACTGCTCTGGTGTATTGCCTTTTTGCCTGCACTCCTCAGCTACCGAATCATAACAGTATCACCGGCCCAAAAAAAATTTAAAATTGTATGGTACTCACAGAAGGGAAAAAATATTGTGAAAGAAAAAAAAAAAAAAGGTTGTCAGAGTTGTCAGAGATATTTTTCTGTTTGTTGCATTTTTTCTTTTTTTTCCCTCTGTATCTCTGGGTGCTGGGGAGGATTTTTTTTTTTCTCAATGGAGTTTGCACAGTTGTCTGGCCATGTGGATCAGCTTGCCACTGAGGTTCGGAGTATTGCTATCTATCTTGCTAGGTTGCCTGTTGTGGAACCTAGGATTCCCATGCCAGATTTGTTTTTAGGGGATCGAGCTAAGTTTCAGAATTTCAAAAATAATTGTAAATTGTTTTTTGCCTTAAAATCTAAGTCCTCAGGAAACGCAGCGCAGCAGGTTCAAATTGTCATCTCTCTCCTGCGCGGCGATCCTCAGGATTGGGCTTTTTCCCTGACACCTGGGGATCCTGTTTTGAGTGATGTTGATGCATTTTTTCAGGCTTTGGGGTTATTGTACGATGAGCCTAATGTCACTGATCAAGCTGAAAAAGCCTTGTTGGCATTAAATCAGGGGCTTGATGACGCTGAGTTATACTGTCAGAGATTCCGTAGGTGGGCAGTCCTGACCAAGTGGAATGACGACGCTTTGGC
>JARQOD010000002.1:385857547-385891000 GCA_033576555.1 Oophaga sylvatica | reverse complement strand
CCATTTTGCTTTCTGTCTTGCTGCAGCTATCTTGCCCTCAGTCAATATGGAGTTTTCAGCTTTCATGTTCCCGCCCTGATTCTCTCCCTCTTGCTTCTTAAGCAGCCACAGCTGAGCAATCAGTGCTTCAGAATCTAGCCTGCAGTGAACCTGTGACCTGACTCCTGGAAGCCTTGGACTATGTACTCCAGCTATTCCTACTGAGGAACTCTGAACACTTGTGGACTCTGGAACCCTGCTCTTTGAAAGATCCACGTTTGCATGGACTTACGGTAACAGAGAAGAAGATCCTGAACCTGTTGTGGAGAGTGATTGCTGAGCTTAAGTTACTCTGGCCTGCTGTGTCTCCTGCTTCTGTATCTGCAAACTGTGTGACTATTTTTGCTACTTGTATGAAGTAATACAAGACCTTCTATATCAAACCTGTGTCTCATGTATTTTCATCGCACCCAAGCACAAGACGCTATATGAACTGTACTACATACATTACACTAATTCTCTTGGATCTCTCCGCAGCATTCGACACTGTGGACCATCAGCTCCTCCTCACTATGCTACACTCCATCGGCCTCAAGGACACCTGTTGTAAATATGCTGGAGGCGGCATCTGAGCTGGGGCTCCCTCCGGTGGTTGCTGAGGGTAATGAACTGATTATTGAATGGCCTTCAGCTGGCGCTGAATGGTAGGATATAAGTGGCCTGAGTTCCCAGCAGCCTTGCCGGTTATCAATTGTTCCTTCTGGTCTTGCTTGAAGCACTGCTAGTTTTCTGCTCTCCTTCAGATAAGTGTTTGCTGGTTTTTTTTCCTCTGTTTGATTTTCTCTGCTGGTTTGCTGCTTGCAGTGGACTGCAGCCTGTCCCCTTTTGGGGGTCTGGCGCTGCAATTGTGCTCCGTTTGTGTCTGCACTTTTGCTTTGCTCATTTGTTACTTTTTATTTGCTGAATAGCGTTTTGTTACACCAGAGATCTGATTTAGGTGGATGAGATCGTGTGATCTCAGGTTTTTTGGCAATCAGAAGTGTTGGTATTTTTGTTAGGGTTTTTTTTGGATTGCAGTCAGAATTCTTTCCTGTACTTTTCTGTCTAGACAGATTGGGCCCCAGCGTTTGCTCATTCTATTTTCAGTCTGTGTCCGTGCTTTCTTCTTGTCTAACTGCCATTACATGTTTGGGGGCTTCCTATTTTCTTTGGGGATCTGCTCCGGGGCAGATAGCTTTCATCTTTCTGCCTTTAGGTGTAGTTATCTCTCAGGCTGTGACGAGGCGTCTAGGATCACCGTAAGAGCGCTCCACGGCTACTTCTAGTTGTGTGGTTAGTTCAGGTTACTGCAATACAATAGGTTCCAGCCTCTCTGGTGTATTACCGCTTTTGCTATTTTTTTGCTATTTCTCCTCAGTTACCGAAACATAACAGACACCGTTCTCTCCTGGTTCTCCTCCTATCTCTCTGATCGTTCCTTCACTGTATCTTTTGCTGGTTCCTCCTCCTCTCATCTTCCACTTACTGTTGGGGTTCCTCAAGGATCAGTCATAGACCCCTCCTCTTCTCTTTGTATACCGCCCCTATTGGACAAACAATCAGTAGATGTGGTTTCCAGTACCATCTCCATGCTGATGACACCCAATTATACACTTCTTCTCCCGACATCACGCCTGTCTTTTAGAAAACACCAGTGATTGTCTTACCGCTGTCTCCAACATCACGTCATCCCATGAGCTGAAACTGAATCTGTCAAAAACGGAACTCCTCGTGTTTCCTCCCTCTACTAACCTACCTTTGCCTGACATTGCCATCTCTGTGTGTGGTTCCACCATTACTCCCCAGCAATATTCTATCTTGGGGTCATACTTGATTCCAAGCTTTCATTCAACCCCCCACATCTAATCACTGGCTCGCTCTTTTTATCTCCACCTCAAAAACATCTCTAGAATTCGACCTTTTCTTACTTTCGACTCTGCAAAAACTCTTACTGTTTCTCTTATTCATTCTCATCTGAACTATTGTAACTCTACTAATTGGTCTCCCTCTTACCAAACCTCCCCTCTCCAATCTGTCTTGAATGCTGCAGCCAGGATCATATTCCTCATCAATCGTTATACCGATGCCTCTACCTTGTGCCAGTCATTACACTGGTTTCCCATCCTCTCCAGAATCCAGTACAAACTTATTACTCTCACCCACAAAGCACTCCATGTCTCAGCACCACCCTACATCTCCTCCCTTGTCTCAACCTACTATCCTACCTGTGCCCTCCGTTCTGCTAATGACCTGAGGTTAGCATCCTCAATAATCAGAACCTCCCACTCCCGTCTCCAAGACGTTTCACATGCTGCACAATATTCTTTGGAATGCACTACCCAGGTTAATACGATTAATCCCCAAACCCCACAGTTTTAAGCGCGCCCTAAAAACGCATTTGTTCAGACTTGCCTACCGCCTCAACGCATTAACCTAACTATCCCTGTGTGGCCCATTCAAAATTTTTTACCATAATCAGGTACATCGTATCATGTTCTCACCCGCTTTATGCATTTAATAGACCTCTGTGTCTGTACTGTTACATACTTTAGCTGTTAACTGGTTCATGCAGCATTACATGAACACCCGATTCGTACACTATGGCTGATCCGAACAATGAAAGCAATTGCTACCATCTACCTTTTTCCTCATATATTTTAAGCTTGCGAGCAGGGCCCTCATTCCTCTTGATATCTACTTTGATCTGTGTTTATTGTTATGCTTTAATGTCTATTGTCTGTACAAGTCCCCTCTATAACTTAAAGTGCTGCAGAATATGTTCGCGCTATAGAAATAAAATTATTATTATTATTATTATTAAATGCTTTGCTCAGACATCATTAAATACCCCATCAGCGCGTGCTGCAGCTTGGCATCACTTTACAGAGATCTGTCTGCATGATCCAGAGCCCCAAACTGCCCATATGGGCATGTAGGTCTTTAAAACATAACAGAATCTGTACCTTTACTCCAGCATTACTGGAAAAAAATGTTTTATTTCATATGCAAATGCTGTTTAAGTGCTCTGGGCATAATCTGACCACTTCTCAAACCTCTGCACCCCCCCGAGTCTATTCCCCACAAAGTACCACCTTCTACTTCAGGCAATGATGAGGACGGTCAGAAAGGAGCGCCAGCCATGCGTGGCTTTCGGGCAGTGAGATGCAGCTCCAGCCAGGTACCTCAGATGAGGAAGAATAGTTGCAAAGCTTAGTAAAACCCTGTCACCAGGAGCGCAAAAATAGGAGATGAATTATTGGAGAATCTTCTTTTATTAAAGTTATCCACTACGCGTTTCGACAGATGATTCTGTCTTCCTCAGGTGGCAATGTACAAAAATATACAGGGGGCAGGTATTTAAAGAGGCAGTAACCAATGGGGAGTGGTAAGCAATTAATTACGTAATAAACAATTAAAACCTAAGATTATACAAATAATTACATACAAGATAAAAAACAATCACAATGTAGTTAAAAAAATGCAGAATAAAAAGCTGTTAAAAACAAAGAATAAATATAAAGTACTTCATAAGGGGTAAAAAGCAAACGGACCTATAATCTTGAGGGTTTTAGACTATTAAGTGATTCGGACTATTATGATAAACTTGCAAATGATCCATCATTTTCTATTTTTTGGGAATATTGGGATTTTAAATCTGAAGGAATACAAATTCCTTAATATTTCTAAGTTTAAATTACCCTTTTTTTTATTTCTTACCCAAGATTCATAAAGACCCCATACACCCTCCCAGCCTCCCTATCATCTTGGGGATTAAGTCCATTACCTGCAATCTTTCCCATTATATTGATTTGTTTTTACAGAAATATGTTTTAAATCTGTCCTCCTACCTCAAGGACTCATCTCATTTGATCGATCTTCTACTCTCCTTACCCACTATGGCTAATTGCCTCTTGTTAACTCTTGATGTTCAGGCCCTGTGTGTTAATATCCCCCATGATTTGGGGTTGGAGGCGAATCAACATTTTATCTCGGTCGATGATCTTCTACCTTCCTTACAGAAAGATTTTTTAAAAAAGGCAATTTTGTTTGTTCTCAATAATGTTTTTTCTTTTGTGCGATAGGGACGAGATTTGCCCCTAGTTATGCCAATCTGTTTATGGGGGCATTCGAGTCCGTCTTCATTGCGCAGTCCCCACTTGCGGCTGGCAAGATAGCCCTGTATCGACGCTTTATTGACGATCTTCTTATAATATGGACAGGCTCAGAGTCAGAAGCACGTGAATTCACCCAATCCTTGAATCTCAACATTTGGGGTCTTCAGTTTCCCTTTAATATATCCAACACAGGAATCCAATTTTTGGACCTTATGATCAATGTTGATCATCATAGTCGAATCTCAACCTCAACTTATTTCAAGAAAGTAGATGTCAACACCTATCTTACTTCTCTAGCGGCCATCTCCCAAAATGGATTTTAAATATTCCCTATGCACAATATTGGAGGGTTCGAAAAAATTGTACTAATGATATTGATTTTCTAAATGAGGGTAAGATCTTGAAGGATCGATTCATAAATAAGGGTTATCCCAAGAAATTATTGAATGACGCTTTTAATAGGGCTAGTAGTTCTTCACAAAAAAGTTGTATTGAGAAAATTAAAAATAGAAGTAAAAGCAAAATTGATACTCAAAGGAAGGATGATCCTTCCGATTTAGTGAAATGGAGCCTCATCACTACTTTTAATCAATCTCATGCCTCCACATGTAATCTACTTAAAAAAATACTGATTTATTCTGAAGGGCGATCCTGTTTTGTCTATAAACAGGGAAAAAAGGAAAAAGCAGGAATTTAGTCAGCTCACCAGTCTCAGCAGTAGTCCACAATCTTCATACGCATGGAGCCACCTTGATTAGAGGCGTTGGCTGCAGCAAAACATGTAGAAAAAAATCTCCAGCGCAGAAATGACCACCAGGGACCCCACCTGTACATGTCTTTTTTCTATGAAGATGGATTTTAATTTTATCCAATAAATATTGAATTTTTATTCATTTCTGCGCTGGAGATTTTTTTCTACATCCTGTTTTGTCGGCACATATACCGGCAAAGCCTATGACAATCTTTAGGAGAAATTGAACTCTTCGCAACCTTGTGGCTCCTAGCAACACATCTGCTAGGCATTCACCCTCACCAACCGCCCAGGGTTCGCACAACGCAGGGTGTTTTGCATGCAGGGCCCCAAAATGCCTCTGTTGCACGTCCATTTTGAATGGGGTGCAACACTTTAAATCTCGTACCACTGGCACGACATTTAAAATTAATTGCCATGTCACTTGTCAATAAAGCTATGCTATTTATCTAATCGAATGTGATTGTGGGTTACAGTACGTGGGCAGGAAGATACAGACTATGCACAATAGACTTAATAAACATCGTCAAAATATCAAGAACAGGTTGTGGATAACTTTAATAAAAGAAGATTCTCCAATAATTAATCTCCTATTTTTGCGCTCCTGCTGACCGGGTTTTACTAAGCTTTGAACCTTCTTCTACTTGACTGAAATTTCACTAGCTTGACTACATAGTCAGTGAGCTGTCAGTCAAGCAGAAGAAGGTGGCCCTAGGTAGGGAATGAAGCTGAGGTTGCAGAGACTTGGGGGTTGCTTCGGGACACCAACAGCTCTTTAGCCTCATTTGCATATAGAATAAAACATCATTTGTTAAGTGTTAGAGCATAGGATTGCTTAAAGAATAACTGTCATTTTAATTTTTCATAAATCAGTAGAACTTGTGAAAGTAAGAAATTTTATAATGTAATGTATTAGAGAGGACTGATCATTCTTTCTCGAAGTTCATGGGTAAACTGTCTTCAGCGAAAACATATTTTCCCAGAGTAACTGGACTGGACAATCCCATGTATAAGGCTTTTCATTCCTCATTTCATTTTTTAATAGTTGTAGTTTTAAAAAAACTCCTAAAAACTCTTTATATTGTATATCAAAAAGTGAAACTCACAACCAGCTTTAATTTTAACTTGGTCCATGGTCTGAAGTCCATCACCACTGCTGTCATAGCACTGCAGCAATCCCGAGGTTTTATTGAAGCTTTTAAAGTTCACTGAACATGAGCTACCCTGAACATGGCTGTCGTGACCACATGGGACAAAATCATCATCTAGTTTCATTTTCAATTCAATCTTCTCATTCTTCTGAGAGCAGTGACAGGAAACTGACAAAGGAGAACCAATCTCAATGACTGAAGACGCTACGATGATTCGACAGGACTGATAACCTATTAAAAGAGATGATGCAATGTGATTATTGTATGGCAGTAAAAATGGAAAATGTAGATTTTTATTTGTATCTAATGCAAATTATATATGCAAAGAAGGAAATGGGCATGAACAATATATACATGCTTTTATTCAATGTTTTGTGATATACCACCAATGAAACATTTCAACCAAGAAGGGGTTAGAAGGGAATGGCGGAACAAAATATAGGGTTTTGTTTTAAAAAATCCAAATGACCCTGATCAAAAGTTCCCATACCCCATTTCTTAATGCGGTGTATTTCCCCCTCTAACATCAATAACAGCTTGAAGACTTTTGTGGTAGTTGTGAATGAGGTTCTTTATTTTCTCAGATGGTAAAGCTGCCCCCTCTTCTTGGCCTCCAGTTCCTGTAAATTTCAGGGCTGTCTAGCATGAACTGTGCACTTGAGATCTCCCCTGAGTGGCTCAATGATATTGAGGTCAGGAGACTGAGATGGCCACTCCAGAATCTTCTCTTTGCTCTGCTGTAGCCAATGACAGGTCGACTTGGCCTTGTGCTTTGGATCGTTGTCATGTTGGAACATCCAAGTATGTCCCATGCCCAGCTTCTGGGCTGATGAGTGCCTCCAGTATTTGCTGATAATGTGCTGCATTAATCTTTCCTTCAACTTTGACCAAGTTTCCTGTAAGTTTGTGTCACGATATGCTGCAGCCGCAGACAAGCGGCCCAGACCATAAACGCCCCCACGCCAACCGACCACGACGGCGTGGGGTGGGCGTCCCCCGGGGACGCAATATGGACCCTCCATACCACAGAGGGGGACCCGGGCCTACCCGAACTAGGGAAGGGCAGAGACCGGGGTTCTGTGGCTGCTGAGCATGTGGACAAGGAAAAGACACGTAGGACTTGATTACACCGAACAACTTCAGGTATAGAGAAAGTAAAGTTTACTAAAGTAAAGTCACACAGTACATAAACCAAACATGACTATGCCAGGCTCCTGATTCCACACTTCCCAGAAGGGTACCACCCAGTGGACCCCAAGGCACCAACGGATCACCAATGCACACATAGGCGGGACATCAGGACACAGGCGGGACATCAGGGTACACGAGGTCATCAGGATGCAGGCAAGACATCAGGGTACACGAGGACATCAGAACATCAGGGTACACGAGGTCATCAGGATGCAGGCAGGGCATCAGGACACAGGCAGGACATCAGGACATCAGGGTACACGAGGTCATCAGGACGCAGGGTGGACATCAGAACACAGGCAGGACATCAGGACATCAGGGTACACAAGGTCATCAGGACGCAGGCACTACATCAGAGTACACGAGGACATCAGGACATCAGTGTCACCGGCAGACATCAGACAGGGGTCTTTCGGTTCCGGACATCTGACATGACCTACAGGCACCACCGCGGTCATCAGGCTCCAAGCTCCAGTCAGCGCTCATCAGGTTCCAGACTGCAGTCATCAGGCTCCGGGCATCGGACCTAGGAAGGAACTCAAGCGGGATGGTTCTAGAACCGCAGGATTGCTGGGCCTGCATGCAGCTAGCACCGCATGGTAGTCAGAGCACAGAGTAGTAAATGCTCAGCAGAAACACTGGTTACAAAAGACATAAAGTCACTGGGTGCGAGGCTCCTGACACAGAGGGATTCCAGGAACATAACACAGCAGACACAGTTCAGACAGGGCCAGGTACAGATCAGGTACAGGATCAAGGATTCCGGCCTGGATATACCACCTCCAGGACAGGCGCAAGATCAGGACAAAACAGGAATCAAGGCAAGGACTTTGGTACCAAAACATAGATAGGAGAGGTGCAGGAACACAAAACACATATAGCAAAGTTCAGGAGCTTTGTGAGTAGCTCAGGCCCTGCCCATAGGGCAGGGGAACTTTATACAGGAGCTGCCCCTCAGCAATTGGCTGGGGACAGCATTTCAAGTACACACACTAACCCTGATAAAAGCAGGGGAGGTGTGGCCGTGCACGCCCTTAGCACAAACAGAAACCATTACAGCACAATCAGTGCAGGAACTGAGGCTCAGGGCACCTGGCAGCGGCTGCATGCCCAGACACACGTTGAAAGTCATGCACCAGCTGAAAATGACCTCACAACCCGTGGACAGCTTCTACAGTGGAAACCAGGGACCGCACATGCAGATGGTCATGCAGCAGAGCAAAGACCTAACAACCCATGTACGGCTGCGCAGCAGAGCAGGGAACTGAGCAGGCTCTATACAGGTAACAGCCAACAGTATCCCAGATCAATTAGGGGGAAAGGAACAAAGGGTTAAAGCAAAGAATGCATTGTCACGCCGACAACCAGGTACAGACAGAACGGCGTGACAGTTTGTAGCTAACACATCCCCAAAACATCAGTGATCCACCTCCATGCTTTACATTAGGAATGGTGTTCCTTTCATTATAGGTCTTATTGACCTCTCTCCAAATGTAACGTTTATGATTGTGGCCAAAAAGTTCAATTTTAGTCTCATCAATCCAAATTACCTTGTTGCAGAGGTTTGGAGGCTTGTCTCTGTGCCGTTTTGCATATTGTAGGCAAGATACTTTGTGGCATTTGGGCAGTAATGGCTTTCTTCTGGCAACTCGACCATGCAGCCCATTTTTCTTCAAGTGCCTCCTTATTGTGCATCTTGAAACAGCCACACAGCTAGTTTTCAGAGAGTCCAGTATTTAAGCTGATGTTATTTGTGGGTTTTTCTTTGCATCACGAGCCATTTTCCTGGCAGTTATTGACGTTATTTTTGTTGGTCTACCTGATGGTGGTTTTGTTTTTACAGAGCCCGTGATTTTCCATTTGTTAATCACTGTTTGAACGCTGTTGACTGGCATTATCATTTCCTTGGATATCTTTTTGTATCCCTTTCCTGTTTTATACAGTTCAACTACCTTTTCCCGTAGATCCGTTGACAATTCTTTTACTTTCCCCATCACTCACAATCCAGAAATGTCAGTGGCTATATGAAAGATGCAAGAGTCTTTGTGGATCCCAGAAACTCACTCAGCTTTTATGCACACACACTGATTACAAGCAAACAGATCACAAGTGAGGATGTTACCTTTAGTAGCCAGTCAAACCCATTTCTGTCAGCTTCTCTGCATGTTATCAGGCCAAAATCACCAGGGTATGTAAAATTTTGATCAGGGTCATTTGGATGTTTAGGGTTGTCATTATGATTTAAAAAGAGAAAACACTTTTTTTTTTTGGAAGTGCATTAGAGCAGCAGGGTGATTTGCTGCTGAAGGAGAAAAAAAAAATCTCTCTTTAAATCTTCTGCTTCAGCGAGTGTGAGCGAGCTGAGTGTGACCGGTGTGCAAGTGTGAACGGTGGTAAGTGTGACTTGAGATTCAGTGAAGAAGTATTTGAAAAACCTTTAATCAAATACCTGTGTGAATTGGTGTGAGTGGCTGAATTGTGGATTTCTGAGTGCCTTTCTACCTATTCTATCTTTTGGGGGCTTTTTTAACCTATTTTTTCTCTCTAAAGGATTAATCTCTTATTTTACTATCTGTGTGTTTAAAGGTTTAAGGTTAACTATATTGCATTTAAATCTTGGTGTAGCTATATTCACAAGGGGTTAATTAAGGGTGGGGGTTCATAATTAAGGGTTTATAAGGGCCAGCTGGTTGGGACTCAAGTCTTTTTGGAAGTGCATTAGAACAGCAGGGTGATTTGCTGCTGAAGGAGAAAAAAAAAAAAATCTCTCTTTAAATCTTCTGCTTCAGCGAGTGTGAGCGAGCTGAGTGTGACCGGTGCGCAAGTGTGAACGTGGTAAGTGTGACTGAGATTCATGAAGAAGTATTTGAAAAACCTTTAATCAAATACTGTGTGAATTGTGTGAGTGCTGAATTGTGGATTTCTGAGTGCCTTTCTACTATTCTCTTTGGGGCTTTTACCTATTTTTCTCTCTAAAGGATTAATCTCTTATTTTACTATCTGTGTGTTAAAGGTTTAAAGGTTAACATATTGCATTTAAATCTTGGTGTAGCTATATTCACAAGGGGTTAATTAAGGTGGGGTTCATAATTAAGGGTTATAAGGGCCAGCTGTTGGGACTCAAGTCTTTTTGGAAGTGCATTAGAACAGCAGGTGATTTGCTGCTGAAGGAGAAAAAAAAAAAAATCTCTCTTAAATCTTCTGCTTCAGCGAGTGTGAGCGAGCTGAGTGTGACCGTGCGCAAGTGTGAACGGTGGTAAGTGTGACTTGAGATTCAGTGAAGAAGTATTTGAAAAACCTTTAATCAAATACCTGTGTGAATTGGTGTGAGTGGCTGAATTGTGGATTTCTGAGTGCCTTTCTACCTATTCTATCTTTTGGGGGCTTTTTTAACCTATTTTTTCTCTCTAAAGGATTAATCTCTTATTTTACTATCTGTGTGTTTAAAGGTTTGAAGGTTAACTATATTGCATTTAAATCTTGGTGTAGCTATATTCACAAGGGGTTAATTAAGGGTGGGGGTTCATAATTAAGGGTTTATAAGGGCCAGCTGGTTGGGACTCAAGTCTTTTTGGAAGTGCATTAGAGCAGCAGGGTGATTTGCTGCTGAAGGAGAAAAAAAAAAAAAAATCTCTTTAAATCTTCTGCTTCAGCGAGTGTGAGCGAGCTGAGTGTGATCGGTGCGCAAGTGCGAACGGTGGTAAGTGTGACTTGAGATTCAGTGACTTTGGATTCAGGGAGTTTCCAAGGGAGGATTTACTGAATTGCTGTTACTGTATATTTTATTAATACTTCTTATTTATTTTTACTTATCTTTGCTGTCTGGTGAAATCCCCATTAGATATGTGCTCCACTATTGCCAATGCCATCCAGTGTACATCTTGCCACATGTATACAGTCCTTGAACAGCCAGTCGAGGGTGCATACTGCTGTGCGAGATGTGAGCACGTTGTGCATTTGGAAGCCCAAATCCTGGATCTAAATGTGCAGCTGGCAACACTGAGATCCATAGACAATATGGAAAGGAGTCTTCTGCTCACTGAGCAGACGCTCAATGGGATAGATGAGGGGGGGGGATGCTAGGATGGAGCTGCAGGACACTGAAGTAGGAAGCTGGGTGACAGAAAGCGGGGTAGAGGGAAGAGCGCCAGGGAGGCTAGTCCTGATCTGGCACACCCCAATAAGTTTGCAAAGTTGGCAGATGAGGGGGTTGTCAGTACAGGGGTAGCACTGCTGCAGCCAGGCATGTCCTCTGAAAGCCGGGGGAGTGTCTGCTTCAGTAAGGGGAGAATTAGGAGAGCAGGGCAGGCCAGACAGGTGCTGGTAGTGGGGGACTCAATTATTAGGGGAACAGATAGGGCAATCTGTCACAAAGACATGGATCGTCGAACAGTGTGCTGCCTACCTGGCGCTCGAGTCCGACACATCGCTGATCGGGTTGACAGATTACTGGGAGGGGCTGGTGAGGACCCAGCGGTCATGGTGCACATTGGCACAAATGACAAAGTTAGAGGTAGGTGGAAGGTCCTTAAAGACGATTTCAGGGAATTAGGCTGCAAGCTTAAAGCAAGGACCTCCAACGTGGTATTTTCTGAAATACTGCCGGTACCACGTGCCACACCAGAGAGGCAACGGGAGATTAGGGAGGTTAATAAGTGGCTCAAGAATTGGTGTAGGAAGGAGGGGTTTGGGTTCCTGGAGAACTGGGCCGACTTCTCAGTTGGCTACAGGTTCTATGCTAGGGATGGGCTGCACCTCAATGGGGAGGGTGCAGCTGTGCTGGGGGAGAAAATGGCTAGAAGGTTGGAGGAGTCTTTAAACTAGGGACTGGGGGGGAGGGTATTCATTTTATAGGAGGGGAAGGCAGTACAGATAGAGACCTGGGCACAAATAATGAAATTGGGGGTGGGGTTAGAACAGTTAATAATTTAAGAAAGAATAGAGGTTCAGAGAGATACATAAAGTGCATGTATACTAATGCTAGAAGCCTCACCAACAAAATGGCAGAATTAGAATTAATTTTGTTGGAACATAATTATGACATGGTGGGGATATCTGAGACTTGGCTGGATGAGAGCCACGACTGGGCGGTTAATTTACAGGGCTATAGTCTGTTTAGAAATGACCGTAAAAATAAGCGAGGTGGGGGTGTGTGTTTATATGTAAAATCATCCTTAAAACCCATCCTGTGTGATATCTGTGAATCTAATGAAGATGTAGAGTCTCTGTGGGTGGAGATTAGGGGAGGGGGGAAAAATAATAATTATTGATAGGGGTTTGTTATAAGTCTCCTAAAATAATGGAAGCAACAGAGAATATCCTCGTAAAGCAAATAGATGAAGCAGCAACTCAAGGAGAAGTCATTATTATGGGGGACTTCAACTACCCTGAAATACATTGGGGAACAGAAACCTGCAGTTCCAGCAAAGGTAATAAGTTTTTGGCAACTATGAGAGACAATTACCTTTCACAACTAGTTCAGGACCCAACAAGAGGGGGGGCACTGCTAGACCTAATATTATCCAACAGGCCAGATCGCATATCAAATATAAGGGTTGGGGGTCACTTGGGTAATAGTGATCACAAAATAATAAGCTTTCATGTATCCTTTAATAAGATGTGTAGTCGAGGGGTTACAAGGACACTAAACTTCAGGAAGGCAAATTTCCAACGGATGAGAGATTATCTTGGTGCAATAAACTGGGACGATATCCTGAGACATAAAAATACACAAAGAAAATGGGAGACGTTTATTAGTATCCTGAATAGGACCTGTGCACAGTATATACCCTATGGGAATAAACATGCTAGAATTAGGAGGAAACCACTATGGCTAAATAGAGCTGTAAGGGGCGCAATAAGGGACAAAAAGAAAGCGTTTAGGGAATTAAAGCAAGTAGGTAGTGAAGAGGCATTAAATAAATACAGAAGACTGAATAAATTCTGTAAAAAGCAAATCAAGACAGCAAAGATTGAGGCAGAGAGACTCATTGCCAGAGAAAGTAAAAATAATCCCAAAATATTCTTTAACTACATAAATAGCAAGAAACTAAAAAATGATAGTGTTGGTCCCCTTAAAAATAGTCTGGGTAAAATGGTGGATGAGGATGAGGAAAAAGCCAATATGCTAAATGACTTTTTTTCAACTGTATTTACACAAGAAAATCCCATGACAGATAACATGATCAGAGATAAAAAAATTCTCCATTAAATGTCACATGCTTAACCCAGCAGGAAGTACGGCGGCGTCTAAAAATCACTAAAGTTGACAAATCCCCGGGCCCGGATGGGATACACCCCCGAGTACTGCAGGAATTAAGTACAGTTATAGATAGACCATTATTTTTAATCTTTAAAGATTCCATAATAACTGGGTCTGTACCACAGGACTGGCGTATAGCAAATGTGGTGCCAATATTCAAAAAGGGGGCAAAAACTGAACCTGGAAATTATAGGCCAGTGAGCTTAACATCTACTGTGGGTAAAATCCTGGAGGGTTTTTTAAGGGATACTATATTGGAGTATCTGAAGCTGAATAACCTCATGACACAGTATCAGCATGGGTTTACGAGGGACCGTTCTTGTCAGACTAATCTGATAAGCTTTTATGAAGGGGTAAGTTCAGGACTGGACCAAGGGAATGCAGTGGTTCATGGACTTCTCAAAAGCTTTTAATACAGTGCCACACAAAAGGTTGATACATAAAATGAGAACAATGGGGATAGGGGAAAATATGTGTAAGTGGGTTAAGAACTGGCTCATGGATAGGAAACAAAGGGTGGTTATTAATGGAGCACACTCGGACTGGGTCACGGTTAGCAGTGGTGTACCGCAGGGGTCAGTATTGGGGCCGCTTCTCTTTAACATATTTATTAATGACCTTGTAGGGGGCATACAGAGTAGTATTTCAATATTTGCAGATGACACTAAACTCTGCAGGGTAATAAATACAGAGGAGGATAATTTTATATTACAGGAGGATTTATGTAAACTAGAAGCTTGGGCTGATAAATGGCAAATGAGCTTTAATGGGGATAAATGTAAGGTCATGCACTTGGGTAGAACAAATAAGATGTATAATTATGTGCTTAATTGTAAAACACTGGGCAAAACTGTCACTGAAAAAGACCTGGGTGAATGGGTGGACGACAAACTCACATTTAGTGGCCAATGTCAGGCAGCTGCTGCCAAGGCAAATAAAATAATGGGATGCATTAGACGAGGCATAGATGCTCATGAGGAGAACATAATTTTACCTCTATACAAGTCACTGGTGCGACCACACTTAGAATACTGTGTGCAGTTCTGGTCTCCGGTGTATAAGAAAGACATAGCTGAACTGGAGCGGGTGCAGAGAAGAGCGACCAAGGTTATTAGAGAACTGGGGGGTCTGCAATACCAAGACAGGTTATTACACTTGGGGTTATTTAGTTTGGAAAAACGAAGGCTTAGGGGTGATCTTATTACAATGTACAAATATATGAGGGGACAGTACAAAGACCTTTCTAATGATCTTTTTACTCTTAGACCTGTGACGGGTACGAGGGGGCATCCTCTACGTCTGGAGGAAAGAAGGTTTAGCCATAATCACAGATGCAGATTCTTTACTGTAAGAGCAGTGAGACTATGGAACTCTCTGCCGTCTAATGTTGTAATGAGTGATTCCTTACTAAAATGTAAGAGGGGACTGGATGCCTTTCTTGAAAAGTATAATATTACAGGCTATATTCACTAGTTTCCTAGATACAGCGTTGATCCAGGGAGCTAGTCTGATTGCCGTATGTGGAGTCGGGAAGGAATTTTTTTCCCCAATGTGAAGCTTACTGTTTGCCACTTGGGTTTTTTTTGCCTTCCTCTGGATCAACATGTTAGGGCAGGTTAGGATAGGATATGGGTTGAACTAGATGGACTTAAAGTCTTCCTTCAACCTTAATAACTATGTTACTATGTAATAACTATGTTACAGTAGTTTGACAATAAATGGTTTCACCCAACCACTAACCATGAGTGGAGAAAATGTTTTGGTGTTATCATTCATATTCGCTGAAAAAAGGCCAAGAAAGCAAAAATTCTACCGGGGGATGTAAACTTTTGAGCACAACTGTATATATATATATATATATATATATATATATATATATATACTGTACATATATATATATATAATACAGGGTGGGCCATTTATATGGATACACCTAAATAAAATGGGAATGGTTGGTGATATCAACTTCCTGTTTGTGGCACATTAGTATATGAGAGGGGGAAACCTTTTCAAGTAGAGTGGTGACCATGGCGGCCATTTTGAAGTCAGCAATTTTTGATCCAACTTTATTTTCTCCAATGGGAAGAGGGTCATGTGACACATCAAACTTATTGAGAATTTCACAAGAAAAACAATAGTGTGCTTGGTTTTAACGTAACTTTATTCTTTCATGAGTTATTTACAAGTTTATGACCACTTATAAAATGTGTTCAAAGTGCTGCCCATTGTGTTGGATTGTCAATGCAACCCTCTTCTCCCACTCTTGACACACTGATAGCAAAACCGCAGAAGAAATCCTAGCACAGGCTTCCAGTATCCATTGTTTCAGATGCTGCACATCTCATATCTTCACAGCATAGACAATTGCCTTCAGATAAGCATTATCTGTTTAATTTTAAAAAAAGGGAAAAAAAAATTGTGTGTGCTCCCACGTAATTTTCCAGTCCAGAGAGGGAAAGCCAGCGACTGGGGGCAGATGTTTATAGCCTGGGAAGAGGGTAATACCTATGGATCTTCCCAAGCTATTAATATCAGCCCTCAGCTGTCTGCATAGCCTTTACTGGATATTAAAATAGGGGAGCCCCCAAAAAATGATGTGGGGTCCCCCTATAATTAATAGCCAGAAAAGGCTATGCAGGCAGCTGCGGGCTGATATTTATGGCCTAGGAAGGGGCCATGGATATTGGCCCCCCTGGCTACAAACACCAGCCTGCAGCCACCCCAGATATGGGGCATCTCTAAGATGCCCCAATTCTGTCTTTTAGCCTCTCTCTTCCCACTGCCCTGTAGCTGTGGCATATGGTGTAATGGGGGGTTGATGTCACCTTTGTATTGTTCGGTGACTTCAAGCCTGGCTTAGTAATGGAGAGGTGTCAATAAGACACCTCTCCATTACTAATCCTATAGTTGTTATATGGTAAATAAAGACACAGCCAGAATAAATTATTTTAATGAAATAAAACATAACACATTTTCCCATCTTTATTGTACTCCTAATTTCTGCGATGCCTTCGATCATCTGCAAAAAAATTAAAATGATAAACAAACACAAATACTCCCTGTTCCGATGTAATCCATTTAATAATGAGTGTCCCACAACGACCTCCCCAATAGAGCTGTCACATCGGGAGATGTGACCACTCTATAGGCCTCCCGCGATGCACTGACAGGAGGTAATGGCTCCTGCAGTGCATCACTGAAGAGGTCACCGGAGTTCGTGCTCTTACTTTACGGCATCGCAGCATGAGAATTTTCTCACACAGCATTGCCAGTGACAGCATGAACTCAGGTGACCACTATCCCGGCGGCGAAGGGATACACTGCGGAGGATTACCTCCAGTCAGTGCATGTCGGAGGGCCTTGTAGAACAGTGACATCACCCGATGTCACTGTTCTACACAAGAGATCGTCGTGGGACCTCGTTATTAAAAGGACTACAGCAGAAAGGTAAGTATAGGTTGGTTTATTATTTTATTTTTGTTACAGGAGAACGAGAGCGTCGGGGACTAGGTGATTGGTGAGTATGTACAGTATGTTGTAAGTGCTGTATGTGTATATGTAAGTACTGTATGTTGTATGTCTTTTTTTACTATTGAACACATTCATCGTCTGATGGGACTACTGCCCCATCATCGGCTAATGCTGTCACTGTTATATGTGACAGCATTCATAGCCGGATGGGAGCAGTAGTCCCATCACACGATGCCTGGACACACAGACCCGCAAACAGACACACACAGACCCGCACACACACATACATGCAGACCCCCACAGACAGACACGCACATAGTCTCCGCCCAAACACACAGTCTCCGCCCACACACTCTTCCTCATCCCTATCTGCAGCATTTCTTGCACTCAACTCCGCAGCAAAACCGCAAAACTTTTTTCACCTGCGGTTTTGCTGCGGAATTGACTGACTCAATGGAAGTCAATGGGTGCAGAAAAGCTGCAGATCCACAAAAAGAATCGACATGCTGCTGAAAATAAAACGCGAATCCGCCTGTATTTTTCCTCAGCATGTGCACAACAATTCTTTATTTCCATTGACTAACATTGGCTGTACACTACACTGCGGATTTCATACAATTCCGCTCGTACAAACACGCTGTGGATCCGCATCAAAATCTGCAACGAGTGCACATAGCTTAAAGTTTGGTATGTGACAACGATTTTCACTTGCAGTACAGAATGAGTCACTATGCACCATTCTTTGAATTTGAAGAGATGTGTTGCAATTTAAATGTTGAGAATTGCATATATCTATAGATATAGTTCTCCACGTTCCTCCTCCCTTAGTATACAGTATTAGTCTTGTTCTATTACAAGGTCAAGAACTACTTAGCATTTTCAAATCACGTATATTTTTTGTGAAAATTGCATTTTCCCTCAATTCACTGAAGATATAGAACTTAGACATAGTCAGGAGGCATACATTGACTTACCTTCTACAACGAGAAGCATCAGCGCCACCAGCACATCCAGGTAGTTGTGCATCTTTTTGTTTTTTACCCCATAAACTTTACAAGAATTAGGTTGCCTACATCAAGTTAAGCCTAAAAAGTAAAAACACTTTGTTATGTATAGTGCATAATAAATAGAGATGGAGAATCAAGGAAGAAAATGGTCATAACAGCAGAATAGTACTGTGAGCATTAGCACATTACGATGCTGTGCATAATTAGAGATAAGAAAAAACAGCAACATTGTTTCATCAACAATCATTTTTTCTCATCAGTTTATTCTCACTAGATCAAGATAACCATTACTCACTTCTGCAATAGCCCAATACTGATTATTTTAATAGGGAACATTAGAATACTTCAATCTTCACTGTCCTTCAGATTAAATTAAATAAAATGGTATAATCCTAACAGCCCACATACACTATACAATGACATGTATTGTTTATTATGACGCATATTGTCTGCTATAGTCACCCCTTAACCCCTTTCTGACATCGGATATAATGATCTGTCCATGTGACCTGGGCCAATATGACTATGGATAGATCATTATGTCATATATTTAATGCGACACTGCGACTGAAGTCGCGGTGATAACATTAAAATTCCAGCACCATCTTACCTGTGGGTAGATGATGCCGTCATCCTGGGGGGAGTCGCCGCCCTCACACAGCCACGATCGCTGTGATTGGCTGTTCAGAATTGAACAGCCAATCACAGCATTTCTCATTGTTTCAGACAATCAGATTGCCTGAAACACTGATGTCCCAGCCTAAGCATCGCCTGAACCAACTCTGATTGGCGCGATCGCCGATTACATCGATCGCGCAAATCGCAGGGCACAGCTACGTTGAGACCCCACTGTGGCCTGCCTGTGACCTGCCTAGGATTGGAGCTGTAAGAGCACCGATCCTAGGCTGGTGCTTAGCAATGCCAGGCATGGCCTGGACCTGCTGATTGGCGCGAGACATGATTATATCGATGGTGACAATCACAGGGCACAGCCGTAGTGTGACCGCGCTGTGACCTGGCTGTGCCCTTAATGTGACCTGCCTTGGATCGGAGCTGTGAGCTCCGATCCTAGGCTGTGGCCTGGCAACGCCAGCATCACCAGGGCCAGCTCTGATTGGTGCGATCAATGTCATCATCGATTGCGCCAATGACAGAGCACAGCAGCGGTATGACCGCTCTGTGACCTGTCTGTGACCACGCTGCAGGTCCTCACAGTAGCTGAGGATATATGGAGTGTGGTCACGCTACAGGATCTGCTGCTGTGCTGGGCCTTGTGGTGCCACAGAAGCCTGTGACGCCCCAATCCCTGCTGAACAAAGAACAAAGAACAGAGAAGAAAAAGAAAAAAGACAAGACAAAAGAAAGAAGAGCGACAATAACTGTAAGTGTTTTGATTCTTGATCCCTGCCCGATCTCTCTTCATCTGTCCCAATCCCACTCTTCCCTCTTTCCCCCTTTCCCCCTTCCTCCTCTTTTTACCCCCTCAACCCCCCTTTGCGCCACCTCTGTGCGCACATCTAGCAGCCACCAAGCTTTGATTAGTGATGCAGTTCACTAATCAGAGCTTGTGCCTACTGTTTTACACTTTTCTTTTCACTGACATTTTTTTCTCCCTGGTTGCTGCTTTTTTGCTTTTAGGCTAATTTCACATTTGCGTCATTTTGCGCAGCGCATCGTGCGCTACTGAAAAACGCATACAAGCACTTGCAAGTGTTTTTTTAACGCATCAATGTACGCATAACGACAAAAAACCGTAGCGTTTGCATGAGTTTATCTAGCGTTTTGCATGCGTTTGCGTTTTTTAGGTGCATGAGTGACACATTTCACAGGAGAAAAATCCTTGAAACAGACTCCACCAATGGGACATCAGTGGGTGAGTGTCATGGGACTTCTTTATATAGACCCTGTTCAGCTTAATTCTTCAGATTTTGCTGCTGTTTCCTGTGTCACCATGGATCTGCGTTGGGAGAGTTTTCGCTTCAACTTGGATCTGGACATCATGCTGGCTCTGGCTTTTGCATTTGTTTGCCAGTAACAAAGGGAGAGAGAGAGACAGTGAAGACGTCAGCGGCGTCGTTCTTGGAGACATCCCATTATTGAAGTCCGGGAGAGCCGTGGAGTGTACAACACCCTCTTCAGCGAGCTGCAGTCAAACCCTGGTGAAATTTTCGGACTATACACGGATGTCCCAAGAAAGTTTCATGTCTTTGCTTGGTCGTGTTGAAGGAGCCATCGGAGACAGGACACACAGCTCCGTCGTGCGATTCCTCCTGAGGAACGGCTCCTCGTCACATTACGGTACGTAATATTAAACCAATGCGTGTATTGTTTTGTTCTGCCATTTAATAAAAGCCTGCAGAATTATAGTTCTGCCATGTACAGATTTCTTTTTCATGTCAGTGTTTTGCCAAAGCCTAGACAATCACAATTTTTCTTCATCTGTTTTACAGATTCCTGGCTTCTGGCGAGACCCTCTCTTCACTACACTTTCAGTACCGGCTTGGAATCTCCACCTTGTCCGGAATAGTTGCGGACACCTGCCGGGCTTTGTGGGACATTCTCTGTCCTGAATTTATGCCCCTGCCCACCGCGGAAAAGTGGATGGATATTGCTGAAAAATTCTGGACAGTCTGCAATTTCCCCAATTGTTTGGGAGCGGTGGATGGGAAACACATCAGAATAACAAAACCCCCAAGAAGTGGCTCTGAGTACTATAATTATAAAAAGTACTTTTCTACGGTACTCATGGCCATTGTGGATGCAGACTGCAGGTTTACTGTGGTGGACATTGGGGCATTTGGCAGGGCAATGACTCTCAGACTTTAAGAACTCGGACATGGGCCGTAGGTTGTATGGCAACCACTTTAATTTCCCCCTGCCACGGCCTCTTTCCCACACTGAAGGTCCGCCACTGCCATTTGTAATGGTTGGTGATGAGGCCTTTCAAATGTGTACAAACCTGTTGAAATCGTACTCTAACCGGGACTTGGACCACACAAGAAAAATCTTTAATTACAGACTCACAAGGGCACGAAGAACTGTAGAGTGTGCCTTTGGGATTCTTGTGTCCAGATGGCGCATTCTAGGCACAGCCATTAATCTGAAACTTGAAACTGTGGGTGATGTGGTGAAAGCCTGTGTGGTTCTTCACAATTTTGTGATGGCTAAAGAGCACCCTACCTTTGAACTAGATGAACCACCTGTCAACCCATTGCCTGAATTCACTCAGCACCCGCTCTGGTCATCAGTTGAAGATGGCCAAATGAGGGTCCAATTTGCGGCCTACTTTATATCTGATGTGGGACGTGTGGAATGGCAAGAGAAAATGGTGTAATAAAATAGTTTTCTTGTGTTTATATTAATAAAAAACCTGTTTTGATACCTGTACCGAGTGCACTCTGTTTTTATACACTGAAATACAATAATCACCTGCCCAGGTGTCCCAGTGAAGTCAGGATGCTGTGTTTTGTGCATTGTGACTTTATTAGGACTTCTACCAGGTGAGTCTACAGAGAAAAGTTGTATGACCTTCATCATCTCTCCAGTCTGTGTTCAAACAGATTGCTGCGCCGGTGGAGATACTGCAGCGACGGTGGAGATGCAACAAATATTATACACCTGGCCTGATGTTACAAATATTGATTTTGGGATGCAATTGCATCCTTCACTGTGTATGACACCTGACCATAACAGTATAGATATTCTTTGTAGTATCTCCACTGTGGCTTCAGTATGCACGCACACTGGAGAGATGATAAAGTTTATACAACTTCTACAATCCCTGGCCTGGTGTCATGCTGAAGTGAGGATGCCAAAAAAAAGCATCCTGACTTCAGAATTTAATGACACCTGGGCAGGTGAATACACATATGAGTTAACCACCAGCATCTCTCCAGTCTGCGTGCAATACATAATGCAGACTGAAGCGACGCTGCAGATGACAACTCATAGGTATAGTCACCTGGCCAGGTGTGATAAATAGTTATGATACCAGGCCAGGGGATTGTAGATATGACGTGTATTTTCTCCATCATCTCTTCAGTTTATTCACCACACACTGAATAGAGGATGTGGTTAATTACCAGGTATATCTACAATCCCCTGGCCTTGTGTCACAAAGAGTGAAATGTTGATGGGCAAAACACACCATCCTCAATTCACTCTTTATGATACCTGGAAAGGTGAGAATAGATATGCCTTGCACTCACCAACATCCTCTATTCAGTCTACTAATATTTGTAAACTGAAGAGACTGGTGGTGAAAATACAAGTCATATATTTGTGGTTTTGACAACACATAGCTCCAGGACTGACACAAGAAGCATGTGTCGGTAATGGAGCTATGTGGTGACAAAATCACAAAGTGTACGGCGCAGTGTGTGTACGGCGCAGTGTGTGTAGGCGGCGAAAGACACAATTAAACCAAACAGGTACATTTATTAGACAAGACGTTTGTGGAAAGATGGGGGTAACTTGGGGGTGTGGAGGGACGAGGATTGACTTTGGGTGGCGATGAAGGGGTTCGAGGGGAAGGGGTGACGAAAGTGGTGGGGGAAAGCAGCGGGTTAGACACAGTGGGAGGTGAGGGGGAGGGAGGACAAAAGTCTTTAATTTTTTGTGGACTCTTCGTCCAATCTTTGTACTTTTTTTGGAGGTCCTGGTGCTTGGGGACCTGGTGCTTGGGGACCTCCTGGTGCTTGTAGAGCTCCTTTGGCTTGGGGACCTGGTGCTTTGAGACCTCCTTGTGCTTGTGGAGCTTTTTTGGCTTGGGTACCTGGTGCTTGGGGACCTCCTGTGGCTTGGGGACTCCTGATGCTTGTGGAGCTCCTTTGGCTTGGGGACCTGGTGCTTGAGGACCTCCTGTGGCTTGGGAACCTCCTGGTGCTTGGGGACCACCGTGTGCTGGGGGACCACCATGTGCTGGGGGACCTCCGTGGGCTGGTGGACCTCCTGCCAGGGTTCGTGGCCCTGAATAGAGAATGAGGCTCCCCCAGCTGCTGCTCGGTGGTGGTGGCATCCCTGGAGGTGGTTGCGGTCCAAGCAGGGGTGGAGGAAGTCCAAACAGGAGCAGCGCTTGGCATGGTGGTGGCGGGGGAGTGTCCAGCTGCACTGTGACTTTGTGTGGTGTAGTGTGATCCAGCATGAATTGGAATGCTGGTGGCTGTGCAGTGGTATGCAGCAGAAGTCGGTAGTGAGTTGAAGCGAGTCAGTGGTGGCACGGGTAGAAAAGGCACCACTGGCTGCTGCTGCATGTACGACTCTGCTGCATAGCCTGCGTGTAAGCATTGTTGCAGGCATGCATCACAGTCAGCTGGAGATCAGGACTAAGGTGTTCCGCCATGCCCTGTTCAATTTTGTTTAAAAAATTGTGCGCTGGTCTGTTTAGGTCGGCTTCAAGATGGTCAAGGCGACGCTCAACAGACTGGAAGCGGTGTTCCATTAGTGAAAAAGCGCTATCCATTCTGTCGCCCAATGCCTTGAGGCCATTTTGAAGAACCGTGCTCAAGTGAATGAACTCGGGCATGAGATTCCTGTTTGAGGCTTTCTGCCCCGGGCGGGAAGTGCCCTCAAAACCAGTGGCAGAGACCTGTGACAGGGGAACACCTGATTGACCAGCTTCCTGTTCTCCAGCTGGCTGTGTTGCCGACCCACTAGGTGCTTCTTGGCTGGTGGATGGCTGGGACGGGTCCAAGGCAGCTCTCTGAAGGACCGCTCCAGGACCAGGTTGCAGGGTGCTGCTCCAGGTGCTGTGAAAATAAAAATTAGTATCATGCATTTAAAAACGCCAACGCCTGTGGAATAGAAAAACACAGAGCAAACACAATACAATACAACAACAAAATACTTACGCTCTGGTGGCAAGGACCGGTCTTAAGAAAGCCAAAGCCCGATGGTAGCGGTACTTTCGGGTGGTCCTTGCCTCAGCACCACTGGCAACCCGGTTCTCCAGTCTCAGGTCCCTGTTGAAGCAGTCCTTCATCGAGCACCAATGGGTTCTGACCTTGTTCACCGTGGAAAACCAAAAATAAAATTTAGAAAATGCACTGTAGGCCGGGATCACACAACTGTGTGGGATGCTAGAAGCTCACAGGAGTTACTAGCATCACACACAGTTGTGTGATCCCAGCCAAGGTCACTGCTGCTGCATCACTCACCATTGAAATACTTACAAAATTCCTTTCTGACCCGGGGAGAGGCTTTGTCCCAGCCATCCATCAGCGCTGTGGCCACCTCATTCCAGAGCCGCCGGATCACCACGTTGTCACAGTGCATTGGATCACGGCTGTCCCACAACGGGACTCGCTCCTGGACCAACTGTATGAGGGTGTCATTGTCCAGGGCGAGTTCCTCATCCTGTTGTGGAGCCTAGAAAAGAAAGCAAAACATTAATCTTGAAAAGATTTGGAAATGAAAAAGATAGAAATCAAGACAGAATAGAAGAAAGATTGAGAATAGAAGCAAGATTAAATAGGAAAAACAGGCAACAAAAAAGTCAGAGGCAAAAAAAGAGTACAATCTGTCAGTCTATACTTACAGGCCGCCTCCCCGCCTGCGCTCGGACTGGCTGCTCCCACTCTTCCTCCGCTGCCGTGGACGATATGGACTGAAAAAGTAAAAAAAATAATTTGCCACGTGTCCATGCAACAGCAAATACTTACCAATCAGTATGGAAGGAAGGTACTCACTTCACCCTCTGCTTGGGCCAGTTCACCAGGGGCGGCACATATTCTTCTCCTGAAGACATACTGCAATAAAAAAAGAGACATTAGTACCTAATAAATTGAGAAAAAGTGGAAAGAAAGACATTAGATTTCATACTCACATTATCCAAGTTTTCTTTCCTGTGCAATGCAGTAGCTGCTGTGTCTGTGTCTGGAGCTGCTGTCTCTCTGGCTGGATGGCTGTAGAGTAGTGGACAGAAGTGCCAACACCTTCTTTTATATACACTACCCCATACAATGTTTCTTTGTTTAGTGGGTGGTTTAAACCAGTGTTTAGACATGTTTATCTCGGACAACGCATGCATAGTAGAACGCTGACGTGCGCCTGTCCCAGTGCACGTCAGCGATCACATAGACTGTAATGTGTTGTTTTGGCGCATTCCATGCAAGATGCGAGCACATGCGCCTTTTTAACGACTTTGGGCGGACCCAAAAATGCAACATGTTGCGTTGTGCGCACCAAGTCGCTCATGTCGAAATAACGCAAGCTCGCGAAAACGCTGATGATCTCCTGCTAATGCGAAACCATGCGCCCACAATGTTAAAGATAGGGGCACCTGGCGCATGCGATCGGATGAGCACGATGTGCTGCGCTAAAAAACGCTAATGTGAAACCAGCCTTAGCTTTTTCTTTTCAGACAAATAAATTTACACCAAGCACTGTCTCACACACAAAAACAGTTAAATAAAGTACTGACACAATCACCATATTCATAAAAAAAACATTGTCCCGCTCGGAGGAGGCATATGCTTTCCTTGCCTCCGACACTGATAGTAAGGGAGAGGATCCCACATTTTATTTTTCAGATTCGTCCTCCTCTTCCTCATCTTCCTCCTCAGGTCCTTCTGAACCGCCATGCAGATGTCCCAGGACAGAAAATGAAGCAGCACCCACCTTTCTAGAAGATGAACCAGCACCCCCCATTCCTGACCCGTATGGACCTCACCCCCAAAAGTTATGAGCCACTGATTCCTGATTTTGTGGCAGAAGCAGGAATCAAGTTTGACACCACCGGCCTCACAGAACTAGACTTTTTCATAGTCTTTTTCTCTGAGGATTTTGTTGACCTCATGGTTGTCATGGTTTACTGGGTTCTTGGATCAGGTAGTCACGGGGTTAACTTGGTTGGCCTCTTTCTGGGTCCTGGGAGGCTTTTTATAGCCTCACTGTGAAGCCAGCCTTTGTCGTTTATACTCTGACCTTTGGCTGAGTGTGTCGTTTTGTCTGTCTGGTTCTGATTTGGCTGTGTCCCTGTTACGAGTTTTGCCTGTCCCTTTTGTACTGTGTTGCTCCGTCTGTGTATGATTCCTTGGCTGTGTTCTGGTTATTCTCTGCCTGCTCCTTTTGTACTTCGTCGCCCTCTATGTGTATGACCTGGCTATCCTGACCATCCATTCTGTCTATGCCCTTGGTAACTTTATTTCATAGTTACCCTTCTAGGAGTTTTCCTTTACCTCCTAGATCTCTGGAGCTTAGGCCACACCCCTAGGCAGTCACGTGCCTGCAGGTCCTTCGGCCTGAAACATTCTCTACCTGATACTGCTGCCTCTGAGAGACGTGTGGCTGGCTCCGCCCCTTGGCAGTCACATGCTGCGGAAGGTCCTGTTCCTCAGAAACACACGTCTTCCCTGCTGCGGCTCTACTATACAGGTATCTTTGGGCACAGTTTGTTCACTCAGGACACACGCACTGGCTCAGTGAGCAAGTGCAGTGTGGTGTCCCTGACAATGGTGAGCCAAACTAATTTGTACGCTCATCAATTTTTGGCACAAAACCCGGTTCATCATTTTCTAACTGGTCTCCTGTAGACACAGTTGAAATGATGCAGTTTTGGGGCCTGGTCCTTCACATGGGGATCCTGAAGAAGCCAAAACTTCAGCAATATTGGAGTGTTGATGTTTTATACAACACTCCAGTGTTCCGAATGGTCATGGCCAGGACACGTTTTGAGGCCATACACAAATTCCTGCATTATACCGATAATACAGTGTCTCCCACGAGATGACCCCAACTTTGACCATCTGTCTGTTTAAAGTTCGTCCGGTCATTGAACACTTCAACAAAAAGTTTGCTGAAGTGTACGTGCCTCAAAGGGACATCTGCATGAGTCCTTAATTCATTTTAAGGGGAGGCTCAAATTCCATCAGTACCTGCCCAGTAAGAGGCCTGGTATGGAATTAAACTCTATAAGCTGTGTGAGAGTACCTCAGGGTACACCCACAGGTTTAGAGTTTATGAAGGGAAGGACACCCGAATTGAACCCACTGAATGCCCCCGTCCTGGGAGTGAGTGGGAAAATTGTGTGGGATTTGGTGTACCCACTGCTGGATAAAGGTTATCACCTCTATGTGGATAACTTTTATACCAGCATCACACTCTTAAAGTCCCTCTCTGCGCAAGGTACCACAGCCTGCGGTACTGTCTGCAAAAATCAGAGAGGCCTCCCAAAAACGCTACCTGGGCAGATGCTCAGAAGGTGTGACAGTAGAGCCCAATGTAGCAACAACATGCTGGTGGTCTAGTACAAGGACAAGAGGGATGTCTTTTTCTTGACCACCATACATAGTGATAGCAGAACCCTCAGCACTGTACAAGGTACCTCTGCGCAGGTCTGCAAACCGGACTGTGTACTAGGGTACAACAAAAACATGGGGGGCATTGATTTCTCTGATCAAGTCCTTCAGCCATACAGTGCTTTGAGAAAGACTAAGGTGTAGTACAAAAAGCTGGCCATGCACATCGTACAAATGGCAATGCTCAATGCTTTCCTGCTGTCACAATGTGCAGGCCACACCGCTATGTTGTACCTTCAGTTCCAGGAGGTAGTGATCAAGGCCTTAATCTTTGGAAATCAGGAATGAGCGGGCCCCAGTACTTCCGGTACTGAAGGTGCTTGTATCGTACCAGGTCAGCATTTCTCAGGGGAGGTCCCTCCAAGTGGGTAAAAGGAAGGTCGCCAAAGAGGTGTTGAGTATGTTACAAAAGGGTAATACGCAAGGACTCCATTTATCAATGCGACACCTGTCCCGAAAAACCTGGCCTGTGTATGAAAGATTGCTTCAAACTGTACCACATCTCCATGCACTACTAAATTCAGTTCTGACTTACACAACTGACGTATGACAACCTGACGAACACTACACAACTGACGTATGCCACTACATTATAAAATTCACATACCAGCAAACAGTACAATAGTTTAAAAAAGGGGGCACTTGTTGGGCATTGCCACTGTTTAGGCACATCAGGGGCTCTGCAAATGTGACATGATGCCTGCAGACCATTCCATCAAAATCTGCATTCCAAAACGTCACTACTTCCCTTCCGAGCCCCGAAGTGTGCCCAAACAGTAGGTTTCTCCAACGTAGGGGTATCAGCGTACTCAGGATAAATTGGACAATAACTTTTGGGGTCCAATTTCTGCTGTTACCCTTGGGAAAATTAAAAATTGTGGACTAAAAGATCATTTTTGTGGAAAAAATGTAGGATTTTTTATTTTCACGGCCGGGCGTTATAAACTTTAGTGAAACACTTGGGGGTTCAAAGATCTCACCACACATCTATATAAGTTCCTTGGGGGGGTCTAGTTTCCAAAATGGGGTCACTTGTGGGGCATTTCCACTGTTTAGGCACATCAGGGGCTCTGCAAATACTACAATCTCAATTCCAGCCAATTTTGGTTTGAAAAAGTCAAATGGTGCTCCTTCTCTTCTGAGCTCTGCCATGCGCATAAACAGTGTTTTTTCCCCAAACATTGTGTATTGACTTGTTCAGGAGAAATTGAATTATAAATTTTGGGGTTAATTTTTTCCTATTACCCTTGTGAAATTAAAAAAATATTAGTCTAAAGTTACATTTTAGAGAAAAAAGTTAAATGTTCATTTTTTCCTTTCACATTCCATTAATTCATGTGAAGCACCTGAAGGGTTAATAAACTTTTTGAATGCGGTTTTGATCAGCTTGAGGGTGTAGTTTTTAGAATGATGTCACTTTTGGGTATTTTCTACCATATAGAGTCCTCAAGTGACTTCAACTGTGAGGTGGTTCCTAAAAAACATGGTTTTGTAAATTTTGTTGTAAAAATGAGAAATCACTGGTCAAACTTTAACTCTTATAACTTCCTAACAAAAAAAATTGCTTCCAAAATTGTGCTGATGTAAAGTAGTCATGTGGGACATGTAAGTTATTAACTATTTTGTGTGACATATTTCTCTGTTTTAAGGGCATAAAAATTCAACGTATGAAATTTGCAAAATTCCATTTATTTCACAAATAAACGCAAGTTATAGCAAAGAAATTTTAACACTACCGTGAAGTACAATATTTCACTAAAAAACAATCTCAGAATCACCAAGATCCGTTGAAGCATTCCAGAGTTATTACCTCATAAAGGGACAGTGGTCAGAATTGTAAAAATCAAACCACCCTTGCTGGTAAAGGGTCTAACATGTCAGTAGAAGATATAAAAAAAAGTACAATAATCAAAAAAGAATTGATGCATTTTTGAGTTCCATCTTAACAAAAGACTAACATATCTTAAAAGTTTTCTTCTGTGTTGTGTTATGAAAGCTGGGGATGACCTAGGTACTATTTATCGTTTAATACTTTACTTCTGTTGAATGCTCAGAAGTTGAGCTGGTGAAGGATCCCTTTAACCCCTTAGTGACAGAGCCAATTTGCAGCTTAATGACCATGCCAATTTTTACAATTCTGACCACTGTCACTTTATGAGGTTATAACTCTGGAACGCTTTAATGAATCCCGCTGATTCTGAGAATGTTTTTTCGTGACATATGGTTCTTGACGTTGGTGGTAAATTTTTTTGATATGACTTGTGTTTATTTAAAAAAAAAAAAAAAAGGAAATATGGTGAAAATTTAGCAATTTTCAAACTTTAAATTTTTATGCCCTTAAATCAGAGAGATATGTCACACAAATTTCTTAATAAATAACACTTCCCGCATGTATACTTTACATCAGCACAATTTTGGGCACAAAATTTTTTTTGTTCCGAAGTTATAAGGGTTAAAAGTTTTTACAACACCATTTTTTTTTTAGGGACCACATCACATTTGAAGTCACTTTGAGGGGTCTATATGATAGAAAATACCCAAAAGTGACACCATTCTAAAAACTGCACCCCTCAATGTGCTCAAAACAACATTCAAGAAGTTTATTAACCCTTTACGTGCTTCACAGGAACTGAAGCAATGTGGAAGGAAAAAATTAACATTTAACATTTTTTGCAAAAAATTTACTTCAGAACCAATTTTCTTTATTTTCTCAAGTGTTAAAAGAAAAATTGAAACACAAAATTTGTTGTGCAATTTCTCCTGAATACGCAGATGCCCCATAAGTGGCAGTAAACCACTTTTTGGGCACACGGCAGAGGTCACAAGGGAAGGAGCGCCGTTTGAATTTTTTCAACGCTGAATTGGCTGGACGCCATGTTGGGTTTGGAGAGCCCCTGATGTGCCTAAACAGTGGAAACCCCCTACAAGTGACCCCATTTTGGAAACTAGACCCCTTATCTAGAAGTGTGGTGAGCACTTTGAACCTCCAAGTGCTTCACAGAAGTTATAACGTAGAGCCGTGAAAATAAAAAATCATTTTTTTCCTCAAAAATTATTTTTTAGCCCCCTATTTTTTTATTCTCCCAAGAGTAACAGGAGAAATTGGACCCCAAAAGATGTTGTGCAATTTTTCCTAAGTACGCTGATACCCCATATGTTGAGGTAAACCACTGTTTGGGTTCACGGCAGGGCTCTGAAGGGAGGGAGCACCATTTGACTTTTTGAGCGCCACGTCATGTTTGGAGATCCCCTGATGTGCCTAAATAGTGGAAACCCCTCAATTGTAGCTCCAGCCCTAACCGCAACACACCCATAACCCTAATCCCAACCCTAATCCTAATTCCAACCCTTACCCTAATCCCAACCCTAATTCCAACCCTAATTGTAACCCTAACCCTAACTGTAACCCTAACCGTAACCCTAATCCTAACCCTAACCCTAATTGTAACCCTAACCCTAATCCTAACCCTAATGGAAAAATGAAAATAAATACAATTTCTTTATTTTATTATATGTCCCTAACTAAGGGGGTGACAAAAGGGGGGTTTATTTACTATTTTTTTTATTTTGATCACTGTGATAGCATTTATCACAGTGATCAAAATGTACTTTCACAGAATGAATGAATCTGTCGGTAGACAGAATGAATGAATCTGTCGGTAGGCAGATTCGGCGGGCGCACTACGCATGCGCCCGCCATTTTTTTTTACAGGAAGAAGACGCTGGGAGCCTGGGAGCTGCGGGAGGACAGGGGGGACACCGGGAGGTACCGGGGGAGGGATCGGGGCTCCCGGGGACCCTATTTCTCTCCCCTCTGATGTGCGATCACATCAGAGGGGAGAGAAATCACATGCAGGATCGCGGCTTTTTTTTTTCTTTTGCGATCGCCGTTATATGGTTAATAATGGCGATCGCAAAAGCAGGGGACTGCGGAGGTACCGAATTATGTTCTCTGGGGTCTCGCCTACCCCTGCGCCCGCCATTTTCTTTGCCGGAGAAGATGCAGGCAGCTGCGGGAGACATGGGGGGACACCGGGAGGCACGGGGGACAGATCGGGGGTCCCAGGGACCCTATTTCTCTCCTTTCTGATGTGCGATCAGATCAGAGAGAAATTAATTGGAGAATCACGGCTCTTTTTTGCGGTCGCTGTTATAGGGTTAATAACGGCGATCGCAAAATCGGGGTCAGTAAAAACCGACCCGAATCATGTTCTCTGGGGTCTCGGAGAAAATCCGACTCTGGGGGGCGCCATATACTTTTTCCATACCCTTAACTACCGCCGTTAAAAGGTGTATCGGCAGTCGTTAAGGGGTTAAAGCTATATCTATAGAGGAAATCTAGTCAAAATTCTCAACCGAAGCGTCGTGGATACATGTGAAAAAAATAAGTTGGTAAAAACAGTGATTTCCAACCTTCTATGGAAGGTCTTAACACCATTTATACTGTCCATACACAATGGCCCACATCTATTCTTTTGTTGATGCTTGTGTTTGGTATAAAGAGAACATTTTTTTAATAGCATTTTAAAACCAAGATTCAGTGGTGTCAATTTTTTGCATCTTTTCAATTTTTTTACATTATTTATAAAAACATTTAATATAGAATTAGAATCCTCCCTGGAGCATGGAAAAGCTCATTTACATAAAGTGATAAAAGATCATTTATTCACAACTAGAGTTGAGTGAATTTGTTCAGATTTGGTCGCCGAATCTGAATTTGCCATATTCGTGCCATACTGGTACCCTATTCGTTCCGAATGTATGTTTGATGATTGGTTCCGAATATATTCAGCAAATTCTACTCCCACTTACTCTAATGATATTTGGCTGTGTTAAACAAAAATTGCATAAACAATATTTGATGCCGATTGTATTGAAAAGTGAATCCGAACAAATTCGCTCAACTCTATTCACAACAACACAGCTGATATGAGATATACAGGGAGGACTGTTTTCAGCATTCTATCACCTGTATTCCCATATTAATAGTTTAGAGAGGTCAAATGTGGTGACAGATTCCCTTTGAATCTATGCAACAATAGTGTAAAGAAATGTGGCACTCACCTAACTGATAAAAAATATTAGTCCTTTATTCCTTGCCTTGGGACGGACAGGGTGTGCTGGCTTTAGAGGAATGCGGGGAGAGAGACAGGACGATGGCTGTTTTGTGTTAGTCCAACGCTTCTACAGGTCTGGTGGGTGACTACTTGCTGCACCTCTGATAAATTCAGTAAAAAGAGAAATTACAGTTATTTGTACACTTCTCTCAAATTTCCAGCGAAAGAGGATAGGAAACCTCTACTGAGAACAAACAGTCATTTTATATTCCCCACTGTGTCAAAGACAATGCATTAAATAAAATGTTGGAAGCAGCTTGTCCTAGGAGTAATATGCTCTTTTCCACGTTTCAATACTTTGTGACATGAAAAGATTTTAATAGATATATGGCCCTTTGCTAAATTCTAGGTTCACCAAGGATAATTATTAGTGATGGGCGAGCACTAAAATGCTCGGGTGATCGTTGCTCGGGTCGAGCAAATTGGAATACTCGGGTACTCGGTCACAACAACGAGCCCAATGTAAGTCTATGGGAGTCCCGAGCATTTTTACCACGATCCCCCCGGGGGTCCTTTTAAGGTCTAAAACATCTGAAAATGATGATCTAGTGACTGCTGATGATGAGATGTGGAGGAAGGCCTGATTAAAAAATAGGCCCAATTTAAAAGAGCGGGTCTCCTAGACTAGGAATACCCATACACTTAGTGTATGGGCTGTCAAACATTTTCTCCTGCGGGGTACACCTCAACCGTTTTCAGAACAAGTATTTTACGCACAGCATAACCACCCACCCTTGTTAATAATTCGACACTGGCTGTAGCTGCAAGGAACACGTAAACCATTTTGATCTAGTGGCGGTGGATGATGAGACTTGGAGGAAGGCCTGATTTAAAACTATGCCCAATTTAAAGGAGTTTCCAATTTCCCTTGTGGGGTACACCTCAACCTTTTCCATAAGGCCTCTTTCACACTTCAGTCGTTTGGCGTCAGTTAAAATCCGCCAAAGTGTGAAAATAGCGGATCAGCCAGAAAAGGTGAAAAACGGATGCAAACGGATCTGTTTTTTGGCGGATCCACTATGAACTTTTCAACCCGGAACACAACCCGGAAAATGTATGGCACGGAGGAGAGAG
>JARQOD010000002.1:385776147-385857447 GCA_033576555.1 Oophaga sylvatica | reverse complement strand
GGGGGGCCCCTTTTGGGCATCATAGGGGGCCCATTAATAGGGAGCATTAAAAGGGGCCCTCAACCTGGAGCACTCCAGGGGCCCTCTATAGGGGGATACTGGGGGAATCAGCATATTCCCAGTTCATTCGGGGATAAGTGAAGTGTCTCCGTGAGCTCCAAGAACACGGGGTTTTGGCCGTTGCAGCTGAAAGGAGGACATTGGTAAGCCGCGCACCGCTAGGTACGTTTGGTACGTTTTTCACCCACTTTGATATTTTTTAAAACAATAAGGCCATGGAAGAGGCCAGGAGCCATGTGGTGAGCTGCTTTTCTTGCTACATGTTCACGGGTTTTACCAGGGAAAAGCCAAATTTCACATGCAGAAATGCAAGATTGTGTCCATGTTGGAGGAAAATTTGGCGAAATTTCTAGAAGAGAGTTAGCTACATTGAAGATCATTAAGGAAGATGAAGAGCTCTTAGACAGAGAAAAATTTAACTTTCATGGTACAGAAAGAGAAAAAATTCGAAGTGCACCTGAAGAAACAGAGAAATGGAAGCATGTGACCCAGAGAAGCAGGATGAGCGGGAGGCAGTCAGCACCTATACTGCCAGGACCATACCATGCTCTCACACAGGAAGAACGATGAAGAATACATCAGGATAAGACTTTGCCCACAAGAACAACCTTGTATGCCCTCAGAGTCCTCCTGGATGGAGAAAGAAAATGTTGTGAAAAGAAATGGAGATTGTGGTCATGGGGATCCCTTTTGAGAGGAACAGGCAGCTATCTCCAGCCCGGGATAAAACCCTCAAGAGAAATGTGCTATATTCCAGGTGCAAAAAATTAAAGAGTGTCTGACAGGAAAATCAGGACTCTTCAACCTAAAGATGACTCCCCAAATTCCTGCTAATACATGTGGGGACAAATGACACCACAAGATGTGACCTGGAAACCATCTGCAGTGACTTTGAAAACTTAGGCAAGAAAGTGAAAGAACTGGGAGCGCAGGTGGTCTTCTCTTCCATCCTCCCAGTGGATGGCCATGGAACAATGAGGTGGAATAAAATTCTGCAGGTGAATAACTGGCTACGTCGATGGTGCCGTCAGCAAGGATTTGGATTTCTGGATCACGGAGTGAATTACCTATACGATGGACTACTTGCTAGAGATGGGGTGCACCTTACGAAGACTGGAAAACATGTATTTGGAAGTCGCCTTGCTACACTCATCAGGAGAGCTTTAAACTAGAACAATGTGGGAAGGGAAGCAAAAGGCCAGAAAAATCCATACACCTGATAAATGCTATTGAGAACTCTGCTATTAGAAGTGGAAAGGAAGAACGAAGACAAAAAAATCTAAATAATAAAAATATTGAAGGAAGAGAAACCAATCACAAACTAAAATGTTTCTATACAAACGCACAAAGCATGGGCAACAAACAAGGAGAATTGGAACTACTAACGCAGGAAAAGAAATATGTCATTGGAATCACTGAAACTTGGTGGAACGATACACATGATTGGAATACAAGGTGTAACATTTCCAGGGGATATAGCTCTAGGATCGCTGTCTGGGTAGACAGAATGGCACGAAAACAGTTCATTCAGACAGCAGTTCTGGTAAAAACTGGCCCAACCAGCTTTATTAAAGTCCACAGCAAAAAAATAAATCATAAACAGAAAACCTGGGCTTGTCTAGCCACTAAATACACATAGATATATTGCCCTGTCTATCCGGTCCCGGCTCTACCAGCCTGGCCCAACACAACGCATATCATATATGTTACCAGTATGGAGTTTCACAGATACTCCTCCTTGTGTCTGAAGGCACATCCAACGTCCAGACTTGAGAGAGATCCACTCCTATTCAGCCGCTGTTCGCACGGATTCTCACTGAGACTACTCCTGTGTCCGGGGTACCTCCTGCACCCAGACTGAGATAGCTCATACTCCTGGAGACTGCTTCCTTGTGCCGGAACACCTCCCTGTTCCAGGCTAAAAACAGCTCTCAGATTATGTTTGCAGACACCTACTTCTGGTCTCCTAATTAAGACCTGAGTAGTTTCAGGCCTGAGCTGCAAGTGTGTAATGAATGTAAGGTGTAGTGACCTTTCTCTACCACTAGGTTTACAAAGCCACACATTTCCCTTATACCTAGGTGAAATGTACACCCCATTCAACACACATTCCTTCACTGTCTCACATATCCCCTCCCTCTTCTCCAGACCGGAGGGCTGGTCATCCAGACCGGAGGGCTGGTCAACAATCCAACAGAGACAGTGAACTCTGGACCAGTCATGGCCCTCATCAGCTTCATCTTTACCACTGTCATTTGTATCGTCACCTGAGTCATAGCCAACATCAGCTTTCTCTTCATCTGAAGCATTCGCACTACCCTGTACCCTCCCAGGCCTAAACTCTCTGCGGGCCTCGGGTATCCTGCACAGTTTCATCTTGACCTTAGGGCCGGGCTCAGTTTCGATATAGTGCCTGGCCAGAGAAGTACAACCCGGCACATCAGAACACTTCTGCTGACTCTTCCTCAGAAACTCATATACCTCCTGTCCTTGGTACACTGACCCTGTGTCACCAGCTGTCACAGGGAGGTATAGGGGTTTTTCACTTTTCTCTAATTCCCCTTGAACCTTTTTTAACACATCTACTTTCCTAAATATCAGTTGGTTCATAAATTCTATTTCACATAATTTAAGCTCCTCTTCTTGTACAGGCTCACTTTGCATAAGACGCAGAGCTCTTACTTCTTTCTCCAGGAGATCCACATCTTCTAACAAGCCAAGGCTCATCATCTTTTCTGCTTTCACCTCCTCGTATAATTGCGGCCTTTGCTCTCGCAACGAAGAGACTCCCTGTATTCTTCCTGTTACTTCATTGTCCTTTTCAAGAAGGTGCTCATGGTTCTCATCACGCTCCTTCATCACAGTTTGAAATTTTTTCTGAGAAGTACTTGATTCCTCTGGTACCTGTGCAACAATTTTTTCTTGATCTTGCAAGGTACTGTATACACTTTCCCTGTCACTTCGTACTCTCTGTAGCAACTGCTGGCACCGCTCACGTTCTCGGCGAAGAGATAACACATCCAGTTTACACTGTTGTAGCTGCTCGCGCAATGCAACAATATCAGTCTTCATGTCTTTGGTGGAGACCTCATGGAGACGCATCTTTTCCTGTAGCTGTTGGACGTCTTTTACGACTTCGGCCGCTTCTTCAGTCTTGTTCCTCACAGCCTCACTTGAGACCTCAGCTTCTGATGAGGCACCTGGCTTGGTGACCACCATTTCCATGGCCTTCTCCACCTCTGCACTGGCTGCTCTACTGTCATCAGATGATTTACTATCACTCCCACTATCCCTGTCTGACCCCTTTCTCTCAGCCACATCCGGGTCACTTTCAGGGTTATATAATTCATTCTCATTCTGCTCACTTTCAGGAGTATACAATTCATTCTCATTCACATCCTGATCTGGAACCTTAGTTAACATGTCATCCACAACATTAACTTCACCATCTGGTCCCTCAAGTATGTGACTATGTGACAACCCCAGCACTATGCTTCCATATAGCTCAGGCACTAGGAGCTGACTCACGACCTCTCCTGGACTTCAGTGTCCCTATACAACAGGCTATTGTCTATGGCAGCATGAGGAACCCTCTCCTCAGAGCTAGGCTCCTGGGAAACCTTATTTAGAACAATCATATTTTCCTGTGCCGTCCTAAGAGAGGGTTCTCGCCACTGCTCACTCTCAAAACCGTCACAGGACACAAGCAAGTCAGGGACACTCGGTTCCCGAGAACCACCATCCTCGTCTCCCAACATCACCTGCAAAGGAATTTCATCACTATCACAGTCATCATTATTATCAATATCATTATCATGACTATGATTAGTATTATCATCACTACCATGATCATCATCATTATCATTATCAGCATCAGCATCATTATCATGGTCATCATCATTATCATGATCATTATCACATAAGTTTAACGTCCCACTAGCATTGTGTTCCGCCCCTCGGGACTGCACACCCTCAATAGGAGCCTCATCACACTGTCCATCAAAAACATTTTTCCCCCAGAGATCCTTAGACCGGGGAAAGTCATTACCCAATATGACGGGGTGCACCAGGTTCTTCACTACCCCCACTTCATATGAAACCTCCCCGAGTTTGGGGACCAAGTCCACGGCAGTCTCTGGGTAGACTTTGGTGTCTCCATGGATGCACACCATACTCAGGTGCTTATCAGGGATGAAGTCCCTATCAATCAGGCTGTCACATACGGAAGTCACTGGACTCTCTGAGTCCAAGAGGACCTGTGCTGGGCAGTCATTTACAACCACCGGGACACCTGTGGTCCAGTCTCTTCGGCTGAGGTGGACACACACACAGGTTCTGCGCAGGGAGAGAGGGACCTGCCAACATCACGGCACATAGGCTCCCCCTCTAGTGAACAGCCGGTTGCAATTTCACGACATCTCCAACACTGTCCACCACAATCACCCTCCCATATGTCCCCTCGGGCCTGAACCCGCTTATCAGCATACCCCATGTCCCCAACAGCTGGAACGCTCTTACCGGGAGAGTTCAGCATCCGGGAACTCTGAAGTAATGACCTCTCAGACGGCTGTACCTCAGGAGGACATGCTTGGGTGTAGTGTTCCACTATCACCTTTTCAACTCCATAATCAGGTTTGCTGACTGCAGACTCCCAACTGCAACTCCAGTCATGAACTCCCCTGGCACGGGCTGTCACCGTAACACCCAGCCGGGTACGAATCTCCGCTTTCAGCTTGGCATAGTCTTGGCTGTCCTGCTCGCTCAGGTCAGCACAGACCCTTTGGGGCTCTCCAATCAGATAGGGGGCGACCATCATGGCCCATTCAGATAGGGGCAGATTCTCTTTCTCTGCCAGTCTCTCAAACCTAGTGAGATATACCTCCACATCATCACGAGGTGTCATCTTTTCCAGGGACCGTCTTACCACCTTCTTTACAGCGGACAATGCCGGTACCTTCACAACATTACTCTGGGACGAGGTACTGAGAGCTGCAATCTGCTTCAACAACCGGTTATTCTCCTGCTGTTGTAGCTGGCACCGCAGCTGCATGCTCTGCTGGGCCTGTACCAGGTACTCAACGAGCTCCTCCATACTGCCGGACTCATCTGTCTCAATCACAGCAGTCTTATGTTGCATATTAACTTGCGCCATTTGTTCAAACAGCGCCTCCATGCTGTCATCCATGCTGTCAGACTTCTCTGTCTTAACAACGGCAGTCTTCACTCAAGACATACACACTCTACAGTCTTTTCCATAGAAAAATTCAGCTCTGCTGTGCAGACACTTTTTTTTTTTCTTTGCAAAGTCTATTAGGGCACCTGTCTCTTTAAGACTGCTCCACAGACTTTTCTTTTGCTGCTGCACATTCCACAGTCATTTTCACAACAAGTTCAGCTTTGCTGTGCATACATTTTCTCTCTGCAGACCCTATCAGGGCCACTGTCTCTCCAAGACTGCTCCAAACAGACGTTTCTGCTGACACACTTTTTTTTTTTTTTCTCTGCTGCTATTTCCACAGACTTCACCTTTATTGCTGTCTCTAAGCCTCTGTGCTGCATGCACACTCCAGCACTAACTGTATCAGCCACTGCGCTGCCCCAGCATTCTCCGCCAATTGTAACATTTCCAGGGGATATAGCTCTAGGATCGCTGTCTGGGTAGACAGAATGGCACGAAAACAGTTCATTCAGACAGCAGTTCTGGTAAAAACTGGCCGCAACCAGCTTTATTAAAGTCCACAGCAAAAAAAAAATCATAAACAGAAAACCTGGGCTTGTCTAGCCACTAATTACACATAGATATATTGCCCTGTCTATCCGGGTCCCGGCTCTACCAGCCTGGCCCAACACAACGCATATCATATATGTTACCAGTATGGAGTTTCACAGATACTCCTCCTTGTGTCTGAAGGCACATCCAACGTCCAGACTTGAGAGAGATCCACTCCTATTCAGCCGCTGTTCGCACGGATTCTCACTGAGACTACTCCTGTGTCCGGGTACCTCCTGCACCCAGACTGAGATAGCTCATACTCCTGGAGACTGCTTCCTTGTGCCGGAACACCTCCCTGTGTCCAGGCTAAAAACAGCTCTCAGATTATGTTTGCAGACACCTACTACTTTTGCCTTCCTCTGGATCAACATGTTAGGGCAGGTTAGGATAGGATATGGGTTGAACTAGATGGACTTAAAGTCTTCCTTCAACCTTAATAACTATGTTACTATGTTACTATGTTACTTCTGGTCTCCTAATTAAGACCTGAGTAGTTTCAGGCCTGAGCTGCAAGTGTGTAATGAATGTAAGGTGTAGTGACCTTTCTCTACCACTAGGTTTACAAAGCCACACATTTCCCTTATACCTAGGTGAAATGTACACCCCATTCAACACACATTCCTTCACTGTCTCACAAAGGCTAGAAGGATACAACTTATTTGCAAACAACAAACTTGATAAACGAGGAGGAGGTGTCGCATTGTATGTTAGAAAAGCGTATATCTGCACAGAGATTGAAGCTTCAGAGACTGGGAGTAGTGTTGAGCGATATTGCTCGATATCTAAAAATATCGTATCGAAATTGTATCGCCGATAGCACTAAATATCGTCGATATCCGATTTCGATACCGGAAGTCCCATGTAAGTCTATGGGAACAAAATATCGCAACAAAAAAAAAACCTTTCTTTCGTTGTAAACACAAAATATACACACATAGAATACATATATATATATATACATGTCATTGTGACATATATATATATATACATATATTTATAGTTTATACACTTCTACATAGTAAAATCGACTCTAATTCAATTGCCGGGTAAAGACGTGACATACCCCATAGAAGTCGACGGGCTCGGTGCCGAGTACCCCGAAAACCTCTGGCTCTGTGCGACTCAACTTGGGCGTCACGAACAGGATTCTGTAGCTCGCTATAAGCGAGTCCTGTGTGCCTGAATTGCACTGGTTTTGTGCTTGAGAATTGCTAAAATCATCAGAGAATGTATTTGCCATTTTTCCGCCATATCTGCGTCACGACGAGGCACTGGTGAAGAAGAAGGGCGTGCTCTTCGTGGGTGTCACTCACTCAGTGGCGTGAAAACGATGGCCGCCCACTGTAAATGGTACTGCAATGTAACATCGTGCCCCACAGCTCTGGAGTTCCGCCTCCTCATCCTCCTCAGTGTGAGGAGGTCCCGCCTCCCTACAAAAGAGGGGCCCTCTCCAGATATGACACATGTGACTTGGCAGAGATGGCTAATGGACACGACGAGCAGAAGTGGGAAGGGATGGAGCAGTCAGAGCTCTCCCCCCACGGAAGCGACCCGATCGCCACGGAATCACCGTTGGGCACCCGGCCTGTAAACCCTCCTACGCTGCAAGAAGCGGAGGATACCCTGAGAGGCCTGGCCCGGCACCGGGAGGAGGTCGCCAGGATGGAAGCCAGCTGGCGTGCCCTAAAAATAAACTTGGAGCGGTGCCAATCCCTCTTACCTGAAGTGTCTGTACCGGAAGGTGAGGCACCTGTTATAGTAGAGGAGCCCTTGCAATGTGATCCGGTTGACGTTGTCGCAGTGGAGGCACCCGTTCCTGCAAAAACCGCAGCACCGTCAGCAGCACCCCAGATCCCGCTGTCTGCCCCGGTCGCTGAGACAGAAGAAGCGACACCCGTCCTCATGGAGGAGGCCGCGCAGGCACCAGAGCACTACCTGCCTGTACCGGAGCCCCGACTGTCATCTGATTTAGAGCCGTCTGCTTCCTCCGCAGGGGAGCGCCGCCAGGACTGGGGGGCGACAGGAGAGCTGCCGCAAACCGGACACTGTAAGCTGCAGTGGAGTGGTGGAGACATGGAGCAACTGGTGGAGGAGAATTACAATCGGCGTCAGGAGGAAGAGTGGAGACGTTGGGAGCGGGAAGCAGAGCGACAAAGGGAGCAGCGAGAAACCCTAGAACTTCGCCAACGTCACCTGGAGAAGGACCGGGCAGATAAGGACCGGATGAGAAAGGATAAAGGAACCCTGAGTGAGCCGCGGCGTAAGGGTGCAGTACGGAGCTTTAAATTGAAAGGTGGGTGGGGCTTCATCAAGGAGCCTGGACTTTATTTAGAAGTCTTTGTGACCCGGCGGGACGTGGAGGCTCACCTCCCAGAAGGAAACCCGGGGAGGGACCTGTTGCCAGGAGACTTGGTGACTTACACCTGACACTGGGGTTACAATGGGTGGTACGCCCTAAATGTTACCAGGTGCGACCCCTACTCCCCAGTGTGTCAGGAACCTGTGAGACCCTCGAAGCCTTCAGCCTCCCACATCCAGGCCTCTGCAAAAGTGCCCACCCCACGCCGTAAATCTCCCCAGCCTCCCTCAGTGGTCTCCTCAGCAGCCCCAGCTATGGACATGATAAGTATAGCTGGCCCGTACCCGGCGCCTGTTAGGCCCCCTGGGGTTCGTACAGTCCGTGACATAGGGCTCCAGACCCGGAGAGAGATGAAAGAGGTGGCCACACAGACCCAGATAGCGGGTCACGACTTGACTGTACAGGCCACACAACGTCATCAGGTCCTGGTGGTCCTTGGTGTCTCGGATGTTTGGCAAGCACCAGAAGAGTACCAGGTGGTACCTGTAACACCCCTGCCAAAGAAGTCTAAATAACCCGGACAGGGTCCCTGTATGTAAATAAATAGTTAAATTGTTTATGTACCCGGACGGGTGAATGTTCCAAAAAAATTTTTTTAATTTAATAAAAAATAAAAAAACACAGTTTTCATTTCTTTTATTACTGTCTCATCCTGCTGCGACGCCATCGATCTCCTGTAAAAAAATGAAAAAAAAAAAAAAAAAAGTATACCACCTGACCGACGCAGTCCATAGTAACGAGTGTCCCACGACGATCCAGCTCTGCTACATCAGAATGACAGGCAGAGCCTGTCATCCTGGCGCAGCACAGCTGATTACCTGCTTCCCCGGCGGTGAAGTCATCGGACTGACTGCTTTACGGCCGGGATTACCCTGCAGTCACTGCAGTTATCGCGAAAAACTGCATGTGACCGCCAGGGAGAAGATAATGGCGGCCATCAAGCAGTCCAGGACGTGACCGCCGGAGATCTTCTGCCAGGTAAGTGCCGCTGACTCCTGACAGACCCGACCGACGGACACTCACAGTGACAGTGACAAATCCGATTCCGGTATTCGATAAGACGAAAATATCGAAACGAATTATCGAAAGGCCGATAGAGCTAATATCGGCCGATAGCCGATATTTGCATTATCGTATCGCTCAACACTAACTGGGAGTTCTGTGGAAACTGTTTGGGTAACAATACAAGGATATAACACCTACATAATAGACCCATGTAGAGCAACAGATAGATAACAAAGCACCGAAAAAAAACTCTACGAAAAATGTATATACAAAAAGGTATAACTTTATTAAACATATAAAAATAGTAAAAACGGGGAAAACAGACACACAATACAAAAAGGTGGAGAAACCTGGAGTGAGGTGAGTAACAATAAGCATGTATGTAATATAAGAAACTACAAAGAAAACTAGTAACAACCCAAGCTGATCCAAATGAGAAAAATTGCAGCACAAAGAAAAAACCCTGGAGGTGCCTTGTGTATGATGACAAAGGTTCATATGTAAAGGAACCCAGCACAAAAAGAAAGCTGCGGTGCATATAAATCTATCACAAGGGGGTAACTTCAACGCTGAAGGTTATAACCAGCACAGAAGGCTAGAGGAGGCAAAAAACTCCAATATGTGAGCACACATCATGAGGAAAAGCAGGAAAAAATAATCAAATATATATGTATAATAAAGTAACATATAACATGCTGAAAAGTACTACCAGTACATAGTTACCTCACACACCAGGCGTCCACCACACCCGACGCGCGTTTCGCATGGAAATGCTTCGTCCAGGGGTGGATAGACGCTGGTTTAGTGACTTTTTATATGATGATTGGCCAATCACAGAGACAAGCTGAGCAGGTCTCAACGCATGCGCAAGGGGTAATATCCGGTAACCCTGTTGTCATAGTAACCCCACAGTAAAAAAGCGTCTAGGATATGTAACAAAGAAAATAATAAATCACAAGAGACAATGCCTTGCATATATGTCACAGACAATATCTATGCACGTAAAGATAAAGAACAGGCAGTGCAAATGTCCATACATTATCGCTGCAGTAATCTCCGTGAGTGCAATCCAGGGAGTTTCTTAGAGAAGCTGATCATGTGACGGTCCTAGTAACGCCCACTGATGTCGTCATGATAGCGATATCCAATAGGAGCGGAGCTAGTGATGATGTCACCAATCCCATCATGCACCGAGAATAATCATGGCAACAGTTACCAAAACAAATCACAGCAGGGCTCATCATCTGGCGAAATAGTAACGTCCACACAGACATCGCAACCGCCAAGGCCCACAGCGCAACACAGAGTCCACCACACATTGGAGCAGCATCATAGCAGGGGTCATCATGACATCAGGTAACACACATATTCGTGATCAGATCACTGAAGTTTCCGTTGTCATGAATGGAACAGATGTATCTAAATAGAAACTCAAAAGGGACTACACAGATGGTTAATGATAAAGCAGAGAGCAGCAATAGAATAACAGATGCATAAATAGTGCCCGCATATAGCAGGGAATACACATGCAGACTTGTTGGAATGGCTTAATCTCAGGGATTGGCATATATAGAGGTCAGCAAATGTGCCCAAAGTAACACTGATGGAGGGAATTCTAAAAAGTGGACATATTGCTACATGCTCGGACATACTTATTAACAATTAAATAACCAGTGTAAAAAAACCCACAATAAGAGTCCAAAGATAGAGCCGACCAAAAAACAGCGGATGGAGCACAAAAGACCAAGTTATCTGAAAAAAGAAAAATAACATAAAAACATAATTAAAACCAACAACTAAAAAGAAACAGCTCAGAATGGCTCATCTAAAAGACAATATAAACAAATGAATATACATAGGTAAAAGGACACCAAAAGATGCACACTATCCCAAGAAAGGTTTATAGCTGTTATAATCATTAAGACCTACTGGCGATAGAGTGTTGAGAGTGTAGATCCATTTGGTTTCCTTTTGGGCCAAAACTTGTTTCCAATTCCCTCCACGTGGGCCAATAAAAACCCTATCAATGCCCTTAAATCGTAAAGCGGAAGGATCACTGTTGTGTGCCAACCGAAAATGACGCGGTATTGGTTTTAAGGAATTTAGATCTTCCGCCTCTCTTGCTTCTTCTATGTCACGTATATGTTCCCTGACACGCCTCCTAAATTCCCTTGTGGTCATACCCACATATATATATCCACAGGGACAGGTTGCATGGTAAATCACCGCCTTGGTTGTACAGTTGATATTGTACGTAATCTTGTATGTTTTACTATGATCAGAATTGCTAAATTCCTTAGCTGCATCTATATTTTTACATGCGACACATTTGCCACATGGCGAGCAGCCCCAAGGTGGGCCCTTTGAGCCAAAAAGGTATTTTGATTGATTACCTTTATGATGGCTATGGACTAAATGGTCCCGTAAGTTACGCGCTCTTCTATAAGAGACCATTGGGTGATTGCCCACATAATTAGCCAGGGTTTTGTCCAGAAGCAGGACTGACCAATGTCTTTTCAAGATATCATAAATCTCATCACTACGTGAATTGAAACTGAGGATACATCGTACTTTAGAGTCCGTGGTCATATGATTAGCAGGCTTGTTTTTTAGTAAATCGCTGCGATTGCTAGAGACAGCTCTTGAGTATGCCCTACAGATGGAACCCTGACCATATCCTCGTTCTTTAAATCTAGTGCAGAGGTCACCAGCCTGTTTATCAAAAAAGGCATCGTTTGAACAAATCCTTCTAGCCCTAAGATATTGTCCAGTCGGGATGTTAGTTATTAGATGTTTAGGATGTTGTGATGTGGCATGTAACAGAGTGTTCGCTGCCGTACTTTTACGAAATAAATCGGTTTGAACATTGCCACTACTATCCACCAGAATGGATATATCTAAAAAGTCCATTTGTTGCCGTCCATGTTTGTATGTCAATTTAATGTTGGCATTGTTGTCATTGAGATGCTTAAAGAACATATTGAGATCGCTCTCAGAGCCTTGCCATATCATCAAAACATCATCGATGTAGCGCCACCAGGCTACTACACCGACGCTGAAGGGGGTAGGATCAGTCATAAAGATGCCCCTCTCCCACAGCCCCAGGAAAAGGTTGGCGTATGAGGGCGCACAAGACGCCCCCATCGCAGTTCCCTGGAGCTGTAGGTAGAGGGTATCCCTGAAATAGAAAAAATTGTGTGTCAAAACAAATTGTAATGATCTGATGATAAAGTCACAAAAATCATGATCCATACCACTCTCCATAAGAAAAAACTTACTGGCCTCTATCCCATCTCCATGCCTAATTGATGTATAAAGTGACTCAACGTCACACGTAACCAAGTACATATCAGGTTCAAGATGGACACCATTGAGCTTTCTCAAAACGTCAGTTGTGTCCTTCAGGTAGGAGGGAAGGGTTTCCACAAGCGGCTTTAGGTAGTGATCTATCAACCTACATAGGGGGTCACAAAAGTTGTTAACCCCAGACACAATCGGCCTACCTGGAGGTATAGCAGGATCTTTATGTATCTTCGGGAGTAAATATATTACTGCAACCGTTGGTTCATCAAGCCATAGGCCATCCATCTGTTTGGGAGTAATGATATTATGTTCAACAGCCTCGGATAATAATTGTCTCAGTTCAATCCTATATTTGGAGAGAGGGTTAAAAGTCAGTCGTTGGTAACAATTGGAGCTAAGTTGCCTAAGCATCTCTCTCTCATACATTTCAATTGGCCATAAGACCACATTGCCCCCTTTATCCGAGGGTTTGATGATTATTGACTTGAAATTTTCAAGTTCTTTTAAGGCCACCCTTTCTCTACTTGTCAAGTTGTCCATTTTGATGGTTTCAGGGATTTTATCAACATCCTGGATAACGAGGCGCACAAACGTATCGATTTCAGGGTAGATGGAGGTTTGAGGGAAATTTTTAGATTTAGGTAACAGATGTTGAGGATACTTACCGCTTACTTACTTATAGGATTGAACTGAGACAATTATTATCCGAGGCTGTTGAACATAATATCATTACTCCCAAACAGATGGATGGCCTATGGCTTGATGAACCAACGGTTGCAGTAATATATTTACTCCCGAAGATACATAAAGATCCTGCTATACCTCCAGGTAGGCCGATTGTGTCTGGGGTTAACAACTTTTGTGACCCCCTATGTAGGTTGATAGATCACTACCTAAAGCCGCTTGTGGAAACCCTTCCCTCCTACCTGAAGGACACAACTGACGTTTGAGAAAGCTCAATGGTGTCCATCTTGAACCTGATATGTACTTGGTTACGTGTGACGTTGAGTCACTTTATACATCAATTAGGCATGGAGATGGGATAGAGGCCAGTAAGTTTTTTCTTATGGAGAGTGGTATGGATCATGATTTTTGTGACTTTATCATCAGATCATTACAATTTGTTTTGACACACAATTTTTTCTATTTCAGGGATACCCTCTACCTACAGCTCCAGGGAACTGCGATGGGGGCGTCTTGTGCGCCCTCATACGCCAACCTTTTCCTGGGGCTGTGGGAGAGGGGCATCTTTATGACTGATCCTACCCCCTTCAGCGTCGGTGTAGTAGCCTGGTGGCGCTACACGATGAGTTTTGATGATATGGCAAGGCTCTGAGAGCGATCTCAATATGTTCTTTAAGCATCTCAATGACAACAATGCCAACATTAAATTGACATACAAACATGGACGGCAACAAATGGACTTTTTAGATATATCCATTCTGGTGGATAGTAGTGGCAATGTTCAAACCGATTTATTTCGTAAAAGTACGGCAGCGAACACTCTGTTACATGCCACATCACAACATCCTAAACATCTAATAACTAACATCCCGACTGGACAATATCTTAGGGCTAGAAGGATTTGTTCAAACGATGCCTTTTTTGATAAACAGGCTGGTGACCTCTGCACTAGATTTAAAGAACGAGGATATGGTCAGGGTTCCATCTGTAGGGCATACTCAAGAGCTGTCTCTAGCAATCGCAGCGATTTACTAAAAAACAAGCCTGCTAATCATATGACCACGGACTCTAAAGTACGATGTATCCTCAGTTTCAATTCACGTAGTGATGAGATTTATGATATCTTGAAAAGACATTGGTCAGTCCTGCTTCTGGACAAAACCCTGGCTAATTATGTGGGCAATCACCCAATGGTCTCTTATAGAAGAGCGCGTAACTTACGGGACCATTTAGTCCATAGCCATCATAAAGGTAATCAATCAAAATACCTTTTTGGCTCAAAGGGCCCACCTTGGGGCTGCTCGCCATGTGGCAAATGTGTCGCATGTAAAAATATAGATGCAGCTAAGGAATTTAGCAATTCTGATCATAGTAAAACATACAAGATTACGTACAATATCAACTGTACAACCAAGGCGGTGATTTACCATGCAACCTGTCCCTGTGGATATATATATGTGGGTATGACCACAAGGGAATTTAGGAGGCGTGTCAGGGAACATATACGTGACATAGAAGAAGCAAGAGAGGCGGAAGATCTAAATTCCTTAAAACCAATACCGCGTCATTTTCGGTTGGCACACAACAGTGATCCTTCCGCTTTACGATTTAAGGGCATTGATAGGGTTTTTATTGGCCCACGTGGAGGGAATTGGAAACAAGTTTTGGCCCAAAAGGAAACCAAATGGATCTACACTCTCAACACTCTATCGCCAGTGGGTCTTAATGATTATAACAGCTATAAACCTTTCTTGGGATAGTGTGCATCTTTTGGTGTCCTTTTACCTATGTATATTCATTTGTTTATATTGTCTTTTTAGATGAGCCATTCTGAGCTGTTTCTTTTTAGTTGTTGGTTTTAATTATGTTTTTATGTTATTTTTCTTTTTTCAGATAACTTGGTCTTTTGTGCTCCATCCGCTGTTTTTTGGTCGGCTCTATCTTTGGACTCTTATTGTGGGTTTTTTTACACTGGTTATTTAATTGTTAATAAGTATGTCCGAGCATGTAGCAATATGTCCACTTTTTAGAATTCCCTCCATCAGTGTTACTTTGGGCACATTTGCTGACCTCTATATATGCCAATCCCTGAGATTAAGCCATTCCAACAAGTCTGCATGTGTATTCCCTGCTATATGCGGGCACTATTTATGCATCTGTTATTCTATTGCTGCTCTCTGCTTTATCATTAACCATCTGTGTAGTCCCTTTTGAGTTTCTATTTAGATACATCTGTTCCATTCATGACAACGGAAACTTCAGTGATCTGATCACGAATATGTGTCTTACCTGATGTCATGATGACCCCTGCTATGATGCTGCTCCAATGTGTGGTGGACTCTGTGTTGCGCTGTGGGCCTCGGCGGTTGCGATGTCTGTGTGGACGTTACTATTTCGCCAGATGATGAGCCCTGCTGTGATTTGTTTTGGTAACTGTTGCCATGATTATTCTCGGTGCATGATGGGATTGGTGACATCATCACTAGCTCCGCTCCTATTGGATATCGCTATCATGACGACATCAGTGGGCGTTACTAGGACCGTCACATGATCAGCTTCTCTAAGAAACTCCCTGGATTGCACTCACGGAGATTACTGCAGCGATAATGTATGGACATTTGCACTGCCTGTTCTTTATCTTTACGTGCATAGATATTGTCTGTGACATATATGCAAGGCATTGTCTCTTGTGATTTATTATTTTCTTTGTTACATATCCTAGACGCTTTTTTACTGTGGGGTTACTATGACAACAGGGTTACCGGATATTACCCCTTGCGCATGCGTTGAGACCTGCTCAGCTTGTCTCTGTGATTGGCCAATCATCATATAAAAAGTCACTAAACCAGCGTCTATCCACCCCTGGACGAAGCATTTCCATGCGAAACGCGCGTCGGGTGTGGTGGACGCCTGGTGTGTGAGGTAACTATGTACTGGTAGTACTTTTCAGCATGTTATATGTTACTTTATTATACATATATATTTGATTATTTTTTCCTGCTTTTCCTCATGATGTGTGCTCACATATTGGAGTTTTTTGCCTCCTCTAGCCTTCTGTGCTGGTTATAACCTTCAGCGTTGAAGTTACCCCCTTGTGATAGATTTATATGCACCGCAGCTTTCTTTTTGTGCTGGGTTCCTTTACATATGAACCTTTGTCATCATACACAAGGCACCTCCAGGGTTTTTTCTTTGTGCTGCAATTTTTCTCATTTGGATCAGCTTGGGTTGTTACTAGTTTTCTTTGTAGTTTCTTATATTACATACATGCTTATTGTTACTCACCTCACTCCAGGTTTCTCCACCTTTTTGTATTGTGTGTCTGTTTTCCCCGTTTTTACTATTTTTATATGTTTAATAAAGTTATACCTTTTTGTATATACATTTTTCGTAGAGTTTTTTTCGGTGCTTTTTTAACAATACAAGGAGCGAACAATGGAAAGGACACTATTGTAGGCATTCACTACAGGCCGCCTATGCAAACTGAAGATATGGATGAACTCTTTATCCATCAAATGGCCAAGTTCTCCAAAAAATATGACATTGTGGTCATGGGAGATTTCAACTATCCAGACATTTGTTGTGAATCTCTCTCAGACAAAACTAACAGGTCCAGGAAATTCTTATCCTCTCTTGCTGACAACTTTATCTTCCAAAAGGTAGGGGAGAAAACAAGGGGATCTGCTACCTTGGATCTGATTCTCATAAACAGGGAGGAAATGGTTGAGGAGGTAAGAGTGACTGGGACCTTAGGAGGTAGCGACCATGCTATTTTAGAATTTTGGATAACTAGAGGAGGAAGACCTGTGAAGACTCAGACTTCAAGGTTAGATTTCAGAAAGGCAGATTTTAAGGGACTTAGAAAGAGAATCGGAGGGATCCAATGGCTGGATATCCTTAAGGACAAAAATGTCCAGGAAGGATGGGAAATCTTGAAAAATGAGATTCTCAAAGCACAATCATTAACAATTCCAAAAAGAGGGAAGACTAAGAAGCATTTAAGGAAACCAGGATGGATGAACAAAGAACTTACACACATGCTAAAAAGGAAGAAAGAAATGTTTATCAAATGGAAAGAGGGAGGCATATCTAAAGAAGAATATAATGATGTCTGCAGAACCTGCAGGGCAAGAATCAGATTATCTAAAGCTGACAATGAATTAAGACTTGCAAGAGATGTCAAAAGCAATAAAAAAGGATTTTGGGGATAGTCAAAAGTAAAAGAAAAGTCAAAGATGCTATAGGATTTTTACAGGATGAAAATTATGAAATGGTAAGAAAGGATGTTGAGAAGGCCAAACTTTTAAATTCCTATTTTGCATCTTTTTTCTCTCAGAAAGGAAATGTAACATCAACTGATCTTCACTGTCCTATTAAGGGAATAGAAGAATCCAGGATATCTATAAACAGAAAAATAGTGAGGAAACACTTAACATAAATGAATTCAAATCTCCAGGTCTAGATGAATTACACCCCAGAGTACTGAAGGAGATAGCAGAAGAAATTTTTGAACCACTCTCCATAATCTTTGAAAATTCTTGGAGAACAGGAGAAGTCCCAGAAGACTGGAGAAGAGCAAATGTTGTTCCTATCTTCAAAAAGGGGAAGAAGGTGGACCCAGGGAACTACAGGCCGGTGAGTCTGACATCTATACCAGGAAAGATCTTTGAACAAATTATTAAACAACATGTATGTAAGTACCTGGACAAGAATGAAGTGCTTAACCAGAGTCAGCATGGGTTTGTAACTAATAAGTCATGTCAGACTAATTTAATTTCCTTCTATGACAGAATCACTGACTGGGTGGATCAGGGAAATGCTGTAGATATATTATATCTTGACTTCAGCAAAGCATTAGACAAAGTATCTCACACAATCCTTATTGAAAAAATGACTAAGTATGGAATGGACAAGGCAACTGTTAGGTGGATTCATAACTGGCTTAGTGATAGGACCCAAAGAGTGGTAGTAAATGGCTGCACATCCAGTTGGAAGAATGTATCACGTGGGGTACCACAGGGCTCTGTCTTGGGCCCTGTATTGTTCAACATTTTTATCAATGATTTAGATGAAGGAATTGAGGGTAAACTGATTAAATTTGCTGATGACACAAAGCTAGGAGGGATAGCTAATACTAGAGAAGAGAGAGAGAGGATTCAAAAAGATATAAATAAACTGGAGCAGTGGGCAGCAACTAACAGAATGGTTTTTAACAGGAAAAATGCAAAGTACTACATCTGGGAAATAAAAATGAAAAAAGTGTATACAGAATGGGAGGAATAGGGCTAAGCAACAGCACATGTGAAAAAGACTTGGGTATACTAATAGATCATAGACTGAACATGAGTCAGCAGTGTGATGCAGCAGCAAAAAAGGAAATACAATTCTGGGATGTATTAACAGAAGCATACAGTCTAGATCACGTGAAGTCATTATTGCCCTCTACTCCTCTTTGGCCAGACCTCATCTGGAATACTGTGTCCAGTTTTGGGCACCACATTTTACAAAAGACATCAACAAACTGGAGCAAGTTCAGAGAAGAGCGACCAGAATGGTGTCCGGTCTGCAAGCCATGTCCTATGAGGAACGGTTACAGGATCTGGGAATGTTTAGCTTGCAAAAAAGAAGACAGGGAGGAGACTTAATAGCTGTCTACAAATATCTCAAGGGCTGTCACATTGTAGAAGGATTAGCTTTATTCTCATTTGCACAAGGAAAGACTAGAAGCAATGGGATGAAACTGAATGGGAGGAGACACAGATTAGATATTAGAAAAAACTTTTTGACAGTTAGAGTGATCAATGAGTGGAACAGGCTGCCACGAGAGGTGGTGAGTTCTCCTTCAATGGAAGTCTTCAAACAGAGGCTGGACAGACATCTGTCTGGGATGATTTAGTGAATCCTGCTTTGAGCAGGGGGTTGGACCAGATGACCCAGGAGGTCCCTTCCAACTCTACCACTCTATGATATACTGGAGCATTATGTGGAGCTCATCATACAGTACAGACCAAAAGTTTGGACACACCTTCTCATTCAAGAATTTTTCTGTATTTTCATGACTATGAAAATTGTAGAATCACACTGAAGGCATCAAAACTATGAATTAACACATGTGGAATTATACATTACACTTTACAAAAAAGTGTGAAACAACTGAAAATATGTCTCATATTCTAGGTTCTTCAAAGTAGCCACCTTTTGCTTTGATTACAGCTTTGCACGCAGAAAAGGTGAACAGATGGACTCTACATGCCTAGTTCCCACCGTGAAGCATGGAGGAGGTGGTGTGATGGGTGGGGGTGCTTTGCTGGTGACACTGTTGGGGATTTATTCAAAATTGAAGCGGTGAGCGGTCCAGCTCACCCCAAACCATCTCGATTGGGTTCAGATCTGGTGACTGTGGAGGCCAGGTCATCTGGTGTAGCACCCCAACACTCTCCTTCTTGGTCAAATAGCCCTTACACAGTCTGGAGGTGTGTTTGGGGTCATTGTCCTGTTGAAAAATAAATGATGGTCCAACTAAACGCAAATCGGATGGAATAGCATGCTGCTGCAAGATGCTGTGGTAGACATGCTGGTTCAGTATGCCTTCAATTTTGAATAAATCCCCAACAGTGTCACCAGCAAAGCACCCCCACACCATCACACCTCCTCCATGCTTCACAGTGGGAACCAGGCTTTTAGAATCCATCCGTTCACCTTTTCTGTGTGCAAAGCAGTAATCAAAGCAAAAGGTGGCTACTTTGAAGAACCTAGAATATAAGACATATTTTCAGTTGTTTAACACTTTTTTGTAAAGTGTAATGTATAATTCCACATGTGTTAATTCATAGTTTTGATGCTTTCAGTGTGATTCTACAATTTTCATAGCCATGAAAATACAGAAAAATCTTTGAATGAGAAGGTGTGTCCAAACTTTTGGTCTGTACTGTATACTGTATGGAACATTATATGGGACCAATTATGTATGGAGCAATATATGGGGCTCATTATTCTGTATGGCACACTATGTGGTGCCCATAATACTGTATGGAGGAATATACTGTCCGGTTTTTGAGCTATTGTAGAATTTACAATAGATATCACTCATGTAATGTAAGAAGTGAAGTATTTGTCATTGTACTATACCTATATTTCTCTGCCGTATCGGAGCATCATGAATTGTGGTATGTGTTAAAGAGGCCCACTGAGACTCTTTTGCCCGGGGCACACGAAAACCTGGAGCCAGCACTGCCCCCCCCCACAACTTTAGCAAAATAACCCCCAGTTTTCAATGCGTAACTATTATTATAAAGTAAATTAAGGTTGCCAAGCTTAAGTAATAAGAATTGATGTCGTTGGCAATGAAATGGGCACTGTAGGTGTGTTTACTGTCCTCCACTCCCTGCCGACTTTTCTTCCCTATTGATTTGCATTGGGTTTCGTGTTTCAGTCGGGCCTTCGACTTTTTCCGATAGTTGTCCAATTTCGTTCGACTCGACTTTTGGGAAAGTCGGGTGGTCCGAAACCTGACTCGACCCTCCTGGAGGCAAAGTCACTCATCTCTGCTGGTAACCATTACACATCACACTGGTAATAATTACACATCACACTGGTGACCGTTACACATCACACTGGTCACCATTACACATCACACTGGTCACCATTACACATCACACTGGTGACTATTACACATCACACTGGTGACCATTACACATCACACTGGTAACCATTACACATCACACTGATTACCATTACACATCACACTGGTAACAATTACACATCACACTGGTGACCATTACACATCACACTGGTAACAATTACACATCACACTGGTGACCATTACACATCACACTGGTAACCATTACATATCACACTGGTGACTATAACACATCACACTGGTGATTATTACACATCACACTGGTAACCATTACACATCACACTGGTGACTATTACATATCACACTGGTGACCATTTCACACTGGTAACCATTACACATCACACTGGTGACCATTACACATCACACTGGTGTGACTATTACACATCACACTGGTGACCATTACACATCACACTGGTGACCATTACACATCACACTGGTAACCATTACACATCACACTGGTGACTATTACATATCACCCTGGTGACCATTACACATCACACTGGTAACTATTACACATCACACTGGTCACCATTACACATCACACTGGTGACTATTACACATCACACTGGTGACCATTACACATCACACTGGTAACCATTACACATCACACTGGTGACCATTACACATAACACAGGTAACAATTACACATCACACTGGTGACCATTACACATCACACTGGTGACCATTACACATCACATTGGTGACTATTACACATCACACTGGTAACCATTACACATCACACTGGTGACCATTACACATCACAATGGTGACCATTACACATCACACTGGTAACAATTACACATCACACTGGTAACAATTGCACATCACACTGGTAACCATTACATATCACACTGGTGACCATTACACATCACACTGGTGACCATTACACATCACACTGGTAACAATTACACATCACACTGGTAACAATTGCACATCACACTGGTAACCATTACATATCACACTGGTGACCATTACACATCACACTGGTGACCATTACACATCACACTGGTGACCATTACACATCACACTGGTAACCATTATACATCACACTGGTACCCATTACACATCACACTGGTAACATCCCCTTTCATGTATAATAATCTCTGGAGGCAGACTCTCATGCAGATCAGTGTTCGGCCCATAATCCTGAACAGCTCATTTACATATAAGAACCACATGGATATTTCTGGAATAAGACATCAGATCAGAGATAACAAGGTATCTTCAGCGTCCTATGACCTGTATGTCCATAGAGACGGCTTAGGAGGGCTGATCCCACTGACGTGTCTGCTTTAATACATGACAATTCCTCCGGCTACATCTGAACTCATCTTGATGACTCGTGCACATGGAAACATTATGTACACAGAATATGTACAGTGACATTAGAATTCTTTGAGGCCTTCTATTCCTCCCTAGCATTTCTAGGAGAGGTCCTTGTAAATACGCATTCTCTTGCACAATATAGAGCTACACAATGTATTCCTGCTCCGACACCACAAGGCTCCCCAGCACAGTGACGTGCTCCTTGTCACACGCTTATGGACCATGTGTTTTCAGTGCACTGACATGTTAGATTCTCTGAAGTATTCATGTGGCACCCCAGGAGTTTGCCTGCCACAGTGACCTTGCCTTCCTCCAGGGGAGGGTGATGTCATGCCTGAAAGCACAGAAGGATCCCTTAGCAGGTAACACAGCATGCAACACCTTTTCTTACTCCAGACCAGAAGGGGGAGCTCTAACCTGATTTCAGGAGAGCTCCTCTAGAATATTCTGGCTGGGGGACGAGTGAGAAGTGTAGCTGAAGGGACGAGAGAGGGAAGACGTGTGGAGACAAGCTGGGGGACTGGAGCCATAGCAGGGCTCACCCCAGGTCTGAGCGCCAGAAACCGAACCCCTGGAGTCCGAGGCTGAGAGGGTGAAGTAAAGTCCCAGCAGCAGAATCCAGAGGGCAGAGGACGGCAGGTTCTCTGTCCCAATTAAGACTCTTCTTCAAAGCAGCAGCACATGTGAGCCAGAGACTCCATAGTGAGTGATTCCTGAAACAGGTTACAGCTGCATGTTATGAGAGTGAAGTTCAACTTAAATGAGAGAGAGAGAGAGACAGAGGGACTTGGACAGAGCTTATAGCAGCCAATGCCTCACAGAATAGCGCTAGAAAGGAGACCTCACATCCCACCTGTAATAAGGGGATCCTAAACTGCTTTCAGGTTGACCTACTCCAGTACGACCTGTATTCAATGCCCTGGATGCTTTGCCTGCAAAACTGTAAGTAAAGCTTTGGAAACTGCAACTCAGTGACTGCTTCTTAGTTTCTTCCTGCGTCACCCATTGCACTCAGCTGCATCTCCCAGCACCATTACTACCTTTCACTACATCTACCTGCCCTGGGATCCCATAGCCTCACCTGTGGGAGGCTGTACCAACTCTGCTGCATCACACCATCTATCCCAGAGGATCTGCACCGCAGCGCTGGTCACCATTGACCAGATACCACAGGTGGCATCACGAATACCTACACTACAAACTCTAACATCCCCTGTAAATAAGCCCCTTTTATTGGACGCCCAGGGCCATGGACCGGGTCACTGCCGCTGTGACACATCCCTTCAATACACCGGCCCGGTACCGAGTATCCCTTCCCTGGCGGGCGATCCATTCACATGGGGTGCGCTGTGTCTCACTGACACGTTATAGCCTAAGGGTGCATTCACATTGCGCTTTTCTGCACGTTTGTACATTAGGTCAGAGTGTCCGTCTCCAGGTGACACACACGACAATGATGCACCGCAGGGCTAAGGGACGCTTTGTCGGCACCATTAGGCTAGGTTCACATTGCGTTAGGGCAGTCCGTTCAACGCATGCGTTAAACGGACTGCGCTAACGCAACTGCCTTTTTTTGATCGCATTAGCGCTGATGCTCCATCTGCGCTAGCAGTGACAGACCCTCGAATGCTGCAGACCCTGTCCGAGGGTCCGTCACAGCATGACGGCACATTGCTAACGCGTGCCGATTATGACATGCGTTAGCGATGCGCTAGGTTATGGCAGTCTATGGGTGCTTTAACGGATGCGTTACATTGCGTTAAAGCCGCGTTGTAACGCAATCTGTTAGACGGACTGCCATAATGCAATGTGAACCCAGCCTTATAGTCAGTGGCCTGTCGTGCACATGCCTGAATCCCGTTTTGCGGTGGAGGGGGTTTCGGACGTCAGACCAGACGGGACCTATAAACGTGCTGAAAAGCACAATGTGAAAGCACCCTAAGGCCGGTTTCACACGTCAGTGGCTCCAGTACGTGTAGTGACAGTTTCCTCACGTACCAGAGACACTGACACACGTAGACACATTAAAATCAATGTGTCTCTGCACATGTCAGCGCGTTTTCACAGACAGTGTGTCCGTGTGGAAAACACGGAGACATGTCAGTGTTCGTGGGAGCGCACGGATCACATGGACCCATTAAAGTCAATGGGTGCAACGTACCACACATGGATCACATCCGTGAGCGATCTGTGTGCGTTTTTAAATTTATAGGGTTAAGATTCTAAGCAATTGTATCAATACCAGACAGGTGTCTAGACATCGTTTGGCCCAAAGTTTTCCAATAAGTCTAAACAGCATTTTAGGCTCTGAGGTGAAGTTGGCAACTTATCAGAGTGCTGGCATCTTTCAACTCTGGTGACTTTGGACAACATTATGGCCCCCGTGTGGACACAGAGCAGCTAATAAGTTTGGTGGAGCAACATCCAGAACTTCGGGACACACGATCCGAAGGATACCATGACAGACTGGCGATTGAACGTGGTTGGTTCGCTGTAGCTGAGCAGCTGTACCCCAGACCTGGTTGGTCCACATATTCACCAGCCAAGCAGGCAAAGTTTGGTAAGTTACCCCATAGATGTTTCTTTTTTTTTATTTAACATGGAATTAATATTAACATATGAAACTACTTCACATTGTGCTTTATACAGTATATGTCATGGTATATGTCTTACCATCCTTAAACATTAGGCTGATGTGTTATTAAGCTTTGTATTTACAAGCACCTTATCATATACACTTTACAACAGGGGTCTCAAACTCAATTTAACCGGGGGCCGCTGGAGGTAGAATCTGGGTGAGGCTGGGCAGCATCAGGTTTTCCACAAGAAAAGCTCTTACAAAACAGGTGGAAATAGGCTATCACGACTAAATTGAACTTATACAAAGAGCCAAAAGTAGAAGGCTAAATATGGAAAGTCCCATGCTTAGAACATGACCGAACTATGCCCAACGCATGTCGCCTCTTCAGTGGCTTCGTCAGGGGCAAGAGTGGTGGTTAGACAGGACAGTATCATATTTATAGGCAACACATAATGAAAAAATATTATTCTTAATATTATGTTACACTACCAGGATCTGAGGATTTTCTGTTTCGAGGTCAAGAACTCTCTGATGCGATGTTGCTGCCTGTCTCGCTGTCTTCCTCTTTTGACATTGCAGTGTGGTGGACAAGAAAACATTAACTGGTTAACAGCAAGAAGTCATTCCCCCCAGCGCTCATTCTCCCCCAGCGCTCATCCTCCCCCAGCGCTCATTCTCCCCATTGCTTTTTCCCCATCACCCCATCGTTGCTTTTCCCCATCACTCCCATCATTGCTTTTTCCCCAGCATTGCTTTTCCCCCATAACTCCCATCATTGCTTTTTCCGCATCATTGCTTTTCCCCATCACTCCCATCATTGCTTTTCCCCATCACTCCCATAATTGCTTTTCCCCATCACTGCTTTTCCCCATCATTGCTTTTCCCCATTACTCCCATCATTGTTTTTCCCATTGCTTTTCCCCATCACTGTTTTTCCACATTGCTTTTCCCCATTACTCCCATCATTGTTTTTCCCCATTACTCCCATCATTGCTTTTCCCCATCACTGTTTTTCCACACTGCTTTTCCCCATTACTCCCATCATTGCTTTTCCCCATCACTGTTTTTCCACATTGCTTTTCCCCATTACTCCCATCATTGCTTTTCCCATCACTGTTTTTCCACATTGCTTTTCCCCATTACTCCCATCATTGCTTTTCCCCATTGCTTTTCCCCATTACTCCCACATTGCTGTTCCCCATCACTGTTTTTCCACATTGCTTTTCCCCATCACTGCTTTTTCCCCATCACTCTCCTGCACACACACACCACATCTCACCTGTACACACACACACACACCTCTCACCTGTCCGCAGCATTACCGATGCCCGCGCTTCCTTGCTCTACAGAGCAGGCAGCTGAATGATGACGTCATCCAGCGGCGCTGCTCTCTGTGTCAGAGACAGGAAGCACGGGCGGCGGCAGCAGCAGGAGATGAGATGAGTATGCCCGGCGCTGGCATATTTCTGTGGTACCGCTCATTAAGCTCATGAATATGGGCGCCACGCCTATGAGAGGAGTGGCGTCCATATTCATGACCTTAATGAGCGGTACTATGACTGGGATTTCACATGCGGTGTTTCTCGCATGTGTGATCCCAGCTGAGGGCCGCAAAGTATGTACCGAGGGCCCATGAGGTGGGGGCCGCAAACTAGTGTCCCGAGGGCCGCAGTTGGCCGAGTTTGAGACCCCTGCTTTACAATATTCTTAGTAGTTTACAGTATGTTACCTGTGTTTAATGTCATAATTTCTTATGAACCATGCTTGTTAGAAATAGGAAAAAAGCAGTGTGTGTCTGTGTCAGCATTTTAGGTCTGGTATGTATCTTTAGTTCTGAAAAAGATTTATAAAGTAATTTGTTTTTTTATACAAAATAATACCTAGGTAACTCAAGGGCTACTTGTCTGGCATGTGCACAAACTGCATTTTTTGGCCACACTTCCCTGGTGTACCAAATGTGTTACATCATATTTTACACTGTGTACTGTATTCAAGCATATCTCTACAGATGTCTCACATTAGTTGGACTTAGGCTTAACTATGTTTTAATATGTTTATATGTGTTAATTGACTGATGTAATAAATGCAAAAAGGATTGCACTTAAAGTCTCTCAGACATTGTTAAAAACAAAGTTTGTGAAGATTAAAATTTAAAAATGTAAGGATCATCATGTGCTGCCTGCTATTCTTAACCCCTTAACGACCGCCGATACCCTTTTAACGGCGGTCATTAAGGGTACTTAAACGCACTTAAATAACGGCGCTATGGAGAAAGTGTATAGCGCCCCCCCAGAGTTGGATTTTCTCCGGTGTCTCGGCTTGCCGAGACCCCAGAGAACATGATTCTGGTCGGTTTTTACCGACCCTGCTTTTGCGATCGCCGTTATTAACCCTATAACGGCGATCGCAAAAAAAAAGCGATTTTCCCTTTAATTTCTCTCTCCTCTGATGTGATCGCACATCAGAGGGGTGAGAAATGGGGTCCCCGGGACCCCCGATCAGCCCCTCGTGCCTCCCCGTGTCCCCCCAGGCCTTTCATGTCTCCCCGAGCTTCCGGCGTCTTTTTCCGGCAAAGAAAATGGTGGGTGCCTGCGCAGTGCAACTGCCGAGCCGGATCTTCTCCAGAGAAGATAATTAGGGTCCCCCCCAGTCCCCCCGCTTTTGGATCGCTGTTATTAACCATATAACGGTGATCGCAAAAGAAAAATAAAAGACGCGATCCTGCAAGTAATTTCTCTCCCCTCTGATGTGTGAAATGGCGCTCCCTCCCTTCCGAGCCCTGCCGTGCACCCAAACAGTGGTTTACCCCAACATATGGGATATCAGCGTACTCAGGACAAATTGCACGCCAATTTTGGGGTTCTAATTTCTCCTGTTACCGTTGCGAAAAAAAAAAATAGCTGGCTAAAAAAATCATTTTTGAGGAAAAAAATTATTTTTTATTTTCACGGCTCTGCGTTTATAAATTTCTGTGAAGCACTTTGGGGTTCCAAGTGCTCACCACACATCTAGATAAGCTCCTTGGGGGGTCTAGTTTCCAAAATGGTGTCACTTGCAGGGGTTTCTACTGTTTAGGCACATCAAGGGCTCTGCAAACACAACATGAGCCCACAGAACATTCCATCAAAGTCTGCATTACAAAACGGCGCTCCTTCATTTAAAAAAGCTCTCCCATGCGCCCAAACAGTGGTTCCACCCTACATATGGGGGTATCAGCATACTCAGGAAAAATTGCACGACAACTTTTGGGGTCCAATTTCTCCTGTTACCCATGGGAAAAGAAAAAAATGGCAGGCTAAAGAATCATTTTTGAGGAAAAAAATGATTTTTTATTTTCACGGCTCGTTATAAACTTCTGTGAAGCACTTGGAGGTTCAAAGTGCTCATCACACATCTAGATAAGTTCCTTAAGGGGTCTAGTTTCCAAAATGGTGTCACTTGTGGGGGATTTCCACTGTTTAGACACATCAGGGCCTCTACAAACGCGACATGGCGTCCAGCCAATTCTGCGTTGAAAAAGTCAAACGGCGCTTCTTCCCTTCCAAGCTCTGCCATGCACCTAAACAGTGGTTTACCCCCACATATGGGGTATCAGCATGCTCAGAACAAATTGCACAAAAACTTTTGGGTCTTGTTACCCTTGGGAAAATAAAAATTGGGGTGAAAAGATCGTTTTTGTGGAAGAAATATGATTTTTTATTTTCACTGCTCTACGTTATAAACTTTTGTGAAGCACTTGGAGGTTCAAAGTGCTCACCACACATCTATATAAGTTCCTTAAGGGGTATAGTTTCCAAAATGGGGTCACTTATTGGGGTTTCCACTGTTTAGGCACATCAGGGGCTCTCTAAACGCGACATGACGTCCAGCCAATTCTGCGTTGAAAAAGTCAAACAGCGATCCTTCCCTTGCGACCTCTGCCTTGCGCCCAAAAAGTGGTTTACCCCCACATATGGGGTATTGGCGTATTCAGGAGAAATTGCACAACAAATTTTGTGGTTCATTTTTTCTTTTAACACTAATGAAAATAAAAAAAATTGGTTCGAAGTTTTTGCAAAAAAAGTTAAATGTTAATTTTTTCCTTCCACGTTGCTTCAGTTCCTGTGAAGCACGTAAAGGGTTAATAAACTTCTTGAATGTGGTTTTGAGCACCTTGAGGGGTGCAGTTTTTAGAATGTTGTCACTTTTGGGTATATTCTATCATATAGACCCCTCAAAGTGACTTCAAAGGTGATGTGGTCCATAAAAAATAATGGTGTTGTAAAAATGAGAAATCGCTGGTCAACTTTTAACCCTTATAACTTCCTAACAAAAAAATTTTGTTCCCAACATTGTGCTGATGTAAAGTAGAAATGTGGGAAATGTTATTTATTAAGAAATTTGTGTGACATATCTCTCTGATTTAAGGGCATAAAAATTTAAATTGTGAAAATTGCTAAATTTTCAAAATTTTCGCCATATTTCCGCTTTTTTCATAAATAAACCAAGTCATATAAAAATTTTTTACCACTAACGTTAAGTACAATATGTCACGAAAAAACAATCTCAGAATCAGCTGGATTCGTTAAAGCGTTCCAGAGTTATAGCCTCATAAATGGACAGTGGTCAGAATTGTAAAAATTGGCCCGGTCATTAACCCCTTTATTCCATCAGACATACTATTCAGTCCATGTGACCCTGGACCTAATTCCCATGGAATAATCAGCTGATCGCCGCCGGGTGTCAGCTGATTATCACAGCTGACACCCGTGACTGTGTGTCAGGAGCGGTCACGGACCGCTCCCGGCACATTAACCCTTGGCACACCGCGATCAAACATGATCGCGGTGTACCCGGGGCACAGAGGAGGATCGCGCAGGCAGGGGGCTCCCTGCGCGCTCCCCTGAGACCCTCAGAGAAGCGCGATGTGTCGCGCTGTTCCGAGGGTCCGTCCTCCCTCCAGGTCCCCGGATCCAAGATGGCGCCGGGGTCCTGCAGGAGGCGGCTTCCTCAGTGCCTGCTGAGAGCAGGCACTGAGAAGCCTGCAGCACTGCCAGAGCGATCGCTGGTGTGACAGAGTGCTGTGCACACTGTCACACCAGCGATCTGCTAAAATACAGTGATGTCCCACCCTGGGACAAAGTAAAAAAGTTAAAAAAATAAAAATAAAAAGTGGTAAAAAAAATCATAAAAAAAAAAAAAAAAATATTCCCCAATAAATTCATTCTTTCCTGTAAATAAAAAAAACAAAAAAATAAAAGTACACATATTTGGTATCGCCGCGTCCGTAACGACCCCCCCTATAAAACTGTCCCACTAGTTAACCCCTTTAGTGAACCCCTTAAAAAAAAAAAAAGAAAACGAAGCAATAAATCAATGCTTTATCATCATACCGCTGAACAAAAAGTGGAATAACACGCGATCAAAAAGACCGAGATAAATAACCATGGTACCGCTGAAAATGTCATCTTGTCCCGCAAAAAACGAGCCATCATACAGCATCATCAGTGAAAAAATAAAAAAGTTATAGCTCGCAGAATAAAGCGATGCAAAAATAATAATTTTTTATATAAAATTGTTTTCATTCTATAAAAGCGCCAAAACATTAAAAAAATGATATAAATGAGGTATCGCCATAATCGTACTGACCCGAAGAATAAAACTGCTTTATCAATTTTACCACACGCGGAACGGTACAAACGCCTCCCCCAAAAGAAATTCATGAATTGCTGATTTTTGTTCATTCTAACCTCCCAAAAATCGAAATAAAAAGCGATCAAAAAATGTCACGTGCTCAAAAATGGTACCAATAAAAACGTCACCTCGTCCCGCAAAAAATAAGACCTCACATGACTCTGTGGGCCAAAATATGCAAAAATTATAGCTCTCAAAATGTGGTGATGCAAAAAACTATTTTTTGCAATAAAAAGCGTCTTTTAGCATGACAGCTGCCAATCACAAAAACCCGCTATAAATAGTAAATCAAACACCCCTTTATCACCCCCTTAGTTAGGGAAAAATAATAAAATTAAAAAAATGTATTTATTTCCATTTTCCCGTTAGGGTTAGGGTTGCGGCTAAAGTTAGGGTTAGGGTTGGCGCTAACGTTAGGATTAGGATTAGGGTTGGGATTACGGTGAGGGGTGTGTTAGGGTTAGGTTTGTGGTTAGGGTTGGGACTAGGGTTAGGGGTGTGTTGGGGTTAGGGTTGGAGTTAGAATTGGAGGGTTTCTGCTGTTTAGGCACATTAGGGGCTCTCCAAATGTGACATGGCGTCTGATCTCAATTCCAGCCAATTCTGCGTTGAAAAAGTCAAACGGTGCTCCTTCACTTCTGAGCTCTGCCATGCGCCCAAACAGTAGTTTACTCCCGCATATGGGTATCAGCGTACTCTGGACCACAAGAGTTATTGTGCAATTTGTCCTATTTCTTCTGTTACCCTTGGGAAAATAAAAAACTGGGGGCGACAAAATCATTTTTGTAAAAAAAAAAATGAATTTTTTTGTTTTTACGGCTGTATGTTATAAAACTTCTGTGAAGCACTTGGGGCTTCATAGCGCTCACCACACTTCTAGATAAGTTCCTTGTGGGGTCTATTTTCCAAAATGGGGTCACTTGTGGGGGGTTTCCACTGTTTAGGCGCATCAGGGGCTCTCCAAATGCGACATGACGCCCCCAGACCATTCCATCAAAGTTTGCAATCCAAAACATCACTACTTCCCTTCCGAGCCCAGACGTGCACCCATACAGTCGTTTTCTCCCACATATTGGGTATCAGCGTACTCAGGACAAATTGGACAACAACTTTTGGGGTCCAATTTCTCCTGTTACCCTTGTGAAAATAAAATATTGGGGGCGAAAAAATCATTTTTGTAAAAAAAAAAAGGATTTTTTATTTTTACGTCTGTACGATATAAACTTCTGTGAAGCACTTCGGGGTTCAAAGTGCTCACCACACATCTAGATAAGTTCCTTGTGGGGTCTATTTTCCAAAATGGGGTCACTTGTGGGGGGTTTCCACTGTTTAGGCGCATCAGGGGCTCTCCAAATGCGACATGACGCCCCAGACCATTCCATCAAAGTCTGCAATCCAAAACGTCACTACTTCCCTTCCGAGCCCCGACGTGCGCCCATACAGTAGTTTACTCCCACATATTGGGTATCAGCGTACTCAGAACAAATTGGACAACAACTTTTGGGGTCCAATTTCTCTATTTACCCTTGTGAAAATAAAGTATTGGGGGGCGAAAAAAATCATTTTTGTAAAAAAAAAAAGGATTTTTTATTTTTACGGCTGTACGTTATAAACTTCTGTGAAGCACTTCGGGGTTCAAAGTGCTCACCACACATCTAGATAAGTTCCTTGAGGGGTCTATTTTCCAAAATGGGGTCACTTGTGGGGGGTTTCCACTGTTTAGACGCATCAGGGGCTCTCCAAATGCGACATGACTCCCCCAGACCATTCCATCAAAGTCTGCAATCCAAAACGTCACTACTTCCCTTCCGAGCCCCGACGTGCGCCCATACAGTAGTTTACTCCCACATATTGGGTATCAGCGTACTCAGGACAAATTGGACAACAACTTTTGGGGTACAATTTCTCCTGTTACCCTTGTGAAAATAAAATATTGGGGGTGAAAAAATCATTTTTGTAAAAAAAAAAAAAGAGATTTTTTATTTTATGGCTGTACGTTATAAACTTCTGTGAAGCACTTTGGGGTTCAAAGTGCTCACCACACATCTAGATAAGTTCCTTGAGGGGTCTATTTTCCAAAATGGGGTCACTTGTGGGGGGTTTCCACTGTTTAGACGCATCAGGGGCTCTCCAAATGCGACATGACTCCCCCAGACCATTCCATCAAAGTCTGCAATCCAAAACGTCACTACTTCCCTTCCGAGCCCCGACGTGCGCCCATACAGTAGTTTACTCCCACATATTGGGTATCAGCGTACTCAGGACAAATTGGACAAAAACTTTTGGGGTCCAATTTCTCCTGTTACCCTTGTGAAAATAAAATATTGGGGGCGAAAAATTCATTTTTGTAAAAAAAAAAAAAAGAGATTTTTTATTTTACGGCTGTACGTTATAAACTTCTGTGAAGCACTTTGGGGTTCAAAGTGCTCACCACACATCTAGATAAGTTCCTTGAGGGGTCTAGTTTCCAAAATGGTGTCATTTGTGGGGGGTTTCCACTGTTTAGGCAGATCAGGAGCTCTCCAAACACGACATGGCATCCAGCCAATTCTGCGTTGAAAAAGTCAAACGGCGCTCCTTCCCTTCCAAACTCTGCCATGCACCCAAACAGTGGTTTACTCCCACATATGGGGTATCAGCGCACTCAGGACAAATTGCACAATAACTTTTGGAGTCTTGTTACCCTTGGGAAAATAAAAATTGGGGTGAAAAGATCAATTTTGTGGAAAAAATATGATTTTTTAATTTTACGGCTCTACGTTATAAACTTGTGTGAAGCACTTGGGGGTTAAAATTGCTCACCAAAGATCTAGATAAGTTCCTTAGGGGGTCTAGTTTCCCAAATGGGGTCACTAGTGGGGGGTTTCCACTGTTTAGGCACAGCAGGGGCTCTCCAAATGCAACATGGCGTCCAATCTCAATTCCAGCCAATTTTGGTTGGAAAAAGTCAAATGGTTCTCCTTCCATTCTGAGCTCTGCCATGCGCCCAAACAGTGGTTCCCCCCCACATATGGGGTATCAGCGTACTCAGGACAAATTGGACAACAAATTTTGTGGTCCAATTTCTCCTGTTACCCTTGGGAAAATAAAAAATTAGTGACTAAGAGATAATTTTTGTGGGAAAAAAATAGGATTTTTTATTTATGCCCGGGCATTATAAACTTGTGTGAAGCACTTGGGGTTCAAAGTGCTCACCAAAGATCTAGATAAGTTCCTTAGGGGGTCTAGCTTCCAAAATGGGGTCACTTGTGGGGGGTTTCCACTGTTTAGGCTCATCTGGGGCACTACAAACGGAACATGACCCCATCAATGTTTGCATTCCAAAACGTTACTGCTTCCTTTCCAAGCCCTGCCGTGCGCCCAAACAGTTTCCCCCCCCCACATATGGGGTATCAGCGTACTCAGGACAAATTGGACAACAACTTTTGGGGTCCAATTTCCTTGGGAAAAATCAAAAATTTGGGACTAAAAAATAATTTTTGTGGAAAATTGTTTTGTTTTTTTTTCACACCCAGGCATTATAAACTTTTGTGAAACACTTTGGGGTTCAAAGTGCTCACAACAGATCTAGATAAGTTCCTTAGGGGGTCTAGTTTCCAAAATGGTTTCACTTGTGGGGGGTTCCACTGTTTAGGCATATCAGGGGCTCTCCAAACACGACATGGCGTCCAATCTCAATTCCAGCCAATTTTAGTTTGAAAAAGTCAAACGGCACTCCTTCCCTTACGAGCTCTGCCGTGTGCCCAAACAGTGGTTTTCCCCCACATATGGGGTATTGGCATACTCAGGAGAAATTGCACAACAACTTTATCTGCCCATTTTCTCCTTTTACCCTTGTAAAATAAAAAAAAGTTTGTAAAAGATCATTTTTGTGGCTAAAAAGTTAAATATTAATTTTTTCCTTCCACATTGCTTCAGCTCCTGTGAAGCACCTGAAGGGTTAATAAACTTATTGAATGTGGTTTTGAGTACCTTGAGGGGTGCAGTTTTTAGAATGGTGTCACTTTTGGGTATTTTCGGCCATATAGACCCCTCAAAGTGACTTCAAATGTGAGGTGGTCCCTAAAAAAATGGCTTTGTAAATTTTGTTGTAAAAATGAGAAATCACTGGTCAACTTTTAACCCTTATAATTTCCTAACAAAAAAAATTTTGGTTTCAAAATTGTGCTGATGTAAAGTAGACATGTGGGAAATGTTATTTTTTAACTATTTTGTGTGACATATCTCTCTGTTTTATGGGAAAAAAAATTCAAAGTTTGAAAATTGCAAAATTTTCAAAATTTTCGCCATATTTGCGTTTTTTTCAAAAATAAACGCAAGGTATATCGAAGAAATTTTACCACTAACATGAAGTACAATATGTCACGAGAAAACAATCTCAGAATCGCGAAGATCCATTGAAGCGTTCCAGAGTTATAACCTCATAAAGAGACAGTGGTCAGAATTGTAAAAATTGGCCGGTCATTAACGTGCAAACCACCCTTGGGGGTGAAGGGGTTAAGCTGCAAATTGGCTCTGTCACTAAGGGGTTAATCCAACATACACAAAAATTCAAACATAGTAGCCCCTTGGAGTGTTTGCTGCCCAAACCACAGTTTGTGTGTGACTGTGTTAAATCCAATGTTTAGACTTCATTCATGCCACCATACAAAATTATTGTCACAAGCCAAGCCCTTACATATGGCTAATGCTCATTGGTAATTGTGGTAATGTTTGTGTTGTTAGACCCAGCCAAAGTCCTGCAGCCTATGTTTGTTCAAACACTTTAGAACAGTGCTCATGGTGGACAATCCTTGATTTTTGTAATTACACCATGGCGCTAAGTGGTCACACACTTAGTGTCAATGGCAAGGGATAACCAATTTTTTTTTTTATTTTGGACCAGGCATGTTGATCAAAATCACTTTTTAAATGTAACATAGCTGAACACACTGTGTTGTTGTTTCATGAATATTTTCTTATTTGCAGGAATGTGACTTGTTGTTTTTAAACTTTCCCAACAGTTGATTTGGTTAAACGGTGATGGCGCTCAGTGAGGGACCAGTTTAGGCGGGAATTTTATCCCCTCCCCTCCACGTCAGGTGCTTACAAAAAGCGTCATTATGTGTTCTACAGAAACTTAGCCTTTCTTCACCCAATCCTGGAGCTAAATCTGTAAGTGGCACTCTGTATGATTTTCCCAACATATTAAACTATGTACACTGTATTATACCATATTTCCTAATATGAAAAATTAGAAAAAAATCATGTAAATCTGTGATCAATAGTTATCTTTCATAACTACATTTGCATTTTAAAAAATACTCATGTTTATATGTTCAATTACCAAAAAACAACATGTTGGAGACATAGCTTCATTTGTTGTCAAAAATTTGGTTGTTTTTTGTTTGCTTTTGGATTACTTATGATAAAATTAACAGTTTGTCACAATGTTATTTATCCTAACACTGATGACAACCTTGAAGACTCTGATGAATAGCCAACAACAGCAAGATCAGTGCCATGTACCTCTGCATCAGTGTCACGGGTGTGTGCTGCGAAGATCGTCGCGATTGCATACCCTGACTTCTCACAGCTGAGTTTCTGCTGCTGGGTGTTTTTCGGCAGTGAGAGAGTTAATTCTCCCTCTCTCTGTGCTGGACAAGACCAGCCTCGCTCAGCTGCAATTAATGTTGCGATAATTGGTTTCTTCAAATACCTGCCTGTCTGCTAGGGAAGTGTCGGTGAAAGCATTCATGCAGACCAGCAGAGCGGATCATATTGAGAAATCTAAAGCTAAGAGTACCTGTTGTGGTTTTCTCCTCTCCTCGCTTTATTATTTATCTCCTTACCCGTTGGTGTTCCCTCTGTAGTGGTAGTTTTGTATTCAAGGTGTCTTTTGTTTTACCCCTTGTACTGTCTCGTTCGTCTTATATGGTGTGTAGGCAGTTACCTTCCCGTTTCCCTGTGGTGGTAATCAGGGTCCTTCTCAGGACTAGATTACAGTGGTCAGGGATTCACAGGAGATAGGGTTACGCTGGCGGCCTGGACCTCTGTACCATCAACAGTACCTCCAGGTAGAGGGATTAGTCAGGACCCCAGCTTAGGGTCAGCATAGACCCCGGTCCTCCTGTATGCAGAGACAGCGTGACAATCAGATGCTGAAGTCCCAACGGAGCCGACTACAGCAACACAGCCTGATGAACAGGTGTCTGATGCTGCTCAAACCTCCACGGATGCTGGTACTGGAAGCACCCAAACAACAGCCCCAACAACATCACAAGCAGCAGCCCCAGCACCACAGCCAGCATCAACATCCAATCTACACCAGTATCTTTCACACACTCTCAGAGACGAACCAGGCGAAATGAAGAGCCATGTATGCTGCCCGAGCTCATTGATGCTCGAGTTTTATCCATACTAAATTCCATGACATCTGAAAATTCAACAGATCAGTTTTGTCGCTCCCTCTCTCCTTGGCTAGCCAAAGTTCCTGATGAACGGCAGGAACGGGTAAGTGCTGCAATATTGACCCTTATTGCTGCAAGGCAAGGAGAGCAGGACCCTAACTCGCTGCTAGGGCCCATGGAACAATGACGAGCTGCCCAGCATCCAATACAGATGCCATCTGCTACCAACATAACACATGCACAAAATGTAGGTCCACAATCTTCAGGGGCCAACCCTGGCCCAGAAACACAACAATCACAGCAAATGCCTGCACCCTCGTCCATGCTTCCACCTCTTGCCTCCAGACATTCTTATCCACAAATGTATGCTCCTGTTTGGTTTCCTCCTGCCCGTTGATACACCCATGATTATGTGCAAATGTGTGACCCTGCCTCAGTGCCTCATGCCCGTGCCAGCAATATGGGCAAATGTCTGACCCTGCCTCAGTACCTCATGCCCATGCCAGTAGCCAGCAATATGAGCAAATGCCTGACCCTGCCTCACTGCCTCATGCCCGTGCCAGTAGCCAGCAATATGGGCAAATGTCTGACCCTGCCTCAGTGCCTCATGCCTGTGCCAGTAGCCAGCAATATGGGCAAATGTCTGACCCAACCACCACCTACAGCCAACATTCTGAAACAATGTCCTCCAGCATGTCTGTGGGTGGTAGTAGTCGTGGTAATTTTACTATGACATAGCCCTTCAATCTGCCATCAAGGCACCAGACACCTGTGGTGAGCCAATTTGGTCCGCACAACCGTATGCCAAGAGGTGATACCTATAGTAGTTCCCAATCATATCTGAGCCAGATTGTTGACTCGCAACCTACTTTACCTCAGACACAAAGTGTTTCCCAAACATTTTTGGATGAGCCTTACAAAACACCTTATCCCCATCAACATCTGTTACAGCATCAGTTTTGCAAAATCAACTTCCTCAAACAACCACATGCCAGCCCACAATGCCTACAGGTCAAATGGCCACACAGTCCTCCAGCCCCGAACATGTAAGCGAAGAAAATACCAAAGATGAATCTTTTTTCCAGTCATGGTGACTTTGTGGATTTATGACTAACCTAAATAAGTAGGTTACCATCATTATGTAGTAAAACAATTTGGTTTACTTTTGCTACACCCTCGGATGAATACATGTGTTGTAAGAAAAATAAAACACATTGGTAAAGTGTTAATATGTCTTGTTTATTTGTCAAAGTCTATGTAATTTTTACAATAAGCAATTGATATGACCGAAATAAAAAACTTCCTAAACAAATAAGCAATATACCATACCTGTCCACTTTTATGTACCACAAAGTAATCCATATCTGGCCCATACACAATTTACAACCAGGATGGTGGTAATATTAATCTGTCCCGGATGAAAAATAATGGTAAAGGAGGAGATGGTGGTGGTGCACGCAGCTTCATTGACTAGCAGTGAGGTCACTGAAGCTGTGCCCCCTCACAGCCTCAACTGCTTTGAACTATTGACCATGGTGAAATGGCAGTGAAATTGGACACTTCAAGGTCAGTATGTGTGAACAACATGATCGCAAGCTGACCCACTATCCTTCCAGAACACACTCAATGAGTGAGGGTCTTAGGTATTTGGTGTTAGTCTACAATTATCAGACCAAATACATACTTTAATACATAGTATATTTATCACAACCACAGGAAACACATGATAATGAGGTATTAGTTATTTGTTATGGGTAGCAATGAGGCTTTGAGACGGCCATGTATCAGTTACCCACATCAAATGTAAGCTCGCAACCCACGTCAAGGGTCCTCATTGCCTTGCGAGTCCCTAACCAATTTGTTATAAAAGGCCAACAAAACTTGTATAAAAAAAAATTTTGGACAGAATAAATATTTAAGTGCAACATTAGTTGTCCTCCATTTGCCATGGCACACTACCCTCTGGTGTCAAAAAATAATCAGCAAAAATATTCCTGACTAGATAGGTAGAGTGAGCTACTCGGAGAGCATGCTGCTTTTCCTCTGGTAATGCCACATTAACCACTCTCCCATCATCAACATCATCCAAGCATGGTTCTAGTAGTCGGCAGAAATTATGCAAAATAACGGTAGCCTTTATGACTACCTGGACATTTGCTGGATGCATTTGGATTTGAGTTTCAAAAATACACCATCTTGAAGTCAAAATTCCAAAAGCACACTCAACCAATCGACGGGCTTTCACCAGTCGAGTGTTAAAAATTCTCCGGTTGTCCAAACCTCGACGTGGAAATGGTCGAAGAACATGCCTTGAGAGCGCAAAACCCTCAACAGCAACCATGATAAATGGTGCAGGTGGGCCTGACGCACCAGGAAGCACACATGGTTGGGACAGATTTAAATTAGTGTCAGCAAGTCGCCTAGCTAATCTGGAAGCTCTAAAGATGCGAGCATCAGAGGCACTCCCATATGACCCAATGTTAGCAAGAACAAAACAAAAGTAGTTGCTGTCAGATACAGCCAGCAGCACAACAGAAATTTTTTTTTGTAATAAAAAAACGAGAACCAGAGTTTGGTGGCTTCTTGACAAGAATGTGTTTACCATCCAGGGCACCAATGCAGTTTGGGAACTCAGTGGCTTCCATGAAACCCTGGGCAATAATCAACCAGTCTTGTGTGGTTAGCTGAGGCATGAGGCGGCTCTTTAGCTTGTCCCAAATCAGATGACAGGTTGAACGCACAATACCGGATATGGTTGAAGTGCCAAGGAGGAACTCAAAATGAAGTGAAGAATATGAGTGGCCAATAGCCATGAATGTGTTAACAAAAACCATATTTTGGATGTGTAAGGCTAATTTCACATTTGCGTCTTTTAGCGCAGCACTTCGTGTGATACTGAAAACGTGTGCAAAAAGGCAAACAAGCGCTTGCAAGTGCATGTTTTTTTTAACGCATCAAAGTACGCATAACGACAAAAAAATGTAGCGTTTACATGAGTTTATCTAGCGCTTTCCATGCGTTTGCGTTTTTTAGGCGCATGAGTCACACATTGCACAAGAGGAAAATCCTTGAAACAGACTCCACCAATGGGACACAAGTGGGCGAGTGTCATGGGACTTTTTTAAATAGACCCTGTTCAGCTGAATTCTTCAGATTTTGCTGCTGTTTCCGTTGTCACTATGGATCTACGCTGGGAGAGTTTTCGCATAAACTTGGATATGGACAATGCGCTGTTTCAGGCTTTTGCTTGCCAGCAACAAAGGGAGAGAGAGAGCGAAGACGGAGTGGCGGCGTTTTTGGAGACATCCGATTATTGAAGTCCGGGAGAGCCGTGGAGCGTACCACACCCTCTTCAGCGAGCTCCAGGCAAACCCGGCTAAATTTGGGGACTATACACGGATGTCCCAAGAAAGTTTCCTGGCTTCTGGCGAGATCCTCTCTTCACTACACTTTCAGTACCGGCTTGGAATCTCCACCTTGTCCGGAATAGTTGCGGACACCTGCCGGGCTTTGTGGGACGTTCTATGTCCTGAATTTATGCCCCTGCCCATCGCGGAAAAGTGGATGGATATTGCAGAAAAATTCTTTACAGCCTGCAATTTCCCTAACTGTTTGGGAGTGGTGGATGGGAAACACATCTGGATAACAAAACTCCCAAGAAGTGGCTCTGAGTACTTTAATTATAAAAAGTACTTTTCTACGGTACTCATGGCCATTGCAGGATGCAGACTGCAGGTTTATTGCGGTGGAGATTGGGGCATTTGGCCATAGGTTGTATGGCAACCATTTTAATTTCCCCCTGCCACGGCCTCTTCCCCACACCGAAGGTCCGCCACTGCCATTTGTAATGGTTGGTGATGAGGCCTTTCAAATGTGCACAAACCTGTTGAAACCCTACTCCAGCCGGGACTTGGACCACAGCAAAAAAATATTTAATTACAGACTGACCAGGACCCGAAGAACTGTCGAGTGTGCGTTTGGGATTCTTGTGTCCAGATGGCGCATTCTAGGCACAGCCATTAATCTTAAGGTACTGCCACACTAAGCGATCACACTAGCGATCACGACAACGACGCAAGCTAACGAGATCGTGGTGTGATCGCTTTAAGGTCGCTAGTAGCTTCCAAACAGGACGATCTCATTAACGACGCATCAGCGATCAGCGATCTGTATAACGACTTCGGCGGTCATGGGACGTGCCACACAGCATGTATTGTTAAAGATCAAGACCTCAATAGGCGTGATTAAGCGCAACCTTTTCCACGCCCCTCAGCACAGATTGGTGGTCACTATATATGTCATGACTGTTTGTCACAGCTCTCTCGCTTTGTGATTGGATGACCGCGTCATAAAAGACGACGTATCAGTGCTCCTTTCCATTGCTCTCGAGCAGAAGCGGTTCTTTCAAATCTCCAGCATCGTTCTAGTGCGTCCTGTTAGCCTTCTTTGCAGCTACTGCGATCCAGTTTGTTCCACTATTGCGTTTGCTGCGATCCAGTCTGCGCCGTTATTGATTTTTTTTTCTGCGATCCAGTCTGTGCCTCTTGCATTAGCTGCGATCCAGGCCGTGCCGTTATTTTTTCTGCGATCCAGTTTGTGGCGCTATTAGCGTTTCCCTTCTTTTATTTTATTTTTTTTCCAGGATCACAAACAAGTCTTGTAAGGTAGGTATTTTTTTTTGTCACATATAATTTTTAATTTTTTTTAAATTTTACAGATCCATTTTTAGATCCTAGCTGTTGTTAACCATTGGGGTCCATCAATTTTTTTTTTTTTGCCATTGTTTATTGTTTGCCATTCTTTTGTTCTGGCGCGTCCACCACCACCATTTTATGATCCCTGCTGTTTTTACCGTAGTTGTCAATCTATGACTTTTATTTTGGTCTGCCATTGTTTTCTCCTGCTGCACCACCACCACCATTTTATGATCCCTGCTGTTTTTACCATAGTTGTCCATCTATGACTTTTATTTTGGTCTGCCATTGTTTTCTCCTGCTGCGCCCACAACCACCATTTTATGTTCCCTGCTGTGTTCTATGTTGTAGGCTATGTAAGCATTTTATTTAACCATTCTGCCGTTCTCACATAATCCTTTTTTTATTACAGATGGCTGATAAGCATGAATTTCTGCGGGAATGCATCGAGATGTACCGCTCGATGCCTTGCCTGTGGAAAATAAAGTCGGCGGATTACTGCAACAGGCTTAAAAAGGACGGTACCAAAAACTGGTGGAGCTGTGCAAGAACCGTAACCCCGATGAACCAGCGGATGAGTCATCGGTGAAAAAACGGATTCAGGCCCTCCGCACAGTTTACACAAAAGAATTAAATAAAGTCCAAAATTCTACCAAATCTGGAGCCGGGGCCGAAGATGTGTATGTCCCCAAATTGTGGTACTTTGAGCTGTTTTCTTTCACAAGGGACCAAGAAGTATCCAGACAAGCGACTTCCATGTTGGATCTAGACCCAATGATCCAGCCGGACTCCCCTGTCGTACATGTAAGTACCTTTGTATTAAAACACATTTTAATGTGAAATTTAGATAAAATGGCTGAATTAATCCCTTTATGTACTGATAATTTATCTAGCTCAACGGTTGAGGCCTATCCATTTACAAGTGTCGTTTTCACATTTTTGCTGTATTTTGGTGTTATAGTGTGAAGATAAATTTCTTTTTCTTTGTGATTTAACATTTGTTTTTTGTTCATGCAGGACACAGAAGAGACTGTCTCCACGCCTCAGATTGAAGAAAACAGCATGGCGTTGGTCCAAGACGACGAAGTAGTTGAGCCACCATCCTCATCTGTGCGGAGACGGCTTACATTTTCAGGAAGGAAAAGGAAGGCTCCCACCTCGGCTACTCCAGAATTGGTTGAAATTGCCAAAAAAGTGCTTACGGCGGAAAAAGACCAAACAAAAATAACTGGCTTTGCATACTTCGCTAATGAGAAGCTCCTACACTGGATCCTGTACAGCGGATTCATGCAGAGAGACTCATGTTTGAGGTCCTGACTCAAGCGTCATTAGGAAACCTTGATAACAGTTATGTCGTCACGGCCAGACCGCAGTACCCGCAATACTCATGGCCCAACAATCCTGTGGGATAAATCCAGCAAACCCAAATGTTGGTGCTCCACCTTATTTTTATACACCGCCGAGGCAACGTGGTAATGGCAACGATCCATCTTACTAGCAGCTGTAGTTTTTAAAATTTTTTACAAAAGTTTTTTGTTGTCTATATTTTTTTTAAATTGTTACCTTTTTTAATAAAAATCTTATTTATCTAATGAATTGTGGTCTTTTATTCTTATGTGATGTCAACAATTTTGTTGTCAACTATTAAAATGTTGTATTTTTATTCCATCTACTTGTATCTACTTGTCACACACGGGGTCATGGGAGTACCAGCATTGGTTAAAAAAATGAAATGAAAAAAATTTTAAAAATTAACAACATTTCTTTTAAAGGCCCTGCTCACACTAGCGCTAAAACCTTATAATAAAAAATAATACACCACAGCTGCGTATATAAACTTAAAATATATCATATATATTTGTTTGTAATATATATTATTTTCATATATATTATACAAAATTAAACAAAAAGAGGAAAAAAACAATACAATAAAAAATAAAAATTAATAAAACAAAAAATGAAGACTGCACCCCCGTATGGAGGACAGCCAGCCACCAATAAAAAAATAAAAAAATAAAAAAAAACAATAATACAAAAAATAATAAAAAAAAATTACTGAGGGCCCCGGAGTCCAGCCACTACCCTCTCCAGCATCACCCGTGGTCATGCAGAGCTCCCATGGCGGTGTGCATCCCTGCCACCGCGGTGTTCATTGCCGTCATCAGCCGACGGTGTGACAGCAACAGGTCCTGGGCAGTGGGGATTTCTGTGGAGGTAAAGGTAACAGTTAACAGTGAATTCTGTTGCAACATCAACATGTACATGTTATGTTTCTTAACACTTACGGTTTTCGTCAGACGACCCACTGACTGCCCACCCAGAACCTGTTGCTCCGCCGGCTAGGGAAACACAGAAAAAAAATATATATCACAACAGCCATTACACATAAGACCTAACAAAGTTCTCAAACTTGTCTGAAGCTTATATTATGTGCGTAAATTACCTGAAGGCGAGCCTGCATCCATGTCACGGGGTGACGCTGGAGAGAAGCCATTACCGGGTAAAGGGCTGGAAGACCCCAAATCAGGAGGGGGGGTTGCTGCAGGGGAAGGGGTTGACAGGTAAGGAGATGATGGAGGTGGAGGGGTAGCTGGGGACGGTGATGGAGGTGGAGGGGTAGCTGGGGACGGTGGAGCAGCTGGAGCTGCTGAAGGTGGTCCTGTAAATAAAAATACAATTCAGTCAAATAATCCTTCTACTAACCCCATCACTGCCAGTACTTCCATCAATGCCTGTAAGCCCCTCACTACTGGTTCTCCCATCACTGCCTTCTCCATCACTGCTGGTACTCCCGTCACAGCTGGTACTTCCGTCACTGCCAGTACTTCCATCAATGCCTGTAAGCCCCTCACTACTGGTTCTCCCATCACTGCCTTCCCCATCACTGCTGGTACTCCCATCACAGCTGGTACTCCCATCACTGCCAGTACTTCCATCAATGCCTGTAAGCCCCTCACTACTGGTACTCCCATCACTGCTGGTACTCCCGTCAATGCCTGAAAGCCCCTCACTATTGGTACTCCCGTCACTGGTGGTACTCACGTCACTGCGGGTGCATTGATATAGGTAGATAACCCACAAAACATAACCTCTCCAGATACCCTCATCAATACTCACTCAGATGCCTGCGGAACTGGGCCCGGATCCTGGTGACCCTCTCGCTGGAGCGGTACTGTAGGTCCGCCATTTTTTTCCTGATCTGGCTAGGGGTCCGCTCCACCCCAAAGTGTCTCAATAGTCCCCTTCTTATCTTCCGCAGGACCATTTTCTTGTGGCGCATTGGATGCGCCACAGGTAGCCTGCACTTATAGTCCCACCGGTCACTCTTGTGGATCAGATAGCGCACTTCGGCGTCACCCCCGGGGCACTGCGTTGCCTACCGATCGCCGCCATTATCTCAAACAACGCCGCATGAAGGATGCCAGCGTCATGACGTCACAGCGTACGTGCGTTAGCAATTGCGACGCGAGACGCTATTGCGACAGAAAAGTGACCGCAGCAGCCATGCGATCACTTTGCGATCGCAATGGCGTCTCATGTCTGTGTGTGGGAGGAGCACCATGCTGATAACCTTCACTTTGCGATCGCAATGGCGTCTCATGTCTGCATAGCTGGGGCACCACGCTGTGAGAATCGTCACTTTGCGATCGCAATGGCGTCTCATGTCTGCATAGCTAGGGCACCACGCTGTGAGAATCATCACTTTGCGATCGCAATGGCGTCTCATGTCTGCATAGCTGGGGCACCACGCAGTGAGAATCGTCACTTTGCGATCGCAATGGCGTCTCATGTCTGCATAGCTGGGGCACCACGCTGTGAGAATCGTCACTTTGCGATCGCAATGGCGTCTCATGTCTGTGTGTGGGAGGAGCACCATGTAGATAAGCAAGTGCGACACAAAGTGTTCCCTGGTTAATGTTTACCTTTAACCTCTAACAAATTATTTATATTGTTATCACTATTTTAAAATTTTAATAGTTTTTTTAATAATTAGATGCTTAAAAAAATATATATATGACTAAAAAATTCTATCATATATTTAAAAGTTAATATACGCAGCTGTGGTGTATTATTTGATATTATTTTTTATTATAAGGTTTTAGCGCTAGTGTGACGATAGGCCTTTAACCCCTCTCTGACATTAGACGTACTATCCCGTCCATAAAACCCGTGCCATTCTGCCCATGGACGGGATAGTACGTCATAGGCGATAAGCTGCGCTCCTGAGGGGAGCGCAGCTAATCGCCGCCGGGTGTCAGCTGATTATCACAGCTGACACCCGTGACTGTGTGTCAGGAGCGGTCACGGACCGCTCCCGGCACATTAACCCCTAGCACACCGCGATCAAACATGATCGCGGTGTACTGGGGGCACAGGGGAGGATCGCGCAGGGTGGGGGCTCCCTGCGCGCCCCCCTGAGACCCTCAGACCAGCGCGATGTGATCGCGCTGTTCTGAGGGCTTCCTCCCTCCCAGGACCCGGATCCAAGATGGCGCCGGGGTCCTGGAGGGAGGCGGCTTCCTCAGTGCCTGCTGAGAGCAGGCACTGAGAAGCCTGCTGCACTGCCTGAGCGATCGCTGGTGTGACAGTGTGCTGTGCACACTGTCACACCAGCGATTTGATAAAATACAGTGATGTCCCACCCTGGGACAAAGTAAAAAAGTTAAAAAAATAAAAATAAACATGTTATAAAAAAAAATCCAAAATAAATTAAAAAAAAAAAAAATATTCCCCAATAAATTAATTTCTTCCTGTAAATAAAAAAACCAAAACAATAAAAGTACACATATTTGGTATCGCCGCGTCCGTAACGACCCCCCCCTATAAAACTGTCCCACTAGTTAACCCCTTTAGTGAACCCCTTAAAAAAAAAAAAAAAAAACGAAGCAAAAAATCAATGCTTTATCATCATACCGCCGAACAAAAAGTGGAATAACGCGCGATCAAAAAGACCGATATAAATAAACATGGTACCGCTGAAAACGTCATCTTGTCCCGCAAAAAACGAGCCACCATACAGCATCATCAGCGAAAAAATAAAAAAGTTATAGCGATGCAAAAATAATTATTTTTTATATAAAATTGTTTTTATTCTATAAAAGAGCCAAAACATAAAAAAATGATATAAATGAGGTATCGCCATAATCGTACTGACCCGAAGAATAAAACTGCTTTATCAATTTTACCACACGCGGAACAATAAAAACTCCTCCCCCAAAAGAAATTCATGAATTGCTGATTTTTGTTCATTCTAACCTCCCAAAAATCGAAATAAAAAGCGATCAAAAAATGTCACCTGCTCAAAAATGATACAAATAAAAACGTCAACTCGTACCGCAAAAAATAAGACCTCACATGACTCTGTGGGCCAAAATATGCAAAAATTATAGCTCTCAAAATGTGGCGATGCAAAAAACTATTTTTGCAATAAAAAGCGTCTTTTAGCGTGACAGCTGCCAATCATAAAAACCCGCTATAAATAGTAAATCAAACCCCCCTTTATCACCCCCTTAGTTAGGGAAAAATAATAAAATTAAAAAAATGTATTTATTTCCATTTTCCCATTAGGGTTAGGGTTAGGGTTGCGGCTAAAGTTAGGGTTAGGGTTGGCGCTAAAGTTAGGATTAGGGTTAGGGTTGGGATTAGGGGTGTGTTAGGGTTAGGTTTGTGGTTAGGGTTGGGACCAGGGTTAGGGGTGTGTTGGGGTTAGGGTTGGAGTTAGAATTGGGGGGTTTCCGCTGTTTAGGCACATCAGGGTCTCTCCAAATGTGACATGGCGTCTGATCTCAATTCCAGCCAATTCTGCGTTGAAAAAGTCAAACGGTGCTCCTTCACTTCTGAGCTCTGCCATGCGTCCAAACAGTAGTTTATCCCCACATATGGGGTATCAGCGTACTCTGGACCCCAAGAGTTATTGTGCAATTTGTCCTATTTCTTCTGTTACCCTTGGGAAAATAAAAAACTGAGGGCGAAAATATCATTTTTGTACAAAAAAAATTATTTTTTTGTTTTTACGTCTGTACATTATAAACTTCTGTGAAGCACTTGGGGCTTCATAGCGCTCACCACACTCTAGATAAGTTCCTTGTGGGGTCTATTTTCCAAAATGGGGTCACTTGTTGGGGATTTCCACTGTTTAGGCGCATCAGGGGCTCTCCAAATGCGACATGACGCCCCCAGACCATTCCATCAAAGTCTGCAATCCAAAACGTCACTACTTCCCTTCCGAGCCCCAACGTGTACCCATACAGTAGTTTTCTCCCACATATTGGGTATCAGCGTACTCAGGACAAATTGGGCAACAACTTTTGGGGTCCAATTTCTCCTGTTACCCTTGTAAAAATAAAAATATTGGGGCGAAAAAATCATTTTTGCAAAAAAAAAAAAAAAGATTTTTTATATTTTTACGGCTGTGCGTTATAAACTTCTGTGAAGCACTTCGGGGTTCAAAGTGCTCACCACACATCTAGATAAGTTCCTTGTGGGGTCTATTTGCCAAAATGGGGTCACTTGTGGGGGGTTTCCACTGTTTAGGTGCATCAGGGGCTCTCCAAATGTGACATGACGCCCCCAGACCATTCCATCAAAGTCTGCAATCCAAAACGTCACTACTTCCCTTCCGAGCCCCGACGTGTGCCCATACAGTAGTTTTCGCCCACATATTGGGTATCAGTGTACTCAGGACAAATTGGACAACAACTTTTGGGTTCCAATTTCTTCTGCTACCCTTGTGAAAATAAAATATTGGGGGCGAAAAAATCATTTTTGTAAAAAAAAAAAGATTTTTTATTTTACGGCTGTACGTTATAAACTTTAGTGAAACACCTGGGGGTTCAAAGTTCTCACCACACATCTAGATAAGTTCCTTGAGGGGTCTAGTTTCCAAAATGGTGTCATTTATGGGGGTTTCCACTGTTTAGGCAGATCAGGAGCTCTCCAAACACGACATGGCGTCCAGCCAATTCTGCGTTGAAAAAGTCAGACGGCGCTCCTTCCCTTCCAAACTCTGCCATGCACCCAAACAGTGGTTTACCCCCACATATGGGGTATCAGCGCACTCAGGACAAATTGCACAATAACTTTTGGAGTCTTGTTACCCTTGGAAAAATAAAAATTGGGGTGAAAAGATCATTTTTGTGGAAAAAATATGATTTTTAAATTTTACGGCTCTACGTTATAAACTTGTGTGAAGCACTTGGGGGTTCAAATTGCTCATCAAAAATCTAGATAAGTTCCTTAGGGGGTCTAGTTTCCCAAATGGGGTCATTTGTGGGGGGTTTCCACTGTTTAGGCACATCAGGGGCTCTCCAAATGCAACATGGCATCCAAACTCAATTCCAGCCAATTTTGATTGGAAAAAGTCAAATGGTGCTCCTTCCATTCCGAGCTCTGCCGTGCGCCCAAACAGTGGTTCCCCCCCACATATTGGGTATCAGCGTTCTCAGGACAAATTGTACAACAACTTATGTGGTCCAATTTCTCCCTGTTACCCTTGGGAAAATAAAAAATTAGTGACTAAAAGATAAATTTTGTGGGAAAAAAATAGGATTTTTTATTTTCATGCCCAGGCATTATAAACTTGTGTGAAGCACTTGGGGGTTCAAAGTGCTCACCAAAGATCTAGATAAGTTCCTTAGGGGGTCTAGTTTCCAAAATGGGGTCACTTGTGGGGGGTTTCCACTGTTTAGGCTCATCTGGGGCACTGCAAACGGAACATGACCCCCATTAACGTCTGCATTCCAAAACGTTACTACTTCCTTTCCAAGCCCTGCCGTGCGCCCAAACAGTTTCCCCTCCCACATATGGGGTATCAGCGTACTCAGGACAAATTGGACAACAACTTTTGGGGTCCAATTTCCTTGGGAAAATTCAAAAATTTGGGACTAAAAAATCATTTTTGTGGAAAATAGATTTTTTTTTTCACACCCAGGCTTTATAAACTTTTGTGAAACACTTGAGGGTTCAAAGTGCTCACAACAGATCTAGATAAGTACCTTAGGGGGTCTAGTTTCCAATATGGTGTCACTTGTGGGGGGTTTCCACTGTTTAGGCGCATCAGGGGCTCTCCAAACGCGACATGGCATCCAATCTAAATTCCAGCCAATTTTAGTTTGAAAAAGTCAAACGTCGCTCCTTCCCTTACGAGCTCTGCGTGTGCCCAAACAGTGGTTTTCCCCACATATGGGGTATTGGCGTACTCAGGAGAAATTGCATAACAACCTTATCTGTCCATTTTCTCCTTTTACCCTTGTGAAAATAAAAAAAAAGTTTGTAAAAGATAATTTTTGTGGCTAAAAAGTAAAATATTCATTTTTTCCTTCCACGTTGCTTTAGTTACTGTGAAGCACCTGAAGGGTTAATAAACTTCTGAATGTGGTTTTGAGTACCTTGAGGGGTGCAGTTTTTAGAATGGTGTCACTTTTGGGTATTTTCGGCCATATAGACCCCTCAAAGTGACTTCAAATGTGAGGTGGTCCCTAAAAAAAATGGCTTTGTAAATTTTGCTGTAAAAATGAGAAATCGCTGGTCAACTTTTAACCCTTATAACTTCCTAACAAAAAAAAATTTTGGTTCCAAAATTGTGCTGATGTAAAGTAGACATGTGGGAAATGTTATTTCTTAACTATTTTGTGTGATATATTTCTCTGTTTTAAGGGAATAAAAATTCAAAGTTTGAAAATTGCAAAATTTTAAAAATTTTCGCCATATTTGCGTTTTTTTCAAAAATAAACGCAAGTTATATCGAAGAAATTTTACCACTAACATGAAGTACAATATGTCACGAGAAAACAATCTCAGAATCGCGAAGATCCGTTGAAGCGTTCCAGAGTTATAACCTCATAAAGAGACAGTGGTCAGAATTGTAAAAATTGGCCCGGTCATTAACGTGCAAACCACCCTTGGGGGTGAAGGGGTTAAAATAAATGTTGATAATTTTTGATATTTTTCTCTTTTTAATTTTTAACCAATGCTGCAACTCCTAGGACTGCTGGTACTCCCATGACCCCGTGTGCAATATTGTATACATCAATAACAAACATAAGAATAAAAGACCACAATTCAGTAGATAATTAAGATTTTTATTAAAAATTTTTAACAATGTTAAAAAAAATATAGACAACAAAAAATGTTAGAAAATATTTTAAAAACTACAGCTGGTAACATGTCTCGTTACCATCCCCATTACTCCCCTCCCCACATCTCACCCATCATTAGCCCTTCTCCCATATTGGTAAAATAATTGAAAGAACACAAAGGCATTTTTAAAATAAACATTTTTTATTATTAAAAGATAGTTAAAAAAAGGCAAAAGTAAAACATTCTCAAAAGCAAACTATATCTGCTGCTGCCAACTCACTGCACCAGGCCCATTAAAGTAATGGCAGTACTTGTCTCGGCGGCCTTCGCATCGTCCTTGCTCCTGCCTTGATTGACAGGTTGAAGGCCTGCAATAGCGGGATCATTGTCACGCCATTCTCCGAGCACCACATCACCATTGCTGTCCGAGTCCATGAAGCCTGGCGGACTGTAAGTACCAGCATCGCGTTTTCTTAGAAAATTGTGCAGCACACAACAGGCCAACACCACAGAGTCTATCGATTTCAGCTTCATGTTGATTGGAGTGTGGAAAACCCTGAAGCGGTTGGCCATTATGTCGAAGGCATTCTCCACAACGGCCGTGCCATAGACAGTCTGTAATTAAAAATACGCCTTTCCCCTGTCAAAGTCTTTTGTGGGTACGGTTTCACAAGATGCGCATGAAGGGGGAAGGCTTCATCGCCCACAAACACAAAGTTTAGGTTGGCGGTGGTGTACATGTTGGTTGGCAAGTTAAGTTTATTATTCAACAACCGTTCACCAAAAGTTGTGTGCTCCAAAAGCCACCGTCAGAAACCCTTCCATTAATGCCAACATCAACGTTAATAAATTCATAATTGGCATTAACAAGGGCCATGAGGATCATGCTGAAGTAGCCCTTGTAATTATGAAAATAGGATCCGCTGTTGGCTGGTTGCGTGATCCGCACGTTTGCCATCCAAGGCACCACCACAGTTTGGGAACTGCCAAATCCGTTCAAAATCAGAGGCAATATTTTGCCATTCCGCCACTGATTTGGGAAAAGGCATGTAGCTCCTTAAACTGCGGACGATGGCGCTGCATGTATCTGGAATTAGTACGCCAAGCAGCGATCGAGAAACTGCAGCAGAAAATTGCAAATCCTTCATTGAACGTCCGGATGCCAGAAATCGCAGCGTTACTGCCAAACGTTCCTCTGCTGAAACAGCTGCACCATCTGGGTATCCTGCCGTTCAATGAGTGGCCTCACACATTCCAGTAGGAGCTTGAATGAATCCTCTGACATCCGTAGATAATTTCGGAAATCCTGCGGATTCTTCTCCTGCAACTCCCTCATTAGATGCATGTGGGTGAATTTGGACCTCTGCTCCAGCCATTCTCTGGTCCACATGCGACGCTTTCGTTTGGAGCGCCTCTCTTCCACCCGTGCCTCTTCTTGTCGATCTGCCTCCATCGCTAATGCAACTGCCACAATCACACGCTCCGCAGTGGTCAGGTTCATTATGTGCAACCTGTATGGTAAAGAAGAGAAAAGTTAATTACTATTACTAAAGTGTTTAAACAAAATAAAATAAAGAATAAAATAAAAAATATATATATAAAAAAAAAATGTTTATTGTTAACTTTTCAGTTAACATTTAAAAAACAGTTTACAAAAGCCTAAAATGGTGGGGGGTGTAAAATAAATAAAGCAGACAAACATAAAAGGTCAAAAAAACGCATCACACAACATCACAAACAATATGTACCTTGAATCCAAATATCCAGAAGATCCAAATCCAAATGGCAAAGATGAAGCGCTCTAGCGACTCAGACAGGATCGCAAAACCCACACACTATCCTCGCAACAATGCACAAAGGGACACTGTAGCGACTCAAACAGGATCGCAAACTCCGACACACGATACTATCCTCGCTACAACGCACAAAGCACCGTTGGAGTCACCCACAAAGCGCTCTGAAAACAATGGATGGGGGCGCAGTTATTATTGCTGAGGTGATGTTGTGGTCACCAATCGGAGCAGAAGGGCGTTACTAAAGAAAACCCAGTCCCGCCTGCGCCGCTGACTAATGCGTAGTTAACGAGGTCGCACATCATTCACAAAAGGTGCCAAACACAGCGATTCAGGCTCACCAGCAGGATGCCAACGAACAAAATACGGCCCAAACCGTTCGTGCACGATCAGCGACATCGCAGCGGGGGCCACATTGCCGCTACATGCCACACACAGCGACGTCGCTAACGAGATCGCTAAATGGTGACGTAGTAGCGATCTCGTTAGCGATCTCGCTTAGTGTGGCATACCCTTTAAACTTCCAACTGTGGATGAGGTGGTGAAAGCCTGCGTGGTTCTTCACAATTTTGTGATGGCTAAAGACCACCTTACTTTTGAACTTGATGAAACACTTGTCAACCCATTGCCTGAATTCACTTAGCACCCTCTCAGGTCATCTGTTGAAGTTGGCCAAATGAGGGACCAATTTGCGGCCTACTTTCTATCTGATGTGGGACGTGTGGAATGGCAAGATCAAATGGTGTAATAAAATTGTTTTCTTGTGTTTATGTTAATAAATAACCTGTTTTGATACCTGTAGTGAGTGCACTCTGTTTTTATACACTCCAATACAATAATCACCTGCCCAGGTGTCCCAGTGAAGTCAGGATGCTGTGTTTTCTGCATCGTGACTTTATTAGGACTCCTACCAGGTGAGTCTACAGAGAAAAGTTGTCTGACCTTCATCATCTCTCCAGTCTATGTTAAAACATATTGCAGCGCCGGTGGAGATATATGCAGTGGCGGTGGAGATACAACAAATATTATACACCTGGCCTGATGTTACAAATAGTGAGTTTGGGATGCAATAGCATCCTTCTCTCTTTATGACACCTGACCATATGAGTATAAATATTATTTGTAGTATCTCCACTGTGGCTTCAGTATGCACGCACACTGATAAAGTTTATACAACTTCTACAAGCCCCTGGCCTGGTGTCATGCTGAAGTGAGGATGTCAAAAAAAAGCATCCTGACGTCAGAATTTATGACACGTGGGCAGGTAAATAGACAAATGAGTTAACCTCCAGCATCTCTCCAGTCTGCGTGCAATACATAATGCAGACTGAAGCGACGCTGCAGATGACAACTCATAGGTATAGTCATCTGGCCAGGTGTGATAAATAGTTATGATACCAGGCCAGGGGATTGTAGATATGGCGTGTATTTTCTCCATCATCTCTTCAGTTTATTCACCACACACTGAATAGAGGATGTGGTTAATTACAAGGTATATCTACAATCCCTGGCCTTGTGTCACAAAGAGTGAAATGTTGATGGGCAAAACACACCATCCTCAATTCACTCTTTATGATACCTGGCAAGGTGATAATAGATATGCCTTGCACTCACCAACATCCTCTATTCAGTCTACTAATATTTCTAGACTGAAGAGACTGGTTGTGAAAATACAAGTCATATATTTGTGTTTTTGACAACACATAGATCCAGGACTGACACAAGAAGCATGTGTCAGTACTGGAGCTATGTGGTGGCAAAATCACAAAGAGTACGGCGCTGTGTGTGTACGGCGCAGTGTGTGTAGGCGGCGAAAGACACAATGAAAACAAACAGTTTGGGGGCAAAAAAAGGCACATTTATTTTTACAAGACACCCAAAAAAAATTAATGTGGCGACGTTTGGGTGAAGGAGGTAACTTGGGGGTGTGGAGCGACGAGGATTGACTTTGGGAGGGAGAAGAAGGGGTTCGAGGGAAAGAGGTGACGAAAGTGGTGGGGGAAGGCAGCGGGAAAAACACAGTGGGAGGTAAGGGGGGTGGGAGGACAAAAGTCTTTTTCTGGACTCTTCGTCCCATCTTTGTTTTCTTTTTGGATGTCCTGGTGCTTGGGGACCTCCTGCTGCTTGAGGCCATGCTGCTTGGGGACCTCCTGTGGCTTGGGGACCTAGTGCTTGGAGACCTGGTGTGGCTTGGGGACCTCCTGGTGCTTGGAGACCTGGTGTGGCTTGGGAACCTGGTGTGGCTTGGGGACCTGGTGTGGCTTGGGGACCTGGTGTGGCTTGGAGACCTGGTGTGGCTTGGAAACCTCCTATGGCTTGGAGACCTCCTGTGGCTTGGAGACCTCCTGTGGCTTGGAGACCTGGTGTGGCTTGGGGACCTCCTGTGGCTTGGGGACCTGGTGCTTGGAGACCTCGTGTGGCTTGGGGACCTCCTGTGGCTTGGGGACCTGGTGCTTGGAGACCTCCTGTGGCTTGGGGACCTCCGTGGGCTGCTGGACCTCCTGCCAGGGTCCGAGGCCCTGAAGATAGAATGAGGGTCCCCCATCTGCTGCTCGGTGGTGGTGGCGTCCTGGGAAGTGGACGCGGTCCAAGCAGGGGTGGAGGAAGTCCAAACAGGTGGTGGCGGGGGAGTGTCCAGCTGCACTGTGACTGTGTGTGGTGAAGTGTGGTCCAGCATGGCATGGAATGCTGGTGGCCGTGCAGTGGTATACAGAAGTCGGTAATGCGGTGAAGCGAGTCAGTGGTGGCACGGGTGGGAAAGGCACCACTGGCTGCTGCATAGCCTGCGTGTAAGCATTCTTGCAGGCATGCATCACAGTCAGCTGGAGATCAGGAGTAAGGTGTTCCGCCATACCCCATTCAATTTCTTGGAAAAAATGGTGCGCTGGTCTTTTGAGCTCGGCTTCAAGATAGTCAAGGCAACGCTCGACAGAATGGATGCGTTGGTCCACTAGTGCAAAACCGCTATCCACTCTATCGCCCAACGCCTTGTGGCTATCTTGAAAAACCGTGCTCAAATGTAAGAACTCGGGCATGAGATTCCCGTCAGAGGCCTTCTGCCGCGGGCAGGAAGTACCCGCATAACCTGTGGCAGAGACCTGTGACAGGGGAAGACCTGATGGACCAGCTTCCTGATCTCCAGCTGTCTGTGTTGACGGCATACAAGGTGCTTCTTGGCTGGTGGATGGCTGGGACGGTCCGAGGCAGCTCTCTGAAGGACCGCTTCAGGACCAGGTTGCAGGGTGCTGCTCCAGGTGCTGTGAAAAAAAACAAAAAAAAAACAATTACTATCATGCATTTACAAACGCCAACTCCTGTAGAATAGAAAAACACAGAGTAAACACAATACAACAAAATACTTACGCTCTGGTGGCAAGAACCGGTCTTAAGATAGTCAAAGCCCGATGGTAGTGATACTTTCTTGTGGTCTTTGCCGCAGCACCACTGGCAACCCGGTTCTCCAGCCTCAGGTCCCTGTTGAAGCGGTCCTTCATTGAGCGCCAACGGGTTCTGACCTTGTTCACTGTGGAAAAGTAAAAATAAAAAATTAGAAAATGCACTGTAGGCCGGGATCACACAACCGTGTGGGATGCTAGAAACTCACAGGAGTTACTAGCATCACACACAGTTGTGTGATCCCGGCCAAGGTGACTGCAGCATCACACAGCATTTGATATGGAAATTTAATTAGGATAAAAATATCCTGTGTTTGCTGCTTGCCATGTCCAAATCTCTATATAATGTCTTCTTGAGCGCTCAGAACGAAATGAGGACTGTCCACACGAAAGTGTCAGTAAAACCAGTTCGTCAAAGACATACATTTATTATTCATTCAAGGTTTTATACGTTTACAAAAAGGGGCTGGTTAGTCAATTAACATACAATTAAAAGCTGCTAGATTATTGGCTGTTCTAGTGTAAATATGATAATTATGATAATCATGATTAAAAGAGCTGAAGTTGCAGAATTATTGTTTATATTCTTGTGACCTAGTTGCCTTGCATAACTATAATGTAAACAACAGATATCTAATAGGACATTTTGTACTTCATGCATTTGTTCCTTTACGAAGGCCTCTTATGAAGGCCAGATTTCTTTAAAACGACTGATTATATCTGGCCTAGAAATATGTGAGCACAAGGTTTTTTTAGCAAGTGAGATCTATCTAACTGTGAACTGTGAATACATATATGTGAATATACTTTGAATATATGGAATACATATATATTTCCATGACAGTCCCCCCTTAGATACCACTTGCCCTAAAAACCTGCTCCTGGCCCAAAGCGCTGCAACTCTTTTATGCTGCCGGTGAGTTGAGACACCCCTAGTACATGCCTCCCCCACCGAATACAGACTTTTCGCAAATGGGCGGTCAGGAGGACTGTCCCTGTCGGGGGTTTATGTGTTTGCAATCATAGTCTCCTTATTGATAGGATGATTCATCAAGGATGTGTATTCTCAGTCTGGAGGTAGTTCGGAGATCTGGTCAAGCCAGGCAGTTCTATCCGGACTGGTGCGAGGTCCAAGATGGTGAGTGGCATCAAATTGGTTGTCTCCTGAACAGCTTTTTCCATTTTCCTGCGGATACAAGGAATTACACAGCAACCAGTAATTAATGCAAAAATGAGAACCCCCATAATGGCTGTCCCAACCTGTGCCAACATTTTCTGCCACCCACTCATCCACCCAAAGTATCGATCCCATGGGTCAGTGACACCTGAGTTCTGTTTCAGTTCCTCTGATAACTCATTAAGTTTCTGTATTGCCATTGTGACTTTACCATTTGGGCCAGTGTTGTCTGGGATGTAGGTGCAACAGGTGTCTTTGATCATTTTGTAAACACCTCCTTTCTCAGCTAGAATCATATCCAAAGCCATTCTATTCTGGAATGCCATAATGGAAGTGGGGCCTAACTGTGCTGCCAAACCTTTTACAGCATCTATGGTGAAGTTAACAAATCTCTGCTGGTTATAATAGATGTAATTTATCCAATCAACATTTTTTTTATAGTTACTAGTGGCAATAGTGACTCAAATCCTGCTTTAACTTGGTCTCTGGCCTTGAACTCATCAGGTAGGTCATCTGGTCATCTGTCTGGTCAGTCAGAGCATCCACGACATCCTTCATGGCTTAGGTGTCTCTCCTGGTATGGGAGCTTCCTTGCAATGCGATACGTGGATTCAAACAGGCTTTCCCTCTAGTTACACAGAGGTTGATGTCATCTGGGGCTCTTGGACAGGATCATCAAATCTGGCAGTGAGGAGAAAAACTCGAGAATGGACATTAGTTTTTGACCAATTCAATTACATAAGTGTTATGATTTGGTAGCTGAGGAGAGCAGGCAAAAAAAGTCAATACACCAGAGAGGTTGGAATCTATGGGATTGCAGTACCCTGACTAACCACCACAACTAAAGGCAGCCGTGGAGCGTTCCTACGTTGGTCCTAGACGCCTCGTCACAGCCTGAGAAGCTAACTACACCTAAAGATAGAAAAAGGAAAGCTATCTGTCCCGGAGCAGATCCCCAAAGAACATAGGAAGCCCCCAAACATGTAATGGCGGTTAGACAAGAGGAAATACAGACACAGACAGAAAATAGAATGAGCAAACGCTGGGGCCCAATCTGTCTAGATAGAAGAGGATAGGAAAGGCACTTACTGCAACCCCAAAAAACCCTGAAAAGTACCAACTCTACTAATTACAAAAACACCTGAGATCACACGACCTCTACCACCTAAATTAGTTCTCTGGTGTAACAAAAACTAAACAGCAACCACTGAAAAAAACTGGAAAAGGCAAATGAACAAACAGTGGCTGAACTAAACTGAGAGGAGCACAAGCCCCCCGAAGGGGACCCGGCAGACCCCCACAGAAGTGCAGGACAAAATGCAGGCACCAAAAATCTAAAAGAAGAAAATGTCTTATCTGTTAGCAGAAGATGCAGGCACGAAACAGCTTTTCTGGGTCTCTGGGAGTGTGCCTTACGCTAAACAGTGCAATTAGGAGTGTGTCATGCCATGGTTTGCGTGTCTCTTGGGAAATTTTTCAGCATTCTATTCTTAAGTGTTTCGTTCAGTTTTTCTACCTTCCTGCTGCTCTGGGGGTGGTAAGGAGTGTGTAGGCCTAAATCTGACCCTACTGCTAATCGGGTCTTGTGTGTCAGATTTGCTTTGAATGCGGGTCCCTGATCACTTTCTATCATTTCTGGAACCCCGTATCTGCACACTATTTTCCGAAAGTAGCTTCTTTGCAGTAGTCTTTGCTGACTTGGAAGGCTTCTGTTCATCTTGAAAATACTTCTTTTGACCACAATGGCGTATTTGAATCCTTCACTTGGCGATATCTGGATGTGGTCTATCTGGATCCTTTGAAGCTGGTAGAGTGGTCTTTCCAGATGAGGTGAGGGGGACTTTCTTCCATACGTTCAGGCTTGCATTTGCTGCAGGTCAGACAGCTGCTGGTGAATTTGGCTGTTAGGGTGGAGATCCCTGAAGCGAAACAGTAAGCACCAATCAGATCATTCATCTGTGTCTTTGATATGTGGATGTGGGTCCATGTACCCATTGGACCACCATATGGTGCATACTTTGTGGTAGGCAGAGTTTGAAGTCTATTATTGATAGCCTTCCTTCTTCACGTCTTGCTTTTTTCGCATTCAGCTCTTTTCCTTTTGGAGCTTGGTCTTGTAACTTCTTGAGCAGATCCCAGGACGTCTTTTTGTCAGGTTTCTTGTCTTCAGTCGTCATGTAGTAGCCATCCGGCTCTACGACCTCTCCCACTTCTCCATGTTGTCTTCCTTTGGCTGCTTCTTTGGCTGCCATGTCCGCCATGTTATTGCCTCATGCCTCTTCTGTTTTCAGTTTTCCATGCACTTTGATTTTTCAAATTGCCACCATTTTGGAAGTTGGAGTATACCCAGTAGGTCCCTGAAGGCTCCATGATGCTTCACGGTTGTCCGTTTGCTGTGATGAAGTCCCTTGTAGCCCAGATGGGTCCAAAGTCGTGTGCTATGCCATGCGAGTACCTGTAGTCCGTGTAGATGTTTGCAGTCTTGCCTTCTGCCATCTGGCAGGCCTTCGTCAGCGCTATCAATTCTGCTTCCTGGGCTGACAGGCTAGGTGACAGACTTCTGGACCACAGGATTTCTTGATTGCTGGTCACTGCACTTCCTGTGTTGAAACTTCTTCTGGAGCCATCCAAGTATCCCCCCTTGGGAGTGGGAGTAGAGTGGCCGGGCTGAGGACTGTAGGTCTGGAGACAGTGACATTATGAGACAAAGGCAATAGAGGCGCCACAAAGATGCCTGGCGGTGGAGAGATTACTGTTGGTTGAGCTTGATTGAAGATTGCCAAGATGTCATGTGGAGTGAGAGTTTCCAGTGGCTGTCCAAGAGTGATTTCAGCAACCTTGTCCAGGAGGGTGTGTGCTGCAGATACTGCCATCAGGCAGGAGGGTGCTCTTCTTGCAACTGGATCCAAGCGGGCTGAGAGGCAGCCTAAAAGTCTCTGTTTTCCCCCATGAATCCGTGCCAGGACTCCAGTAGCATGATCTTCTTTCTTCCATCAGGTAGATGGAAAGACTTTTCATAGTCAGGTAGGCCTGGTATTGGCGCTGAGACTGTGGAGTTCTTCCAATCTCCTGAATGGGTTGAAGGCTGCGTCTGATAGAAGGAACGGGGTTGCGTTGATGCAAGCGCACAGAGGCTGCATTAGGACTGAGGCATCAGGGATCCAGATTCTGCAATATGACACTAGACCAGGGAAGTCCTGCAGCATTCTTGGAGTTGTTGGGGGAGCCATCTTCTCCACAGAGGTCTTCCAGTCTTTTGACATGTGTTTCGTCTGGTGGGCAATACAGTGTCCCAGGGATGTAACTTGCTTCTGGCATCACTGGACTTTGTTCTTCCAGACCTTGCGTTGCTGTTCTTCCAGGTAGAGTAGGAGAGACAAGGAATAGACTGTGCAGGTGTCGATGTCAACCACACAAAAGAGGAAGTCATCCACGTGTTGTAGAAGAGTGACTCTTGCATATTCTGCAATCCAGTTGATGAGGATGGAGGACATTGTCTTGGTGAAACTTAAAGGGCTTGTTTTGAGCACCTTGAGGCAACGTTGTCCATATGCACTGCACTGGTGCGTGAAAGCAGGCCTCCAGGTGGAGGGGAAACACTGAAGAAGGTACTGGCCAGGTTGATCACCGTGAATACCGTTGCGGTGACTGGGACTCTTGAGAGCAGAGTGTGATGGTTCAGCACTGTTGGGGTTTCAAATACCGTAGCCTCTTTCGCGGCCTCCAGGCCTTGCACCATTCTGAACTCAGTGGGGTTTACAGTCTTTTTCTTCACTGTGGAAAGCTGGGATTGATTCCGATGGGCGAGGCAGCCCAGTTTGGCCTTGTCCTTCAGTATGCGGCAGGGGACTCCCATCTGCTGGTGCAGAGCTGGCGGGAAAACAAGCCGTCTACTAGGGTCCACATCATGAGAGATGACGACCAGCTGGCTTTCTTGTTCTCTACCAAGACAGTTACTGTGTTAGCACCTGTTCTGGTCACAGGGGGTCTTCTTGTTGGGACGTCTCCTTAAACGGCTGCTTTTTTCTCAGCACGGGCCATCAGTAGTTTCTTTTTCTCCAGCTCGGTCTCAGGTCAGTATTTGTGCACAAGTTTGAAGAGCTGAGTGGCCTTTTTCCGGTCTAGGGCCTGGGTGAACTGGTTGATTGCAAGGGGCACCTCCTGGTGCTTGCAAAAGATGAACCTCTGGCGTTAGAGCTGGATGAGGTGTTGCCATTCCATGAAGCGAGTAGAGTCCTTCTTGAGTTGAATATCCTGGCCAATGCCAAAGTTCTCAGGCCGTCTTTTAAGCGAGTTCACTTAGACCTTCAGTTGGTCAGAGACATCTTGACCTGGGTGATGGAGTGGCTTTTCTGAAACTATATCCAGCACCTCCTGTGATAGGTCTGCAGTGTGGTTGTTTGAGGTTCCTGTTTCTTCTTGGGTCAGGGGTGAAGAAAGTGTCATGGTCCCATCTTCCTGGAACACTCTGGTCGCTTTCAGCTTCTGCAGTAGGTCCACTCCCAATAGGTTGAGGGTGCAGGTTTTTTACACAACAAACTGGGACATGATGGAGTGTTCTGGCTGAGTCCACACGCTCAGGGGCTTCATAATCTGGAAATATCTGACTTGACCATCAATTCCCATGCAGGAAGCAGAAGATTCTGATAGATAGGTGATGTTGCGGAGTTCCACAAGAAAAGATCTGACTACGCCATCCACTCTCAGGATATTGGTCCCACTGGTGGGGTTCCTTGTGGACTTGGTGTGCTCTTGTCCTATGGACGGGGTTCTTCACTGCTTTCTGTGTTTCTTCTTTTTCTGGGTGAAGTCAGTGTTCTGCACCGGTTCCGGAAATGACCAAACTCGCCACAGTTGTAACACTTGACATCCTTCTGTCCCGGCGGGACTCAATCCTTTTTGCTACTGTGAGCAGGGTATCCATTGCTATTGACGTGTACTCAGGCTGGCTGCTACCAGTGGTTTCCTGATTGATTCTCTCAGTCCATGCACAAAAGCCTGTGCCAACATCCGTCTGTGTGTCTGATCATGGGTAATGAGGCCCAAATCTTGAAACACTTGCATCACTCTGTCATGGAACTTCTCCACAGACTCTGTCATGTCTTGACTCGTGACATGTAGGCTGAGAGTTTGTCCTGTCAGTCTGCTTTTGGCCCATTCTCTGAGTTGCTCAATTAGCTTTGGTCCTGTCTCCCAGGCATACGCATCTAACTCTGTTGGAAGCTTGAAGTGTTCTCTCATAATTGACCAGAATGCATCACCTGCTTTTATTTCCATTTCGGTCCAGAGATCAATCCAGGCTGCTGTATACGTTTGCTGGATCTGCTGCATTTTTTGGCAAAATAGCATGGGGTGTATTCCTGGGTCTGGCAGCATACTGATCACCTGGCTTGGGATGAAGGGCTCATAGGATGGTGCCTCTACCTGTCCCTGCTCTATTGGTGCTTGTGTGTTTTCTTCCCTAGTATTGGGCAGCATGTGTGACGTTGCATCTTCATCTTCATCAGATAAGAAGTGACATGGTGTACTTGGTGCATACACTGGGTGAGATTTGGGCTTTAAAGTTGTCTTGCTGCATGGGGATTTCCCACTTCCTTGCTGAGGCTGCGGTGGATCAGTGTCATGGTTCCATGCTAGCAGCCCTGTAGCTATACCACCCCCCTGTGAAGAACTAGCTGTGGACTGTTGTGTCTGGGGGCTACATGTAGCGTTTTGTGTAGGGAGATTTGCACTTTCTTCTCCTGATATAATGACTAGGGAGAGGTGGGGGGCACCGCATGCTACACAAGTGTCCCTGTACCATGGATTCTGTTGAGAACAGACTGAACATGTCCAATATTTCCCTTCACCATATGGGGGTGGTGATGGCTTAGCATCTTTCTCTATCTTGTACACATAAAAATCATATCCTGGCTTGTTCACATATCTTTCTGGACTTCCTAAACGATGCAAGTTTACTGCCACTTTGTACCATGCATTTGCATCAGTCAGCAATTTTGAATCTACTAGCTTCCCTTTTCTATTTTTCAATACATCCTGCCATTCCGCAGCTTGGAGTCTGCCCTTCTTATGGATTTCACACACTTTCATGAGCTGTCTGTAATTTTTTACATACTTTACTCCTTCTTGTTCAGCTACCAGCTGGGGGGCAGTTTTCTCTCCAGGGAGCATAAGACTCTCCTGCTTGCCCATCTTGTTCCCCATTTTTAAAAAAAAAAAAAAAAAATTTCCTCGCCGAATGCCCGACGGGAGGGGCTACTCAGACCACTGCGTAGTTTGTGTCTGCTCTCTCCCACAGCCTGTAATTCTCCTTATCTATGTGACCTTGTTCTAAGGCAAGCTTGTAGAAAAAAAAATGGCTGGAGAAATAAATCTCTAAAATAAATTGCTTAGAGAAAAAAATCTCTCCAAAATCATTTAAAAATGTACTTAAAAGAAAAATTTTAAAAACAAAAGTTAGATTTAGTAAAAAACTCTAGAAAAAGAAAACAAAAAAAAAATAAAATAAATTCACCAAAAAGGGGAGAAAAGAAAAAACCGTATTAATCATAAAACTCTGAAAAACAACCCTTGTTACTAAAACAGCTAATTAAAAATCTCTGGAATGTCAGCTGGCTGCTTCCCCCCTCCCTTCCTTATATCTCTGCTTGCTGTCTCTATAGGCACTGAAATCACGTAACAAAAAAAAAAAAAAAATTATTATTCCTCAGAATAGCAAAAAATGAATATAGTTCAGTCTGAATGCCTGAGAATTTTCACATTAAAACCTGTAGCCAAAAAACTAGCTTAAAAAAAATAAAAATCAAAGCCAAGAAACAGAATGCCTGATAACGTGATTAGCAGAGGAGGGGGGGTCAAAGGGGTTTTCTCGCTGCTGCAGCCAGCACACTGCTCTGAATGAGTTACTGACAGAGCGCACGGAGATGTGATTTAAAGCGACAGTACCTGATACAGACAATGAGACAGACACCCGGGAGAATACGAATCCCTCTTTTGATGATCTGTGACACATACAAGCTGCTCTGGTAACTGATAACTCACCAATTGCACTGAGCGCGGTGAAGCTCAAGGTTCTATCGCTCTGTATCGTACGCCCTGGCTGGTGCGCCGGTCACAGTAATCTGCAATAGCCTTCATCAAAATTCTCACTATCCACGTCTGATTTGACTGGGATGGCCTCCCGGTGCGTGGACAATTATTGTGAGAACTTATCCAAAACAAAGCTTCTGCCCTTCACGTCTGATTTGACTGGGATGGCCTCCCAGTGCGTGAAAGTTTACTGCAGAAACTTAACAGAACAAAGCCCTCGCTTCCACAACTGGATTTTTTGGGATAACCTCCCTCCAATGTGTGAAGAATATCTGCGTGGACTTATCCAAAACAAAGCTCCCGCCCTTCACGTCTGATTTGACTGGGATGGCCTCCCGGTGCGTGAAAGTTTACTGCGGGAACTTATGCAGCAATTGTCTTTTGCTATACAGTCCCAGAGATCAGCAAGCAAAAACACAGTCACCGTTCCAACTTTCTCCCGGTTCACATAAAACATGAAACATATACAGCACAGCAGCAACCAACTCGGCTTATATCCCAGGGCTTTTGGATAAGGGTATGGACTTTTTACACAACCTGGGAATGCGGTGATGACCACGTCCGACCGGCTGGAAGTGTAGGCTAGGACTAGGCACAGGGAACATTCAGGTAAGATGACAAAGTTTTCTTACCTTACTGATGGAGCTGCAGTCTCCGTCCCGTGTGCCAAGGCCAGGGCCAACACCCCCGTCTCTCCGGTCGGCCGAGTCCTCGTGCGTTTCGTCCAATGCCCCGCGTGCAGGCGCCAACTGATATGGAAATTTAATTAGGATAAAAATATCCTGTGTTTGCTGCTTGCCATGTCCAAATCTCTATATAATGTCTTCTTGAGCGCTCAGAACGAAATGAGGACTGTCCACACGAAAGTGTCAGTATAACAGTTCGTCAAAGACATACATTTATTATTCATTCAAGGTTTTATACGTTTACAAAAAGGGGCTGGTTAGTCAATTAACATACAATTAAAAGCTGCTAGATTATTGGCTGTTCTAGTGTAAATATGATAATTATGATAATCATGATTAAAAGAGCTGAAGTTGCAGAATTATTGTTTATATTCTTGTGACCTAGTTGCCTTGCATAACTATAATGTAAACAACAGATATCTAATAGGACATTTTGTACTTCATGCATTTGTTCCTTTACGAAGGCCTCTTATGAAGGCCAGATTTCTTTAAAACGACTGATTATATCTGGCCTAGAAATATGTGAGCACAAGGTTTTTTTAGCAAGTGAGATCTATCTAACTGTGAACTGTGAATACATATATGTGAATATACTTTGAATATATGGAATACATATATATTTCCATGACACATTTAAATACTTATGAAAATCCTTGTGGACCTGGGGAGAGGCGTTGTCCTAGCCATCCATCAGCGCTGTGGCCACCTCATTCCAGAGCCGCCGGATCACCACGTTGTCACAGTGCAGTGGATCACGGCTGTCCCACAACGGGATCAGGGCGTCATTGTCCAGGGCGAGTTCCTCAACCCGTTGTGGAGCCTAGAAAAGAAAGCAAAACATTAATCTTGTAAACATTTGTAGATGAAAAAGATGGAAAACAAGAGAGAAGAAAGATTGAGAATAGAAGCAAGATTAAATAGGAAAAACAGGCAAGAAAAAAGTCAGGGGCAAAAAAGAGAGTACAATCTGTCAGTCTATGCTTACAGGCCGTCTCCCCGCCTGCACTCGGACTGGCTGCTCCCGCTCTTCCTCCGCTGCCAAAGACGATGTGGACTGAAAAAGAAAAAAAAAATTTGCCACGTGTACATGCAACAGCAAATACTTACCAATCAGTATGGAAGGAAGGTACTCCCTTCTCTCTCAGCTTGGGCCAGTTCACCAGGGGCCGGCACGTATTCTTCTCCTGAAGACATACTGCAATAAAAAAAGAGACATTAGTACCTAATAAATAGAGAAAAAAGGAGAGAAAGACATTAGGTTTTATACTCACATTATCCAAGTTTCCAGGTAGTCCAAGAAAAAATCTGGAATAGCTGCTGTCTTGATCTGTCTTCCTCTGTATCAGGCTGTAGAGCAGTGGACTGAAGTGCCAACACCTTCTTTTATATACACTACCCCCATACAATGTTTCTTTATTTAGTGGGTGGTTTAAACCAGTGTCTAGACATGTGTTATCTCTGACAACGCATGCGCAGTAGAACGCTGGCCTGCGCCTGACCCAGCGCACGTCAGCGATCACATACACTATAATGTGTTGTTTGGGCGCTTTCCGTGCGCGATGCCCCACGTAGCAAGAGTAGAGGGTGAACACATAGCCTCTTTTGCAGCCGTGATTCCTCATCAAGCATATGGTGGCGAACCCCAAACCTACGTGACACAAGCCATGCCAACCACAACGCCTCATTGTCACTAGACATATTTGTGACACCAAAGGAGACCTAACACATACCTCCCAACCATCCCGGATTGACCGGGACAGTCCCGATTTAGACCCACCCACCCGCTGTCCCGGCCTGGATGCTATGTGTCCTGCAGTGAGAGGCCGCCATGACCCCCATGCACCCCTTCCTTTCCTTCCCTGTGCTCCACTACAGCTTCTGACAGCAGAGCAATGACTTTGCTGGCTGTCTATTTAGGTGCCAGCAGGACCTGTGATGAGGTCACAGGAGGTGAGGAGTTGGGTGTCACATGATCAGGCTACTCTGTGTGCAGGTCGGTCTCTGGCTCTGCTGTGCTGGTTGTCAGGTGCTCAATGAGGGTAAGTTTATGTCTGGGGTCAGGAGGCGTTTACAGTGTGGATGTAGCAGTGCTGTAGTGTGTGCGAGGTATACGGAACAGAGCCGTCTGTGTATGAGGTGTACGGAGCGGATCCGTGTGTGTACGAGGTGTACGGATCAGAGCCGTGTGTATACGAGGTGCACGGAGCGGAGCCGTGTGTGTACGAGGTGTACGGAGCGGAGCCGTGTGTGTACGAGGTGTACGGAGCGGAGCCGCGTGTGTACAAGGTGTACGGAGCAGAGCCGCGTGTGTACGAGGTGCACGGAGTGGAGCCGTGTGTGTGTGTGCGAGGTGTACGGAGCGGAGCCATGATATGTCCTGCATCGGGAGGCTCAGGTGGGCACTACAATGGCAGCTGGGCTGCTATACTATCTTTATAGAATCTTTATTTCTCTCTCTCTGTTCTTTTTTTCTCTCTCTCTGTTCTTTCTCTCTTTAATCATTTTTTTTCTCTCTCTGTTTTCTTTCTCTGTTCTTCTCTCTGTTCATTTTTCTTTCTCTCTTTCTATCTGTTCTTCTTTCTTCTCTGTTCTTTTTCTTTCTTGCTCTCTGTTCTCTTTCTTTCTCCCTTTCTTTCTCTGTTCTTTCTTTCTTACTGTCTCTGTTCTTTCTTTCCCATCTTTCTTTGTTTCCCCTCTTTCTTTTTTTCTATCTCTGTGTTCTTTTGTTCTGTCCCCTTCTCTCTTTCTTTTTCTCTCTCTTGTTCTTCTTTTTTCCCATATTTTTCTCTCTGTTTCTTTCCCCTCTTTCTGTTCTTTCTCTCTCTCTCTGTTCTTTCTTTTTTTCCCCTTTCTTTCTTTCTCGTTCTGTTCTTTCTTTCTCTCTCTGTTCTTTCTGTCCCCTCTTTCTTTCTGTTTCATTCTTTCTGTTTTTCTCTCTGTTCTTTCTTTCCCCTCTTTCTTTCTCTCTCCCTCTATGTTCTTTCTTTCCCCTTTCTCTCTCCCTCTGTTCTTTCTTTCCCCTCTTTTTCTCTCTCTCTCTGTTCTTTCTTTCTGTCCCCTCTTTCTTTCTCTGTTTCATTCTTTCTGTTTTTCTCTGTCCTTTCTTTCTCTCTCTGTTCTTTCTTTCCCCTCTTTCTTTCTCTCTCCCTCTCTGTTCTTTCTTTCCCTTTCTCTCTCCCTCTGTTCTTTCTTTCCCCTCTTTTTCTCTCTCTCTGTTCTTTCATTCTGTCCCCTCTTTCTTTCTCTCTGTTCTTTCTTTCCCCTCTTTCTCTCTCCCTCTTTGTTCTTTCTTTCCCCTTTCTTTCTATCTCCATCTCTGTTCTTTCTTTCCACTCTTTTTTCTCTCTGTTCTTTTTTTCTGTCCCCTTTCTTTCTCTCTGTTCTTTTTTTCTCTCTGTTCTTTCTTTCGTTCCCCTTTCTTTCTTTGTTTCTCTCTCCGCTCTTTCTTTCTCTCTGCTCTTTCTTTCACTCTCTGTTTTCTTTTTTCTCTCTGTTCTTTCTTTTCCTCAGTACTAGTCAGTGTGCCCACAGTACCAGCCACTGATCCCATAATGCCAGCCACTGTGCCCTCAGTACCAGTGTGATCAGCAGTGATAAATGGGTGTGGTTGGGGTGTGGACATGGGTGTGATTAGTTGTGAAAAGGGTGGTCAGGGGCGTGGCCTAAAATTTGCAGCGGCGCGCTAAGCGCGACACAACCTTTGTCCCTCTTTACCATCTTCAAAAGTTGGGAGGTATGCTAACACACACCCCAAAGATGATGTCATTGACAAAAACTTTTTAGGAACTGTTTTAATACATAATCACTAACTGATCACACCTTCGCATGTTCCAAGCCTTTAATGAATGCCTTAACCCCTCATATGGACCTGAAAACCTTTGTGTGTGATACGTATTAACACGGACAGCACACGGACAATAAACACGGACAGCACACGGATGACACACGTATGGCCTACGTGCACACCTGGACACAGACACGGATAGCTCCGGGACCGTTTCTTCACGTACCGGAAAAATCTGGACGTGTGAGACTGGCCTAAGACAATTTTTACACTTTCATGTCCGCATTTGTTCTGATCCCAAAGCCTGACATCAGTGACTGTGCACAGACTGTACGTAGACGCCATCTGTGCTGCATGTATCCTGTCTCAAATACGCAGTGTGAACATACCTCCCAACCGTCCCGGTTTGAGCGGGACACTCCCGATTTTGACCCCCCCCGTCCCGCTGACCCGCTGAGGACACTATGTGTCCCGCAGTGAGATGAGCCGCCACGCCCCCATGCACCCCTTGCTGCCCTCCTTGTCTCTACAGATCAGCAGCTCACAGCTAGCAGTGACGCTGCTATGCTGTTCTCTTCTGTGTCCACAGGACCTGTGATGAGGTCACAGGAGGGGAGGAGTCAGGGGTCACATGATCAGTGTCCTCTTGTGTGCAGGACTCTGCGCTGTGCTGGTTGTCATGGTGCTGGATGAGGGTAAGTTTGTGTGTGTGTGTGGGGTGGGGACTGTGGATGTAGCAGTGCTGTAGTGTGTACAAGTTGGAGTCGTGTGTGTATGAGGTGTACGGAGCGGAGACGTGTGTGTATGAGGTGTACAGAGCGGAGCCGTGTGTGTACGAGGTGTACGGAGCGGAGCCGTGTGTGTACGAGGTGTACGGAGCGGAGCCGTGTGTGTACGAGGTGTACGGAGCGGAGCCGTGTGTACGAGGTGTTTGGAGCGGAGCCGTGTGTGTACGAGGTGTACGGAGCAGAGCCGTGTGTGTACGAGGTGCACGGAGCGGAGCCGTGTGTGTACGAGGTGCACGGAGCGGAGCCGTGTGTGTACGAGGTGTACGGAGCGGAGCCGTGTGTGTACGAGGTGTACGGAGCGGAGCCGTGTGTACGAGGTGTTTGGAGCGGAGCCGTGTGTGTACGAGGTGTACGGAGCAGAGCCGTGTGTGTACGAGGTGCACGGAGCGGAGCCGTGTGTGTACGAGGTGCACGGAGCGGAGCCGTGTGTGTACGAGGTGTACGGAGCGGAGCCGTGTGTGTACGAGGTGTACAGAGCGGAGCCGTGTGTATGAGCTAAGCCGCACATGTACGAGGTGCACGGAGCGGAGCCATGTGTGTACGAGGTGTACGGAGCGGAGCCGTGTGTGTACGAGCTATGCCGCACATGTACGAGGTGCACGGAGCGGAGCCGTGTGTACGAGGTGTACTGAGCGGAGCCGTGTGTACGAGGTGGATGTAGCAGTGTTGTGTGTGTACGAAACGGAGCCCTGTGTGTGAATTGTACGGAGCTGAGTCGCTCAGCTCCGTACACACAGGGCTCCGTGCTTGAGCCGTGTGTGTATGGATGGAGCCTTGTGTGTATGTAGCGGAGCCGCGTGTGTACGAGGTGTACGGAGCAGAACCGCGTGTGTGGAGTCGTGTGTGTACAAGGTGTACAAAGCGTGGCTGCGTGTGTACAAGGTGTACGGAGTGGAGCCTTGTGTGTGCGAGGTGGACGGAGCGGAGCCGTGTGTGTACGAGGCATACAAAGCAAAACCGTGTGTGTGAGGTGTGCAGAGCCGTGCATGTACAAGGTGTATGGTGGGGAGCATTCATACCTCCCAACCGTCCTGAATTCAGCGGGACACTCCCGATTTTGGGAGTCTGCCCCGCTGTCCCGGCCGGGAGCTTTTCCCGTGGACACAGGAGTACATGCCGGAGCCCCGAGGAGCACTTTAAAATTCGCACGTGATGTTCCACCAGAAGTGACGTGCTGGAAGGTAATTTCGGGAGGAGATTGTGACGGAACCATGGAGGCACTTCAGGGAATGCTTCAGATCCATCACCGTGTCCTCGCCTTGGAATCGGGAATGTCGGCCGTGTGAGCGGATCATGATATGTCCTGCACCGGGAGGCTTTTGTGGGCACTACAATGGGAGCCGGGCTGCTATAGTATCTTTATAGAATCTTTATTTCTTTCTCTCTCTCTGTTCTTTCTTTCTCTCTTTGTTCTTTCTTTCCCTTCTTTCTCTCTCTCCCTGTTGTTTCTTTCTTTACCCTCTTTCTTTTTTTCTCTGTTCTTTTTTTCTGTCCCCTCTTTCTTTCGCTCTGTGTTTCTTTCTTTCTCTCTCTCTGTTCTTTCCCCTCTTTCTTTCTTTCTTTCTCTCTGTTCTTTTTTCTTTCTCTCTCTGTTCTTTCTTTCCCCTCTTTCTCTTTCTTTCTTTCTCTCTGTTCTTGCTTTCCCCTCTTTCTTTCTCTCTCTATTCTTTCTTTCTTTTTCTCTCTGTTCTTTCTTTCCCCCTCTGTCTTTCTCTGTTCTTTATTTCCCCCCTTTCTTTCTCTCTCCCTCTCTGTTCTTTCTTTCTCTCTCTGTTCTTTCTTTCCCCTCTTTCTTTTTCTCTCTCTGTTCTTTCTTTCTTTCCCCTTTCTTTCTTTCTCTCTCTGTTCTTCCTTTCCCCTCTTTCTTTCTTTCTCTCTGTTCTCTGTCCCCTCTTTCTTTCTCTCTCTATTCTTTCTTTCTTTTTCTGTCTGTTCTTTCTTTCCCCCTCTGTCTTTCTTTCTCTGTTTCTTTCCCCTCTTTCTCTCTCCCTCTCTGTTCTTTCTCTCTCTGTTCTTTCTTTCTCTGTTCTTTCTTTCCCCTCTGTCTTTCTCTCTCTGTTCTTTCTTACCCCTCTTTCTTTCTTTCTCCCTCTGTTCTTTCTTTCCCCTCTTTCTCTCTCTCTGTTCTTTCTTTCCCCTCTTTCTTTTTTTCTCTCTGTTCTTTTTTTCTGTCCCCTCTTTCTTTCTTTCTCTGTTCTTTCTTTCTTTCTCTCTGTTCTTTCTTTCTCTCTCTGTTCTTTCTTTCCCCTCTTTCATTCTTTCTCTCTCTGTTCTTTCTTTCCCCTCTTTGTTTTTTTTTCTCTCTGTTCTTTCTCTTCCCTTTCTTTATTTCTTTCTCTACTTTCTCTCTGTTCTTTGTTGCTTTCCCCTTTCTTTCTCTATCTCCTTTCTTTCTGTTTTTTTTTCTCTCTCTGTTCTTTCTTTTACTCAGTACCAGTCAGTGTGATCACCAGTGCTAAATGGGTGTGGTCGGGGCGTGGACATGGGTGTGACTAGTTGTGAAATGGGTGTGGTCGGGGGCGTGGCCTACAATTTGCCGCGGCGCGCTGCGCGCGACGCAAATGTGTAGCCCTGGTACACAATACCAGGAGGATGAGTGGAGAGGTAACAGTTAAGGTCTCTTCATGACATCATGTACACTTCTGACACACCCAGCAGGGGTGTGGAAGGGAGTGATTTAGTCAGTCAGTGTCCGGACTTCAGAGTGAGAAGTCAGTTTCCTGTCCTTGGACAGAGTAGACGTGTCCAGTTTAAGTCTATCATCAGTTCAGAAAGTGGAGTCTGGTGTAGGTGTCTGTATACACCTTAGTCTAGTCAGAGCTGTGCCCCACTGGAAGAAAGACTGAACTATCTATTAAGAGACAAGCAAGGCGAAGGGCAAAGTGGAAGGAAGGTAATTGGAGAAGTGCTTTTGACTTGGAAAAGTCCTGCACGTTGCAACCGGTTACTGGGGACCGAAGGATCACTATTGTACAGCATAGTGAAGAGAAAACCAGGAATCTACCGGACCCTAGGTCGCGGCAGACAAGCCCCTTTATAGTCAGAACGTAGCTGGAGTCAGGGGGTGTGAAGACTTTGAGTTGTGCACGACAAGAAAAGGATTCAGCTCCCTCGCAGGAAGGCTTCTAACACAAATTTGACTGGGCAGAACAGCTAAAGACTAGCTGGAATCATAGAGAGGATTACGCTTCAGGCTGGTCGTACTCAGCTTCATTGGAAAGTAAAGGAGGCCCCTAACTTGCTTATCTGTTGCCTCAAAGCTCATCCTCCATCAACCCCATCAGCCTCCCTGGGACCTGCCTTATCATCCTGCAAGTAAAGGTATGGAAAGACGCTGACCGTGTGAGACTGAGTTATTATTGCATGCCTGCACAATCCCTACCTAACTACCGACCTGAGGGAAGAGTCCCACCTGTAGGGGACCCGACATCTAGCTGCATCACCATCCCCTCAGAGATCTATAGCAGCGCTGGTACAAATTACCAGAATACTACAGGTGGCGTCACGAACTGTACATAAATCAATCCCCTGTAAATATATCCCCAACATACGCCAGACCGCCAGGGCCACAGACCGAGCCACAGCTACCTGTGACAAACCCCATAGACTTCCATGGGCTCGGCTCTGAGTACCCCATTGCCCTGGTAATCCACAATTGTGGTGGCGGGTCGACACACAACCTTTGTCCCTCTTTCCCATCTTCAAAAGTTGGGAGGTATGGTGTGAATTCAACCTAAAGAACAGTGACGTCCTACTCTGGTATGGTTTGCAGACAGAACATGCCAAAGGGTCAATCAAAAAGCGGCTGGCACCAATCACGTGACCTGTAGTAATGGTATGTGGTACATAATAGTAATCACAAGTAATGAGGAATTCGCGTGACGTCACCACCGCGCCACTCCATTGCTTCAGCCTGCCAATATGGCTGCGCCCTTGTGAGCTATCCGCGCTCCATTGCTTCAGCCTGCCAATATGGCTGCGTCCTCGTGAGCTATCCGCGCTCCATTGCTTCTGCCTACCAATATGGCTGCGCCCTTGTGAACTATCCGCGCTCCATTGCTTCAGCCTGCCAATATGGCTGCGTCCTCCTGAGCTATCCGTGCTCCATTGCTTCTGCCTACCAATATGGCTGCGCCCTTGTGAACGCTGTCAGTGATCGCCGATTCGAGATGTTTGCCTTTCGGACAGCCGTAGTCCGGGGTATCAGGTCGGGGTCCTGCCTGGTGTCAGCAGCAAGGCTAGCAGCACGGTGTGAGACATGCCACGGAGGGACGGGGTCGCTGGCAGCAAGTATGTGGGGGTGCTCGGTAGTCCTGAGATCAGCTGCATGTGCCTGCACGCCCCGTCACATAGCGCTAGCCCTCCTGTCATCAGACACTAATGGATGGATTTACAGTGTCTCTTTTCTTTCAGGGGCAAGTCTTCTTCATGTACCCAGGGCTTATGCCACAGCGAAATCTGATGGTATAGTATGGTCTCTGTGTGCATAAGTATTAGCTCCCTGCATAGGGGTACTATTGGGGATTGTGACATGCTAGAGGGTACTACTGGGGTACTGTGACATTCTAGGGGTACTATTGGGGGATTGTGATATTCTAAGGGGTACTACTGGGGTACTGTGACAAAGTAAGGGGTGTTATTGGGGTACTGTAACATTCTAGGGGTACTACTGGGGTACTGTGACATTCTAGGGGTACTATTGGGGGATTGTGACATTCTAGGGGTACTATTGGGGATTGTGACATTCTAAGGCTACTATTGGGGGATTGTGACATTCTAAGGGGTACTACTGAGGTACTGTGACATTCTAAGGGGTACTACTGGGGTACTGTGACAAAGTAAGGGGTGTTATTGGGGTACTGTAACATTCTAGGGGTACTACTGGGGTACTGTGACATTCTAGGGGTACTATTGGGGGATTGTGACATTCTAGGGGTACTATTGGGGGATTGTGACATTCTAAGGCTACTATTGGGGGATTGTGACATTCTAAGGGGTACTACTGAGGTACTGTGACATTCTAGGGGTACTACTGAGGTACTGTGACATTCTAGGGGTACTATTGGGGGATTGTGACAATCTAAGGCTGCTATTGGGGTATTGTGACTTTCTAAGGGGCATTATTTGGGTATTGACATTGTAATATAATATTTTATGTCTATAGCGCCAACATATTCCGCAGCACTTTACATTTTAGAGGGGACTTGTACAGGCAATAAAAGACATAACAGAATAACAATAATCACGTAAATCAACAGCTACTAAGAGGAATGAGGGCCCTGCTCGCAAGCTTACTATCTGAGGAAAAAGGGGAGACACAAAAGGTAGATGGTAACAATTGCTTGTAATGTACAGTCCAGCTATCCATGTGATAAATAGGGTGTTGTTCACTTAATGCTGCATGAACTGTCACCAAGCAGTATGTTTACGGACACAGAGGGCTATTAAAAGCATGTAAGGTGTGCGAGTAAATGATAACAGGGTCCTGGTTTTGAAGAAAATTTTATCCTGGGTAAAGCATTGGCGCAGCACACGAGAAGTGTTGGAGACATGAGTGGGAGGTTCTGATTATTGAGGTTGTTAATCTTAGGTCATTAGCAGAATGGAGGACACGGAAGGGTGGTAGGCTGAGACAAGGGAGGAGACGTAGGGTGGTGCTGAGCCATGGAGCGCTTTGTGGGTGAGAGTGAAGAGTTTATATTGAACTCTCTAGCGAATAAGTAAGAAATGCAATGACTGGCACAGGGTACAGGCATCGGTGTAGTGGTTGTAAAGGAATATGATCCTGGCTGCTGCAATCAGGATGGATTGGAGATGGCAGAGTTTAGTAAGAGGAGACCAATTAGAGAGTTGCAAGAAATCTTGTATGTGATTATGGGAAGAGGAGATAAGAGGGGAGTGGAGAAGGAGCTCTTGTGAAGATCGGAGGTTGCGTGCAGGTAAGTACCGGGAGACTAGGTGACAGACATGTGGAGGGTGGCTTTGTATGCCATGGTTAGGGTATTGAACTGGAGTCTCTTGGCAATGGGGTGTCAGGAGAGGAGAGTTTGGGGAATAGTGAGGGGACAATATGTGTCAGTACTCCTGTTTTGGGGTGTATGTACCTGATTGATTAACTTTTATTAAAGTGTAACTGCACTTTCATGCAAATGCATGTTCGCACATAAAAAATTTTTTGCAGTGGAGCTGAAAATCCACAACTGCATACAGTCCTAGCATGGTGGTGGTGATTTTTTTTATCTCATCACATCCACAGTGCTTTGCATTGCTTTTATTTTCAGGCCAGAAATTGACCTATTTTGTGGATTTTTCAACCAAGTTGTCAGTCACCTGCAAAAAAAAAAAAAAAAGTTTTAAATAGAGGTTTTCCACTTTCAGAAATTCTCTAAATACCTAAAACAGCAAACATAGCAGGTACTCGCCCTCCCCTGGTCTTATGTCATCCCTCTGCTGCTTTGGGTCTCAGTATTTTGGCTGCAGACGTAACAACATGTTGAAAGATCACAGTGTCTCTGTGATTCAGCCAATCGCTGAAGTCAGGAGTTCACTTTCCTGCAAGTGGAAAACCCCTTTAAATATTCAGGTGCTGATTTTTTCAGTCACAGCAGGGCCTTTATGCCAATTTCTGCACATGCCGATCCCCAGTGTAGCTGTTCCATTCCATATGACAGCTATCAATAAAAAGCTGTTTTAGTTAAATGGGACAGGAAACTGGCTCACAACCTGGAATTTAACTGTGTTTATTTTTTTGATGGTTGGCATCAGTTCATGTAAAGAACATAGCTACAAATGTGACTAGTTTTCTTTTTATTGTGAAGCAAACAACAAATAGGACAAAATAACTCAGCGTGCATAACTATTCACCTCCCCCCCCCCCCCCCTAAAGTCAGTACTTTGTAGAGCCTCCTTTTGTGGCAATTAGAATTGTAAGTCGCTTTGGATAAGTCTCTATGAGCTTTCCATATCTTGACACTGGGATTTTTGCCCATTCCTCAAGGCAGAACTGCTACGGCTCATTCATGTTAGATGGTTTCCTCTGGTGAGCACCAATCTTCAAGTCTGACTACAGATTCTCAATCGGATTAAGGTCTGGGCTTTGACTAGGAAACTCCAAACCATTTACTCGTTTCCCCTTAAAGCTTTGGTCATTGTCTTGTTGGAAGGTAAACCTCGGTCCCATTCTCAAATCACTGATAGATTGAAACAGGTTTTGCTCAACAGTATCTCTGTATTTCGCACCATCCATCTTCCCCTCAACACGGACCATTTTACCTGTCCCTGCTTCCGAAAACTTCCTCACAGCATGATCTGCTCTCCACCATGTTTCACTGTCAGGATGGTGTTCTTGGGGTGATGAGCTTTGTTGGTTTGGCGCCAGGCATATTGTTTACCTTGGTGGCCAAAAAGTTCAATTTTAGTCTTTTCTGACCACAGCACCTTCCTCCATATATTTGGGGAGTCCTCCACATGTCTTTTGGCAAATTCAAAACGAGCCGTACAATTTTTGTGTGTAAGTAAAGGCTTTTTTCTGCACACTCTTCCATAAAGGCCTCCTCTATGGAGTGTGTAGCTTATTTTGATCATATAGACAGATAATCCTGTCTCTGCTTGGGAACTCTGCAGCTCCTTGAGGGTTACCTTTGGTCTCTGTGCTGCCTCTCTGAATAATACCCTCCTTGCCCGGGCTGAGAGTTTTGGTGGGTGTCCTTCTGTTGGCAGGTTTGTTGTGGTACCATGTCCTTTCCATTTGATGATAATGGATTTGATGGTGCTCAAGGAGGACCATCAGAGATTGGAATATTTTTTTATTATCCAGCCCTGACTTTTCAACAACTTTGTCCCTGACTTGTGTGGAGATCTCCTTGTTCTTCATGGTGTTTGGTTAGTGGTGCCGCTTGCTTAGTGGTGTTGCAGCCTCCGTGGCCTTTCAGAAAAGGTGTGTATATACTGACCGACCATGTGACACTTAGACTGCACACAGGTGGGCTTCCTCTCACTAAGCATGTGACTTGTGAAGGTAATTTTTTTGCACCAGAAATTTTTAGGGGCTTCATCGCCAAAGAGGTGAATATGTATGCATATGCCAATTTTTATGTATTTGATCCCACAGATTTAATTTATGCCTATAATTTTTTCACTTCACCAACTCAGACTATTTAGTTCTGATACATCACACACAAATATGATTACAAAAATATTTAAACACAGGTTGTAATGTTACAAAATAGGTAAAAAGCCAAAGGAGGTGGGAGGGTGAATACTTGTGCAAGCCTCTCTATCCTCTGCGGATGGCACAGTCACAGCTCCGTTGGGTATTGTTTATCTAAAATATACAGATTTATTGCAGAAATTTCTGTAAGTCTTCCCTGATCTGAATGTCAGATAAAGTGAGGGGCTTTTGGCCTCAGAACAGAGGGCTGTGTAGAGTATGTGCTTTTAAGTAGCAAGTAAATCTTTAAGGCTAGTTTCACACTAGCGTATGGCTGCGCTGTGGACTTCCTCCGTGAAGCTCTGCCCACCGCCGCACCTCCTCCGGTCAGCTCTGCCTATGTCTGCATGCGGCCTGCGTACCTATATTTAACATTAGGTACGCAGGCCGTGCAGATGTAAGCGGATGCCGATGCATGCGTCCTTTTGACGTGCGACGAACGCAACAAAATGCAACATGTTGCGTTCGGCGCAGGTCACCGCACCGTCAAAACGACGCATGCGGCGGCATCCGCATACATCTGCACGGCCAGCATACCTAACGTTAAAGATAGGTACGCAGGCAGCATGCATACATAGGCGGAGCTGACCGGAGGAGGTGCGGCGGTGGGTGGAGCTTCACGGAGGAAGTCCGCAGCCCTCCGCAGTGCTGCCATACGCTAGTGTGAAACTAGCCTAACATTTATGTTTTATGGGTTCTACAAATTTGTCTTTTGTCTCAGGACCGCCGAGCCAACTGGATGACTTACCGCCAACAATGCTTAAGAAGGAGTATCTTGGAATAAAAAGCACAGAAGGGTAAATAAAGTATCTCATAGGTCTTGTTCATACAGTGCAGTTTTTGATGCCACCTTTACTAGCTAAAACAGAGATGGAATCTTAAAAAACAAATGTAAAAGCTTTTCCTTTTGCACCAACCTCATAAATAGGGTTGCATATATTGGCTTTAATTGTTGGTTGCAGTATTTGGGAATTCATAAATCATTTATACTCTGTGATACTGGAAACCATTGACCAGAAAACTGCGGCACTAGGCTGCAGAATGTGTTAGGACGAATTGCTGTTGCCTTCATTAATATCAAGCCCGTGATTCCAGTGCACGGAGTCCTGAATGTTTTTCATCTGATCACTTAGTGTACTAGTGGAAGATTCATATATTTCCATCCTCCTGCTGAAATGGGGATAGTTGAGCAAAAAGTACAAATGTATATTTTAGGTGTCATTGCCCGTTAAAGTGCTATCTGTGTTTCCCTCCAGGGTTAATGATGTTGTAAAACGAATATTGTCTCTGGATATGGCAAGTCAGGTCAGTTTTTTTTTTTTTTTTTTCAATAACCTTTCAGTGTAATATGTAATAAAAGACACATTAATTCAATGTAGAAGCCTTGTGTTCTACTGTAAAATGCATCAATTTACAAGATGGCAAAAATAGATCAAATTATGCCAAATGTGTAAAAATAGAAGCGAGATTAATTTGTGCAACTTTCAGAACACATTCTCACATGCTGTCAGAGGCTTATTTACTTTTTTTTACTTTTCAGAATTGTGTTCCCAAGTTTTGAAGTTATGGTTAAGTGATAACTAAAGATTAGCAAAAAGTTTTGCAGGACCATGATCTAGAGTCCATGTTGATACTGCATGAGAGCCAGACCACGGTCCGGCCAGCTGCCTAGGGTAGCCCTCAAATGCTGGTATCCTGGGTGCATTGAGCACTTACAAGAGCTACCATGACATTATTAGAGGTCTAGTCCCTAGTCATGATGTGCATTGAGCTGCAACATCATGAATTTAAGGGATCTTGTAAATGCCAGAGGCCTGACATTTCCAGTACCCTGGTCTGTCTGCAATGGAATATTGACATGGACTATGGACCAAGGTCTGTGTAATCTTTTTGCTCATTTCTAGTGATAACCTGTTTATCGCTGGAGGTCTCACTACTAGAACCCCTAGCGATCTCGAGAAGGTGGCTCTATAGAGTCCTGTTTAAATGAAACAGTTGCTCCATTCCTTGTCTATGGGACTTCTGGAGATAACAGAGCACTGTACTCAGAATTGGTGGGAATCGCAATGGAATGACTCTAAAATTTGGTACAAATGCTTTAAAAAATTGTGGTAGCTTTAACTCCTCTTAGTCATGATGTCCCCTTTTCCATACTCTTCTCAAACATGTCAAGGCAGGCTTAACTTCTTCATGAAATGGCTATTTTGTGTTTTTCGTTTTTGTTTTTTCCTCCCCTTTTTGCAAGAGCCATAACTTTATTTTTCCGTCCATATAGCCATATGAGTGCTTGTACTTTTGAATAACACCTTTAATTTTACCAGTGTGCTGGAAATGGGGAAAAAATTCCAAGTGCTGTAAAATTGCAAAAAAAAGTGCAATTCCAAAATAGTGCTTTTTTTTTTTTTAATTACTATGTTCGCTAAATTGATATGGCGATATGATTCTCCAGGTCGGTACGAGTACGCAGATACCTAACGTTTTCATTTTTCAGCATATAGGGCTGTGTGAGGGCTTTTTTTTTTGCGCCGAGTTGACGCTTTTTACTAATATCATTCTGGGTTAGATACAATTTCATGGGCATGCCGATGGGTGCATGGAATGATGCCCCCTGCCGATGCATGGTAAATGCCACTGGCGGAGATTGACAGATCTGACAGAGGCAAATGATGGCTGAATAAGGCAGTGACACGACATATGATGTAAGTTTACGTAATATGTCATGAAAAAGTTGAAGGGGTATTCTCATATTATGAAATTGGTATAGATAAACATCTTTTTCTATCTGCTGTCATTCTCTTACAATGAGAGCATTTAGCTTACATTTTCAAGGAGATTGGCCACCAGCGCCTGGCGAATATACTAGTAGTTAAAGTCCAGGCTGAGGAGTTAACTCGTGAGATACCAGTCAGATCTCTCCTGCCCATTAATTTCTGTTCAGTTAACTGCTCACCTCCCTAACGATCCATCAGCTCCTGATCTGTTATCAGTCCTGCAAAATCACAATCCCCAGATCCCCTCAATGGGAAGTTTCTAGGGCAGTTCTCTTGTTAATTGCTCACTTGAACTGTTTAGAGGCTTTATTATCTCAGTATGTAAATATAATGATAATAATGTGGCTTTTAGAACAAGCACTGACATACCCTAGTGGGTCACAGCAGCATAAGGTCGGCAATGGGATAAAGCAACTGAACCAGAATTGTCCCTGAAGATGGAGTTTCCACCACCTCCATCCCCATCCACCCCAGAAAAAGGAAGTGAAACGCTGTACAGCAGTGTCCTGCTAAATGCACAAGTGGAGAATAACCCTTAAAATTGCACTGCAAAACATAAAATTTGCATACAGTTTGCAGCACTTTTCTGCCATTTGTGCTTGGGGAAAAGATTTCTTATCTGTTTAATGTAGGGAGAGGAACAATCGTTGTTAGTAGTCTTTTACCTTAGAGCAGTGTTTCTCAACTCCAGTCCTCAGGACCCACCAACAGGTCATGTTTTCAGGATTTCCTTAGTATTGCACAGGTGATAATTTTATCACCTGCTCAAGCATTAATTCCATCACCTTTGCAATACTAAGGAAATCCTGAAAACATGACCTGTTGGTGGGTCCTGAGGACTGGAGTTGAGAAACACTGCCTTAGAGGCACATAAGTCTACATTGCAGCTATTGCTATACTTTTGTCTGATGCATTAGGTTGATAAATATAAGATGCCCATAGACTTTAACTTTCTGTAACTGTATTGCACATATCTTTCATGCAAATAGAAAAGGCCCATTATTATTCAGTGTGAAGTATGTAAATGTCACAAATGTCTAATTA
>JARQOD010000002.1:385625851-385776047 GCA_033576555.1 Oophaga sylvatica | reverse complement strand
CTCCGGTCGGAGTGCAGGCGGTAGTGCCGGGTGTTCATGAGAGACACTCGCACGAGAATCGTGCGAGTTTCTCGCATGTGTGATCACGGCCTTACAATGAGTGCCCAGAATATATAGGAAATGGGAGTGGCTTGCAGTGCGCAGCTGAGAGCCTTAGCTCCAGGAGCTCTCAACAGACAAGATTAACCTTTGCACTACTAAAATAAATTTACACCGTTTAATATGAAGGTGAAGTGCAGGAGTATGAGAAATCAGACGCTCCAGTCTTCTGGCTCCTCTCTGTCGCAGTAAACTCTTGACATTTATGCTGCAGGTGTTACGGCACTATTTTTACTATGAGATCGCAACAGTGTGATATTTAAGGAAGTCTGCAGCGGAAATTAAACATTCTATTACAAAGTGAACTGTGCACTAATGTTGTAGTTCATTTCTGAGATGTGACTGTCTTTGTGAGAGTGGCAAAAACAGAACTTTTTAGGCAGTTATCTGTTCCTGCAATTACAGGTCTCTGTGGGCTATGCTTTCCAGCATGCTTCGGGTGCTATGTAGCGAACAAATATGGGGAAAACTGCCTTTTGCCTTGTGTTCCAGGAGGAATGACTGCAATGCGCACACATATGCGACTGACTTATGGCATCAGAGTAAGTATTCAGACCGCTACTGGACGGTGCGCGCACAATCTATACTTCACACAGATGTGTATATATACACATATACAGTCATGGCCAAAACTGTTGGCACCCTAGAAATTGTTATTGCTCTCAAAAAATTAATGCGTTTGTATTTCCTTTGTGTATATTGGAACAACACAAAAAAGCAGAGGAAAAAAAAGGCAAATTGGACATAATTACACACAAAACCCCAAAATGATCTCTGGCTCGGCTGACCTTTTAGTGTGTATGAGGGTCACCAGATTCTCCCTTGCCAACAAATATCAGGAAAAATAATCATCAAGATTGTTTGATATTGTCCTTTGTCCCCATTGAAGGTTAATCTACTGCAGAAGTCGGGCACTGCATAGCTCCGCAGTCATTTCATCTTCATAAATTACTGTGCTGATTCTCTCCTCGGATTTACTCTATTTATTTTTTTATTAATATGATTATTTATATACTCTTCCTTCTCCGTGCAGTAGTTGTCACCATCAGTCCCTGCTTTTTCCCTGTATCAGATACACTACACTGTGTTCCAAATTATTATGCAAATAATATTTTCTCAGATTTTCCCAAATTACCTATATGAATTTCAGTCATTGTAATTTTCCAGTCAAATAACTATTACAGTACAATTGAAAGGTTTTTGTACAAACTGCCTATGATAACAGTGTATTTTTTAAATAATAAAACACTGAAACTGCACTCAAAATGTATGTTCCACATTATTATGCACAGCAGAGTTTTCAACCTTTTCATTTTAATAAAGAACAAAAAAAGGGTCATTTTTGAAATTATAAGCATTAGCAGGTTATTACAAACTGAAATCACACAGTTTTCAACTCAAAACTTTATTCTAGGTGATGTTGCATTTGCACATAGGACCCCTTGTTCGAAAGGAGCTTCTGAACTCTCTCGTCCATTGAATTTGTCAGGTTTTGGATGGTTTCTGCTTCAATTGTTTTGCATGAGGACAGAATACTCTTGCTTAGATGTAAACTGCCTCCCGCCATCATAGACACTCCTTTTGATGATGCTCCAGAGGTTCTCAATGGGGTTGAGGTCAGGGGAGCATGGGGGCCACACCATTAGTTTGTCCCCTTTTATGCCCATAGCAGCCAGAGATGCAAATGTGTTATGTGCAGCATGAGACGGTGCATTATCATGCATGAAAATGATCTTGCTGCGGAATGCAAGGTTCTTCTTCTTGAACCATGGCAGGAAGTGCTGTTTGAGAAACTCAACATACACTATGGAGTTCATCTTTACCTCTTCAGGGATCCTAAAGGGGCCGACAATCTCTCTTCCCATGATTCCAGCCCAAAACATTACTCCACCTCCTCCTTGTTGGCGCCGTAGCCGTGTTTGCATGGGGTGTCCATCAACCAGCCATCCTCCACTCCATCCATCTGGACCATCGAGCGTTGCACGGCACTCATCGGTGAACAAAACAGTTTTGAAGTCAGTCTTCATGTATTGTTTGGCCCACTGGAGCCGTTTCTGCTTGTGTGCAGTGGATAGAGGAGGTCGACAGGATGGCTTACGCACAGCTGCAAACCTCTGAAGGACCCTGCATTTTGTTGTTCGGGGGACGTTGGAGGCACCAGCAGCTTCAAAAACTTGTCTGCTGCTATGACAAGGCTTTTTTGCCGCTGCTCTTTTAACCTGACGTAATTGCCTGTAGGAAAGAGTCCTCAATTGTCCCTTATCAGCACGCACACGTGTGTACTGTGAATCAGTTACATACTTCTTGATTGTGCGATGATCACGATGAAGTGTCTTGGCAATGTTGATTGTAGTCATGCCTTGACCTAAACACTCCACAATTTGTTGCTTCTCAGCAGTCGACACATCCTTTTTCTTTCCCATTTTGGCAGAAAATGTAGGCTGCTTAATAACGTGGGACAGCCTTCTTAAGTAGTCTTGCCTTTCATTGGACACACCTGCCAAACTAATTAGCACAGGTGTCTGCAATTGCTTACAGTGATATAAAGAGCCCTGACACATCACCATCAATGAGTTTAACTGACAAACAAAAAAATTCTTACCTTATCACTCCTAAACAATTTTTGCATAATAATTTGGAACACAGTGTAGGCTCAATTTCATAGGAAGCGAATAATTTTTAGTGTGGGAGGAAACGCACACAAACATGGGGAAAACATACATACTCAATACAGTCTCATCCATTGTCTGAATGAAACCCAAGACACCAGAGCTGAAAGATTACTACTGAGCCACTGTTACATTGCAGCACTGGTGTCCTGGCTTCTCCTATGTATAAAAGTGGCGCCGGCCAGGATATAGCTTCGGCCAAGTTCAGACAAGCACACCGATTATGGGACAAGTCACATCCATAAATTGTGGATGTGACTAGCCCTATGTTCTTGTCCGCACAGTAGCTGCTTGCCATCACGTGCATGGATCTGGTCTGTAAAACGGACTAGACTAGTGACTGCTGTGACTTTTTCTATATTGACTTGTCGTCCATGCAGAAAATCGCTTATCTGCACTAGTACATAGGTTACAACTGCTAAACCACAACTACATGGGCCAATAACTGGCTATAAGAAACATTACTACTGCCTTTCAGGGTACGGTATGCAATGATAGCCTCCTTATGTGTTTCTGTGGATGGTGTGAGACGTGCAGAATGGCCCGGGAAGTCAAACGGTTGCAGAGTTGAACTACCAGGTAGGTGACAAGCTCTTTTTTTTATTTCTGACAAGTGAATCTGAATGCCTCTGTGCAAAGTAATTTTCTACCTAAAAAATGGGCCTCAAATGGGTTGTAAGCAGTAACCTCATAAGTGTGTGGGTGACTGCATGTATTTATATACAGGTCCTTCTCAAAAAATTAGCATATAGTGCTAAATTTCATTATTTTCCATAATGTAATGATTACAATTAAACTTTCATATATTTTAGATTCATTACACACCAACTGAAATTTGTCAGGTCTTTTATTGTTTTAATACTGATGATTTTGGCATACAACTCCTGATAACCCAAAAAACCTGTCTCAAAAAATTAGCATATCAAGAAAAGGTTCTCTAAACGACCTATTACCCTAATCTTCTGAATCAACTAATTAACTCTAAACACATGCAAAAGATTCCTGAGGCTTTAAAAAACTCCCTGCCTGGTTCATTACTCAAAACCCCCATCATGGGTAAGACTAGCGACCTGACTGATGTCAAGAAGGCCATCATTGACACCCTCAAGCAAGAGGGTAAGACCCAGAAAGAAATTTCTCAACAAATAGGCTGTTCCCAGAGTGCTGTATCAAGGCACCTCAATGGGAAGTCTGTTGGAAGGAAACAATGTGGCAGAAAACGCTGTACAACGAGAAGAGGTGACCGGACCCTGAGGAAGATGGTGGAGAAGGACCGATTCCAGACCTTGGGGGACCTGAGGAAGCAGTGGACTGAGTCTGGTGTAGAAACATCCAGAGCCACCGTGCACAGGCGTGTGCAGGAAATGGGCTACAGGTGCCGCATTCCCCAGGTAAAGCCACTTTTGAACCATAAACAGCGGCAGAAGCGCCTGACCTGGGCTACAGAGAAGCAGCACTGGACTGTTGCTAAGTGGTCCCAAGTACTTTTTTCTGATGAAAGCAAATTTTGCATGTCATTCGGAAATCAAGGTGCCAGAGTCTGGAGGAAGACTGGGGAGAAGGAAATGCCAAAATGCCTGAAGTCCAGTGTCAAGTACCCACAGTCAGTGATGGTGTGGGGTGCCATGTCAGCTGCTGGTGTTGGTCCACTGTGTTTCATCAAGGGCAGGGTCAATGCAGCTAGCTATCAGGAGATTTTGGAGCACTTCATGCTTCCATTGGCTGAAATGCTTTATGGAGATGAAGATTTCATTTTTCAGCATGACCTGGCACCTGCTCACAGTGCCAAAACCACTGGTAAATGGTTTACTGACCATGGTATTACTGTGCTCAATTGGCCTGCCAACTCTCCTGACCTGAACCCCATAGAGAATCTGTGGGATATTGTGAAGAGAAAGTTGAGAGACGCAAGACCCAACACTCTGGATGAGCTTAAGGCCGCTATCGAAGCATCCTGGGCCTCCATAACACCTCAGCAGTGTCACAGGCTGATTGCCTCCATGCCACGCCGCATTGAAGCAGTTATTTCTGCAAAAGGATTCCCGACCAAGTATTGAGTGCATAACGGAACATTATTATTTGATGGTTTTTTTGTTTGTTTTGAAAAAACACTTTTATTTGATTGGACGGTTGAAATATGTTAATTTTTTGAGACCCGGTTTTTTGGGTTATCAGGAGTTGTATGCCAAAATCATCAGTATTAAAACAAAAGACCTGACAAATTTCAGTTGGTGTGTAATGAATCTAAAATATATGAAAGTTTAATTGTAATCATTACATTATGGAAAATAATGAAATTTAGCACTATATGCTAATTTTTTGAGAAGGACCTGTAGAACACATATTCCTTTAAAAGGAATGCAATTTACTTCTTCATAAAAAAATAGAAGCTAAAACGTGGATCCGTTTCTTGACTTTTATGTTCTAATATTGTGAAAATGATTTCCTAATTAGAAAATACTGGTCATTAGGATTGTCTGGTCCAAATTGATTGGTCTGGGGTCGCTCGGTGTAACTGCAGACTTATGAATCACCCCAGCGCACTCACTGTTCTCTGCGGGGATTCGCTAGTTTCTGACCCGGGACCGGAGGATATGTATGTGTTATACATACTGCCAACCAGAGCCTGTCTAGTGGCGCGGCCGTCCAGTGGGAATGGCTGACTAGAGTGCGCGGCCCAGCTCCATACAAATGTTTGGACGCAAGTCTGCGCCCACTGGCTGGGAGTATATATAACAAGAATTGAAAGACTCTTGTCTGGCTACAAAAAGCCTTTACAAGCTGTGATACTTTCAAAAGGGGCTGTTACTAGGTACTAACCATGCAGGGAGCCCAAACTTTTGCATCAGCCCATTTAACTTTTAAAATGTGAAAGATGAAAATATACATGTTTTTTTATCTATCTCATACCTATCCCACATATATCTAATTATGTTCAAAATGATGGAGGCAGCACTCCAAGGTCCAATTTTCAAGGGTTTATTGGACCATAGTGACAAGGCAAAGTTCCACAATTAGGCCAGGGTCAACTTGCGAGTGTGATGCGAGTCTATCGCATCAATACCTGGCACTGCCGCCGGCACTCGGACCGAAGTGTGCGGCTGTATAGAAATACATGGAGCCGCACACTCGGGTCCCGAGTGCCGGGTATTGATGCGAGAGACTCGCATCACATTCGCAAGTGTGACCCCGGCCTAAGTGTGGAACTTTCTTAAGCCTTGATAAAGTTCCACACCTAGAACAAAACTGTGAGGTCGGGACCGCCACCATCTTAGATAGGGCCTGTACCAGCCTCCATTTTGTCAGTTCACAGAGCCACAGATTGCTAACTACACAGGGCCTCTTAGCATAACCAGTACGACTGGTTTTGATATCCACTATGAATCAAAAGGCTTTAATATGCTAATTGGTTTAGGCCAGTGTCTGAATGGGATGGTCATTGGTATGTTGAATGGCTCGGACTCAGGCCAGTGTTTCCTGCTCCATATGAATTGCAGGCCAGTTAATATGCGTGCTTCAAAGCAAAGGGGAAGGGCATAGCAGGTTTAAGAACTGTAGCCATGAACAGGCTGGTCTGAATCCATTTCCTCACAGCAGCAATAAGCACACGGGACAGTTTTGATTTGCCTTGCCAAGGGTGCAGCCACACATGCTTTGGGGACTATCCAGCAACTGAAGACTGTTACCTGGGGACGGCAGAGCCCCTGCCTTCCCATGACCATACTACCCGGTAATATTGATCTATAGCTTATACCTTTAAGCCTTGTACATTATCGTTGTAATTTTTCTCTGACTGCAAATCCATTGTAATTACGTTGTATAGCTTTACTGTATATTTCTGTAATTATCTAGTGCGCCCTTAAGGCGATTAAACCATAAAATTAATCTTGGGCTGATGCTTTTACTCTGATCACGAATCTTAGAATACCCATTGGGTAACAGGACACCCTCCCCGGCGGCCATTTGCTCTAGGTGCAGTTCCCTTACTGACCTGAGAGACAAAGGGGGCGCCGGAGAGCTGTACCTGTAGAGTTACGTCCCATTGGTGACGTGGGAGGAAGGGGGTCGTCCCTCACATTTGGTAGCGGCGGTGGGATCAGAAGCTGTGATACCCAGGCTACCGTGTGGCGGTCGGCTTAGTTCTTCACAATTGGTGGCAGCGGTGGGATCAGAGTAATAGTGTGCATGGGACCCCTACTCCCAGACACTAGAGACTACCAGCGGTACTTTCACTGCTGGGGTCTTAAGGTCAGCCCAGCACTACACGGTCAGAGTGTAAATATAACAAGTTGTGTGCAAGGTCAGGGTTGCAGCTGTGTCAGTAACCAAAGGTTCTCAAGATGGCGGAAGGCACCAGGAGTAGGGCAAAGGGGGAGGCCAATGCTGTGGTCTATGAGGGGTTCGATACTGATGAGGGGGAGATCAGCCAGGGCTCCACAAGGACCCCGACCCCCGTGCTCAGTCTCACAGCGGACTGTCCACCCCCTGCCCGTCCCAGCCTGTCCAGGTCGGAGGCCCTTTTCCAAGCGGCTATGGCACAGCTCGAGGCTGGTAATGACGCCGCCTATGACAGACTCCTGGTGGCGGCAGAGAGAGCAGCGGAGCGTGAGCAAGCAGCAGCAGAGCGTGAGCAAGCATCGGCAGAGAGCAGCGGAGCGGGAGCATACAGAACGCCGTGAAGCTGCGGAGCGCCGGCACCGACTGGAGATGGCTCAGCACGGGCCCCCACTGGACGCACCATGCCCACCGGAGACAAGGGCTTCCAAGGTCCGGGCGGAGGACTTTCCCTTACTTGAAAAGGATGGAGACCTGGATTCCTTTCTGCTGGCTTTTGAGAGGACCTGCCTCCAACATCATCTGGCCCGGATCAGTGGGCAAGGTACCTGACCCCCCCGTTTGAGGGGTAAGTCCCTGAAAGTTTTGGGGGACTTACCTGCCGGGGAGGAGCAGGACTACAACAGCATCAAGCGGGCCCTGATCCAGCACTACAACCTCACCCCGGAGTCGTACCGCAGGAAGTTCAGGAGCCTGCAGCGGGGTTCAAAGGACACCTGGACCGACCACATGCGGGCCCTGCTGAGAGCTGCGGAGCACTGGACCTCGGGTCTAGAGCTCACTACCCGCCAGGAGGTCCAGGAACTGTTTGTCGTGGAGCAATTCTTGTGGAACTGCCCAGAGGACCTCCAGCAGTTCCTCCGTGACCGGAAACCAAAAGGGGCTTCTGCTACAGCCGCCCTGGCAGACGAGTATGCCAACAACAGGGCGCCGGAGCCAAAGAAGCCTGCCAGCAGCACCTGGAGAGGGGGTAAGCCCCATCCTGCCCCAGCCCCATATCCAGCCCCCAGAGTGCAAGGGGTGTACCCCCCGGCTGCCCTCTCCAGGCCAGGAACAGAACCCAGACGTTGTCATAATTGCAATCAGCCAGGACACTTTAAGGCTGCGTGTCCCCAGCGCCAGAAGGCCCCATCCCTGTCCCAGAAACCGACCACTGTTTTGTGTGTGGGAGGGGGTGGTGGGAGGTCCCTAGACAATTACCAACCCGTCACCATCGGCCGCTCAGCGGTCATGGGATTGCGGGACACAGGCGCTGAACGAACCCTGGTACGTCCTGAGGTGGTGTCCCCTCAAGACTTGGTACCTGGGAAAACCCTTTCCGTCTCCGGAATTGGAGGCGTTGAACCGGCGCTGCCCGTTGCCAAGGTGTATTTGGACTGGGGCGCCGGGAGGGGGATGCGGGAGGTGGGAGTAACGCCGAATATTCCTGCAAATGTGTTGCTTGGGACCGATTTGGGGCGGCTAGTGTTCCAGTATGTGGCCACTGAACCCCCAAGTTCGGCTCCCCAAGAATGTCATGACTCTACTGTGAATGCTAATGTTAATGTATTGAATGTGCCTCCAACAGTGGAGGAGGGAGTGAAACCTGATGGTAAGCCATGCACTGACACTACACACACAGGGCTCACAGTGAGGACAGGTGAGGAGGCTGCACGGGAGAGCTCAGAGGTGGGGGGAGGGGCTGCTATGGGCAGTGTAGGGCCCCTAAGTGAATCCAGCCTGCTGAGTCTAGGGCCCCTGCAGGAAGAGGAACAGGCCATGGGGGGAGGGGGCGTCCCGGGAGAGGAGCCACCAGGTAAGACCCCAGGACAGGAGTTCCCCACATCCGGGATGTCAGGAAGTCAGGGAAGTCTGCCTGACCCGGGCGACTTGGTCAGGGGACGAGGGAAGGCAGGCGCTACCCGTGGTCTCAGCGGTCGTGGCCGCTGTTACCAGGAGTGGGAGCGCTGAAGCCCAAGGAGCCTCGCGGAGGTCCGACGGTTTCCCCCTCTCCGACCAAGTGGCTGCCGAGTCAGACAGTAGCCAGGAGACAAATCCCGGGGAACTGACAGAGGACATGGCAGTTTCATCAATTCTTGCCACATCAAGTCAGGGATTTCAGGCAGCGTTGGAAGCTGACCCTAGCCTGAAGACTCAAGGAACAGGCGGCACAGCCTCCCCTGGAGTCCGACCGCGAGCGAGTGGTCTGGGACCAGGGACGGCTGTACCGGGTAACGGTCCAGCAGGGTTCACCGGAGGCGTGGCCCAGGGACCGACAGTTAGTGGTACCCCATCCGTTCAGGGCGGAATTGTTGCGGATCGCACACGAGATTCCAATGGCCGGACACCTAGGGATCACTAAAACCAGGGCCAGGCTAGCTCAGCATTTCTACTGGCCCGGAATGAGGACCGAGGTGATAGCCTACTGCCGTTCGTGTGACACCTGTCAGAGGGTGGGGAAGGCGGGGCGGCGCCCTAAAGCCCCACTGGTAACTCTGCCCATCATCGAAGAGCCTTTCTCGAGGGTGGCTGTGGATCTCATTGGACCTCTGTCCACTCCCAGCCGCTCCGGGAAATGCTTCATACTAACGGTAGTGGACTATGCCACCCGGTACCCGGAGGTGGTAGCTTTGTCGTCCATTCGGGCCGACAAAGTGGCCACTGCCTTACTGGAGATTTTCTCCAGAATGGGGTTTCCCAAGGAAATGCTCACCGACCGAGGGACCCAGTTCATGTCGCAGTTGATGGAGTCTCTCTGTAAGCAGGTACAGGTGCAACATCTGGTGGCCAGCCCGTATCACCCACAGACCAATGGCTTGTGTGAGCGGTTCAATGGCACCTTAAAGCAGATGCTGAAGATGTTGGTCGACTCCCACGGGAGAGACTGGGAGCGGTATCTCCCACACCTGCTGTTTGCCTACTGGGAGGTCCCACAGGCCTCAACGGGGTTCTCCCCCTTTGAGCTCCTGTACGGGCGACGTGTACGGGGGCCCCTTGCTCTGGTGAAGGAAGCATGGGAAGGGGATTTAGCCACCCCTGGAGTGTCGGTCATTGAGTATGTCGTGCGCTTCTGGGACCGAATGATGGCCTTGACGCGGCTGGTGCATGACAATATGGCCCAAGCTCAGGCTGACCAGAAGCGATGGTACGACCAGAATGCTTGTGAGCGGACCTACCAGGTGGGTCAAAAGGTGTGGGTACTGGTCCCCGTACCCCAAAACAAGCTTCAGGCAGCCTGGGAGGGTCCATACCTCGTGCACGAGCAGCTCAACGCCGTCACCTACCTGGTCACCCTGGACCACGCCCGTGGAAGGAGGAAGGCCTTCCATGTGAACATGATGAAGGCCCACCATGAGCGGGAGGCTTATGCCCAACCAGTGTGCAACCTTTCAGAGGACAGAGAGTCAGAAATCCTTCTGGATCTGCCACCCTAGCCAAAGAGAGGGTGCGGTAGGGCGCATGGGGGAACACAGGAATGTGATACCCCTAGCGCCCTCAAAAGCAGGGAGGTGTGAGGTCGGGACCGCCACCATCTTAGATAGGGCCTGTACCAGCCTCCATTTTGTCAGTTCACAGAGCCACAGATTGCTAACTACACAGGGCCTATTAGCATAACCAGTACGACCGGTTTTGATGTCCACTATGAATCAAAAGGGCTTTAATATGCTAATTGGTTTAGGCCAGTGTCTGAATGGGATGGTCATTGGTATGTTGAATGGCTCGGACTCAGGCCAGTGTTTCCTGCTCCATATGAATTGCAGGCCAGTTAATATGCGTGCTTCAAAGCAAAGAGGAAGGGCCTAGCAGGTTTAAAAACTGTAGCCATGAACAGGCTGGTCTGAATCCATTTCCTCACAGCAGCAATAAGCACACGGGACAGTTTTGATTTGCCTTGCCAAGGGTGCAGCCACACATGCTTTGGGGACTATCCAGCAACTGAAGACTGTTACCTGGGGACGGCAGAGCCCCTGCCTTCCCATGACCATACTACCCGGTAATATTGATCTATAGCTTATACCTTTAAGCCTTGTACATTATCGTTGTAATTTTTCTCTGACTGCAAATCCATTGTAATTACGTTGTATAGCTTTACTGTATATTTCTGTAATTATCTAGTGCGCCCTTAAGGCGATTAAACCATAAAATTAATCTTGGGCTGATGCTTTTACTCTGATCACGAATCTTAGAATACCCATTGGGTAACAGGACACCCTCCCCGGCGGCCATTTGCTCTAGGTGCAGTTCCCTTACTGACCTGAGAGACAAAGGGGGCGCCGGAGAGCTGTACCTGTGGAGTTACGTCCCATTGGTGACGTGGGAGGAAGGGGGTCGTCCCTCACATTTGGTAGCGGCGGTGGGATCAGAAGCTGTGATACCCAGGCTACCGTGTGGCGGTCGGCTTAGTTCTTCACAAAAACGTTGCCTTGTCACCATGGGCCAATAAACCTGAAAATTTGACTTTAGAGTGCTGCCTTCATCATTTTGAACATAAGTTGAGGTTTGGTATTGCCTGGAGATTTTTGGATCTATCTATCTCTATCTAATATCTATCTATCTATTTATCTCAAATCTATCTACAGTGAAGGAAATAAGTATTTGATTCCTTGCTGATTTTGTAAGTTTGCCCACTGACAAAGACATGAATTGTCTATAATTTCAAGGGTAGGTGTTTAACATAGGTTAACATTGATAGAATATCAAAAATAAAATCCAGAAAATCACATTGTGTAAATTATATACTGTATTTTTCGGACCATAAGACGCACTTTTTTTTCCCAAAAATTTTTTGGGGAAAATAGGGGTGCGTCTTATGGTCGGAATATACTTACAAATCCTGTGGTGGTGGTCCCGGTGCCGGCGGTCCCGATGCAGCCTTGCTTCCTAGGCTGGTGCGGCTGTGGTGCGGCACTGGCGGGGCTCTGTGGTGTGGTGGCGGGGCTCTGTGCTGTGTGGAGGGCTCCGCCGGCATTTCGTCAAAGCCCGGAGGCCCCCGCAGCTCCGTTGCTGCAATGTGGTGGCCTCCGGGAAAATGGCTGCCAGGGGCGGTGCATGCTCAGATTCAGATCTTGGCAACGAGAGCACCGCCGCCCCACAGAGCACAGCCACCCCACAGAGCAGCGCCACCGCACCAGCCTGGACCACCGAACGGCCCATGTGACCACTCCTCCACCTGTGCCGATCACTTCCCTAGTAAGCTGAATTTGGACTGTAAGACGGACCCCCATTTGACACATTATTTTTTTTCCCTATTTTCCTTCTGAAAATTTGGGGTGCGTCTTATAGTCCGAAAAATACGGTAAATTTATTTGCATTTTGCAGTGATAAATAAGTATTTGATCCCTCTGGCAAACAAGACGTAATACTTGGTGGCAAACCCTTGTTGGCAAGCACAGCAGTCAGACGTTTTTTATAGTTGTTGAGGTTTGCGCACAGTCAGGAGGAATTTTGGTCCACTCCTCTTTGCAGATCTTCTCTAAATCATTAAGATTTTGAGGCTGTCGTTTGGCAACTCAGAGCTTCAACTCCCTCCATAAGTTTTCTACGGGATTAAGGTCAAGAGACTGGCCATGCCACTCCATGACCTTAATGTGCTTCTTTTTGAGCCACTCCTTTGTTTCCTAGGCTGTATGTTTGGGTCATTGTCTTGCTGGAAGACCCAGCCACGAACCATTTTTAATGTCCTTGCGGAGGGAAGTAGGTTATCACTCAGGATTTTACGGTACATGGCTCCATCCATTCTTCCATTGATGCAGTGAAGTAGTTCTGTACCCTTAGCAGAGAAATACCCCCAAACATGATTCCACCTCCATGCTTGACAGTGAGGACGGTGTTCTTTGGGTCATAGGCAGCATTTCTCTTCCTCCAAACACGGCGAGTTAATGCCAAAGAACTCAATTTTTGTCTCATGTGACCACACCACCTTCTCCCAATCACTCACATAATCATCCAGGTGTTCGTTGGCAAACTTCAGATGGGCCTGCACATGTAAAATCACAATACATCCCCAAGAGCAAAATAAACCAAAGGGACCAGAGTTTTCAATATAGCAAAAACATTCTTTATTACATAAATATCAATAAAATTACAAAAACACTAGACAGAGTAACCACCAATAAAGCAGGAAAAATTGGGTATCAGGAAAATACCTATGCCCAGTTGTAAGTTACATGTATACCATAGCCAAAATTGTTATGGATATATATTTTAAAACATCATTGCATATAGCGGTAGATATAACAATAAATCATTTTAAAGCAACTGAAAAGAAATTCAAAAATAATTTTATATAATATACCATATGCTGCTAAGTCAAATGCGCCTAAACCCTAAAAAAAGGGTAATAATCCGTGGTGCTACAAAGAGAGCAGCTGCTCCACCGAATCTAATCTGATCAGGGTTAATTTAATCACATGGGCAAAATGCCGTCACATCTATCTCTAGCCCTGAAGGGAATATCAGTGAGTCAGCCGTAATAAATAAAGGCACTTCAAGGTACTTAACACCGCATAGAGCTGAATACAATAGATAAGGTGTCAGTGCTCTAAAAGAAAGTAACTTACATTGGGACAGGATCCCAGCCCCAGCCTGCCGCCTCAACGCGCGTTTCGCCGATCTTCGTCAGGAGGGCCTGCACATGTGCCTTCTTGAGCAGGGGGACCTTGCGGGCACTGCAGGATTTTAAACCTTTACAGCGTAATGTGTTACCAATGGTTTTCTTCGTGACTGTGGTCCCAGCTGCCTTGAGATCATTAACAGGTTCCCCCGTGTAGTTTTAGGCTGATCTCTCACCTTCCTCATGATCAAGGATACCCCACGAGGTGAGATTTTGTATGGTGCCCCAGATCGACGTCGATTGACAGTCATTTTGTATTTCTTCCATTTTCTAAGGCTGGTTTCACCTTGGCGTTTTTTAGCGCAGCGCATTGTGCTCATCCGATCGCATGCGCCATTCGCCCCTATCTTTACCAGGGGGGCGCATGGTTTAGCGTTTGTTATGATCTGCTACAAGCACTAAGGAAAGGAGGGAATTCTGTTCCTACAATAGGACTGAGCTGGATCCCTACGATGTAACGGGGGACCTGATCCTGCGACCAGACCCGCTAAAGTCCTCAGCTAGTCTGAACGAAGACCTATAGTTGCGAGGGAGGAATCCCTACAAGATCTAGGGACTGGGTGAAAAGGTGGACACCTCCTAACAGAAAGTGTAGCAGGGAATATAAAACAGAAAACAAATACTAAGAGATCCTAAGATCAAGCAAAACTGACAGAGTAAGGCACCTAAGCACCCGGCTAGCTTAAGAGTAGATAATACAATGAAGTCCAGCAAAGCCAGAAGGGCGGAGCCAGACTAAATAGGGAAAAAAGGTCATGTGACCAGCAAACTGAAACAAAATCTAACAAGAGGGTTCTAACAGTACCCTCCCTTCTAAGAGGATCCTCCGGATCCCCTAGGACTTAGGCTTATCCGGAAACCTCTTGTGAAACGCTCTGACAAGTCTAGACGCAGAAACATCATCCGCCCTCACCCATGAGTTATCCTCGGGTCCATAACCCTTCCAAGCGACGAGGTACTGCAAACTCCCTCTATACCGTCTAGAATTTAGGATGCGTGAAATCTCATATTGCCCGTCCTCCACCACCAGGGGAACAGTGGCCGAGACGTCTCTATCTGAGACCTCAGCTTTTTTCAAGAGAGAAACATGAAACACCGGATTAATCTTCCAGGAGGTAGGAAGCTCCAACTTAACAGCAGATTGGTTAATAACCTGAAGCACCTTAAAGGGCCCTACAAACTTGGGACCCAATTTCTTAGACGGAATCCTCAAGCGCAGATTCTTAGAGGACAACCAAACCATGTCACCAATAGCAAACAAAACCTCTTGTCGTTTTCTATCAAAATACACTTTGGATCTTTTGTTAGCCTCCTGAAGATTACCACGTACATCAGTCCAAACTCTCTCCAAAACACCAGAAAAATTCTCCTCTTCAGGTACAGCCGATCCCAACTTGGAAAATGACCCAAAAGACGGATGTCTCCCAGTACAACAAAAAAAAGGCGAACAACCAGCAGAAGCGGATGTATGATTGTTAAGAGCAAACTCAGCAAGTGGCAGAAACTCAGGCCACCCCTCTTGATTATCAGTCACAAAACGCAAGAACTGCTCAACATCCTGGTTTTTCCTTTCTGTCTGGCCATTAGACTCAGGATGATATCCGGATGAAAACGACAAATGAACTCCCAACCTGTCACAAAAAGCGCGCCAAAAACGAGCCACAAACTGAGGTCCCCTATCAGAAACAATGTCAGTAGGAACACCATGTAGTCTGACTATTTCCTTGACAAAGGCCTTAGCGAGAGTCTTAGCGCAGGGCAATTTGATGAAAGGAACCAAGTGACACATCTTGCTAAAACAGTCCACGACCACTCAGATGACAGTGAAACCCTCAGAGGGGGGAAGGTCTGTAATAAAGTCCATAGCCAAATGTGTCCAAGGTGCACTAGGGACCTCCAGAGGGCAAAGCAACCCCGCAGCAGGAGTATGAGAAGACTTAGATCTAGCACACACCGTGCATTGACGCACCCACTTAATGACTTCCTTCTGCCATCCTGGCCACCAAAAACTGCGACCCACAAGTCTCTTGGTCTCAGAGATTCCAGGATGACCTGCCAACCGAGAGTCATGACATTCAACAAACAAATCTCTCCTCAGGGTACCAGGCACAAACAACCTCCCATGCGGCGTGTTAGATGGGGCATTCTCCTGTGCTTAAAGAATCTCATCTTCCAACACGGAGTCCAAAACAGCAATAACAACCCCCTCTTGCAAGATGTTTTCCTCCTCCTCCTCAGTACCCACCATAGGAGAAAAGCTGCGAGACAAAGCATCAGCTTTAACATTTTTAGTACCTGGGATGTAAGTAACGGTAAAATTAAGCCGTGAGAAAAACAGTGCCCACCTAGCCTGACGGGCATTCAAGCGTTTGGCAGCATCAAGGTAGATCAGATTTTTATGATCGGTGAAGACTTGAACGGGAAATTCCGCTCCCTCCAAAAAATGACACCAGTGTTCAAATGCGAGTTTAATTGCCAACAATTCCCGATTACCGATATCATAATTTAGTTCAGACTCAGAAAATTTCTTTGAAAAAAAAAGCACAGGGATGTACTCCATCCGTCTTTGCCTGAGACAACACCGCGCTGACCCCCACAGAAGAAGCATCAACCTCAACCAAAAATGGTTTAGTCACATCAGGCTGCGTAAGGATGGGAGCAGAGCTGAACCTCTCCTTTAGCAACACAAAAGCCTCAATGGCCTCAGTAGTCCTCTGAACCGCATCAGCACCTTTCCTGGTGAGATCGGTCAGAGGTTTGGCAATCACAGAAAATTTTTTTATGAATTTTCTATAATAATTGGCGAACCCCAAAAACCTCTGTATTGATTTCACACCAATAGGTCTAGGCCAATCCTGCACAGCTTGCACTTTCACCGGGTCCATCTCAAAACCTTCACTGGAGACAATGTAGCCCAAAAAACTAAGTCTCTGTACAGCGAACTCACATTTTTCTAGTTTGGCAAAAAGTGAATTATCACTCAGTAACTGTAATACTTCACGCACACTCCTCCAATGAGACTCCAAATCCGGTGAATAAATCAAAATGTCATCCAAATACACAACCACACTTCTGCCGATCAAAGGTCTAAGGATGTCATTAATAAGATTCTGAAAAAATGCCGGAGCACTGGAAAGTCCAAAGGGCATGACCAGATTCTCAAAATGACCCAGTGGAGTGTTAAACGCAGTCTTCCATTCATCCCCCTCCTTCATGCGCAACAAATTGTATGCCCCTCGAAGATCAATTTTCGAGAACCACTTGGCCCCCACTAACTGATTAAACAAATCAGGAATCAATGGCAGTGGGTAAGGATTGCGTACAGTAATCTTATTAATTTCACGAAAGTCTAGACAAGGCCGTAAACCGCCGTCCTTTTTTTTAACAAAAAAAAATCCAACCGCCACAGGAGATTTGGAAGGCCTAATGTGACCGGCGGCCAAGCTTGTCTGTATGTATTCCTCCAAAGCCTTTCTCTCAGGAATAGTCAAATTAAATAAACGACTTTTAGGAAGAGTCGCTCCAGGGACAAATTCAATTGCACAATCATAATCTCTATGAGGAGGCAATACCTGCGATTCCTTATCAGAAAAAACTTTCCAAAAATCCTGAATAGGTACAGGTAACTCCCCCTTAACTACAGCAGCAATACGCCCGTTACAACACTTGTCATAACACTTAGGACTCCAGGACTTAATTTCATTGGTAGACCAATCCAGTACCGGATTGTGCAATTTTAACCAGGGTAACCCCAAAATCACCGGAGAAGGTAAATTATTCAAAACGACCAAATCCAAATTCTCTTGATGAACACCATTAATAGTAAGAGGAAATTTACAGATATGGTGAGTTAAGGGTATGCCACACTAAACAATATCGCTAACGGGATCGCTAAAAAACGTCACTATTTAGCGATCCCGTTAGCGATATTGTTCAGTGCGGCAGCTTCCAGCGACGAGCTTCCTGCTGTGATCTCGCTCGTCGCTGGAATCGCTCCGGACCCTATTTCATCGCTGGCGCTCCGCTGGGTAAGTATCTAATCGCTGTGTGGCACCTTTTCTTAGCGATTTAGCGGTACTTTTGTACCGCTAAAGTCGTTAAGAAGATCGCTAACGGCGATAGCGTCGTTAACTATATCGCTAAATGCGGCAGCATTTAGCGATATAGAAACAATCCCGCTAGCGATCTCATTAGTATGCAACGCTAACGAGATCGCTAGCGGGATTGTTTAGTGTGGCAGTACCTTAACATTTTTCAAGTGAGAACCATCCACAGACACCACATTAATAGGAGAAGATAGAAGTTTGGGTTTTAATTTTAGTTTTTCCAAAAATTTCCCATCAATCACATTGAGAGTTGAACCACAATCCACAAATACCCGAAACTCCATTAATTCCTCCTCAACAGCAGTGGTAGCAGAAAGAAAGACACCTTTATTGTTTAAACAAGCTATGCGGGCAAAACTGACCTCATTTTTTTTTTTTCTCTTTATTCATTCGAAGCGCACAGTTCTTAATGAAATGCTCAGATTTACCACAGTAGAAACACAAACCTTGAGCAAATCTGCGTTCTTTTCCTCGAGAGTAAGGTGTCATTGCTCCAATTTCCATCGGCTCTGCAATGTCCGTACATTCCTTCTCCAAACTTGGAGCTGTCAAGGCAGATTTACTCTCATTAACCCTTGCACGCAGTCTCCTATCCACCCGTATGGCTAATTGCATAGCCTCTTGCAAGTTACCAGGTATGGGATAAGCAATCAGCAAATCTTTAACCCTTTCACTTAACCCTGCAAGAAATAAACTTTTCAAAGCTGAATCGTTCCAGCCCACCTGAGCGGACCACCTTCGGAAGTGAGTACAATATTTTTCCACATTACCTGATCCCTGTCTCAAACGTCTCAATTCTGTCTCAGCTGATGAAACACGATCCGGATCGTCATACAATAACCCCAAAGCAGAAAAAAAACTATCCACTGATCTAAAGCATGGATCACTAGGCTGCAGAGAAAAGGCCCAGTCCTGAGGTTCTTTGCGCAAAAGTGACATTATGAACCCTATGCGCTGTGATTCATCACCAGAGGATCTGGGTCTCAAACGGAAATACAACAAGCAAGCATTTTTAAAAGAAAAAAAATCTTGTTGTTCACCAAAAAATAAATCAGGCAAACGTACCTTTGGCTCCACGAAATCAGCTCCAGAACAACTACTCACGTGTTGCTGGATTTCAGCCACCTCCAGAGAGAGTCGCTGCAGGCGTTGAGCCAAATCCTGAACCGACACCATAATAGAAACTGAAAATCTTTCCTTAGAGATTTTTTTTTTTTTTTTTTTCTTTGGGCTGGACTTACTGTTATGATCTGCTACAAGCACTAAGGAAAGGAGGGAATTCTGTCCCTAGAATAGGACTGAGCTGGATCCCTACGATGTAACGGGGGACCTGATCCTGCGACCAGACCCGCTAAAGTCCTCAGCTAGTCTGAACGAAGACCTATAGTTGCGAGGGAGGAATCCCTACAAGATCTAGGGACTGGGTGAAAAGGTGGACACCTCCTAACAGAAAGTGTAGCAGGGAATATAAAACAGAAAACAAATACTAAGAGATCCTAAGATCAAGCAAAACTGACAGAGTAAGGCACCTAAGCACCCGGCTAGCTTAAGAGTAGATAATACAATGAAGTCCAGCAAAGCCAGAAGGGCGGAGCCAGACTAAATAGGGAAAAAAGGTCATGTGACCAGCAAACTGAAACAAAATCTAACAAGAGGGTTCTAACAGTGTTAGCATGTAATCATCAGCGTTTTAGTGCGCTTGCGTTATTTTGTCGTGAGCGACTTTCCCCTGAGGAAGCCACGCCCCAAGTGGCGATACGCGTGGGGTACAATCTCCCAGTCTCATTTCATGCTGGTCACAGGTTTATTTTACCTGTCTTCACTATTCTATGAAGACATGGTTTTTTCCTTAACATGGCTTTCTTAATCAAGCCAATCATATCAGCTGCTCATTTATTTCTATACGGCTTTTTCACCTAGGTTAATTGTTACATTCATCTTTATTGATTCATGAGTTTTTGTTATGCATTTTTGTTACTGGTATTTATTGCTGTTATTTTCATTGCATATACAATTCATCTGGGTGGTCTAATGTGTTTAAGTTTCATTGTCTGTATTATTTGACATGATCTTATAATTTGCTCCATTTTGCTATTATCTGCAAATTCATTCAACTGCACACCTGTTTCTGTTTTAGCCAGCGCTAATTGGGAGTTTTTGTAAAATGGATCCTTACATGGATCTTTCTGAGTCTCATTATGGACCGTTTCTGGTCCTTTTTAATTGTTTTTAACTTTATCCTGTTTTTCAGTGGTTTCTTTTGTATCAATAAAATTTGATTATATTTTCATATATACTTTATTAGTTTTATTTCTGAGGTTGATCGTGACTTTATACACACTGCCTTTCTCTTAGCTTGTTCCATTTTGTCGTGAGCGACTTGGCTCGCACAACACAACATGTTGCATTTTTGGGTCCGCCCAAACTCGTTAAAAAGGCGCATGCGCTCGCATCGTGCATGGAAAGCGCCGAAACAAAACATTATAGTCTATGTGATCGCAGACGTGCGCAGACATTTAAATAAACTAAAGGGTATGCCACACTAAACAGCGTCGCTAACGAGATCGCTAAAAAACGTCACTATTTAGCGATCTCGTTAGTGACGTTGTTGTGTGTGGCATGTAGCAACGACGTGGCCCCTGCTGTGATCTCGTTCATCGTTCTCATCGTTCCGGACCCTATTTTTATCGTTGGCGTCCCGCTGGTGAGTATATATCGCTGAGTGTGGCACCTTTTTGTGAGCGATGTGCGGTATTTTGTACCGCTAAAGTCGTTAAGGAGATCGCTAACCGCGATAGCGTCCTTAACGACATCGCTAAGTTTGGCAGGTACTAGCGACATTGAAACGATCCCGCTAGCGATCGCATTAGTATGCGTCGTTATCGTGATCGCTAGCGGGAACGTTTAGTGTGGCAGTACCTTAACACTGAGCACACAGGACTCAATTTGTCAGGAGGATTTATGGCCCACTACCAAATCTGAGCAACTTCCTCCAAAAACAATGAAGGCACCACCAGTCCTTTGATCTCACATGCATATGGGGTCCATAAAACTTTCACATCACTTATCTAATCTTACCTAATTAAGGATTCTCTCTTTAAGCTCAGTGTTTGTTTATTTAACCCCTTAACGACCAAGCCATTTTGTAGGTTAAAGTCCAGGCCAATTTTTACAATTCTGACCACTGTCTCTTTATGTGCTTATAACTCTGGAACGCTTCAACGGATCTTGGCGATTCTGAGATTGTTTTCTTGTGACATATTGTACTTCATGATAGTGGTAAAATTTCTTCAATATAACTTGCGTTTATTTATGAAAAAAACAGAAATATGGCAAAAATTTTGAAAATTTTGCAATTTTCAAACTTTTAATTTTTATTCCATTAAATCAGAGAGATATGTCACAAAAAATAGTTAATAAATAACATTTCCTACATGTCTACTTTACATCAGCACAATTTTTGAACCAAAATTTTTTTTGTTAGGAAGTTATAAGTGTTAAAATTTGACCAGTGATTTCTCATTTTTCCAACAAAATTTACAAAACCTTTTTTTTTTAGGGACCACCTCACATTTGAAGTGAATTTGAGGGATCAATATGACAGAAAATACCCAAAAGTGACACCATTCTAAAAACTGCACCCCTCAAGGTGTTCAAAGCCACATTCAATAAGTTTATTAACCCTTTAGGTACTTCACAAGAATTGAAGCAATGTGGAAGGAAAAAATGAACATTTAACTTTTTTCCCAAAATTTTTCTTTCGACACAATTTTTTACATTTTGTCAAGGGTATCAGTAGAAAATGAACCACAATATTTGTTGTACAATTTCTCCTGAGTACACCGATACCCCATGTGTGGGGGAAAACCAATCTTTAGGCGCACGGCAGTGCTCAGAAGGGAAGGAGCATCATTTGAGATTTTGAATGTCAAATTGGCTGGAATCGAGAGCGGACACCTGATGTACCTAAACAGTGGAAACCCCCATAAGTGACCCCATTTTGGAAACTAGACCCCCCAAGGAACTTATCTAGATCTGTGGTGAGCACTTTGAACCCCCAAGGGCTTCACAGAAGGTTATAATGTAGAGCCGTAAAATTTAAAAATCATATTTTTTTCCACAAAAATTATCTTTTCACCTCCAATTTTTATTTTTCAAAGGATAAAAGGATCCCAAAAGTTATTGTGCAATTTGTCCTGAGTACGCTGATACCCTATATGTGGGGGTAAACCACTATTTGGGCGCATGGCAGAGCTCGGAAGGGAAGCAGCGCCATTTGACTTTTTTGGCTGGAATTGAGATTGGACGCCATGTTGCATTTGGAGAGTCCCTGATGTGCCTAAACAGTGGAAACCCCCCACAAGTGACCCAAATTTGGAAACTAGACCCCCCAAGGAACTTACCTAAATGTGTTGAGAGCTTTGAACCCCCAAGGGCTTCACAGAAGGTTATAACGTAGAGCCGTAAAATTAAAAAATCATATTTTTTCACAAAAATGATCTTTTCATCCCAATTTTTATTTTCCAAAGGATAAAAGGACCCAAAGGTTATTGTGCAATTTGTCCTGAGTACGCTGATACCCCATATGTGGGGGTAAACCACTATTTGGGCGCATGGCAGAGTTCGGAAGGGAAGCAGCGCCATTTGACTTTTTTGGCTGGAATTGAGATTGGACGCCATGTCGCATTTGGAGAGTCCCTGTGTGCCTAAACAGTGGAAACCCCCCACAAGTGACCCCATTTTGGAAACTAGACCCCCCAAGGAACTTATCTAGATGTGTGGTGAGAGCTTTGAACCCCAAGGGCTTCACAGAAGGTTATTACGTAGAGCTGTAAAATTAAAAAATCATATCTTTTCCACAAAAATGATCTTTCCACCCCCAATTTTTATTTTCCAAAGGGTAACAGGACCCCAAAAGTTATTGTGAAATTTGTCCTGAGTACGCTGATACCCCATATGTGGGGGTAAACCACTATTTTGACGCATGGCAGAGCTCGGAAGGGAAGGAGCGCCTTTTTCAAATGCAGACTTTGATGGAATGGTCTGCGGGTGTCATGTCACGTTTGGAGAGCCCCTGATGTGCCTAAACAGTAGAAACCCCCACAAGTGACTCCATTTTGGAAACTAGACCCCCCAAGGAACTTATCTAGATGTGTGGTGAGCACTTTGAACCCCCAAGTGCTTCACAGAAGTTTATAACGTAGAGCCGTGAAAATAAAAAAATCATATTTTTATCCACAAAAATGACCTTTTTGCCCCCAAATTTTTATTTTTATAAGGGTAACAGGAGAAATAGGACCCAAAAGCTATTGTGCAATTTGTCCTGAGTATGCTGATACCCCATATGTGGGGGGAAACCACTATTTTGACGCATGGCAGAGCTCGGAAGGGAAGGAGCACCGTTTTTAAATGCAGACTTTGATGGAATGGTCTGCGGGTGTCATGTCGCGCTTGGAGAGCCCCTGATGTGCCTAAACAGTAGAAACCCCCACAAGTGACCGCATTTTGCAAACTAGACCCCCAAGGAACTTATCTAGATGTGTGGTCAGCACTTTGAACCCCAAGGGCTTCACAGAAGTTTATAACGTAGAGCCGTGAAAATAAAAAAAATCATATTTTTTTCCACAAAAATGACCTTTTTGCCCCCAAATTTTTATTTTTATAAGGGTAACAGGAGAAATAGGACCCCAAAAATTGATGTGCATTTTGTCCTGAGTACACTGATATCCCATATGTGGGGGGGAACCACTGTGATTGCCTTACTGCGATCTTTGGGAGGCACAATGAACAAATCCACAAAAGGTGAAAAATTGGTTTTCTTTTTTACGCCGTTCCTCGTGCGGTATTAGTGATTAGACGACTTTATTCCTCGGATCGGTGCGATTACAGCGATACCAGATTTATACCCTTTTTTCATGTATAGCTTCTGTCACACTCTAGAAGACGCTTTTTTTTGGAAGAATTTTTTGTAAGAAATTTTTGCATCGCCGTATTTTGAGAGCTATAATTTTTCCATATTTCGTCCGGGAAATATGGGCTTATTTTTTGCGGGACGAGCTGACATTTTTATTGGTACCATATTCGGGCACATAACGTTTTTTGATCGCTTCCTATTCCGATTTTTGTGGAAGCAGAATGAACAAAAACCAGCAATTCAGGAATTTTTTTTTTCCTCCGTTCCGCGTGTGGTAAAATTGATAAAGCAGCTTTATTCTTCGGGTCACTGCGATTACAGCGATACCTCATTTATATATTTTTTATGTTTTGGCGTTTTTTACACAATAAAAAATTTTATAGAAAAGATAATTATTTTTGCATCAGTTTATTCCGCGAGCTATAACTTTTTTATTTTTTCGCTGATGATGCTGTATAGCGGCTTGTTTTTTGCGGGACAAGATGACGTTTTCAGTGGTACCATGATTATTTATATCCGACTTTTTGATCGCGTGTTATTGCACTTTTTCCAAGCGGTATGAAGATACCTCTTGGAAAAAGTATAATTTACTTTTTTTTTTATGGCTTTCACTGAAGGGGTTAACTAGGGTTACGCTTTTATAGATGGGATTTTTATGGACGCGGTGATACCAAACATGTGTATTTTTTTTTTATTACATAAAAATGTGTATTTTTTTAGGGGAATTTTTTAAAATATATTTTTTTAAATTTTTTTTAAAATTTTTTTTAAATTTATGCTCCTAGCATTGCAATGCATTGCAACATATAGTGAAAGCTGCTGTGACCATGATCACAGCAGCTTTCCGTAGCTAGATGACCCGGAGGTTGTCATGACAACCCCCGGGTCATCAAGGCAGAGATCGGGCCCTGCAAATACATTGCAGGGCGCCGATCTGAGGCAGAGGAAGCTCCCGACCCTCTGCCTCCCCCCCGAGCGCTGCGATCGCGCTTGATAGCAGCAGTCAGGGGGTTAACAGCCAGGGGCGGCGGGGGCCACTACAGCGCTGAGCTCCTGCACTGATCGGGCAGAAGAGGCTGAAATTTCAGCCTCTTCTGCCCGATCGCTGCTGTGTTTGGTCAGTCAGATTGACTGATCAAACACAGCGCTGTAGGTGCGGGGACCGACGGCAAAGGTCCCCGCACCGCTTGCTGTACCTGTCAGCTGTCTGTGACAGCTGTCGGCACTGAACTACCACTGCGTGTTTACATGCAGTGGTAGTTCAAAGGGATGACGTGCACAGTCCGTCAAGGTGCCAAAACTGACACCTTGCCATGACGGACTGTGCACGTCAGTGGACATTAAGGGGTTAAGTGTCCATGTATCACACCATGCCTGTGCTTTTCACTGTATATAATTGTGTTTCTTCAAATATTTTGTTATACCAGCCTGATGAAGAGACGTAAGCAGTCTCGAAAGCTTGCCCTGTAATATCTTTCACTATATTTTGTTAGCCATTAAAAGGTATCATACCCACAAGATTCCTATTTTGCTTCTCCTACTGAGAGCACTCTATATCTTCTTTTCTACTGGCTAACACGGTACCAAACCAATTTTTTTCGTTTAAGGCAATTATATAAATAGATGGTAAATAAATAAAAATCGTGGAATTGTACTTTTTTTGTTGTTGCAATTTCACCACCCTTGGAATTTTTTTCTGTTTTCCAGTACACTATGTGGTAAAATGAATGGTGTTGTTCAAAAGTAAAACTTGTCCTGCAAAAAAACAAGCCCTCATAGGGGTATAGGGCTGGAAAAATAAAAAAGTGATGGATCTTGGAAGAAGGGGAGGAAAAAAGAAAACGGAAAATCGCTCGAGGGGTGAAGGGGGTTAAACAAGTCTAAAAAGTCCTATACTGTTATGTACAGGCATAAACAATTATGGACACTGCTGACTTACCTGGTTCCCACAGATTAGTGGATACAGTAATGTGGCTAATGGCGTGGTCGCTTCTCCACGTTCAGTGCACTGAATTGTTTCCGAACCTGCACAAAAGAGGACGGCCAGGGAAGTAATCATACCCAGTGTCTGCTGCCATCGCATGCCCTGGTGGTCACTGCTCAGTTTCCACCATTGATCCAGGGTCTTGAACTGTAAAGTGGGGGAATACATGATAGCTAATGTCTGTAACCTACACCTTAGGCCGGGGTCACACTCTCACATCAATACCTGACACTCGGGATTGGAGCGTGCGGCCATATGTATTTCCATGCAGCTGAACGCTCCGGTCTGACTGCCGGGTATTGATGAGAGTTTCTCGCATCACACTCGCCAGTGTGACCCCGGCCTTAGGGCAGTTTGTGTATCTGCGCAGAAGGTCATCCGGCGCTTCTTACTTTTGTGCATTTTTCATAGGTTGCTGCTCTATAAGATGATATCAGAGGATCCTGCCGAATCGTCACCAACACGTAAAACGTCATTACTGAAAGCTGTGTGCTTAATGACCTCATTGATTGGTGCCGTGTCATTTCCTTGTTTCATATACAAAGTGATCACTATATAACACTATGCCAGAATTACCAGTAATGAGAAGACTGAAGAAAATCAGAAAATCTACTGCAGTGATATTATGTGCAGACGAAAAACGCATTCAAATATTGTAATAAAGATGGCTATAAAGGCTTACACCAGAGTAATGAGTGACAAAGAGACGAGACCCAGGGGGCTGAATACAGGACCGTGATGACAGCGTGGAGCAGTGCGGCCTGTGGGTGACAGCGTGGAAAGTGCGGCCTGTGGATGGCAGCGTGGAGCAGTGCTGAGCGGGCTCGGATAAGGCGTTATCGGACAACGCTCGGGGCTAACGAAGGACTCTGGAGCGCTCTAATAATCGAGTCCCCACGGCTGCATGTCTCGGGGCGGATCGACAGTCACAACACATGCGGGTCCCTTTTTATGAGGCAATGTTAGGCCTGTGTCAGGCAATCCCTGCATGTGTTCCGGTTGTCGAACAGCAGATACATGCAGGCGTGGGGACTCGGACATATTCGAGCACACCAAGTCACACAGTTAGCACCCGAGCATGCTCAGATAACACCTTATCCCAGCACGTTCCCTCCTCACCATATGGAGGAAGCAGGGCATGCGGAGACCGTGATGTCAGGATGTTACGCTGCCTATTATTACCCCGTCACGTACAGTGCGTTTCGGGTTATTCCCACTTTATACACAAATGACCCACCATACCTCCCTTCACTGCGCCCTGTGAGGGAATAAAGGGACAGACTAAAAAGAATGAAGAAAAAGAATAAACATAGTAACTTCTAGGTCCAAAGACATGGAAAGGTATTATAGATTTCTTATGTGTCTTGGATATGAAATGAGCATAAATTATATGTGGACAATTAGGAAATCAACCCAGATCCCATGTAAACAGGTGTATATTATGTTCCCTGAGCTTTATAGGTGGGGAATGAAGATGAAATATATATAGATAATAGAGGAATGAACACATATTCCATATAAACAGGTGTATATTATATTCCCTGAGCTTTATAGGTGGGGAATGAAGATGTAATATATGTAGATAATAGGAGAATGAACACATATCCCATATAAACAGTTGTATATTATATCCCCTGTGCTTTATAGGTGGGGAATGAACGTGTAATATATATAGATAATAGAGGAATGAACACATATCACATATAAACAGGTGTATATTATGTTCCCTGAGCTTTATAGGTGGGGAATGAAGATGAAATATATATAGATAATAGAGTAATGAACACATATCCCATATAAACAGGTGTATATTATATTCCCTGAGCTTTATAGGTGGGGAATGAACGTGTAATATATATAGATAATAGAGGAATGAACACATATCACATATAAACAGGTGTATATTATGTTCCCTGAGCTTTATAGGTGGGGAATGAACATGTAATATATGTAGATAATAGAGGAATGAACACATATCCCATATAAACAGGTGTATATTATGTTCCCTGAGCTTTATAGGTGGGGAATGAAGATGAAATATATATAGATAATAGAGTAATGAACACATATCCCATATAAACAGGTGTATATTATATTCCCTGAGCTTTATAGGTGGGGAATGAACATGAAATATATGTAGATAATAGAGTAATGAACACATATCCATATAAACAGGAGTATATTATATTCCCTGAGCTTTATAGGTGGGGAATGAAGATGAAATATGTAGATAATAGAGGAATGAACACATATCCCATATAAACAGGTGTATATTATATTCCCTGAGCTTTATAGGTGGGGAATGAAGATGAAATATATGTACAGGTCCTTCTCAAAAAATTAGCATATAGTGCTAAATTTCATTATTTTCCATAATGTAATGATTACAATTAAACTTTCATATATTTTAGATCATTACACACCAGGTTTTTTGGGTTATCAGTATTAAAACAATAAAAGACCTGACATATTTCAGTTGGTGTGTAATGAATCTAAAATATATGAAAGTTTAATTGTAATCATTACATTATGGAAAATAATGAAATTTAGCACTATATGCTAATTTTTTGAGAAGGACCTGTAGATAATAGAGGAATGAACACATATCCCATATAAACAGGTGTATATTATATTCCCTGAGCAATATAGGTGGGGAATGAACATGTAATATATGTAGATAATAGAGTAATGAACACATATCCCATATACACAGGTGTATATTATATTCCTGTGCTTTATAGGTGGGGAATGAAGATGTAATATATGTAGATAATAGGAGAATGAACACATATCCCATATAAACAGTTGTATATTATATCCCTGTGCTTTATAGGTGGGGAATGAACGTGTAATATATATAGATAATAGAGGAATGAACACATATCACATATAAACAGGTGTATATTATGTTCCCTGAGCTTTATAGGTGGGGAATGAAGATGAAATATATATAGATAATAGAGTAATGAACACATATCCCATATAAACAGGTGTATATTATATTCCCTGAGCTTTATAGGTGGGGAATGAACGTGTAATATATATAGATAATAGAGGAATGAACACATATCACATATAAACAGGTGTATATTATTTCCCTGAGCTTTATAGGTGGGGATGAACATGTAATATATGTAGATAATAGAGGAATGAACACATATCCATATAAACAGGTGTATATTATGTTCCCTGAGCTTTATAGGTGGGGAATGAAGATGTAATATATTAGATAATAAAGGTAATGAACACATATCCCATATAAACAGGTGTATATTATATTCCCTGAGCTTTATAGGTGGGGAATGAAATGAATATATGTAGATAATAGAGTAATGAACACATATCCCATATAAACAGGAGTATATTATATTCCCTGAGCTTTATAGGTGGGGAATGAAGATGAAATATATGTAGATAATAGAGGAATGAACACATATCCCATATAAACAGGTTATATTATATTCCCTGAGCTTTATAGGTGGGAATGAAGATGAAATATATGTACAGCCTCTCAAAAATAGATATAGTGTAAATTCATATTTCCATAATAATGATTAATTAAACTTTCATATATTTAGATCATACACCAGTTTTGGGTTATATATTAAAAATAAAAGAAACCTACATATTTCAGTGTGTGTAATGAATCTAAAATATATGAAAGTTAATTGTAATCATACATATGAAAATAATGAAATTTACATATATGCTAATTTTGAGAAGGACTGTAGATAATAGAGGAATGAACACATATCCATATAAACAGGTGTATATTATATTCCCTGAGCAATATAGGTGGGGAATGAACATGTAATATATGTAGATAATAGAGTAATGAACACATATCCCATATAACAGTGTATATTATATTCCTTGTGCTTTATAGGTGGGGAATGACATGAAATATATGTAGATAATAGAGGAATGAACACATATCCCATATAAACAGGAGTATATTATATTCCCTGAGCTTTATAGGTGGGGAATGAAATGAATATATGTAGATAATAGAGGAATGAACACATATCCATATAAACAGGAGTATATTATATTCCCTGAGCTTTATAGGTGGGAATGAAGATGTAATATATTAGATAATAGAGGAATGAACACAATCCCATATAAACAGGTGTATATTATATTCCCTGAGCTTTATAGGTGGGGAATGAAATGTAATATATGTAGATAATAGAGGAATGAACACATATCCATATAAACAGGTGTATATTATATTCCCTGAGCTTTATAGGTGGGAAAATGAAATTATATGTAGATAATAGAGGAATGAACACATATCCATATAAACAGGTGTATATTATATTCCCTGAGCTTTATAGGTGGGGAATGAACATGTAATATATGTAGATAATAGAGGAATGAACACATATCCCATATAAACAGGTGTATATTATATTCCCTGAGCTTTATAGGTGGGGAATGAAGATGTAATATATGTAGATAATAGAGGAATGAACACATATCCCATATAAACAGGAGTATATTATATTCCCTGAGCTTTATAGGTGGGGAATGAAGATGAAATATATGTAGATAATAGAGGAATGAACACAATCCCATATAAACAGGGTATATTATATTCCTTTGCTTTATAGGTGGGGAATGAAGATGAATATATGTAGATAATAGAGGAATGAACACATATCCCATATAAACAGGTGTATATTATATTCCCTGAGCTTTATAGGTGGGGAATGAACATGAAATATATGTAGATAATAGAGGAATGAACACATATCCCATATAAACAGGTGTATATTATATTCCCTGAGCAATATAGGTGGGGAATGAAGATGTAATATATGTAGATAATAGGGGCATGAACACATATCCCATATAAACAGGTGTATATTATATTCCCTGAGCTTTATAGGTGGGAAATGAAGATGAAATAAATGTAGATAATAGGGGAATGAACACATATCCCATATAAACAGGTGTATATTATATTCCCTGTGCTTTATAGGTGGGGAATGAAGATAAAATATATGTAGATAATAGGGGAATGAACACATATCCCATATAAACAGGTGTATATTATATTCCCTGAGCAATATAGGTGGGGAATGAAGATGTAATATATGTAGATAATAGAGGAATGAACACATATCCCATATAAACAGGAGTATATTATATTCCCTGATCTTTATAGATGGGGAATGAAGATGTAATATATGTAGATAATAGAGGAATGAACACAGATCCCATATAAACAGGGGTATATTATGTTCCTTGTGCTTTATAGGTGGGGAATGAACGTGTAATATATGTAGATAATAGAGTAATGAACACATATCCCATATAAACAGGTGTATATTATATTCCCTGAGCTTTATAGGTGGGGAATGAACATGAAATATATGTAGATAATAGAGGAATGAACACATATCTCATATAAACAGGTGTATATTATATTCCCTGAGCTTTATAGGTGGGGAATGAACATGAAATATATGTAGATAATAGAGTAATGAACACATATCCCATATAAACAGGTGTATATTATATTCCCTGAGCAATATAGGTGGGGAATGAAGATAAAATATATGTAGATAATAGGGGAATGAACACATATCCCATATAAACAGGTGTATATTATATTCCCTGAGCAATATAGGTGGGGAATGAAGATGTAATATATGTAGATAATAGAGGAATGAACACATATCCCATATAAACAGGTGTATATTATATTCCCTGAGCAATATAGGTGGGGAATGAAGATGAAATATATGTATATAATAGAGGAATGAACACATATCCCATATAAACAGGTGTATATTATATTCCCTGAGCTTTATAGGTCGGAATGAACATGAAATATATGTAGATAATAGAGGAATGAACACATATCCCATATAAACAGGTATATATTATATTCTCTGTGCTTTATAGGTGGGGAATGAAGATGAAATATATATAGATAATAGGAAGAATGAACACATATCCCATATAAACAGGAGTATATTATATTCCCTGAGCTTTATAGGTGGGGAATGAACATGAAATATATGTAGATAATAGAGGAATGAACACATATCCCATATAAACTGGTGTATATTATATTCCCTGAGCATTTATAGGTGGGAATGAACGTGTAATATATATAGATAATAGAGGAATGAACACATATCCCATATAAACAGGAGTATATTATATTCCCTGAGCTTTATAGGTGGGGAATGAAGATGAAATATATATAGATAATAGAGAATGAACACATATCCCATAACACAGGAGTATATTATATTCCCTGAGCTTTATAGGTGGGGAATGAAGATGAAATATATGTAGATAGTAGAGGAATGAACACATATCCCATATAAACAGGTGTATATTATATTCCCTGAGCTTTATAGGTGGGGAATGAAGATGAAATATATGTAGATATAGAGGAATGAACACATATCCCATATAAACAGGTGTGTATTACATTCCCTGAGCTTTATAGGTGGGGAATGAAGATGAAATATATGTAGATAGTAGAGGAATGAACACATATCCCATATAAACAGGTGTTATTAATTCCCTGAGCTTTATAGGTGGGGAATGAAGATGAAATATATATGATAATAGAGGAATTAACACAAATCCCATATAAACAGGTGTATATTATATTACCTGAGCTTTATAGGTGGGGAATGAAGGTGAAATATATGTAGATAGTAGAGGAATGAACCAAATCCCATATAAACAGGAGTATATTATATTCCTGAGCTTTATAGGTGGGGAATGAAGATGAAATATATGTAGATAAAAGAGGAATGAACACATATCCCATATAAACAGGTGTGTATTATATTCCCTGAGCTTTATAGGTGGGGAATGAACATGAAATATATGTAGATAAAAGAGGAATGAACACATATCCCATATAAACAGGTTATTTAATTCCCTGAGCTTTATAGGTGGGGAATGAAGATGAAATATATATAGATAAAGGAAGAATGAACACATATCCCATATGAACAGGTGTTTATTATATTCCCTGAGCTTTACAGGTGGGGAATGAACACATATCCCATGTAAACAGGTGTATATTATATTTCCTGAGCTTTATAGGTGGGGAATGAAGATGTAATATATGTAGATAATAGAGGAATGAACACATATCCCATATAAACAGGTGTATATTATATTCCCTGAGCTTTATAGGTGGGGAATGAACATGAAATATATGCAGATAATAGGAGAATGAACACAGATCCCATATAAACAGGTATTATATTCCATGAAATATATACATTGCTCAAAAAAATAAAGGGAACACTCAAATAACACATCCTAGATCTAAATGAATGAAATATTCTCATTGAATACTTTGTTCTGTACAAAGTTGAATGTGCTGACAACATAATCACACAAAAATCATCAATGGAAATCAAAATGTAAGTGGAAACAAGTCAAAATGATGCTCAGTACTGTGTGTGGCCTCCACGTGCCTGTATGACATCCCTACAGCGCCTGGGCATGCTCCTGATGAGGTTGCGGATGTTCTCCTGAGGGATCTCCTCCCAGACCTGGACTAAAGCATCCGCCAACTCCTGGACAGTCTGTGATGCAACGTGACGTTGGTGGATGGAGCGAGACATGCTGTCCCAGATGTGCTCAATCGGATTCAGGTCTAGGGAACGGGCGGGCCAGTCCATAGCTTCCATGCCTTCATCTTGCAGGAACTGTGACACACTCCAGCCACATGAGGTCTGGCATTGTCCTGCATTAGGAGGAACCCAGGGCCAACAGCACCAGCATATGGTCTCACAAGGGGTCTGAGGATCTCATCTCGTTACCTAATGGCAGCCAGGCTACCTCTGGTGAGCACATGGAGGGCTGTACGGCCCACAAAGAAATACCACCCTACACCATTAATGACCCACTGCCAAACTGGTCATGCTGAAGGATGTTGCAGGCAGCAGATCGCTCTCCACGGCGTCTCCAAACTCTGTCACGTCTGTCACATGTGCTGAGTGTGAACCTGCTGCCGGCAACATCCTTCAGCATGACTGGTTTGGCAGTGGGTCAGTAATGGTGTGGGGTGGCCGTACAGCCCTCCATGTGCTCACCAGAGGTAGCCTGACTGTGATTAGGTACCGAGATGAGATCCTCAGACCCCTTGTGAGACCATATGCTGGTGTGGTTGGCCCTGGGTTCCTCCTAATGCAGGACAATGCCAGACCTCATGTGGCTGGAGTGTGTCAGCAGTTCCTGCAAGATGAAGGCATTGAAACTATGGACTGGCTAGCCCGTTCCCCAGACCTGAATCCGATTGAGCACATCTGGGAGAGCATGTCTCACTCCATCCACCAACGTCACGTTGCATCACAGACTGTCCAGGAGTTGGCGGATGCTTTAGTCCAGGTCTGGGAGGAGATCCCTCAGGAGACCATCCGCCGCCTCATCAGGAGCATGCTCAGGCGCTGTAGGGATGTCATACAGGCACGTGGAGGCCACACACACTACTGAGCATCATTTTGACTTGTTTCCACTTTCATTTTGATTTCCATTGATGATTTTTGTGTGATTATGTTGACAGCACATTCAACTTTGCACAGAACAATGTATAATGAGAATATTTCATTCATTTAGATCTAGGATGTGTTATTTGAGTGTTCCCTTTATTTTTTTGAGCAGTGTGTATATTTCATGTTCATTCCCCACCTATAAAGCTCAGGGAATATAATATACACCTGTTTATATGGGATATGTGTTCATTCCTCTATTATCTATATATATTACATGTTCATTCCCCACCTATAAAGCTCAGGGAATATAATATACTCCTGTTTATAATGGGATCTGGGTTGATTTCCTAATTGTCCACATATAATTTATGCTCATTTCATATCCACGATACATAAGAAATCCATAATACCTCTCCATGTCTTTGGACCTAGAAGTTACTATGTTCATTGTTTCTTCATTCTTTTTAGTCTGTCCCGGGAATAAAGCCACTTCAGCAATTTCTCCGCCAGCCTGGTGCTGCTGTTTCCCTATAGCTTCCATAGCCGCAGCCAGGGCCAGCGTCAGCACCCGGCACACCCGGGCCAGTGCCGGGGCCCTGAGCAGGCGGGGGGGCCCACTCGCAGTCTGGCACCCCCCGCCCGTTAGCGGAGGAGAGCGGTGTCAGCGCCGCCACTGGGCTCCCCCCCGCTTGCTCAGGGCCCCGGCATCAGCTGGCACAATACTTACCTCTCCCGTGCCTCCGCTGCCGCAGCTCTGGGCTCCAGGGGGCGCCGGCGCTTCCTCTCACAGCAGGCCGCTGAATGACGTCATCATTCAGCGGCCGGCTGTGGCACAGAGCGCGCGGACGTCGGACAGGTAAGACGTGTGTGTGTGTGTCTCTGTGTATGTAGTGCAGACGGTGCTTTGTCTGTGTGTGTATAAGTATGTGAGAGAGTGCTTGTGTGCTGTCTGTGTGTGATGATGGGCAGGCATTGCTGATAATGAGGAGGCATTGATGATGATGATGGGGAGAAGATGATAATGGGCAGGCATGATGATGGGGAGAAGATGATGATGGGCAGGCATTGATGATGGGGAGGAGATGATGATGGGCAGGCATTGCTGATAATGGGGAGGCATTGATGATGAGGGGAGAAGATGATGATGGGCAGGCATTGATGATGGGGAGGAGATGATGATGGGCAGGCATTGCTGATAATGGGGAGGCATTGATGATGATGGGAGAAGATGATGATAATGGGCAGGCATTGATGATGATGGGAGAAGATGATGATAATGGGCAGGCATTGATGATAATGGGCAGGCATTGATGATGGGGAGAAGATGATGATGGGCAGGCATTGATGATGATGGGGAGAAGATGATGATAATGGGCAGGCATTGATGATGATGGGGAGAAGATGATGATAATGGGCAGGCATTGATGATAATGGGCAGGCATTGATGATGGGGAGAAGATGATGATGGGCAGGCATTGATGATGATGGGGAGGAGATGATGATGATGGGCAGGCATTGATGATAATGGGGAGGCCATGATGATGATGGGGAGGCAATCATGATGATAATGGGGAGTCTTTCCACAGCGCCCTTTCCTGAGCCGTAACAGTGCAGAACGCAGTACAGCGCAGAGGAGAGCTCCATATTTTGTATGGAGCATTATATGGGGACCAGTATCCTGTATGGAGCATTATATTGGGTCCAGTATTCTGTATGGAGCATTATATTGGGTCCAGTATTCTGTATGGAGCATTATATGGGGGGTGACATCCTGCATGGGGTATTATATGGGTGATGAGGGGGAGACATGTGGTGCCCATAATATTGTATGGAGGACTGTACTGTCCAGTCTGTACTGTGCGCTGTGAGGATTTGGCGGTTTTTGAGCTATTGTACAATTTACAATAGATATCACTCATGTAATGTAAGAAGTGAAGTATTTGGCATTGTACTGTACCTATATTTCTCTGCCGTAGCTGTGCATCATGAATCGTGGTCTGTGTTAAAGGGGCCCACTGAGGCTCTTTCGCCCGGGGCCCATAAAAACCTGGAGCCGGCCCTGGCCGCAGCACACGGCTTCGGCTGCATTCACACCAGCCTCTGGCACGTCACCACCCTGGCATGCGGCCGATGTTATACATCATGCATTACACAGGGCGGTCGCCAGGATGGATGACTGGCATGGGTCAGCTAAAGCCCCCCATTGTCCCACACCCACCACGTGTAGGACAGCTCCGAAATCTCCCACGCGACTTGTTTTCCCGTGCACATTTTAACCCTCACATCTCCGGCTGGTCAGCGCTTTCAGGGATTTTTACCCATTGAAAAGAATATGAAAATCCTCCCATTACACAGAATACTCCGCAGCTTGTCCGGCTCTCCCGCCCGGTACGGGACAGGCAGGCGGAGAGCAGCCCTGATAACCCGCCACCACCGCCATTACCATACTTTACACGGCGAAGGGACCGCACACCCTGAGAGGCGCAGACTTAGTAAGACGCCCTGTGATTGGTCGAGCGGGAAACCTAGCAACCGAGTGGCGGCGTCCGAGGCCTGAGCTCCCGGAGATCTGCCAGCTGCGGAGGGGATTGTGGGCCGTTCTCCGGGTGTGTGAGACCCCTACCCCGCCATGTCTCTCCGCACACTGCCGCTGCTCTTCATCAACCTCGGGGGGGAGATGCTGTACATCCTGGACCAGCGGCTCCGGGCCCAGAACATCCCTCCAGATAAGGCCAAGAAGGGTGAGTGCCGGGTGACTGGTGTGGGGACGTCGCCACCATTGCGGTTCCCAGGGGCCCAAGTTCCAGGGTCCTCACAGCCGCTATACAGGGCTGGGGTCTGTAGGCTAAGGCCGTGTTCACATTGCCACGATGTGTCACGGATTCGGGTCCGAAATCTGCACCAAATCCACCACCCCACACTGACTACTGCCTGCACTGCTGTCCAGAGAGTAAAGTCACGTGACTAGGCTCGTTAAAGGGTCGCCCTTGGCGTGTAGGATTGCTCCTTCCTATAGGTGGCGCTAGAGATCTCCTCTTCCTCTGGCCACACAGGGTCTTATGTTCTGCTGCCCATGTCGCCTCGGACATCCCCCAAATCCACAACATCTGCAGCTGTCTTCACAGGGAACGGAACAGAAATCTTTTTATTTTGTTTTATTACTTATTATATTTTTAATTTTCAAAAATGATATATATATATAAAAACAACTTTTATTGTAATTATTTTTTTTCTGCTACTCTGTATGTATTCCGTTCACCTGAAATAGAGTATTCAAGTTTGTCATTATTTTTTCTTACATGCCCAATGTTGGATAGACGGGTCTGGGTGGTGGGGTTTAGGGTGTGTTATATGTGTTTATATTTAGGTTTTTTATTTGTTGTTTGACAGTCTGTCCCTTCCAAAATCAGGAAACGAGATTGGAGAGCTTTATGAATAGAATACATAATTAACAAATTATTATATGACGGCCAGGGAACTTGGATTAGTAGCTCCAGCGCTGAAATAAAAAAACTGCTGGAGTGGTGCTTTAAAGAGAAAAATGGATCCAAGCCCCACATGTTCTACCCTTAGGGTGAGTTTCCACGGTCAGGAAACGCTGCGTGTTTGGCGCTGTGCGCTGGCGCAGCGCCAAACACGCAGCGTCCAGATGTTACAGCATAGTGGAGGGGATTTCAAGAAATCCCGTCTCCACTATGCGTAACAATACGCAGGTGGCAAACCTGCGTAAACGGACATGCGGCGCGTCTTTTTCAGACCGCAGCATGTCCTCGCGTATTGCGGCGACGGTGCGTCGCCGCAACATAATTAACACAGGGCTATGTAGCCCTGCGCTCTTTCCGGAGGTGTTCCGGAGGTGTCCTGAACACCTCCGGAAAGATCGCGCGTCATAAAGGGGGCGGGGCTTAGACGGAGCGGAATTTCCGCTCCGTCAAAAGCGCTATGGTTCCGGACCGTGGAACCATAGCCTTAGGCTGCATTCACACATTCAGTATCTGCTCAGTATTTTACATCAGTAAACCTGGAGTGGGTGATAAATACAGAAGTGGTGACATGTTTCTATTATACTTTTCCTCTGATTGTCCCACTCCTGGTTTTGGCTACACATACTGAGGTAAAATACTGACCAAATACTGAATGTGTGCACATGGCCTAACAAAGGAACCCTGTGGTTTTGTTTCACTAGCACCTGGTCATGGGTGGGCAATATACTGTAGATATTTGGAGCCTGTAGGACCAATACCAGAGCCAATATGATTTATTTTTAAGCGGCTACCAGTAAGACCTTCCATAGACATTGAAGAATGCGCAATTATCAGACATATATGGTTTATAACTAAAACCGCCAAAGGCAATTACGTGGCGCTGAACATGGCCATAGTATATGCCAGAGTCCCCAGTTTCAGTAGAATAAGCTGTTTTTTTTTGTATAGGGAGCTTTACTCGTCCCCAAAATCTGTCATTGGGGATTGGAAATGTTCGATTTTAAACATGTGCCCAAAGCGAGAAGTGAAGGGTGCCAGAGAGAGATGTCCTGCCGGGGGGCATCAACAGAGGTCTGTGCCCAATTACATTTTTGTAATTTTTAAGATATATTTTTTTTTCCTAAAATACAAAGAAAATGTGTCTTTAACTTTAGGCCTTTTAGAGATCATTTCTTCTTCAACTTGCTTAACTGTTCACAATAACACTAATTTCAACGACGGCAGCACACACACCGCTCACATATCTGGGACCTGCAGCACGTACACCGCTCACATATCGGGGACCTGCAGCACACACACCGCTCACACCTCATCACAATCGGGACTGCAGCACGCACACCGCTCACATATCTGGGACCGCAGCACACACACGCTCACATATCTGGGACCTGCAGCACTACACCGCTCACATATCGGGGACCTGCAGCACACACACCGCTCACATATCGGGACCTGCAGCACACACACCGCTCACATATCTGGGACCTGCAGCACGCACACCGCTCACATATCGGGGACCTGCAGCACACACACCGCTCACATATCGGGACCTGCAGCACACACACCGCTCACATATCGGGGACATGCAGCATACACACCGCTCACATATCGGGGACCTGCAGCACACACACCGCTCACATATCGGGACCTGCAGCACACACACCACTCACATATCGGGGACCTGCAGCACACACACCGCTCACATATCTGGGACCTGCAGCACGCACACCGCTCACATATCGGGGACCTGCAGCACACACACCGCTCACATATCGGGGACATGCAGCACACACACCGCTCACATACTGGGACCTGCAGCACGCACACCACTCACATATCTGGGACCTGCAGCACGCACACCACTCACATATCGGGACCTGCAGCACACACACCGCTCACATATCGGGCACATGCAGCACACACACACTCACATATCGGGGACCTGTAGCACGCACACCGCTCACATATCGGGACATGCAGTGCACACCGCTCACATATCCGGGACATGCAGCACGCACACCGTCACATATCGGGGACATGCAGCACACACCGCTCACATATCGGGACATGCAGCACGCACACCGCTCACATATCGGGACATGCAGCACCACACCGCTCACATATCGGGACCTGCAGCACCACACCGCTCACATATCCGGGACATGCATGCACACACCCTCACATATCGGGACATGCAGCACACACCGCTCACATATCGGGACATGCAGCACGCACACCGCTCACATATCAGGGACATGCAGGCACACACGCTCACATATCCGGGACATGCAGCACACACCGCTCACATATCCGGGACATGCAGCACACACCGCTCACATATCGGGACATGCAGGCACACACGCTCACATATCGGGACATGCAGCACGCACACCGCTCACAATCAGGGACATGCAGTGCACACACCGCTCACATATCCGGGACATGCAGACGCACACACCGCTCACATATCCGGGACATGCAGTGCACACCGCTCACATATCGGGACATGCAGCGCACACCGCTCACATATCCGGGACATGCAGCACGCACACCGCTCACAATATCGGGACATGCAGTGCACACACCGCTCACATATCCGGGACATGCAGTGCACACACCGCTCACATATCCGGGACATGCAGCACGCACACACGCTCACATATCAGGGACATGCAGGGCACACCGCTCACATATCAGGGACATGCAGCACGCACACCGCTCACATATCCGGGACATGCAGTGCACACCGCTCACAATCGGGACATGCAGTGCACACACCGCTCAATATCCGGGACATGCAGCGCACACCGCTCACATATCGGGACATGCAGCACCACACGCTCACATATCCGGGACATGCAGCACGCACACCGCTCACATATCCGGGACATGCAGTGCACACCGCTCACATATCGGGACATGCAGCACACACCGCTCACATATCAGGGACCTGCAGCACAGCACACCGCTCACATATCAGGACTGCAGCACACACACCGCTCACATACCGGGACCTGCAGCATACACACCGCTCAATATCCGGGACATGCAGCACACACACCGCTCACATATCCGGGACTGCAGCACCACACCGCCCACATATCAGGGACTTGCAGCACACACACCGCTCACACTACCCGGGACATGCAGTCACACCGCTCACATATCCGGGACATGCAGCATACACACCGCTCACATATCAGGGACTGCAGCACACACACCACCACATATCGGGACTTGCAGCACACACACCGCTCACCTATCGGGGACATGCAGCATACACACCGCTCACATATCGGGGACATGCAGCACACACACCGCTCACATATCGGGGACATGCAGCACACACACCGCTCACATATCCTTAGTGGAATGTCATATGGCAGGTCTCCTTTCCCAGCATATGATGGCTGTGTTATTCAGCCATCATCTGCCGCTAATAGCAGTGGATGGGGCAAAGCTGCACCTGTATCTGTTAGCCTGTTCAGTGTCATAGATTGCTATAACCACCCATTGGCCCACTTGCAACCTAATCAATGGGTTGCCATGGTAGCTGGGGTCTGGTGATGTTTTCTGTGCATTTTATAAAGGGTGGTCCTATGAAAGCCAGCTCATGACTGGCATATATTGGGGAACATGATTTTTCCTATACACAGCAATAATGCGGTATTGCTGTGTATAGTACAATCGGCTAATGGAAAGTTCAAGTCTCCTAAGGTGACAACAAAATACAGTGAAAAGTTAAAAAAAAAAAGTTTTTGAAAACATGATAAAAATAAAAAGTTCAACTCACCACTTTTTCCCCTATTAACCCTTTCTTGACATATGACGTACAGTTACATTATATATCAGGTCCCTGCATCATTCCCTGCAGATGATGGCTGAATTAGTACGCCATCATCTGGCTCTAACAGCTGTGGGTGGAGTGGAGCCCGCAGCTGTTGACCTGTTAAATGCCGCTGTCAATCTCTCACAGTGGCATTAAATACACACTGCAAGGGAGGCGCATCATTCTGTGTGCCCATCAGCATGCCAGTGACGTGACGTTCATAGGAGACCGTGACTTTCCACTTATATAGCAGTGCTGTGTATATTACAAGCGATCGCAGCTTCAAGTCCCCTAAGAGGACTAACAAATACAGTAGAAAGTGAAAAAAAACATGTTAAAAAAGAAAAATATAAAAGTTCAAATCACCCCCCTTTTGCCCAATTAAAAATAGTCATTAAAAATGCACATATTTGGTTTTGCTGCTTTCACAAATGTCCGATCTATCAAAATATAAAGTAAATTTATTTAATGCATAAACAGTGTAACGAGAAAAAAAAATGAAACACCGGAATTACGTTTTTTTTGGCCACCACAACATTACAATAAAATTCAATAACTGGCGATCAAAACATCGTATCTTTCCCAAAATGGTGTCAATATCAGCACAAAAAATTAACCCCTCACTCAGCGTCAGATCCTGAAAAATGAAAACGCCAAGGGTCTCGGAAAATGATGACACAAGCAAACATTTAAAAAAAATGTTTTTTCTACAAGGATATGACTGTGATAGGTGCCTCTCAGTAACCAATCGGCGCTTTGTGTTGCAGCCATGGAGAACTCTCATTGGTTAGTGCAGATTCCCGTCACAGAGTCTGTGCCACTGATGGGAGCCTGGAGTAACCAATGAGTGCTGTCCTGCAGTGAAGTAAAGTGCTGATTGGTTACTGAGCAGCACGGTAGCTGCCGGGCCCCAATTTTACCTAACCAATTGATACAAGAATCAACCCTAGGCGGAAAATTTGATTGGTCTTATTTTACTGACAAGTTTGATAACCTATGTGTCTTTATTCACAGATGAGTATAGATTTGTAAAGCCTGTCTCCATATTTTGATCTGCCATTTTCTTTTCTCTAACCTACCTCCACTTAGACGACTGGACAGATGAGGAAAGACAACGAGGTACGGGGTGCTGTAGACAAGATGGCTCCTCTTCTATTGCCCGCCATTGACCTATCGCTTCTGCCTGTTGCGCCTTGTTGTGTTTTGCCTTCGAACGCTTACAATTCGTCTTCCAATAAAAAGTAGCTTTTGTATTAGTAAGTATTGTACAATTAGATGTGCCCCCTTTCTGGGCCTGTGGATACAGCGCAGTGTTAGAGCTTTGAAGGGTTACCTGTCACTGATCTCATGTCTTTTGGATGTGCCATTTGTTTCTGATCAGTGGGGATTTGGGACTAGGAAGGCTGAATAGTGTTGTGACCCCCCCAAGCTGTGCCTCTTACGGGGTAATTAAGCCTTTTGCTAGTCTGTCTCCAATGTGAACTTTTCTTACTCAGATGGCACCATGTCCAAACTAAAGTGATGGCATCGAGCCTCTGTTGGCATTTGGTAACAGTTTATGGTAAATGTACACTGTGTATTTGGTGCAGAATTTTTGTGCGGATTTCCATGCGGAAAAAACACAGTGTAATATAGTACCAGCTACATCAAAAAATTACCAGAACATAAATTGACCTGCCGTTTGGACATTAGAAAGTCAATTCTTTGTGAGATGCATTGCAGTCTCCAATCTTGCACTGCCTTGGGTGAAATCCTCAAAAAAATCAGCATGTATAGTGGGTACGGAAAGTATTCAGACCCATTTAAATTTTTCACTCTTTGTTTCATTGCAGCCATTTGGTAAATGCAAAAAGTTCATTTTTTTTCTCATTAATGTACACTCTGCACCCCATCTTGACTGAAAAAAAACAGAAATGTAGAAATTTTTGCAAATTTATTAAAAAAGAATAACTGAAATATCACATGGTGATAAGTATTCAGACCCTTTGCTCAGACGCTCATATTTTAGTCACATGCTGTCTATTTCCTAGTGATCCTGCTTGAGATGGTTCTGCTCCTTCATTAGAGTCCAGTTGTGTTTAATTAAACTGATAAGACTTGATTTGTAAAGGCACACACCTGTCTATATAAGACCTCACAGCTCACAGTGCATGTCAGACCAAATTAGAATCATGAGGTCAAAGGAACTGACCAAGGAGCTCAGAGGCAGAATTGTGGCAAGGCACAGATCTGGCCAAGGTTACAAAAGAATTTCTGCAGTACTCAAGGTTCCTAAGAGCACAGTGGCCTCCATAATCCTCAAATGGAAGAAGTTTGGGACCACTAGAAGTCTTCCTAGACCTGGCCGTCCAGCCGAACTGAGCAGTCGTGGGAGAAGAGCCTTGGTGAAAAGGTAAAGAAGAACCCCAAGACCACTGTGGCTGAGCTCTACAGATGCAGTAGGGAGATGGGAGAAAGTTCCACAAAGTCAACTATCACTGCAGCCCTCCACCAGTCTGGCCTTTATGGCAGAGTGGCCTGACGGAAGCCTCTCCTCAGTGCCAGACATATGAAAGCCTGCATAGAGTTTGCTAAAAAAAATATATATATATGAAGGACTCCCAGACTATGAGAAATTAGATTCTCTGGTATGATGAGATAAAGATAGTATGTGTGGAGAAAACCAGGCACTGCTCATCACCTGCTCAATACAATCCCAATAGTGAAACATGGTGGTGGCAGCATCATGCTATGGGGGAGTTTTTCAGCTGCAGGGACAGGACAACTAGTTGCAATTGAAGGAAACATGAATGCAATCAACTACAGAGATATCCTGGATGAAAACCTCTTCCAGAGAGGCCGAAGGTTCACCTTCCAACAAGACAATGACCTTAAGCACACAGCTAAAATAACTAAGGAGTGGCTTCAGAACAACTCTGTGACCATTCTTGACTGGCCTAGCCAGAGCCCTGACCTAAACCCAATTGAGCATCTCTGGAGAGACCTCAAAATGGCTGTCCACCAACGTTCACCATCCAACCTGACGGAACTGGAGAGGATCTGCAAGGAAGAATGGCAGAGGATCCCCAAATATAGGTGTGAAAAACTTGTTTCATCATTCCCAAGAAGACTCATGGCTGTACTAGCTCAAAAGGGTGCTTCTACTCAATACTGAGCAAAGGGTCTGAATACTTATGACATGTGATATTTCAGTTTTCCTTTTTTTATAAATTTGCAAACATTTCTACATTTCTGTTGTCTTTCAGTCAAGATGGCGTGCAGAGTGTACATTAATGAGAAAAAAATGAACTTTTTTGAATATACCAAATGAGTGCAATGAAGCAGAGTGAAAAATTTAAAGGGGTCTGAATACTTTCCGTACCCACTGTAATGCACTCGGATTGTAATGCGGAAATGCTGCAAATACACTATGGATATGGCGCGGAATCTCTGCATCAAAACGACAATGTGTGCATCCGGCCTTAGGCAGTGAAAGGGTGGCGAGATTAAGTTTGAGATAAAAACTGGTGTTTGTATTATTTAAAGGTGTTCTCCAGGAATCGGACCATATAAAGAAAGAAAATCTCATTATTAAAAATTGCTAAATATGTTTATTTAGCAAATCACATTTATTTTGTTTAGGGAACTCATAACTATAGTACATCACAATGGCTGTTGCCTTGTTACACTGACAGAAACCTGTCCTAGAATTGTTAATAGCACTGATACCTGTGAGCATGTGCAGTAGAAGCTCCGCTCCCTCCCTTTTTGTGAATTAAGATGTCATCCCAGTGGATAGTCTGATCTAATGCTGGAGATATCAGGGATGCTGAGGTAAGAAGATGTCACTCACACTGCTGTCCACCCTATCTATCTTATCTAATGCTGAAGATACCAGGATTGCTGAGGTAAAAAGAGGCTGCTCACATTGCTGTCCACCCTACCTTTCTGATCTAATGCTGGAGATATCAGGGATGCTGAGGTAAGAAGAGGCCACTCACACTGCTGCCCACCCTGTCTATCTGATCTAATGCTGGAGATATCAGGGATGCTGAGGTAAGAAGATGCCAATCACACTGCTGTCCACCCTATCTATCGTATCTAATGCTGAAGATACCAGGATTGCTGAGGTAAAAAGAGGCTGCTCACATTGCTGTCCACCCTACCTTTCTGATCTAATGCTGGATATATCAGGGATGCTGAGGTAAGAAGAGGCCACGCACACTGCTGCCCACCCTGTCTATCTGATCTAATGCTGGAGAATCCAGGATTGCTGAGGTAAAAAGAGGCTGCTAACACTGCTGTCCACTCTACCTTTCTGATATACTGGAGAAACCAGGAGTGCTGAGGTAGGATGAGGCTGCTCATACTTCTGTCCACCCTGTCATTCTAATTTAATACTGGAGATACCACGGGTTTTGAGGTAAGAGACTGCTCACATCGCTGTACACCCTGTGTTTGTGACATACTACTAGAGATATGAGGAGTGCTTAGGTAAGAAGAGGCTTCTCACACTCTGTTTTTCTGATGTAATATTGGAGATACCAGAAGAGCTGAAGTAAAAAGAGGCCGCTCCCGCTGCTATCCACCATGTAATTTTTACCTAATACTGGAAATACTAGAAGTGCAGAGGTTAGAAGACGCTGCTCACTCTGCTGTCCACCCTTGTCTTTCTGATTTAAATCTGGAGATACAGTGGGTCTGAGGTAAGGGGCCAATCAAACTGATGTCCTTCCTGTCTTTCTGATCTAATACTGGAGATATCTGGAGTCCCGAGGTAAGAAGAAGCTGCTCACAATAATATCTACTTCTGAATGCTGAGCTGCTGCTGTGGCCTGGAGATAACCTATATGAATTACTGTGAAGGTATCTCCAGGCCACGGCATTGGAGCTGCCTAATAGACAAGCTCACAGGTACCAATCCTATTAAGTCTGTCAGTGTCTATAGATTTCTGTCAATGTAACTCGACAACAGCATTTTACTTTCTATAGGGATTATTTCCTTATACAAAATGAAAGGGATTCACTAAAGGCAGCAGAAATCAGAGCCTGGCTGCTCCTTTTCAGCCAGGTACACTCCGGTGTTTAAGACAAAATAAAGTTTGAAGATCCTGCCGGGGACCACATCGAAAGATGACACTAGTGCAGCTCCGCTGGCTTTTTGCACCATTGTAGGTGATTCACAGGTCTCTCTCTCCCCCTTTAATCTGGTATTTTAGACAAGTCTTTGGGAACCAGCTGGCATCTGTAGTATCGGCTATCTAATGGTGCCCCCCACTGCCCCATCTCTCTCCCTCCCGCTCTTTACATGATCTTTTATAGCTTTAGGAGATAAGGCAGTGCCATAACATCATACTAATACCCTCTGACATTGAAAACAAAAAGACCTGGTTACTCCATGTGTATGGTTTATAAGTCAGAAGGATTAGCTATCGGCAGAAAGCTGTCTAAGGCCGGGATCACACATGCGACGAAAACATCCCCGATGCTCGCATGTGAAATCCCAGCTCTGGCGCCGGCACTCGGGAGTGGAGTGCGCGGCTACATGTATTTATATGCAGCCGCTCGCTCCACTCCCGAGTGCCGGCGCCAGAGCTGGGATTTCACATGCGAGTATCGGACGATTTCCTCGCATGTGTGATCCCGGCCTAAGTGTAATAGCAGCCGAAAGGGAACATGTCATCATTTTCACTCTGCCCAATCCATGGGCAGCATGAAATTAGGGCAAGGTTCCACATCACTGATGGCTGTTGGTTAAAATGCTGCTGTGATTAAGAGAAAATGGGTTGTGTATAGAGAAGTAGGCTCTGGGTAGCTTCCTTTCAGTTTTTTCTCGACCAGCTCCCATTCCTTTTCTCCCTGATAACTGGTAAGCCACATTACCAGGGGTTATGGTGGATTCTGTAAGCCGTAGATCAGGTTGTGCAGTACTAACTGGAAGTGAAGATGCAAGGGAGCTGGGATTTCCAGATGGCACTTGGATCAGAGAGGACCATTCCAGCACAGCAGGGTATGCATGATGGCAGATGTACAAGCGGAGCTGGAAGCACTAGATACAGCTGAGCCTCATGTGTGGATAGTAAAACAACAGAGATTTGTAGTTAACTGGTACTTTGCTGTAGGAGTGCGGTAAACACAGGAATAGTAGAGATGTATGTGCAAACTGGTATCTTGCTAGCAGAAGTGCGGGGTACACACAAGAACAGTAAAGTTGTAAGTGTAAAATGGCTCCAGGATAATAGAATTGAAATAAACTATCAGGTACCTATATAGTGGAAACTAAACATGGAACTTGATACAGCAGAGCTAAAAGGGCAATGGAGCCAGAAGTAGCTGGACTGAGCATAATAGAAGTAGCTGTTTGCTGGATTTCAGTCAGGAGAACCTGAGAAGAGTTGATAATCTGCTATGAAGATAGCTGAGATGAGGAGTTTAACAAATAATTTGACCCAGTAGAGCTGAGAGTGCTGTAGCACCAGGATTACAAGGACTAAGAAATAAGTAGTAGCAGGATTGCAGCCAGGAGTAGCTGGGAAGACATTTAGGCCCCTGAGTGGAACATGAACTACCTCCTGGAAACGCAAGTCCTGGCAGTGTGCTCTACCTCCTGAATACTCAGGCAGCAGTCACTGCCTGAGGAGCAGCCCAGCTGCTACTTTTACCTGTGCCTGGATTCCTTTCTCTATGGCTTTTTTAACCTATGATTTCCGTAAGTTGCTACAGCATTTGACAGTTAAACTTTGAAATTTACAACGTGGGACTGTGTTCGGCGTTAATGCTGTATTGACATCTGATGACAGGTTCCCTTTTATAGCACATAGAGCTCTATGTATTAAACTATAATCCTAGAAAATGTCATTTTTTTTCTGGCAACAACCAATCGGAGTTCAGCATTCATTTTTAAAAGTGCACCACATGACTAAAACATGAACTAGATACATGATGTAATAGTGGCTGCATTTGACTAGGGGGCTAGTAATGGGGGTGTCTTATAGACACCTCCCATTACTAACCCCTGGGCTTGATGCCAGCGGCCATAATACAGCTGACATCAACCCTACAAATATTACCCCACGTGCCACTGCGCCAGGGCAAGTGAGAAGAGCTGAGGCTAAGCGCCAGAATTGGCACATCTTATGGATGTGCCATTTCTTGGGCAGCTGAGAGCTAATGTTCTTTGGGAGGGGGGCAATATCCATGGCCCCTTTCTAGGCTATTAATATCAGCCCGCAGCTGTCTGCAAAACCTTTGCTGGTTAGTAAATAAAGGGGGGACCCCCACATCATTTTATTTTTTGGGGGGTGTCTCCCCTATAATAACCAGTAAAGGCTAATCAAACAGCTGTGAGCTGTTATTAATAGCCTGGGAACCTTTTATGGCTATTGGCCCCTTCCTAGAATGTTAACATCCAACCATCGGCTTTCCCTCACCTGGTTTTGAAAATTACAGGGGACCTCAAGCAGTTTATTTTCTATTAATGTATTTATTTACTTTGTATGCTGCGGTGCTAACGCCAACTCTTAGTATTGGCCTGGTCCAGCTGATCTCAAGGAGACCGGGCGACAATGATGAAAGTCAGATTCAGCAGCCGGCGCCTGGGAACAGCAATAACTACTGTTTTTCCCAGACGCCGGTATGTGTCACACTGGTGACACACGGATGTCATTCATGTGTCATCAGTGTGCAGCATGCATTTTGTCCGTGCTTCGTTTAAAAAAAAAAATGACATGTCCGCGGGTTTTTCACATGGACACATGGTCCGTGTGAAAAGCCTGAAATGCGCGCATCATCATTGAATAAAAAAAAAACAACCCATACGGACATAAAAAAACACGTGTGAAGAAGGCCTTAGATGGTTTTGAGTCGCTCAAAGCCAGGGCCTGTGGGGTACTCGGCACCGAGCCCGTTCACTTCACTGGGGGATGTCACGGGTAGCACAGCTCGGTCCGTTGCCCTGGGCGCTCACTAAAAAGGGGATATTTACAGGGGATTATAAGTTTGTAGAAATGTTCGTGACGCCACCTGTGGTTCCTGGTCAGGATGACCAGCGCTGCAGGGTAGATCCTCTGAGGGGTTGTTACTGGGCAGCAAGGTGTTAAGTCTCCCACAGGCGAGACTGATCCCTCAGGGTATATGGCGGTGTAATATAGGGGTGCAGGAGCAATAAGGCAGACACACACAAGAAAGTCTCTTTCTGTACCTTTACTGATGGTGAAGTTGTAGGCACGACCCGGGAAGCTGTCAGGGTGGAGGATGCACGTCCAGTAATCCCACTGAGTAGGTGTAGGGCCTCCTTACTCCTTTAAGTGTGTGAGTTTCTGACTTGCATAAAACAAAGCCTAACTCCGTCTTCTCAGCTACGCCCGGCTGACCTTGTGGTGAGGCCTTCTTGTGGACCGAACTAAGTCTCTATAAGGCTGATCAGGCCAGACTCCTGTTCTTCCTGACCCCGGTTACGTATCAGCACTGTTGGGCCCCTGCGACCTGTAGTCCAGCAGGGTCTCCGGTGTCTCCTACCAGTCGTGCAGATGCTGGCAAGCGCGGACCCGGTGTCCGGTGGTGCAGAGTGGAGGTAAGCTATCAATGCTGGTGTAACGAATGGAAGCGGAGGCAGAGATGGTGAAGTTCACATTCGTCTTTATTTTTTAATGTGGAACCTCGAGACAGCGGTCCGGGGGGCTCCGAAGGGGGCGTGACTAATGAGCCCCGGGTACCCGTAGTAAGGCCCCTCGAACAGGACCAGAATGGAATACCCGGAGGACACAGGTGCTACCTCCAGTTAGACCCCGGACACGTGGCAGCTGTCCCAGAGGGACCAAAAGGATAACAGGTATACACAGAGTCCGTGGAGGGTTCTTGACGGAGCTGAGTAAGGTCCTGGTCCAGAATGGATGGTGGCAGGCTGGCTTCAGTGACCTTGTCACAGTCCACGGGTACGGATGGCTGATGGCGGAACGGGATGACACTTGTGCCAGTAATAACCAAGATTGTCCAGGTTAGCCAGATACGGGTTAGCAATGATCTGTGGAGACAAATAGTATAAGCGAAGCACAGAGACTGCAGACGCATCGCAGACAGATCAGGAACAGAACCGGATGTAGCAATGATAGAACACGTTGCTCCGGCACTCCCCTTATGGTGGAGTGACCAGATATAGTACTGAGTGCGCTGCCATAGGTTAATTAGCTATTTCAAAAAATGCACGCTGCCCCTTTAAGAGAGACGGTGGGCGCAGCCTCGCGTCCTAAGCAATCTATCTGGAGGCCTGCTAGCAGTGTGCCAGGAAGTGGAGGAGGACACAGGACGCTGAGGAGCAGATGGGACAGGAGACCTCAGCCTGCGCGCAGACTGCTGCAGAGGGACAGCTAGAGGAACAGGTGAGTGACCAGGACGGAGTGCAGAGCCAGCGCGGGGACCGAGTGTAACAGTATCCCCCTCTTTAACCCCCTCTTTTTCAAGCCTGCGTGAAATCTTTTAAGAAGAAGAGGAGCCTGGATGTTCTCTTTAGGCTCCCAAGACCTCTCCTCAGGACCAAAACCCTTCCAGTCCACCAGGTAATAGATCCTACCTCTTACTTTCTTAGAGGCCAAGATATGTTTTACCTCAAAAACATCATCCTCAGAAATCGGATCTGGAGTGGTACCCGGGTCCTTAAAGAAGGAGCTCAACACTACTGGTTTGAGGAGGGAAACATGAAAGGAGTTAGGTACACGTAGAGAATTAGGCAATTTCAGTTTGTAAGAGACCGGGTTGATTTGTCTCAAGACTTCAAAGGGACAAATGAAACGGGGACCCAATTTGTACGATGGTAACTTCAAACGGATGTACTTGGAGGAGAGCCATACCTTGTCTCCTGGACGAAAGATGGGAGCCTCCAAACGTCTTTTGTCCGCATGCGTTTTCATACGTTGAGAGGCTTTCTCCAAAGCAGACCTGGTTTCTCTCCAAATGTTCGAGAAATTCTTAGACAAGGTATCGACTGCCGGAACATCAGACAATCCAGAGATAGGAGGAGGAATTCCGGGTTGGAGTCCAAACACAATCTGAAAGGGAGACTTTCCAGAAGATTCACTTACTTGGTTGTTGTAGGAAAATTCCGCCCAGGGCAGTAATTCTACCCAGTCATTATGATGAGCGTTGATGAAGTGACGCAGGTATCCAGCCAGGATTTGATTGATCCTCTCCACTTGCCCATTAGACTGGGGATGGTATGCAGAAGAAAAATCTAGTTCAATTTTTACCATTTTACAGAGTCCTCTCCAGAACTTAGAGGTGAACTGGACGCCCCTGTCGGACACGATGTGGAGAGGAAATCCATGTAGACGGAAGATGTGCTGAATGAAGTGAGTGGCCAGTTCTGGAGCAGACGGGAGACCAGATAGCGGAACGAAGTGGGCCATTTTAGAGAAGCGGTCCACCACAACCCATACCACTGAGCAGCCAGAAGAAATGGGAAGATCCGTGATGAAATCCATCGCGATGTGCTGCCAGGGAGCGGACGGAATCGGAAGAGGCAGAAGCCTGCCGGCTGGTAGATGTTTAACAGTTTTGTTACGGGCACATGAAGGACAGGCTGTGACGAACTCCTGGATATCCTTGCCCATGGTAGGCCACCAGTAATAACGGGAGATGAGTTGCTGCGTCTTTTTCTGACCAGCATGGCCAGCCAACTTAGAAGAATGACCCCAGCGGAGAACACGACTACGATCAGAAGCGGACACGAGAGTCTTCCCTGGAGGAAGCCGGGCCAGATCAGTGGAGGCAACAGAGACTAACTTAGAAGGTTCAATAATGTGCTGAGGTTCTTCCTCCAGTTCAGGAGGCAAAAAGGCTCTAGAGAGTGCGTCTGCCTTGATGTTCTTGTCAGCTGGACGGAAATTAAGTACAAAATTGAAACGGGCAAAAAATAATGCCCAACGGGCCTGACGGGGATTCAGCCTTAAAGCAGATTGGAGATAAGCAAGGTTTTTATGGTCGGTGAATATGATTACCTGGTGATGAGCTCCCTCAAGAAGATGTCTCCATTCTTGCAGAGCCAATTTGATGGCCAACAGTTCGCGATCACCGACAGAGTAGTTCCTTTCTGCAGGAGAAAAAACCTTGGAAAAAAAACCACACAAGATCATCCGCCCGGTAGACGACTTCTGGGTGAGAACTGCTCCTGCACCTATGGAAGAAGCGTCAACCTCAAGAAAAAATTGCTCATTCGAATTAGGACGATGGAGAACGGGTGCGGAAGTGAAGGCTTTTTTGAGAGAAACAAAGGCCTCTTCTGCCTCGGAGGACCATTCCTTAGAGTTTACACCTTTCCGGGTTAAGGCTGTGATAGGAGCCACTCGGGTGGAAAAGTGTGGAATGAATTGCCGGTAGTAATTGGCGAACCCTAGGAACCGTTGTATGGCTTTTAGCCCAGACGGACGAGGCCAGTTGAGAACTGCAGACAACTTCTCCGGATCCATCTTTAATCCTGTGGAAGATACAATGTACCCAAGGAAAGGCAAGGAAGACTGCTCAAAGAGGCATTTCTCATATTTGGCATATAGCCTGTTCTCTCTCAGTCTTTGTAAGACCAGGCGTACTTGCCTCCGGTGTGACGCCAAGTCTGCAGAGAAAATCAAAATATCGTCCAGGTAGACCACGACACAAGTATAGAGCAAGTCCCTGAAAATGTCATTAACAAATTCCTGAAAGACCGCAGGTGCATTTCTTAGGCCAAATGGCATTACCAGGTATTCATAGTGGCCGTCACGGGTGTTGAAGGCTGTTTTCCATTCGTCTCCCTCTCTGACTCGGATCAGGTTGTAGGCCCCTCTGAGATCCAATTTGGTGAAGATCTTGGCCCCTCGGAGACGATCAAACAGCTCTGAAATAAGAGGTAATGGATACCTGTTTTTACCATGATCTGATTTAGACCCCGATAGTCGATACAGGGCCGCAAGGATCCATCCTTCTTCTTCACAAAGAAGAATCCAGCTCCTGCCGGTGACGAAGACTTTCGGATAAATCCTCTAGCCAGATTCTCTTGGATGTAGTCCGACATAGCCTGAGTCTCTGCCTGTGAAAGGGGATAAACTCTCCCGCGAGGAGGAGATACTCCAGGAAGAAGCTCTATCTGACAGTCATACGACCTGTGTGGAGGTAGTCTCTCAGCCTCCTTTTTCCCAAAGACGTCAGAGAAGGACCAATAGGCGGAAGGCAACCCTGGCAGGGTATCAGGCTGGACTGGAGGCGAAACAGGTTGAATCCGGGTTAAGCAATGATTCATGCAGGTATCTCCCCAACGCAGAACTTCTCCAGTTTTCCAATTAAGGACTGGTTCATGCATCTGGAGCCAAGGTAAACCTAAAAGCATGGGATGGGACAAACCGGGATATACATAAAATCGCATTCGTTCAGCATTGATTAGACCTACCCGGAGTTCCACCAACTCGGTTTGAAACTGGACGGGCTCGGTCAGTGGTTTGCCATCCACGGCGGTCACCTGCAACGGATCAGGAAGACACTGGACTGGTAAGCGGTAACGATCCACAACCGCCTGCTGGATGAAGTTCCCTGCAGCTCCAGAATCCAGTAGACAATGTTCGGAGAATTTTATTGCTCCATAGGACACGGAGACTGAGATGTGTAAAGAGGGAGAGGACTGTTCTCTACCTAGGTTGGCCCCTCCTACCGAACCTAGGCACTGGAGTTTCCCGACTTTTTAGGACAGACATGGATCAAATGTTCAGAACTACCGCAGTAGTAACAACTTCCCTCCTTGCGACGTGCCTCCCGGCGGCGGGTGGCCAAACTTACATGGTCTACCTCCATGGCCTCGGAGGAGGAAGGCGAGGTACCTGTTTTGAACAAACTAGAGTCCAGGTGATAGGACCTTTTGTCCCGCTTGATCTCCATGGAACGCTCCTGAAAACGCAGGTCAATTCGGGTTGCCAAGGATATTAGCTCTTCCAAGAGGGTAGGTCTGTCCCGTCCCGCCAGCTCATCCTTGATTCTTCCGGATAGGCCTTCCCAAAAGTTAGCAACCAGGGCCTCATTGTTCCACGACAATTCAGACGAGAGGGTGCGGAATTTAACAGCATACTGAGCTACCGTGAGAGTACCTTGGCGCAGGCGGAGCAAGGCAGAAGCAGTCGAAGTGGTGCGACCAGGTTCATCGAAGGTCCTGCGAAAAGCCTCTAGAAAAGATTGAAGATCATTAACTAGCGGATCCTCTCTCTCCCATAGCGGGTTTAGCCAGGCGAGGGCCTCTCCTCCCAGGTGTGACATGATGAAGCCCACCTTGGCTCGGTCAGAAGCAAACATATGCCCCAAGATTTCGAAGTGTAGAGTGCACTGATTGAGAAAACCCCGACACTGAGTAGGATCACCCTGGAAACGGGTAGTAGCCGCCAGGCGGGGACCTTTACTTGCCATAGGAACTGGTACCTGAGTATTGATAGAAGAGTCAGGTGCAGACGAAGACCCCAAGGAATCCATGCGGGTAGACAAGCTGCGTAGATAAGTCGTGATCTTGTCCTGTTGAACTCCTAAACGGGCCACCTCCTGGCACAGATCCGTGGTCGGAGGTCTCTGGGATCCAGCGGGTTCCATGGCCGGAGCAATCTGTAACGAATGGAAGCGGAGGCAGAGATGGTGAAGTTCACATTCGTCTTTATTTTTTAATGTGGAACCTCGAGACCGCGGTCCGGGGGGCTCCGAAGGGGGCGTGACTAATGAGCCCCGGGTACCCGTAGTAAGGCCCCTCGAACAGGACCAGAATGGAATACCCGGAGGACACAGGTGCTACCTCCAGTTAGACCCCGGACACGTGGCAGCTGTCCCAGAGGGACCAAAGGATAACAGGTATACACAGAGTCCGTGGAGGGTTCTTGACGGAGCTGAGTAAGGTCCTGGTCCAGAATGGATGGTGGCAGGCTGGCTTCAGTGACCTTGTCACAGTCCACGGGTACGGATGGCTGATGGCGGAACGGGATGACACTTGTGCCAGTAAAAACCAAGATTGTCCAGGTTAGCCAGATACGGGTTAGCAATGATCTGTGGAGACAAATAGTATAAGCGAAGCACAGAGACTGCAGACGCATCGCAGACAGATCAGGAACAGAACCGGATGTAGCAATGATAGAACACGTTGCTCCGGCACTCCCCTTATGGTGGAGTGACCAGATATAGTACTGAGTGCGCTGCCATAGGTTAATTAGCTATTTCAAAAAATGCACGCTGCCCCTTTAAGAGAGACGGTGGGCGCGGCCTCGCGTCCTAAGCAATCTATCTGGAGGCCTGCTAGCAGCGTGCCAGGAAGTGGAGGAGGACACAGGACGCTGAGGAGCAGATGGGACAGGAGACCTCAGCCTGCGCGCAGACTGCTGCAGAGGGACAGCTAGAGGAACAGGTGAGTGACCAGGACGGAGTGCAGAGCCAGCGCGGGGACCGAGTGTAACAGCTGGTTAACCTCTGTCACTCTCTCTCTTCTTTCTTCCACCTGCCTTTCGTCCTCTCACCACTATCATAAGCACAAGCTAGCAGCAGATGTCAGCTTTCTTTATCTTCACCGCTCTCCAAGCGTCGGCACGCTTACTCACTGAAACGCTCACTGAAGGTCTCTCAGTAAGCTCAATTTTGACCAGGCTAAGTGGTAATCTTTCCCACTACTACTGGACTCCACTCCTAAACTGAGTGTTTGCTGAAGTCTTCAGGCTTTCTCTTTCTGGCTAGTCTTTCCCTCTCAGCTCGTCTGAGGTCACTGCCGTTCTGACTAGAATCTCTCACAGTCTGCTCTAATCTCCTCTGCTGAGGTAAAACTGACACTCTGAGGTAAAACCAACGACTAGCTAACTCTCAGCTAGACTGCCTTCATCTCCCTGCTGTCGTCTCCAAGGGCTCCCTCTGGTGGCACCAGGAAAATGTGGAGTGTTGTGTGCTTATGGGTTGTTGTGGGTTTACCTTTCGTGCATCTTCCAGGGTAACATGTGGCTCCAGTCACAGCTGGGCTACACAGTTTCCTCTGGTGAACAGCAATCTTCAAGTCTGACCACAGATTTTCAATTGGATTAAGGTCTGAGTTTTGACTAGACCACTCCAAAAAATGTAAACATTTCCCCTTAAACCACTCGAGTGTTGCTTTAGCAGTGTACTTCGGGCCATTATCACGTTGGAAGGTGAACCTCTGTCCCAGTCTCAAATCACTGACCGGTGACAAACAGGTTTCGCTCAAGAATATTACGGTATTTCAAGCCATCCATCTTCCCCTCGACGCGGACCATTTTCGCTGTCCCTTCTACCGAAAAACATCCCCACAGCATAATGCTTCCACCACCATGTTTCATTATGGGGATGGTGCTGTTGGGGTGATGAGCTTTGTTGGTTTGGTGACACACATTACCTTTGTGGACAAAAAGTTCAGTTTTGAACTCATCTGACCACAGCACCTATTTCCATACATTTGGGGAGTCCCACACATGTCTTTTGCCAAACTCAAAACGAGTCTTACAATTTTTGTGTGTAAGTACAGGCTTTTTTCTGCCGACTCTTCCATAAAGTCCACTTCTACTGAGTGTATGTCTTATTGTGGCCATATGGACTGATATTTCAGTCTATGTTTGCGAACTCTGCAGCTCCTTCAGGGTTACCTTTTGGTATTTGTGCTGCCTCTTCGATTAATGCCCTCCTTGCCTGGGCTGAGAATTTTGGTGGGCGGCCCTCTCTTGGCAGGTTTGTTGTGGTACCATGTTCTTTTCATTTGTTGATAATAGATTTGATGGTGCTCCAGGGATCATCAGAGGTTGGGATATTTTTTATAACCCAACCCTGACTTGTACTTAACAACTTTGTGCCTAGCTTGTTTGGAGATCCCCTTGGTCTTCATGGTGCTGTTTGGTTAGTGGTGCCTCTTGCTTAATGGTGTTGCAGCCTCTGTGGCCTTTCAGAAAAGGTGTATATATATACTGACATATCAAAAAACTGACCGACACATCCAAACATAGATCCAGTGTGAACAGGTGCTAAAACCTAGAGTCACCAACTCATACACTTTCAAGAAAAAAAGGTAGCACACTGTAGCGCTATAGCTTGCGGACACAAAATATGAAAAATGAACTGCATCACTGCCTTAGAAATATGAAAAATTGAGAAGTCTTAGCGCATAAAAAGGCCAATTTATGTGTACCTGGAAGCCACGTTAAGGCTCTTCTCGTATTCCAGGTCCTAACTATGCCAATCCTCACTTAGAAAAGTCTGTCTGCATGGAAACATATGAATCCTCTCTTCAGACTAAAATCTACATCTCTGTGGAGGGGTAATGAACCTGGTATAATTAAAACGCCTGTGACCAACAGGTGGAGTGCTCAGGTAGAAGGTAAATGAATACATATCAAAAAACTGACCGGCACATCCAAATAAAGATCCAGTGTGAACAGGTGCTAAAACCTAGAGTCACCAACTCATACACATTCAAGAAAAAAAGGTAGCACACTGTAGCGCTATAGCTTGCGGACACAAAATATGAAAAATGAACTGCATCACTGCCTTAGAAATATGAAAAATTGAGAAGTCTTAGCGCATAAAAAGGTCAATTTATGTGTACCTGGAAGCCACGTTAAGGCTCTTCTCGTATTCCAGGTCCTAACTATGCCAATCCTCACTTAGAAAAGTCTGTCTGCATGGGAACATATGAATCCTCTCTTCAGACTAAAATCTACATCTCTGTGGAGAGGTAATGAACCTGGTATAATTAAAACGCCTGTGACCAACAGGTGGAGTACTCAGGTAGAAGAGCCTTAACGTGGCTTCCAGGTACACATAAATTGACCTTTTTATGTGCTAAGACTTCTCAATTTTTCATATTTCTAAGGCAGTGATGCAGTTCATTTTTCATATTTTGTGTCCGCAAGCTATAGCGCTACAGTGTGCTACCTTTTTTTCTTGAATGTGTATGAGTTGGTGACTCTAGGTTTTAGCACCTGTTCACACTGGATCTATGTTTGGATGTGCCGGTCAGTTTTTTGATATGTATTCATTTACCTTCTACCTGAGCACTCCACCTGTTGGTCACAGGCGTTTTAATTATACCAGGTTCATTACCCCTCCACAGAGATGTAGATTTTAGTCTGAAGAGAGGATTCATATGTTCCCATGCAGACAGACTTTTCTAAGTGAGGATTGGCATAGTTATAACCTGGAATACGAGAAGAGCCTTAACGTGGCTTCCAGGTACACATAAATTGGCCTTTTTATGCGCTAAGACTTCTCAATTTTTCATATTTCTAAGGCAGTGATGCAGTTAATTTTTCATATTTTGTGTCCGCAAGCTATAGCGCTACAGTGTGCTACCTTTTTTTCTTGAAAGTGTATGAGTTGGTGACTCTAGGTTTTAGCACCTGTTCACACTGGATCTATGTTTGGATGTGCTGGTCAGTTTTTTGATATGTATTAATTTACCTTCTACCTGAGCACTCCACCTGTTGGTCACAGGCATTTTAATTATACCAGGTTCATTACCCCTCCACAGAGATGTAGATTTTAGTCTGAAGAGAGGATTCATATGTTCCCATGCAGACAGACTTTTCTAAGTGAGGATTGGCATAGTTAGGACCTGGAATACGAGAAGAGCCTTAACGTGGCTTCCAGATACACATAAATTGGCCTTTTTATGCGCTAAGACTTCTCAATTTTTCATATTTCTAAGGCAGTGATGCAGTTCATTTTTCATATTTTTCAGATTTTGTGTCCGCAAGCTATAGCGCTACAGCGTGCTACCTTTTTTTCTTGAATGTATATACTGACAGACATGTGACACTTAGATTGCACACAGGTGGGCTTCCTTTCACTAAGCATGTGACTTATGAACGTAATTTCTTGCCCCAGAAATTGTTAGGGGCTTCGTTGCAAAAGAGGTGAATACATATGCACATACCAATTTTAAATTATTTGATCCCATAAATTTAATTTATGCCTATATTTTTCTCACTTCACCAACTTAGACTATTTAGTGCTGATGCATCACGCACAAATTGGATTACAACAGTATTTAAACACAGGTTGTAATGTAACAAAAAAGTAAAAAGCCAATGGGGGTGAATACTTTTGCAAGCCACTGTAAATAATCTCTGGGAAATGACCATGTGCTTGACTATTTACAGAGGGACACTGTCTTCTGTCATCATCAATGCTACTTCTGTTTGTGATCTAGCTATTCTTCATCAATGTGCGAACAGGCAGTAGAAGCTGTTAATGGGACCTGTGGTCCTTCCATTGGCTATGGCTTTTTTAAATTAAACCAGTCAAGCATGATTTAGGCCTCCAAGCCATCACCAAACTGTTATTCAGATCTTCTGTCTTTCGGCAGATTCAGGAAAACGGGGGGAGGGGTCAATATAAAAGCTGTATTCATCTGGCAGTAAAAAGTCATAGGGGCGGAGATATTTTTCTGGTCAGGCTGATTAGTTTCCCTCCTAGCATGACTGATCTATAGGCCACCTCCTGTAAATGCACACTGCGTATGCGCAAGATGCTGATTGTGACTTATAACTACATACTTGGTATATGGGACGCCAATGAAGACCGAATGAGGACAGTAACTTGACTCTTCCACATAGTGGCTTCACGCTGTAACATCTTACTGCCTTTTGAGAAAAAGCAATTATTGTTTTCTATTATGCCAAATCTGTCAGAAGATCATTGCTGTGAACCTTTATCTGTGCTGGACAACAGATTGATGGCCATTCGAAGGCCTACGTGATACTGAAAAGTTCCCTTTAAATAACTGCTAATGAATCCAAATTGTGTGCTTGTATAGTAACTATTGAGGAGGGAGCTACCAACCTTTGTGTACTTTTTTGCTAATTTTTTACTGGTTTGTATGTTTCTCAGAAACGTGTTTTCTATGATAATATACACATGTGGTCAAAATTTTTGATAACCCTCATTTAATGACAGCAAAACCCACAAAGGGGACAGAAATAATGTGAATATGAATCTGACAAAAGTAATAAATCAAAAATCTATGAAAATGAACAAATGAAAGTCAGACATTGCTTTTCAACCATGCTTCCACAGAATTAAAAAAAAAAAAAAAAAACTCATGAAATAGGCCTGGACAGAAATGATGATACCTCTGAAAATAATGTGACAAGCGGGACATGTTAAATCAAGGTGTGTCCACTAATTAGCATCACAGGTGTCTACAATCTTGGAATCAGTGAATGGGCCTGTATAGAGGGCTACAGATACTCACTGTGCTGTTTGGTGACGTGGTGTGTATCACACTCAACATGGACCAGAGGAAGCGAAGGAAAGAGTTGTCTCAGGAGATTAGAAAGAAAATTATAGACAAACATGTTAGAAGGTAAAAGTTATAAGACCATCTCCAAGCAGCTTGATGTTCCTGTGACTACAGTTGCACAAATTATTCAGAAATTTAAGCTCCATGGGACTGTAGCCAACCTCCCTGGACGTGGCCGCAGGAGGAAAATTTATGACAAATCAAAGAGACAGATGATACGAATTGTAACAAAAGAGCCCAGAAAAACTTCTGAACAGGTTAAAGGTGAACTTCAAGCTCAAGGAACATCAGGGTCAGATCGCACCATCCGTCGTTGTATGAGCCAAAGTGGACTTCATGGGAGACGACCAAGGAGGACACCATTGTTGAAAAAAAATCATAAAAAAGCCAGACTGGAATTTGTCAAACTACATGTTGATAAGGCTGGGTTCACATCGCGTTAGGTGCCATCCGTTTAACGCATCCGTTACGTAGCTGCACTAACGCTATGTAACATGCGTTAACGCTCCCATTGGCCGCCATTATAGTAATGCATCCTAACGCATGCTAAATTCGGCATGCGTTTTGAGGATGCGTTACTTTGTGATGCACCCTCGAACGCGGTCTACAGCGTTTTGGGGTGCGATAGGTCTAATGCACAGCGAACGGACACGTTTGCTGTGCATAGACCTGTATGGCTAACGCATGGTAACAAAATGCTACCATGCGTTAGCACTAGGGGTTAAAAAGATGTAAAAAATGACATCAGCGTTAGCGCATCTGTTTAACAGATCCGTTAAACGGATGCCCCTAACGAAATGTGAATCTAGCCTTAGCCACAAAGCTTCTGGGAGAATGTCCTATGGACAGATGAGACAAAAATTGAACTTTTCGGCAAGGCACATCAGCTCTATGTTCACAGATGGAAAAATGAAACATCAAGAAAAGAACACTGTCCCTACTGTGAAACATGGAGGAAGGCTCTGTTATGTTCTGGGGCTGCTTTGCTGCATCTGGCACAGGGTGTCTACAATCTGTGCAGGGTACAATGAAATCTCAAGACTATCAAAGGATTCTAGAGAGAAATGTGCTGCCCAGTGTCAGAAAGCTTGGTCTCAGTCACAGGTCATGGCTCTTGCAACAGGATAATGACCCAAAACACACAGCTAAAAACACCCAAGAATGGCTAAGAGGAAAACATTGGACTATTCTGAAGTGTCCTACAACCCCTGGCAAAAATTATGGAATCACCGGCCTTGGAGGATGTTCATTCAGTTGTTTTATTTTGTTGAAAAAAAAAAACAGATCACAGACATGGCACAAAACTGAAGTCATTTCAAATGGCAACTTTCTGGCTTTCAGAAGCACTAAAAGAAATCAAGAACAAAAAATGTGGTAGTCAGTAATGGTTATTTTTTTTAATTATGGAATCACTCAATTCTGAGGGAAAAAATTATGGAATCACCCTGTAAATTTTCATTCCCAAAACTAACACCTGCATCATATTAGATCTGCTCGTTAGTCTGCATCTAAAAAGGAGTGATCACACCTTGGAGAGCTGTTGCACCAAGTGGACTGACATGAATCATGGCTCCAACACGAGATATGTCAATTGAAACAAAGGAGAGGATTATCAAACTCTTAAAAGAGGGTAAATCATCACGCAATGTTGCAAAAGATGTTGGTTGTTCACAGTCAGCTGTGTCTAAAATCTGGACCAAATACAAACAACATGGGAAGGTTGTTAAAGGCAAACATACTGGTAGACCAAGGAAGACAAAGCGTCAAGACCGGAAACTAACAGCAATATGTCTCCAAAACAGGAAATGTATAACAAAACAAATGAGAAATGAATGGGTGGAAACTGGAGTCAACGTCTGTGACCGAACTAAGAAACCGCCTAAAGGAAATGGGATTTACATACAGAAAAGCTAAACGAAAGCCATCATTAAAATCTAAACAGAAAAAAATCCGGATTACTTACCGGTAATGCTCTTTTATAGAGCCCACGACAGCACCCACTGAGAGAGGGGATCCGCCCCTAGGAACAGGAAACCTACAGAGAGATAAAAGGGGCGGCCCCCCCTCGCTCCTCAGTTGGTTTACAGAAAATGAGAGGAACCGCCACACAAGTTTCAGTTAATTTGCACCATAACATGTTTAACATATATATACATATTTACACTGCTAGACTATATATAGCCAATATAATCAATCCTTCACCAAACAGGATGCACCGTGTATACCACAAGTAGGGGAGGGAAGTGAGTGGGTGCTGTCGTGGGCTCTATAAAAGAGCATTACCGGTAAGTAATCCGGTTTTTTCTCTTCGCCACGACAGCACCCACTGAGAGATTTTCAGAGACAATTATCTGGGAGGGACCACCGTGTCAAGGATTGATCTACCAAACACTAGATCTGATGAGGAGGATAGATCTAATCTATAGTGTTCATAGAAGGTAGAAGGTGAAGCCCAGGTTGCGGCCTTACATATAAGGTCTATCGGACATCTGCTCTTTCTGCCCAAGAAGACGATATGGCTCGTGCGGAATGTGCCTTCACGCCTTGTGGTGGAATTTTCTTTTTTGCCACATACGCCAATGCTATTGCGTCTCTAATCCATCGAGATAGCGTGCTTTTCGTTACTCCTGCACCTTTGCGGCTGCCCTGGAAAGAAACAAAGAGAGCCCTGCTCTTCCTCCAGGGGCTAGTCCTATCTAGATATGCTAAGATTGATCTTTTAACATCTAAGGTGTGGAATTTCTCTTCCTGTGGTGATGAGGGGTTGTCATAAAAGGAAGGAAGATAAATTTCTTGAGATCTATGAAATTTAGTTGATACTTTAGGAAGATAAGACGGGTCAGTTTTTAATACTATCCTGTCAGAATATATAGATAAGAAAGGAGGATCTATTGATAAGGCGTGGAGATCACTCACTCTTCTTGCTGAGGTCAAGGCTACTAGTAAAACGGTTTTTAATGAGGCATATTTTATTGGAACTGACTGAATGGGTTCAAATGGACTTTCTGTTAAGGCGTCTAGAACTAAGTTTAAGTCCCAAGATGGCATTTGAGGTATATGGACTGGTTCTGCTCGATGGCATGCTGAGATAAACCGAGCTACCCATTTATTGCCTGCTATGTCATGACTATATAGGGCACCCAGGGCCGATACCTGGACCTTAAGAGTATTTACCGATAGGCCTAATTCATGCCCTTTTTGTAAAAATTCTAGAATAGCTGGGATAGGTACTTCACTAGATAGACGTACTGAATGAAAAGACAGAAATTTCCTCCAGACTCTGGCATATATATTAGTAGTGGACTCCTTCCTGCTATTTAGGAGCGTATTAATCAGCCCGTTCGAAAAACCTCTTAGTTTTAATAACTGCCTTTCAAATTCCAGGCCGTGAGGCGCAATCCTTTGACCTGAGGGTGATAGAAGGGCCCCTGTGAGAGAAGGTCCCGGTCCCAAGGGAGGATCCATGGATCCGAAATCGACATGGCTCTCAGCCACGAGAACCATGGCCTTTTGGGCCAGAACGGGGCTATCAGGATTACTCTCGCTCTTTCCTCTCTTATTTTCCGGATGACAATCGGTAACAGAATCATTGGAGGAAAGGCATAGGCCAAGTGGAATGTCCACGGGATCTGCAAGGCGTCGAGAATGTCCGGATTGTCCTGCTTGAATAAGGAGGCGAACCTTTTTACCTGCCTGTTGTTTCGTGTAGCAAACAGGTCTATATCTGGTGTGCCCCATTTGAATGTTATTCTTTTGAAGATGCAATGATTGAGTATCCATTCCCCTTGATGTAGGGTATGACGACTTAGAAAATCTGCCTTGACATTGTCTATTCCTCTGACGTGCAGGGCCGACAGGGATAGGAGATGACTTTCTGCCAATGTTAAAATTTTTTCTGCAATAAACATGAGTGGCATTGATCGTGTACCTCCTTGATGGTTTAGGTACGCTACTGAGGTGCTGTTGTCCGACAAGATCCTTGTATGAGTCCCTTGCAGCTGCGGAAGGAAATTACATATGGCATGATATATAGCTTTTAGCTCTATCATGTTTGATGAATCCTCTGACTCTGACCTAGACCACTGTCCCTGCGCCACATTATCCTCCCAATGAGCCCCCCACCCCAAAGGGCTGGCATCTGTGGTTACTATATTTGAGGGAACCACTATCCACGGAACACCTCCCGACAGATTATCTGAATCTAGCCACCAAGTTAGGGAACTGATTACCTCCGGGGTCAGGGATATTTTATTTTCTAACTGTCCCTGTAATCTCTCTTCTTGCTGCAGGATTAATCTTTGCAGTTTCCTGGTATGAAATTGGGCCCACCGAACTGCCGGAATACATGAGGACAAAGAGCCCAGCAAAGACATGCCTTCTCTTAGAGATAGAATAGGATTCTGTATTACCGTTTGTACCTTATTAATTACAGTTAATTTCTTTGCCTCTGGTAGCCGACATTTCTGACTTACTGAGTCTAGATGAAGGCCTAGGAACGTCTGACAGGTTACCGGCCATAGCCTTGATTTTTCCCAGTTGATCAGCCAACCTAAGTTCTGTAGGGATGAAATTACGTCAGACAGCCTGTGCTCACATTGTTGGAATGAATTTCCTACTATTAGCAGATCATCCAGGTACGGAATTATTAGTGTGTCTCTTACTCGTAAATACGACATCACCTCCAGCATCAGTTTTGTGAAGACGCGTGGTGCCATAGATAGCCCGAATGGCATTGCCGCAAACTGCAGATGACAGATTTGGCCTTTTAATGTGACCGCCACTCGGAGAAAGCGTTGATGCGAGACATGTATTGGTAGATGATAATATGCATCTTTGAGATCCACGACCACCATGTAGCATCTGGGAAATAAGAGTTTTATCGCTGATCTTATAGACTCCATTTTGAAGGTTCGGGTTTTGAAAAAGGTATTCAGTTTTTTTAGATTAACTATGGTTCTAAATGAACCGTCTGGTTTAGTTACCAGAAATAAAGGAGAGTAAAAGCCTTTCTCTCTTTGATTTACCGGAACCTCTACTAACACTTTCTTGGATAGTAGGCCTTTAATCTCTAATTCTAACGCCTCTTGTTGAGCCTGGGATTTTAGAGAAGTCAATAGAAAGGAGTCCGGAGGATTCCGGACAAATTCTAATATTAGTCCTGATTTTATAATGTTAATGGCCCAGGGGTTAGATGTAATTTGCTCCCACTGATAACTGAAGTGTAATAGTCTGCCACCCACCGGTAAGTTGGTACTAGCGGAACTTATCTCCCGATCTGAAGGGACGTTTACCGAATAGGTTTCCCTTTTGTTTGAAATCCCTGCTATTCCAAGAATTCTGGGACTTATAATCCTTCCTTTTGTTAAACGATGGTCTCCTGAATGCCCTCCTGTAGGATGGAACGTATGGATTAGGGAAGCCTTTTTTCCTTTCTCCTGCTTTGGTTAAGATATCATCCAAAACTGCACCAAACAGGTACTCACCCTGACAGGGTATAGCGCAGAGTTTTGATTTAGCCTGCGTATCCCCCTTCCATCCTTTCAACCACAACGCCCTTCGGGCTGCATTGGTTAGTCCTGCTGTTCTTGCCGCTAGGCGGAGAGAATCCACTGAGGTGTCTGAAAGAAATGCTGCTGCACCTCTAATTAAAGGAATGGAGGACCGTAGCTTGTCTCTGGAAAGGCCCTTCTTTATATTTTCCTCCAGCTGATCTAACCATACTAACATGGCCCTGCCTGTACAAGTGGCCGATATTGCGGGTTTAAATGCCCCTATACACGACTCCCAGGACCTTTTTAGGAGTGCATCTGCTTTACGGTCTAGGGGATCTGACAAAATTCCAGCATCCTCTACTGGTAATGATGACTTGCGGGAGGTTGACGCTACAGCAGCATCCACCTTGGGTGCTTTCTCCCAGGAGGCCAGGTCCTTATCATCAAAGGGGTATCGTCGTTTTGACGCGGCCGGCATATAACCTTTCTGCCCTTGTTTTTCCCACTCTTTCTTTACTAATTCCTTAATAGCCGGATCTATTGGGAACACTCGCCGTTTGCGTTGGGAGATACCCACGAACATGATCTCCTGAGGAGTTTTAGGGTCTTTTGTATCCGATAATCCCATAGTGTTCCGAACAGACTTAATCAGATTATTAATACTATCTGTCGGAAAACAGGTGTGCTCCTCCTCCTCTGATGAACCCGATTCACATGAAGCGTCTGAATTGAGTTCCCCGCTGTCCGTGGAGGATCCCACCCTAGGTGGGGTTATCTCACTAAGGGATTTCCTTCCCGTAATACTACTGGCTCCCCCTAGGGCCTGTAACTCCTCTCTGATCATCAGGCGGATATCTTCTGCTCTCACAGAACTTTCCTCCTGCAGCGTATGGCTAATACAATCCTGACACAATCTTTTGGGATAAGTGTCCGGAAGAGGTTGGGAGCATAAGGCACATTCTTTATGTTTGGTCTTTTCCGTCTTTTTGGCCTAGGAACACACAAATCAGGGGGGAGGGGAAAGGGCCATCAGCTTGACAGGTGTGAAATATAACACTCACCCAGTGAAGCTTTTTATCAAGATGGTACCGGTCTTAAGGATGGAGGGTCCGGCTGCGGTATGGAGCGACTTGATTTCCCTCCAGATCTGCTTGTGGAACCACTCTGCTTAGAGTGTCCACTTCCACTTTTTCTGCCGCTGCTGCTGCCGCTGTGATGTGGCACCACCAGTTCCTCAGGTGGGCGCAACGCAGATCGCTTGGGGACGAATTGCTGCGCACCGCTATGCACATGATCGGTGCTTTTATGCAGTTTCCCCATTCTCTTTTTTTTTTTTTTTTTTCATCTCAGCGCTGACCCGGAAGTGCTAGGTTCACTTCCGGGTTCTCTGCTTTCCTGCACCTGCGCAGCCGCCTCCTCCAGCAGCGCTCCATGATTTTTTATCAAGCAATTTGCCGGGACCCCTCCTGACCACGCGCTCGCGTTCCTGACCGCTGCGGTCCCATCCCTACCCGGCAAGAGCGGCGATGGGACCTTTCCTGCCGAGGCTCCCAGCGTTATCAGGTAGGGCAGCCTCGGCTCAGTATGTGACACCCATATTATATGTGAGCCAGAGCAATCCTGCTCCTGGCCTCGCACCTGGGAATATTCTCCTGTGACGGTGGGCTGCGACCCCTGCCGCTGCCGTCCTCCGACCCGTTACCTCCAGGCATGTGCGGTGTCTTTTTTGTCCCAGCTGAGGAGGGATAAACCCCCGACGCTGCTTCTGGTGCTGGAGCCCCTGCCGCTCCAAAAGAAACCGCACAGGCGGCTATCCAGCCCAGGAATCCTCTTCTCACGTAGGTTCCTCTGCTAGGAACAGGAAACAACTGAGGAGCGAGGGGGGGCCGCCCCTTTTATCTCTCTGTAGGTTTCCTGTTCCTAGGGGCGGATCCCCTCTCTCAATGGGTGCTGTCGTGGCGAAGAGAAAAACAAGGTTACAATGGGCTAAGGAAAAGCAATCGTGGCCTGTGGATGAAAGTCATATTCAGTGCTGAATCGCGAACCTGCATTGGGCAAGGTGATGATGCTGGAACTTTTGTTTGGTGCCGTTCAATGAGATTTATAAAGATGACTGCCTGAAGAAACATGCAAATCTCCACAGTCATTGATGATATGGGGCTGCATGTCAGGTAAAGGCACTGGGGAGATGGCTGTCATTACATCTTCGATAAATGCACAAGTTTATGTTGATATTTTGGACACTTTTCTTATCCCATCAATTGAAAGGATATTTGGGGATGATGAAATCATTTTTCAAGATGATAATGCATCCTGCCATAGAGCAAAAACTGTGAAAACATTCCTTGAAAAAAGACACATAAGGTCAATGTCATGGCCTGCAAATAGTCCGGATGTCAATCCAATTGAAAATCTTTGGTGGAAGTTGAAGAAAATGGTCCATGACAAGGCTCCAACCTGCAAAGCTGATCTGGCAACAGCAATCAGAGAAAGTTGGAGCCAGATTGATGAAGAGAACTGTGTGACACTCATTAAGTCCATGCTTCAGACTGCAAGCTGTTGTAAAAGCCAGAGGTGGTGCCACAAAATACTAGTGATGTGTTGGAGTGTTTATTTGTTTGTTTTTCATGATTCCATAATTTTTACCCTCAGAATTGAGTGATTCCATAATTTTTTCCCTATGCTTGGATAAAAAAATATCCATTACTGACTACCACATTATTTGTTCTTGATTTCTTTTAGTGTTTCTTAAAGCCAGAAAGTTGCCATTTGAAATGACTTCAGTTTTGTGCCATGTCTGTGATCTGTTTTTTTTCAACAAAATAAAACAACTGAATGAACATCCTCCAAGGCCGGTGATTCCATAATTTTTGCCAGCGGTTGTATGAGTTCTGACCTAAATCCTATTGAGCATCTTTGGAAAGAGCTGAAACATGCTGTCTGGAAAAGGCAACCTTCAAACACGAGACAACTGGAGCAGGTTGCTCTTGAGGAGTGGGCCAAAATACCTGTCGAGAGGTGCAGAAGTCTCATTGACAGTTACAGGAATCGTTTGATTGCAGTGATTGCCTCAAAAGGTTGTGCAACAAATTAAGTTAAGGGTACCATCATTTCTGTCCAGGCCTATTTCATGAGTTTTATTTTTTTAAAAATTCTGTGGAAGCATAGTAGAAAAGCAATGTCTGACTTTCATCTGTTCATTTTCATACAATTTTTATTTATTATTACTTTTGTCAGATTCAAGTTATTTCTGTGACGTTTGTGGTTTTTTTTTGTCATTAAACGAGGGGTACCACCAATTTTGACCACGTGTGTAGATAGAAAACGCAGCAGTATTGGCACATATTATTGGAAACACTTTATTCTTATTGTTTGTATTACAGTTATGAATGATATAATCACCACCATGTTTAACAAGAAGTTTATGGAAGAGCTATTTAAGCCTCAAGAGCTGTACTCCAAAAAGGCTCTTAGGACAGTATTCGACCGCCTAGCCCATGCTTCCATCATGAGGCTAAACCAAGCAAGTATGGACAAGGTAGGGAGAGATAAGATCTGGAGGTGGGAGGCCTCATTCTTTGAGCTATGTGGATATTTCAGCCGACCTTCCCTAAACATGGACTGGAATGTCTGCATATAGAACGAGCGCTGTACAAGTCTAATCCGCTGTCTTCTGCTTTTATTCACGCAGCTTTATGATCTGATGACTATGGCCTTCAAGTACCAAGTCCTCTTGTGCCCTCGTCCCAAAGATATCTTGTTAGTTACTTTTAACCACATGGATGCTATCAAAGACTTCATTCGGGATTCTCCAAGCATTTTGAACCAAGTTGATGAGACTTTCCGGCAGCTTATTGACGTAAGATGGTATATCACAAGGGGTGCTTAGGCTTAAAGTTGGGTACAGGTTGGATATTCCATATTTACATTGTAGGATGTTTCACCACAACACTTGGACCCTTGCTGCTTTTGGACTTTTCTGTGCATTGTACACCAACAGAGTGCCATCACTTATGGTGGGAAAACCACTGTAGAGCTTAATTAAATTAGTACTTCCAGCGTAGGCTCTGTTCACATTTCATTTTCCCTGTATGTATGCACTTGGGAAATCTCCTGATATATGCCCTGAATGAAAATGCCAAACCTAGTACATTATATGTCATACAGTAACATCTATTCTTCATAGGCACTAATGCTAATGGTAAATCACACAAAAAATTGCAGTTTAAAAAAAGGCATACTGACATAGCAGAGACAATCATTTGACCTCTGTGGGCTAAATGAGGGCCTTTGGATAAGCTTAGCATATGCACTGGGACCATACAACATACGCAATGATAAAAAGGAACCTGCCAATATATTCATGGTGTCCTCTACACATGTGCGGCTCATCCACTCGTCAGTTTTTCACGTATGAATGCTATCTCATGAGTGTTTTCCACGGATAGCACTCATATCTATGAGGGTCTACGGAGCTACCCACATCTGTGTTTTGTTTTGTTTTTTGTGGATTGAGTGGTCCACGCAAAATCACAGAGACATATCCGATATTGATACGAGTGTCAGATCAGATTAAACTCAGCAATGAAAGTCAATGAGACTGTAAAAAGAAAATCGGAGAAAACACCATCCAAGTGCTGTCTGTTTTTCATGGACTGATAGAAGGTGGAGACATTTTTTTTTTTAATTAGAGAAAAAAAATAGTGAAACACTGAACAAACTGTAATGAAAATCTGATCAAAAATATTGATGAGAAACTGTCAGGGACCGAAGTCGGACAGGTCATCTGAAACACATAGTCCCCTTTCAGAAGAAAATGGACATAGTGACCTGGCCAGACCTCAGGTTTCCTTAAAACACGTGAACAGACTGCTTCTCTATAAAAATGTAACATATCATATGGATACCTAGTTAAAGTACCTGCTGCTCTCCTTTCCACTTCTTTCGCGGATTCGCTGATTCTCTCTGTTGCATTTATCTACAATGGCCGCCATCTTTTCAGTCTACTCTATGCACACCGTGCTTTGGCGGTCCGAGACACTTCTTGCTCTCAAATTCACCCGTTCTGCCAGCGTTAGCCAATGTCGATAAATGCAGATGGCACTGGAAAACTGCAAATCAAAACATAAGGACTAAACATAAGAAAACCAGGTAATTTATCAACAATTTAGTTTTTCGGTATCCCCCCCCTTCTTCCAAGAGTGAAAACGTTTTCCATTTTGGGGCTTCTTCTTAGCAGGTCGAGTTGTAGTTTTGAATCACATCATTCACTTTATCATATAATTTACTGAGAAATGGAAAAAAAAAAATCAGTGACTTGATTGGATTAAGAAAATGCAGTTCCACTAAAGTGACCTTGTAACCTGGTCGTTGTGATTACGGCAATACCAAATTTATATAGGTTTTTCCCCCATATTTTATTGCTTTTAAAAATAACAGAACTTTTATTTTTTTTTGTTTTACTTTTATCTTTGTTTATTGGAAATATAAAAGAGTAGAGCAATACAATCACAAGGCAGTAACCATGCCGAGGTAGAAATAAAGTTATTATTTCTCGGATCCTAAAAGCAGTACAAGGTAATTGTCACGCTCATGCCCTGGCTGGTGGGTGTGAGCCAGGGGGTTGTGACCCCACTGTGCCACAAACCAGACTACCCTGGAAGGGGCGTGACTAGGACAGCTGCCTCGGTCTTCACTAGAGCCTCTGATGGTGAGGTCAGGCTTGTGCTTCAGGCAGCTGCCACACCAGGGTGGTGGTTTCTGGTTGTGGCTGCTGATCCCACTTGGGGAGACGGTGGCATGGCTGAGACACTGGCAGACAGGCACGGATGAGACACAGGGCTGGCAGGCACAGAGGAGACACAGGGCTGGCAGGCACGATGGAGACACAGGGCTGGCAGGCACGGAGGAGACACAGGGCTGGCAGGCACGGAGGAGACACAGGGCTGGCAGGCACGGAGGAGACACAGGGCTGGCAGGCACGGAGGAGACACGGCTGGCAGGCACGGATGAGACACAGGGCTGACATGCACGGATGAGACACAGGGCTGGCAGGCACGGATGAGACACAGGGCTGGCAGGCACGGATGAGACACAGGGCTGGCAGGCACGGATGAGACACAGGGCTGGCAGGCAAGGATGAGACACAGGGCTGGCAGGCAGGATGAGACACAGGGCTGGCAGGCATGGAGGAGACACAGGGCTGGCAGGCACGGATGAGACACAGGGCTGACAGGCACGGATGAGACACAGGGCTGGCAGGCACGGATGAGACACAGGGCTGGCAGGCACGGATGAGACACAGGGCTGGCAGGCACGGATGAGACACGGCTGGCAGGCACGGATGAGACACAGGGCTGGCAGGCAAGGATGAGACACAGGGCTGGCAGGCACGGATGAGACATAGGGCTGGCAGGCACGGATGAGACACAGGGCTGGCAGGCACGGATGAGACACAGGGCTGGCAGGCAAGGATGAGACATAGGGCTGGCAAGCACAGATGAGACACAGCAAATGCAGTTACTGGAACTGACTGGTAGGAATGGTGTGTGGAGGAACAGGTAGACACCTGTTCACAAAGCAAATGCAAGTACTGATACTGACTGGATGGAATGGTGTATGGAGAAACAGGTGAGAGACCTGTTCACACAGCAAATGTAGATACTGGAACTGACTGGAAGGAATGGTGTATGGAGAAACAGGTAGAGACCTGTTCACACAGGAGGAGAACCACAAGGCTGCAGAGAAGGGCTGTAGAGCAGCAAAGGTTCTGCAGCTGCAGGAGCAAACCAAAGCGGAACCGCAAGATATGCGGAGAGAAGCTGCAGCAAGAGGTTCTGCAGCTGCTGGAGTGACGCAGAACCACAAGATATGCGGAGAGGAGCTGCAGCAAGAGATTACTGCAGCTGCAAAGCAGAGTAGAACCGCAAGATATGCGGAGAGGAGCTGCAGCAAGAGATTACTGCAGCGGCAGGAGCAAGCAGAGTGGAATGGAGCAGAACCACAAGGCAAGACACAGCAGAGAAGTAAACCACAGACAAGGAGATTAAGAGACAGAGGTAGGACAGAGTTCAGACAAGGAAATGACACGAGACAAGGTACAGGAACAAAGACACAGGGACCAGGATATGCTGCCTCCTGGAGGACGGCAAGGACAAGTACAAGACAAGATGAGGAGCAATAGCACGGAGACCAGGATATACTGCCTCCTGGAGGACGGACAAACAGGTACAAGGCAAAGCTAGGAGTGAAGCCTCCAAAAATGGAACACAGAGCAAGACCTGGCAGCTCAATAGCAAGACACGTTAACACATTGCACAGGCAAGATCCACAGGGTGGAGCTGCCCTAAATACCAGAGGGCTATTGGTAATTGGTTAGGGACAAATTAGACAGGCGCACCCTGACTCCATAAGAACCATAGAGTTCTGGTGCTGCCCCCCTATGGACACAGCCAGGAAACATGCACAGAACAGATAGGAGACATGAGGCACAATGCATTCAGCAGACAGAAATCACAGCATGACCTGGAGCAGTGAGCAAGTTGGTATGTGGGGAATGGGAGGCCATGCAGCGATGCCAGCAGGGTTGTTACAGTAATGACATAAAATTGTACGTTAGGAAACAGGATGTGACATTCCATAACCATAATCGCACAGACTGAGTAGAATTAACCAGTCAAAGGAGTAAACTAAGAAGGAAAAAAGAAAAACTGAAGCATGAAGAAAAGAGGTAGGAGAGGATATGGGGAAGAGTGTTCAAATATGGGGCCCAATAATTTTGACAGGATGATGAGTGAGTGAAACAGGCTGCCGGAGAGGTGGTGAGTTCTACTTCAGTGGAAGTCTTCAGAGGCTGGACAGACATCTAAGATGGTTTAGTGAATCCATCCTTGAGCAGGGGGTTGGACACGATGACCCTGGAGGTCCCTTCCAGCTCTACCATTCTATGATTCTATGAATTACGGGATCGGTTTTCCCCGATAAGGGCCAGATTGTCAGCAGAGGATCTAAATTGTAGCCAATAAAACCAGGCTTTGTAGAAAAGTTCATAGGAATTATTGATCGTAGAGGTGAGTTCCTCCATTAACATCACCTAATTGATTTTAGAAAACCAGAGGGAGATTGTCTGAGCGCTCTTTTCCAGAGGGATGCAGGCTCTTTGTCACGATTAAGTGTTTCAATATCAAATGCCTGTATATTTTTAAGAGGATGTCACCGTGATGAGAAGGACGAGAGCCAAATTTAGGTCAGAAATGAGACTGTGATTTAACATATCACTATTACTTTTTCCTAAACTGGAGAGAAGCCTGCAGGACCAAAAAATATGTAACCGATCGCCCTTCTCCCCACATCTCCAAAATACGGGACTGTCTTCTGGAAAGATAGAGTGGAGGCGAGTCAGGACCCTAGACCACAGAGAGAGCAATTTATAGCCTGCCTCATGAAAGCGGGAGCAGATGGATGATATATGCGTTAAGGTGAAGATACGCCTCCAATCATCCTTCCACAGAGACCCAAATCGCCCTCCGCTTGGTTTTGAAAATGGGTATTCAGTTTATCAGGAGGTTCGATCAGCAAGGAGCAATGTCAGAAGTTTTTGAAAAAAATGTGGTTTGTGGGGTTCCTATTTTTGCAGTATAAGGGCTTGTTTTCTCACAGGGTGACTTGTAGTTTTTCTTGTAACATTTTGGGGTGTACAAAGAACACTTGGCCCTTTTTTTGGGAACAAGTGAGATGACCCCCCCCCCCCCAAAAAAAAAAAAAAAAGAAAATGCTTTTTTTTTTTTTCTTTTCTCTCTATGGCAGTTATCATATGGGTTTAATAGTTTTATGCTTTAAAGATCTTACTTTTACAGAAGTGTAATAGCAAATATGCCAAGACTTTAGAGTTGCAGCATATTGTCAAATTACTGACCTATGAACTCCAGCCACAGGATTTTTTAGGACTCATACAGGCGTCTGTAGGTCTCTGTCCAATCATGGACTACAATGCACTAACTGGCTCTGAGTCTCTTGACCCGAGCATGAGAACCTCTTAGAAATATATGAAGCTGTCATGCTCCGATTGAGAGACCCGCGGCCAGTCCATGCATTGCGGTCTGTGATTGGGCCAAGATCCACAGAGCTCTGCACATATGGAAAATGGCCTTAGAAACAGCAGCACTCCGGCATCAAGTTAATTCTTCCCTAAGATCGAACATCAGTGCTGCAGTCAATGATTGACAGCACCATCTAAGAGGGTAAATGGCATTGAATGAATTTTTTATTTTACTCACTAATATAGCGCCACAGTAAAGATGTATATCTTTGTACCGTGTTAGCCAGTAGATAGAAAAATATTTAGAGTTGAGAGTCCTCAGTGGTTGATACCTTTTAATGGCTAACTGAAAAGATGGTAACAAATTGCAAGCTTTCGAGACTACTCAGGTCTCTTCATCAGGCATAGACTAATACAACATCTGAAGAATCACATATTTATACACAAAATAGCACAGAAAAAATGCAATAGGTAGGACAAGTGACGTGAAGCAGAATAGTCATTATGGCAGAGGGATGAGCATAAATTTTGGAACAGTTTATAGATAAGGAGTGTGAAAGTTTTATTACCCTCTGATTGGGGTCTGGTAATGTTTTGTGATGTTTTCACAGGGTATTTGGAGTAAATTCCTTAATTGATGTAGTAGGCCATAAATCCATGTGATAGGTTCATTCCAGCATTAAGAGTGTCAAAGGTCACCATCAATTTGTATTCGTAAATTCTTCTTTGTCTCAGAGATGTGAAATTGCCTCTGAGTACAAGTATTTTCATATCTAGCAAGCTATGATCAGGGGAGCAAAAATGTTTTGCCACAGGTAGATCCATTCTTTTTTCTCTTATTGTGTGGCGATGAGAATTCATCCTTGTTCTCAGTTTTTGCCCGGTCTCCCCCACATACAGACCCCCAGTTGGACATTTAGTACATATAATTAGGTACACCACATTAGATGTGATGCAGCTGAAAGTACCTGGTATCTTGTAGTCCCGATGGGAGTTGGGGATCTTTATCTTGTCCGTGGTCATTATAAATGGACAAGTTTTGCATTTCTTCTGGTTGCAAGGAGAGGTTCCTGCCGCTGTTGGGGAGGACAGGGAACTTCTGACAATGATGCTTCTTAGATTTGGGGGCTGCCTAAAACACAGTAGAGGGGGATCTGGAAATATGGATTGTAATCGGGCATCTTTTTTGTAGTAAAGGTTGTAGTTTCCGTGCAGCTCCCCTTAGCACCTCCAGATTTGGATTGTAGGTGACCACTAGAGGCACCCGGTTATTTTCTTCTTTAGCTTTGTAATGTAGCAGGTGATTCCTTGATATTCTGGTGGCTCTTGTAATTTGGTTTTCAATTGTTCTTGGATGGTAGCCCTGATTTAAAAAGGTCTTTCTAAGGCGACCAAGGTGTTCATCTCTATCCATGGGGTTGGAACATATACGGTTGTATCTGATGGCTTGGCTGTAGACAATAGAGTTTTTTATGTGTTTTGGATGGAAACTGTCCCATTTAAGGTATGTTGGACGGTCGATTGGCTTCTGATACAGGGATGTCTCTATTTCATTGTTCTTTAGCTTAATGATGGTGTCCAAAAAGTTAATTTCAGTGCTGGAGTAGTTGAGTGTTAAGTTGATGGTGGGATGAAATTGATTGAACTGTTCATGGAACGTCTTTAGCTGTTGCTCAGACTCCGTCCAGATGATTAAGATATCATCAATGTAGCGGTAGTAGGCCCGAGGCCTGATGGGACATGAGGACAGAAAGTCGCTTTCAAGCTTGGCCATGAAAAGATTTGCATACTGAGGAGCCATTTTACTTCCCATAGCTGTGCCAGTCTCCTGTAAATAGATCTTGTTGTCAAATTCAAAGTAATTGTGGGTGAGGATGAATTTTGTGAGTTTCACCACAGAATCAGCATCATTCCCGGGTTTTTTCATGAAGTCTTTGCAGGCATTTAATCCATCCTGGTGTGGGATATTAGAGTACAAGGATTCCACATCCATGGTGGCCAGGATGGTTCCTTCTGGTAGAGGACCTATTGCTGCTAGTTTATTCAGTAGGTCAGTTGTGTCCTGAATGTAGCTGGGTGTATCCTTTACCAGGGTTTAAGAATGCCCTCTACCCATCCAGATACCTGCTCAGTAAGGGTGTCCACACATGAAATAATCGGCCTCCCTGGATTTCCGGCTTTGTGGATTTTGGGAAGCATGTAGAACTTCCCTGTTCTTGGACTCTCTGGTATCAGGTCATCGGCTCTTATGGATTTGTCAGACAGACAAGATACCAACTTGCTTAGTTCCTTGTAATAGTCCTGTGTAGGGTCCGACTCCAGTTTTCTGTAGTAGCGTGTGTCCGTAAGTTGTCTGTTTGCTTCCTTCATATAGTCTGATGTGTTCATCATGACTATTGCACCTCCCTTGTCAGCAGGTTTAATGATGATTTCTTTGTTGGTTTTCAGAGACTGTATAGCCTTTCTCTCCTGGGCACTGATGTTGGATGCTTGTCTCCTGTTGGTGTCTATGATGGTGGATTTTATCAAATATCTGAATGAGTCTATATATTTATCCAAATGAGGGTTGCGTCCAGGAGGAGGTGTCCAGTCTGACCTAATATAGCGCCATTAATTCCACAGCACTTTACAGACATTATTGGAACTGACCACATTGGGGCTCACAATCTAGATTACCACTAATCACTGCTGTTAGAGGCAAATACCAGCAGTTTGACACAGCCGTCACCCAGTATGCATGCCTACTCCATAAACATGCAGCTCCATGATGTATGTATGGTGGACATTAGGAAAAGATAATAAATTAACCCTGCATGTAAAGCATCATCTTCTGGTGATATTTTGTAGGTTCCATAGTTTTACACTTACTCTGGTTATGTAAAGTCTAAATTCCCACATTTGTTATTTTCTGTCCAGATGTATAACTGCCTTCCTGCTGGTGAGTTTCAGCTGATTCGGCAAACCTTGCTGATCTTTTTCCAGGACATGCATATCAGGGTAAGTATACATGTTGGGCCTTTGATGTGGGCTTTGATGGTCATTTCTACTGTCGATTAGTCTTAGGCACAAAAATATAATTCTAGATTTGATTATCTACTATATAATTGTCTAACTTTTGACTTCCGTCTGTAACGGAAGTCCTGCGTCCCTGATTGGTCGCGTCCAGTCACTGGTAGCCGCGGGTCATCTTCATGTACATACTCACCTTCCATCCCTGCATCCCTGTCACGGCGCGTCTGCTTCTATCCTGTGCGGTGCGGTCACTTAGTACCGCTCATTAAGGTCATGAATATGGACGCGACTCCACTCCCATAGGTGTGGCGTCCATATTCATGACCTTAATGAGCGGTACCACGTGACCGCACCACAGAGGAAGAAGCTGACACGCCGGGATAGAGATGCGGGGACGTGCAGCGACGGTGTCAGGGTAAGTATGATGGGGGAGGACGGGGGAGCCCAGCGGAGGGTGGGAGTGGAGCCATGTATACAGGGTTGGAGCGGAGCCATGTATATAGGATTGGAGGGTGGGAGCGGAGTCATGTATATAGGGTGGGAGCGGAGCCGTGTATATAGGATGGGAGGGTGGGAGCGGAGCAGTGTATATAGGATGGGAGGGTGGAGCGGAGCCATGTATACAGGATGGGAGGGTGGGAGCGGAGCCATGTATACAGGATGGGAGGGTTGGAGCGGAGCCGTGTATATAGGATTGGATAGTGGGAGCGGAGCCATGTATACAGAATGGGAGGGTGGGAGCGGAGCCATATATATAGGATTGGAGGGTGGGAGCGGAGCCATGTATATAGAATTGGAAGGTGGGAGAGGAGTCATGTATACAGGATGGGAGGGTGGGAGCGGAGCCATGTATACAAGGATGGGAGGGTGGAGCGGAGCCATGTATACATGGGAGGGTGGGAGCGGAGCCATGCATACAAGGGTGGGAGTGGAGCCATGTATACAGGATGGGAGGGTGGAGCGGAGCCATGTATACAAGGATGGGAGGGTGGAGCGGAGCCATGTATACAGGATGGGAGGGTGGATCGGAACCATGTATACAGGATGGGAGGGTGGGAGCGGAGCCATGTATACAAGAATGGGAGGGTGGAGTGGAGCCATGTATACAGGATGGGAGGGTGGAGCGGAGCCATGTATACAGGATGGGAGGGTGGAGCCATGTATACAAGGATGGGAGGGGGGAGCCATGCATACAAGGATGAGAAGGTGGAGCGGAGCCATGCATACAAGGAGGGGAGGGGGGAGAGGAGCCATGTATACAGGATGGGAGGGTGGAGCGGAGCCATGTATACAGGATGGGAGGGCGGGAACCATGTATACAAGGATGGGAGGGTGGAGTAGAGCCATGCATACAGGGAGGGGAGGAGGGAGCGGAGCCATGTATACAGGATGGGACAGGGGAGCCATGCATACAAGGATGGGAGGGTGGGAGCGGAGCCATGCATAAATAAACTACATACATATTCTAGAATACCCGATGCATTAGAATCGGGCCACCATCTAGTACTGTATAAGTCTCTGTTCACGTCTGTTCTCCAATCCCATTGTTCTGCTCAGTTATAGGAACAGGACAACAAAATGAAGAGAAGTGGCAGATCCATCTCATAACTGCTAACCATGCATCTGATGGACTCTAACGGGGTCCAATGAGTTTTCACTGTCATTTTACATGAGAAAATAGCACAGCATCCTTTGCTGTTTTTCTATTAGTTTTGGACAGATCTGTTACACAGCCCTCTAACACTGATATGAAGAAACCCATATATAATGATTACCATGATAACGTGTCACACAAAACTTAGATTGTTTTTATACAATTGCCCTAGATCAAAAGGAAATTTTTATGTTGTGATTTGTGTATTTTACCATTTTTTATATGTCATTGTGATTTATTTTGTAGGTTTCTATTTTCTTAAAAGACAAAGTCCAAAACTCTAATGGACGTTTTGTCCTTCCAACATCTGGTCCTGTTCCTTGGGGCACTGAGGTACCCGGACTCATCAGGTGAGCACTAACTCATATTTTCCATAGTTTTTTTTCTTTGATTGGGTATTATTGCCAAGAAAAGTTGCATCTGCCCCTTTCATTTCCCTGTGGTGGCCCCGAATGTATGGTTGACCACAATATCAGTGAACGGGGCTTTTTCTGGAGATCAAGAGTGGAGGGACCCACCCACTGCAATGTCCATATGGTTTACATGGGCTGATGGATAGAGGTTTTTGTTGTGAGACCTAGCATATATGAAAAGTTGAGCAATAAAATAATTGTCCCACGAGCATCATTTATCTCCAATTCAAAGGATAGTTGATAATAAATGTGTGATCATTGAGGGACCATTGGGAACCCCACTAAGCCTAAGAACAGAGGTCCCGTGTGACCATTTCCGCAATCAGTCTATGGGACCTGTTGTGACACATGCATTACTGCTTCCATTGAAATGAATTGAGTAATTAGCACACATACTGATTAGTTTAATTCACATAGGGACATGGTACTCCTGGAGGTCCCCAGCATTACTTCCATCTTTCATTTATCTGTTTTGCCAACTCTAGGATATTCAGCTTTAAAGGCGAAGAGGTGAAGAGAGCGGAGTTTCAGAATGGTGGAAATTATGTCAGTCCACTTCGGGAAGGGTCTTATGATCTTTTCGGTGACCGAGCTCTCAAGCTAGGAACAAATATGTGAGTATCTGCTTACATAGCTGCTTTCATTTTAGTGTAATTGGTAGAAAATAAGAAACAATAATGTGAAAGAAAGCATTAAATACCATTTGTGTTAAATCAAGATTAATCTTGTATGTGTTGACAGGTACAGTGTATGTCGCTCCGTGGAGACTCACATGTCGGGAACCTTAAAAAGCTCGGCATCCCACACCAAGGTAAAATCTTGTAGTGAAGCTTCAACACAACATGACCGATTTGATCAATATACAGTATATGCCCTAAATCAGGGTTGCACAACCTTTTTGGCTTTGAGGGCCACATTGTCAGGTAGAACCAACCCCATGGGATGGAGTATTACCAAAGGATTTCGTTCTGAGACATTTGCTGCATATTGAAAGTATGTGCCATAAAAAAACTAATAGGTGCTGGTTCCACTTATATCATGTACTCTTCTCTACATTATAGGCAGATGCTGAAACAGTTGAGTGTTTCTCTTCTCCAATAAACTGCAATGAATATAGCAGAAAATCATTCTTCTATGACAGTTTAGTCATATAGGGATCAAGAAGTGTTTAAACATTATTGATAAAACTTTATTGACTGTACATGTTAAAACCATACATGAATTTTGTGAAAAGGTGCCTCAAACCAAAACAAAGGAATAAGCAAGGCAAAACGCGCGTCAGGGTGAGGGGGAGGCAGTATGGAGTCACTCCTTTACTTAGCCAGCACCTTTGCATGAACAGGTAATATGTTCACACCAAATTAATTTTGCGGTCCCTTATACAATACTTGGTAGCTTTGGCTGTGAAATATAAAGGTGCATTTACCGAATCCAGTGAGAGAGAAATTTTAAATCCGGGTATGGTCATTTGGTTTGATATTTGGGGATTTGATTGCATGAACTGATTATCCAAGCATTATTGATGGTTTTCATGTGTAGCTTTATAAATTATATAGCAATTAAGCATCAATTGATTTTTCTATGGGCCCAGTAGTGACATGTTTGTCCAAAGCTGCAGGTTGGTGGCCCAGAAGTGGCTTGTAGTGTAGAGCAGGGACCCATCAGAGGGAGGTCACCTTGCCGCGGTTGATGGGCATACATGAATTGGCCAATTTATGCACTAAGAACCTTCATTTTTCATCTATCACTGTAAGTAAAAAAAATTTTAAAAACATTTTTTTTTTTTAATTTTGAGGAATTTGGTCTTATTGAGGGTTTTTAATGTTTTCCTTGTTTTCACATGGTCCATATTCATACACATGTGCTGCTGTGAAATTTTTTGTCATATATATATATACACTACCGGTCAAAAGTTTAGGGTCACTTAGAAATTTCCTTATTTTTGAAGAAAAGCAGTTTTTTTCCAATGAAGCTAACATTAAATGATTCAGAAATACACTCTATACAGTGTTAATGTGGTAAATGACTATTCTAGCGGCAAACGTCTAGTTTGTAATGCAATATCTTCATAGGTGTATAGAGGCCCATTTCCAACAACCATCACTCCAGTGTACTTATGGTATTTTGTGTTCGCTAACTGTGTAAGAAGGCTAATAGATGGTTAAAATACCCTTTAAAACCCTTGTGCAAGTATGTTAACACAGCTGAAAACCGTTTGGTTGATTAGAGAAGCTATAAACCTGACCTTCCTTTGAGCTTGTTGAGAATCTGGAGCATTACATTTGTTGGTTCCATTAAACTCTCAAAATGGCCAAAAAAAAAGAACTTTCTTGTGAAACTCGACAGTCTATTCTTGTTCTTAGAAATGAAGGCTATTCCATGCGAAAAATTACCAAGAAACTGAAGAATTCATACAATGGTGTGTAGTACTCCCTTTAGAGGAGTGCACAAACAAGCTCTAACCAGAGAAGAAAGACAAGTGGGAGGCCCCGCTGCACAACTGAGCAACAAGACAAGTACATTAGAGTCTTTAGTTTGAAAAATTGACGCCTCACAGGTCCTCAACTGGCAGCTTCATTAAACAGTACACATTAAACGCCAGTGTCAACATCTACAGTGAAGAGGCGATTTGGGGATGCTGGCCTTCAGGGCAGATTGGCAAAACAAAAGCCATATTTAAGACTGGCTTAAATGAAAGGAAAAATTAATATGGGCAAAAGAACACAGACATTGGACAGAGGAATATTGGCTTCATCTCTGATAAGCACCTGAGTGTGGTGTGCATCCATGGAGACACCAAAGTCTACCCAGAGACTGTCGTGGACTTGGTCCCCAAACGCGGGGAGGTTTCATGTGAAGTGGGGGTAGTGAAGAACCTGGTGCACCCCGTCATATTGGGTAATGACTTTCCCCGATCTAAGGATCTCTGGGGGAAAAATGATTCTGTTGGACAGTGTGATGAAGCTCCTACTGAGGGTGCGCAGTCCCGAGGGGCGGAACACAATGCTAGTGGGCCGTTATACTTATGTGATGATAATGATGATGATCATGATGATGATAATAACGATAATGGTGATACTGATAATGAGGATGATCATGATAGTGATGATGATACTGATCATAGTCATGACAATGATGCTGATAATGATGATGACCGTGATAGAGATGAAATTTCTTTGCAGGTGATGTTGGGAGACGAGGATGGTGGTTCTCGGGAACCGAGTGTCCCTGACCTACCTGTGTCCTGTGACAATTTTGGGAGTGAGCGGTTGCGAGACCCCACTCTTAAAACGGCACAGGAAAATATAAGTGTTCTAAATGAGGTTCCCCAAGAGCCTGACGCTGAGGAGAGGTTTCCTCATGTTGCCATGAACAGTAACTTGTTGTATAGGGACACTGAAGTCCAGGGAGAGATCGTGAGTCAGATCCTAGTACCTGAGCTATATAGAAGTATAGTGCTGGGGTTGTCACATAGTCACATACTTGATGGACCACCTGAGGGAAACCAGGGACCAGATGGTGAAGTTAATGTTGTGGATGACATGTTAACTAAGGTTCCAGATCAAGATGATGAATGGTATAACCCTGAAAGTGAGCAGGATGTGAATGAGGATGAATTGTATAACCCTGAAAGTGAGCCGGATGTGGCTGAGAAAAAGGGGTCAGACAGGGATAGTGGTAGTGATAGTGAATCATCTGATGACAATCAAGCAAATAGTGAAGAAGAGGAGTTGAGGTTCCTGAGAAGAAAGCTGATGCTGACCTTACAGCCGGACAGAAGATGGCATCTGAAGATATTTTACAGTGGGCCGATTCCCTGGCGAGGACTAAGGTGAAAGGAGGAGAGCTGAGCTTTAAAGGCAGGACTTTGAAACTGAACACAGCACAAGTGGATGCTGTTGAAGATGAGAAGTTGTCGGGGTGTGGTGTGAATTTGCATCCGGCCAAGGACTCTGAAGGTGATGCTGCAGAGGTGGAAAAAGCCATGGAAGTGGTAAACACCAAACCAGATGCCTCATCAGAAGCTGAGGTCTCAAGTGAAGGTGTGGGGCTTGACTCTCCCCAGGAATCTATTTCTGCCGGAGACAGTGGCGTGGACGGGTTGCTGTCCGGATCAGTGGCTGCAACTCGCGAAGCTCGGGCTGGAAGTTCGGCACTTAGTGCTCCATCAGTGCTCCCGAGCGACACAAAGGGTCTGGATAAATCACAAGATGAGATTTTGAGACATCAGGCTGGCATTGGTGAGCTTAAGTGCACTTTCGTGGAGTCTACATCTGAGCCACGTCCCAAGGAATGGGAAAAGCGATGTAGCACTCCGTTGCCGCTGCAGACATACGGGAGCCCAGATGAGGTGACTGAACAGCTGGTAGAAGTGGAAGCTGTGGCTAAAAATGACACCCAGTCGGTATCTTCTTATGATAGCAGTGGCAGGAGTGAAACTGAAGAGGTAGAAGGTAAGACTGACGGTAGGGCTTCTGAGCATGTTCTACCAGAAGAGCCTGAAGAAGGGGTTGAAGACGTAAAGGACGTACGGCAACTACAGGAGAAGATGCGTATCCATGAGGTTTCCACCAAAGAAATGAAGACTGATAATGTTGCATTACGCAAACAGCTGCAGCAGTGTGAACTGGATGTGGCATCTCTTCGCCGGGAACGTGAGCGGTTCCAGCAGTTGCTCCAGAGAGCACGAAGTGAAACGGAAAGTGTATATAGTACCTTGCAAGATCAAGGAAAAGTGGTTGCACAGGTACCAGATGAATTGATTGCTTCTCAGAGAAGACTCCAAGCTGTGATGAAGGAGCGTGATGAGAGCCATGAGCATTTTCTTGAGAAGGTCAGTGAAGTAAAAGTAGATGTGCTAAAGAAGGTTCAGAGGGAATTGGAGAAAGGTAAAAACCTCCCTATACCTCCTGTGATAGGTAGAGCTGCCAAGGCCATCAAGGAGATGATAGAGAAATGCTTAGACGCAAAGTCAACAAATATCCCAGTGACTGTTAAAGAAGACATGGAGATAGTTTGTGAACGCTTCACCACAAGTAAATGGCGGTCATTTGAAGACTTATCTAGTATTTCTACATGTGCCTCAGGTGAAGATAAAGCTGATAGCCATGCTTCAGGTGAAGATGCTAAGGTGGCATTTAAAATGAAAGGTGAGATAACCAACACCAACAACAATGAAGAAAAAGAAGCAAGCACATCTAAAGATAGAGTGCAACCCAGAAAGAAGAGGCCCCGTACAGAGTCTGACGGGGAGTTGGATGAAATGGAGATAGACAAGACAAGGACTGAGCCCGGCATTAAGGTCAAGATGAAACCGTGCAGGATACCCGAGGCCCGCAGAGAGTATAGGCCTGGGAGGGTACAGGGTAGTGATGATGCTGTGTCCGGAGTTCACTGTCTCTTTGGGATTGTTGACCAGCCCTCCGGTCTGGATGACCAGCCCTCTGGTCTGGAGAAGAGGGGGGGGATATGTGAGACAGTGAAGGGATATGTGTGGAATGGGGTGTACATTTCACCTAAGTACTTTGCTGACTGGTTCAAGGGAAATGTCTGGTTTTGTAAAACTAGTGGTGGAGAAAGGTCACTACACCTTCCCTTCAGTGCACACTTGCAGTTCAAACCTGAAGTCACTCAGCTGATAATTAGGAAGCCAGAAGTAGGTGTGTTGGAGTACAGACAGGGAGCTCGCTTAGTCTGGACAGGAGTCCGAGCACAGAAGGAGACTCCGGGAGGTGAGAGCTCTCTCAGTTGGGGTGCTCGGGGTGCCCCGGACACAAGAGGAGTCTCTGCGACACTCCATGCTGGTAATCACTGAATATAAGGAGAACTCTCTCAGTCTGGATGCTAGGTGTGCCATTCAGACACAAAGAGGAGATTCTAGGAAAACCACGCTGGTAACTACAGAGTATATGTGTTGTTTTGGGGCCAGGCTGTTAAGAGTCTGGACCCGGATAGAAAGGGAAATCATCTATGTGTAGTGAGTGGCTGGAGAAGCCCAGGATTTATGTTTATGATTTGGTTTTGATTATGTTCTGTTTGCTGTGGACTTTAATAAAACTGGTTGCGGCCAGTTTTTACCAGAACTGCTGTCTGTGAATGGACTCTTTATGCCACTCCGTCTCCCCAAGACGGCGAACCCAGAGCTATATCCCCTGAAAAGCTTACAATATATATATATATCTATATATCTATATATATAGATATATAGATATATATATATCTTATAAATAATTTGCAAACAATTAACTATTTGGTACCCCTCCTTGTGTCTCATTAACTGGATCCAGGGTACCTATATGCTCTAACTGTATACTTCTAATGAATAACAGCATTTACAAATTGATTGATTGCCTATTAGCATTGTTTTATTGTATGTACTGGGATATCCATTATTGAGCTATATACCCCTTTTTGTTTTGGTTTGAGGCACCTTTTTAGAATATTCATGTTTGATTTATGTATAGTCAATAAAGTATTGGTTTTAGCAATAATGTTGTTTGAACACTTCTTGATCCCTTTATGCCTACATTGCCATAGGATCATTATGATTTTCACTACTGTGGAGTGTTGCTCTCTCTAATCTTGAGAGATGATTTTTGGGTAGTATGTTCATAATGAATATAGTAGCACTCATGCGTGGCTTCTTCTTCACCTCATTTACGCCTTTCTGTGCTATAAGAGTCAGTACTCGGCCATTCTGCCAACGTATGGCTGGCTCAGAAATGACCACACAGCACACTATTCGTAATTACCCATTCTTTCTGTGTGACTGGTCTACTCCATGACATGGATAATACATGCCACCTGACACTATGCATTTGGTTAAGGGCCACACAGAAGGGTACCGCAAGCTGCAGGTTGTGCACTCATGCCCTAAATCATACAAAACTAAATAGAAAAATATTTAGACTTGAGAGTCCTCAAAACTAAATAGTCATTTTAGTCTTTATAAGAGGAAAAAACAAAATAATCTCAGAAGCAACAAAAAACAGCAATGTCATATCTCTGTTTGCTTGTAAGTAAGTAAATATCTTAATTTGGTCTCCATTAGGAGAATGTAGTACCAAATCCTCTGGCTAAAGAAGAACTCAATCTCCTTGCCCAGCTCCTAGGTGGTTTGGAGCTAAAGAAGCCCCCTAGTTCGGACCACAGCTTCCGACTTAACCTATTCATGAATGACGAGGAAGAAGAGTAAGTGGCATTGCCAACCTTTTGCTTGATTGTACAACAGTAATGTGGGGACATTTTTACAATTCTGACCCCTGTCACTTTATGAGGTTATAGCTCTGGAACGCTTCAACGTGTCCCACTGATTCTGAGAATTTTCTTTGTGACATATTGTACTTCATGTTAGTGGTAAAATTTATTCAATAAAAGTTGCATTTATTTATGAAAATAAACGGAAATTTGGCAAAAATTTTGAAAATTTTGCAGTTTTCAAATTTTTATTTTTTGTGCCCTTAAATCAGAGAGTGGTGTCACACAAAATAGTCAATAAATAACATTTCCCACATGTCAACTTTACATCAGTACAATTTTGGAAACAATTTTTTTTTTTTGTTAGGACGTTAAAGGTTAAAAGTTGACCAGCGATATCGCATTTTTCCAACAAAAATTTACAAAAACATTTTTTTTTAGGGACCACCTCACATTTGAAGTGAGTTTGGGGGGGTTACTATAATAGAAAATACCCAAGAGTGACAAATTTCTAAAAACTGCACCCTCAAGGTGCGCAAAACTACATTCAAGAAGTTTATTAACCCTTCATGTGCTTCACAAGAACTAAAGCAATGTGGAAGGAAAGAATGAACATTTTACTTTTTTCATAAAAAGTTTACTCTGGAACCAAATTTTTTTTATTTTCACAAGGGTATCAGGGTACAATGGACCACAAAATTTGTTGTGCAATTTCTCCTAAGTACGCCAACACCCCGTATGTGGGGGAAAGCCACTGTTTGGGTGCATGGCAAATCAATGGTGGCGCCATGTCGCGTTTGGAGACCCCCTGATGTACCTAAACAGTGGAAACCCCCCCAATTCTAACTCCAACCCTAACCCCAACACACCCCTAACCCTAATTCCAACCATAACCCTAACCCCAGCACACCCCTAACACTAATCCCAACCCTAACCATAACCCTAACACACCCCTAACCGTAATCCCAACCATAACCACAACCCTAACTTTAGCCCAACCCTAACTTTAGCCCAGCCCTAACCTTAATGGAAAAATGGAAATAAATGTTTTTTTTTTATTATTTTTACCTAACTAAGGGGGTGATAAATAGGGGGTTGATTTACTATTTATTTTGATCACTGTGATAGGGTCTATCACAGTGATCAAAATGAACCCAAAAGAGAAATTTCCTATTGCTGCCGGGTGCCGGCCGGCAGATCTCGGCGGGCACACTGTGCATGCTCCCGCCATTTTCCATTAATAACAGCAATCACAACACTGGGGTCAGTAAAAACCGACCCGAATCATGTTCTCTGGGGTCTCAGCTACCCCCGGTAGCCGAGACCCGGAGAAATTCTGACTCTGGTGGGGCGCTATACACTTATTTCTCAGCGCCTTTAAAAAGCGAAGCTGAGGCATAAGTACCCTTAACTGCTGCCATTAAAAAGCGTATCGGCGGTCGTTAAGTGGTTCAAGGGGTTGTTTCATTCTTCAGCAGCACACCATTTCCCAGCCTTTCGACTTCCTGATTGCTGAGGTGTGGACATGCCTGCTTGTGTCACACTGCTAACCTCAACTGTATGTGCCATGATGTTTCTGTGATGTTATGTAGCATCAGAAGCTGGGCTCGATCACAAGCATGCTCCAGCAATCTCGGCCAGCCTCAGAATACTGCTTACGAGCTCGGCACCAAAGAGCTTGTAAGCACTGCACAGGTTTGCCTACTGCTTCTGGACAGCAGTGGAGGCCAGTCCCCATTGACAACGAGCAGTAAACAAAATAAAAAAGTAAAGATATCTGGAGAACATGGCCAAATGTTATTGATTGCCATGTTGCTTGTTTTTGGAAGCACTTTTTTCAATTTTAATGTAAGATAATTGGAATAACTCTTTCAAGGAAATCTGTCATGAAGTTTTTACCATTTAACCTGAAAGCATAATGTGGAGACAGAGACCCCAATTCTAGTGATGGTTGATGCTCAGTGTAGTTGTGATAATATCAGTGTTTTATCAGCAGGAGATTAGCATTAGAGGACTAGTAATCCTGCTCCCATTTAGTCCTTCCTATTCATGAGTGCTGTATAACCCCGCCCACACCACTGATTGTCAGCTTTCTGGGTACACTGTACATAGGCAGAAAGCTACCAATCAGTGGTGTGGGCGGGGTTATACAGAGCTCAGCATTCAGAAAACCGCTAGATCTGCAGCAGAAAAAAACTGATTTTATCAAAACCGCCGCCCAGTAAGTGACTTGTTGCTGAAACCAGGGTCTCTTTCTCTACATCATGCTCCTCTCAGATGGGGTAGCAAAATCCCATTTACCTGTAAGAATAGAACATCAGCACACCAAGCTAGGACATATACAATTTGTACATGGTTATTAAATGTTATGTTTAGATTTATTGCCAATACGTAATACATTTCTTTTTTCTTTCATAAGACAAGCGGCGCTTACAAGGCCTGAAGAGCTTTCTTATAAAGTTATCAACATTCAAGCCAGTGAAGTAAGTAAAGTGTTACTTTCCCATCCTGCACTGTAATTAATGTGTTAGGCTCCAGAGAACCAGGTGTATTCCCCTGATGGCGGACCCCCACATCCCATCTGCTTTTTTTTTTTACACAGCGAGCTGCATCGCCCACTGAAGCCGCATTTTATTTTCATTATTACAACATTCAAATATCAGAAAGGTCATAAAGTGAAAATCTGATAGACATCAATGTAGTAATCAGAGACTATGAAAACCACTAAAGGAAGGTTGGTAGCAGGGATAGGACATAGCATGCAGTGCTAAGGATACAGTGAGAAGTCAGTGGGACTGATAGTGTAGCCATATAAACCTATATCGTTTACTTTCCTGCAAGGCCACCAGAGTAAAAGGGTTATAAACTACTTGGGTGGCATTAAATTTGTGATGGCCAATAATCTGCTTATGGTGAGCACATAGTATAGCATATGGGCTAGTCTGTGTCCCATCACCAGTGGGATGTGTGGACGAACAATATTCATCCCAATACTGTTTTATTACTGGCGGCAGCACATCCCTGTTCACACAGGAGGTGCCCACTTTTCTTTTGATCAGCAGAAATGTTTATGCCAGGCAATGATCGGAAAGGGATGGTCACTCAGGACAGTCACCACTTGTGTAAATGGCTTCTCTAAGGTGATATTGACATTTCACCCCCTGTAATGTAACAATGCGGAGGGACAAAGAAGAAGTATGCAGCCAAGCAAGTAGCTCATCTTAAAGGGAATTTGTCACTTTTATTTTTCAGTCAGTACAACCAGATACTGATACATATTCCTTTTATTTTAATCTATTTGTATGTTCTATATTTTCTTGCAATTTTCTTTTTATTCCATTTTCTGTATGTGAATATAGGGCAGCCATCTTGCCTGAGCTGCTTTTAGTTATATACTTTGCTGCAATCACATGGACCTAGAAGACAGTAATCTAGAAATGTTTATTGACTGCTGTAGATGTTTTTTAGGCATGCTATGTAACCTGTGCAAGGTCATTGTGCATAGAGGGGGAAGGAGGGTTGTGTACGTCACCTATTTGGAATGATGAATCCTATGTTATCTATATACAATCATGGCCAAAATTGTTGGCACCCTTGAAATTGATCTGGGAAACTGAAGTATTTCTCTCAGAAAATTATTGCAATTACACATGTTTTGCTATTGGACATCATTTCACACACAACCCCAAAAATGGGCCTGACAAAATTGTTGCCACTTTTACAAAATTGTGGGTATAGTCCGGATGGTTGATAAGCAGCCCCAATCAAGTTCCAAAGAAATTCAAGTTGACCTGCAGTTTCAGGGTGCATCAGTGTTAGCGCAAACTATCCATCAACATTTGAATAAAATGAAACACTAAGACAGGAGACCCAGGAGGACCACACTGCTGGCACATAGACATAAAAAGTTAGAGTGCAGTTTGTCAAAATGCACGTGAGTAAGCCTAAATCCTTCTGGTAAAGCATCTTTAGGACAGATGAGACCAAGATAGAGCTTTTTGGTAAAGCACATCATTCTACTGTTTACCGAAAACGGAATGAGGCCTACAAAGAAAAGAACACATCACCTACACTCAAATATGGTGGGGTTCAAAAATGCTTTGCTGCCTCTTGCACTGGGTGCCTTGACTGTGTGCAAGGCATCATGAAATCTGAAGATTACCAAAGGATTTTGGGTCGCAATGTAGTGCTCAGTCTCAGAAAGCTGGGTTTGCATCCTAGGTCATGGGTCTTCCAACAGGACAATGACCCCAAACATACTTCAAGAAACACCCAGAAACGTATGGAAACAAAGCACTGGAGAGTTCTGAAGTGGCCAGGAATGAGTCCAGATCTAAATCCCATTGAACATCTGTGGAGAGATCTTAAAACTGCTGTTTGGAGAAGGCCCCCTTGAAATACGAGCGACCTGGAGCAATTTGCAAAAGAAGAGTAGTCCAAGAGTCCAGTTGAGAGGTGTAAGAAGCTTATTGATGGTTATAGGAAGCGATTGATTGCAGTTATTTATTCCAAAGGGTGTGCAACCAAATATTAAATTGAGGGTGCCACCATATGTGTCCTGCCCATTTTTGGTGTTTTGTGAGAAATTATGTTCAACTTGATTTTTTTTCATTTTTTTGTGTTGCTTCAGTACACAAATAAACATGAATATCAAAACACGTGTAATTGCAATTATTTGTCTGGGAGAAATACTTCATTTTCTGGATCAATTTCAAGGGTGCCAACACTTTTGACCATGACTGTATAGGTGTTAATGCTGTCTGGGATGATGAGAGAATTGCTGAGTAGTGATCGCTACAGAACAGGACTTGTTAGTTGATTATTAAGTTTAGTAGTGAGTGTGAAAACTGCAAAATTTTTGAATATTTTTAAAGCTGATCTTGGCATACATTAATAATTTTATTTCAAGGACTTGATGAGGTTGTTGCACTTGCTATGAAACTCTATGTAAAAATGGCTCTATAATCCTGATATTAAAATACAAAAGCCCAGCTAATCGGTGAGAAAGCTCATGAGTCCAAGTGTATTCCATCTCTTCCCACCCACCCAGCCTGAATGACAACTGCAGCTTGTAATGAGCAAGGTGGAATTTAGGAATTTGGAGGGGCACTGATGAGCTGTCATCTGATCAGGTCTAAAGATTTATTTAATTATGTATACAGTTTTACTGTTTAAAAAAAATTGGCTTATAATTCATGTATAAATTCTGTTGTATGTAGGTAAAAGCTGCATCCCGTTTTTCGGACAGTGATTGATGTAGCTACTGTACAACTGCAGTGATAAACTAAAAACTTTTCTTTTTTATTTCTAATCTATTTTTCAGGACCGGGATAGAAATAAGGAACTTTCTCGAATAATGGGCGAGTTTCAATCAGAAGAGAAACATGTGCAGAGTACTAGCAAAGGGGAGGATCTTCTAGCGCTAATGGATGGACTGTGACAATACGTCATCTCTTTTGTTTAGATCTGCAGTCAGGCAGATTGTGATTTGCCTCCTCGTACCGGCTGACACGTGTAACTTGTACTGAACCAGGCGAGCAGCTTGGACAAGTGGCAGGTCACTTATAGTCCATATTTGTAATATTGATGTGTATATACAGTGGGTACGGAAAGTATTCAGACCCCCTTAAATTTTTCACTTTGTTTCATTGCAGACATTTGGTGAATTCAAAAAAGTTCATTTTATTTCTCATTAATGTACACTCTGCACCCCATCTTGACTGAAAAAAAAACAGAAATGTAGAAATTTTTGCAAATTTATTAAAAAGAAAAACTGAAATGTCACATGGTCATAAGTATTCAGACCCTTTGCTCAGACACTCATATTTAAGTCACATGCTGTCCATTTCCTTGTGATCCTCCTTGAGATGATTCTGCTCCTTCATTGGAGTCCAGCTGTGTTTAATTAAACTGATAGGACTTGATTTGTAAAGGCACACACCTGTCTATATAAGACCTCACAGCTCACAGTGCATGTCAGACCAAGTGAGAATCATTTGGTCAAAGGAACTGGCCAAGGAGCTCAGAGACAGAATTGTGGCAAAGCACACATCTGGCCAAGGTTACAAAAGAATTTCTGCAGTACTCAAGGTTCCTAAGAGCACAGTGGCCTCCACAATCCTTAAATTGAAGAAGTTTGGGACCACCAGAAGTCTTCCTAGAGCTAGCCATCCAGCCAATCTGAGCAATCGTGGGAGAAGAGCCTTGGTGAGAGAGGTAAAGAAGAACCCCAAGATCACTGTGGCTGAGCTCCAGAGATGCAGTAGGGAGATGGGAGAAAGTTTCACAAAGTCAACTATCACTGCAGCCCTCCACCAGTCAAGCCTTTATGGCAGAGTGGCCCGACGGAAGCCTCTCCTCAGTGCAAGACATATGAAAGCCCGCATAGAGTTTGCTAAAAACATATGAAGGACAAAAATTTCTACATTTGTTTTTTTTTTTCTTCAGTCAAGATGGGGTGTAGAGTGCACATTAATGAGAAAAAAATTAACTTTTTTGAATTTACCAATTGGCTGCAATGAAACAAAGAGTGAAAAATTTAAAGGGGTCTGAATACTTTCCGTACCCACTGTTTGTATGTCTGAATATAGTCTGTCTAGATGCAGGATGCTTGTCCTTTCTTACGATTTACCATTGCGAGATCTGTACAGATGTTTTGACGTGTTCTTGAGTCATATGTATAGTGAGGATAAAATTGACTTCTAAATGCCAGACTATACCCTCCACGCTTTATATTGGATTTTCGTAATGATTTTGCAATGTTACTGGTTTTCAGTAAAATAGGAATAAGGAGGTTAAAGCATATAATGTGGAGTAATATTTGTTGTATGTGTGCTGTTAGGACTGCAAAAGCCTGGAGCAGTTTTCAACCAAAGAAAATTAACACTATGATCTCGATATTTCTTTTGGTCTACTTTTAAGGAACTTATATAATGAGAATGTCACTGTCAGTTAGGAAAAGTAGCTTTCATCCAGTTTTGGCCTTCAATGTTCTTTGGAACGTGGCAGCTCATTAACTGGCCCCTTGTGTCTGGCTGATCATGAGGGTTGTTCTTGTTTTTCCTTCCCACTGATTAGCTGTTAAAACCATTGGGTAGCACTTAGTGAAGGATTAAGCAAAATGGAATCATACCCTACCGTTCCTTGTAGTCATTTGGAGGTCAGTGAAAAAGCTGCTCCCTGCACTCTGTAATTGGGGCGTTACCCCCTGGCTATTACCGTCATAAGTCCTAGTGAGGGTGCTGGACCTTTTAAGGAGCAGTAGCTGTAGAATGGGAGACCTTGGAATTTTCAGATATATTTCTACTGTTAAATACTACATATTTCTGTACATAGTCTGATGGCAGCCTTTTACTAAATGTTTTATGAAATAGATTAATAAATATTAATAGATACTGTATAAGTATGGGAGACTAGAGGATGTTTTCTGTATAACGGACATGGAACATTGGTGTTTATTGTGAGCACTGGGAATCCCAAATCAAAGGATGATCACAATCGATGGTATCTTGTTACTGAAAGAGGACCATCACAAAGTTCCTTTAAAGACGACATTTCACTGGATTTTTTTTTTAATATACACAGGGTACCTCCTCCAGTTGGTGCTGCTCCACTGATTATGGAACAGTATTTCTTTATTTTTAGTCTGGGTCTCTCTGTTCCAGAATTATGCTTCACCGGGTAGTAAGACCTCCAAAATAATAGGTATTAGACCTACCGGTAAGTATGTTTCCAGGAGTCCATCCTGACAGCACCAGGGAGGACATCCTTCATTAAAAGGCCCTCCCCGCCCACCATTCCTCAATATTTTAACAAGTACCACACCGTGGCTGATGCAACTTAACACTTTATTTTACGTTATCATATTACAGCATATGACATATTATTTCATCAGGGAGGGAACTATCCGTGCTGTCAGGATGGACTCCTGGAAACATAATTACCGGTAGGTCTAAAGGCTGGGTCTCACATAGCGATACACCAGCGATCCCGACAACGATCAGGATCGCTAGTGTATCGCTGCATTATCGCTGCTGAGCTGCCAAACAGGCAGCGATCAGTACAAGCGACACTGCGGGTAACATCGCTTAGTTACCCGCAGTGTACCTTGGATACCAGCGCCCTGATGCAGGGAGCTGGTAACCAAGGTACACATCGGGTTTCCAGGCGCTGCGCGGTGCCTGGAAACCCGCTGTGTACCTTGGTTACCAGCTCCCTGCTTCAGGGAGCTGGTATCCAGGTACACAGCGGGTTTCCAGGCACGGCCCCGCGCCTGGAAACCCGCTGTGTACCTTGGTTACCAGCGGATCGCTGGTCTCCCGCCTGTCACACGCAGCGATGCGTGCCTGTCAGCGGGAGACCAGCGATCAAAAAAATGTCCTGGCCTGTCAGCGACGATCAGCGATACCCGGCAGGGGGGCTGATCGTCGCTGAATGTCACACACAGCAATATTGCTGGTGAGCTCGCTGCTGCGTCACAAAACTAGTGACTCAGCAGCGATCTCGCTAGCGAGATCGCTGTGTGAGACTGGGGCTTTATACCTATTTTCCACTACGTCCCTCCTGACAGCACCATGGAGATACCAAAGTACCTCCTTATGGTGGGATGACTGCCTGTAGAACCATCCTACCAAAGGCAGTCTGCTGATTTAGACAAACATCTAGTTTCTAATGCTTACAACAATGTGTCTAGTCATGGACCATGTTGCAGCCCTACAAATCGTCCTGACGCTGCCGCCCTCTCTAGCCCAGGAGGTTTTATGCACGCGTCGAGTGGCTTTTAAACCTTCTGCGGGCTGACGCCCTGAGCAAGATAGGCCCAAGTAATTAAAGATGTTATCCATCTCGCGCTAGAGGATTCAAGCCTTTTTTCCACTATTTTTCCCAAACAAGACAAATAAGTTGTGGTCCTGCCTCCAACTGTGTGTGCCTGGATAAATCTATGACTGCCTGACGCACGTCCAATTGTTAGTGCTCACTCTTTACTCATTTGTGGGGTTTCGCAAAACGAGGGCAGGATGATTTCTTGGGTTTGAAGTTGTTGTAGACATAACTTTGGGTAGGAAAGTAGGGCTAGTTCCAAGACTATCCGGTCCTCTAGAATTCTAAGATATGGCTCTCAGAAGATAAGGCCTGTATTTCACCTATGCGTTTGGCTGTGGTTATGGCTACTAGAAATACTACCTTCATCGTTTGATGAGAAATGGACATTTGTGGCCCTTGAGTGAACGGGTCTGACACACAGGACCGGAGAACAAGACTAAGATTCCACGGGGGCACTGATTTCCTCACTGTGGTACGTAGTCCTGAGTTGCCCTAACAAATCTTATTACCCAAGGATGGGATGCCAGGGGAAGTCAAAGAAGAGCTTAAGGCCGAGATCTGGACCTTTAGAGTACTGGCCTGAGTCCCTTATTGAAACCTGTCTGAAGTGAAGTCTAAGATTTTTGGATATCGGTTTTCCTTCTAGTGGATCAGACCTGCCACCCTCCAACAGAAACGCTTCCAGATTTCTGATAGATTGCCGTGACCGGCTACTTACTACTTGCATTGCTCTCTCTTTCTCTTGCGTGTCCCTCCATGCAGGGACAGGAAAACACTGAGGAATGGTGGGCGGGGAGGGCCTTTTAACCTCTTGTGTGTATCTTGTCCCTGCAAGGAGATGAAGGACGTCCTCCCTGTGCTGGTCAGGAGGGATTCCTGAATAGAAAACTTTCCCTTCAACCTTTTGGGTGTATACCACAGAACTTCTTTGTCCACGTTTTCGTTTTATCCTCCATGACAGTAGCCAGTCAAAACATGGCCACGTAGAGGGGTAAAAACTGTGGCTCTTCTGTGTTCCATTAGCAGGAAGGGATGTGGGAGCTGTGAAGATCTGAGTGGTCACGGGAGACTAATCTGGTCTTGGAAGAAAACGTTGATCCAGGCTGCAATTGTGACCTTTTCTGTGGGTGATTACTTATTCCCCTCTGTTACATGGCCATGTAGATGTTTTTTAATTGGCCAAGGTCATAGAGGCTGGGAAAAAAAACACTCCCACACAGAAATTCGGAGGTAGTTACTTAAAAAGAAAATGTGCATATTGGAGGCTCTTTATTTCCATGTGGCATAACTTTGGAAAGAAGAGGCACAGAAAATAATACAAAACTGTTCCAGAATCAGTGGCACAGCTCCAATTAGATGAGGTACTCAGTTTAAATTGAAAAATCCAGTGAAAGGTCATCTTTAAAGGAACTTTGTGATGGTCCCAGACCCTCATTTATGTCATTGGTATGTGTTTTAATGGATATAAGATACACTGTATATAAGATACACTGTATGGGCTTTAAAAAATATTAAAATCCACGTGGAATGATAGCTTATTTAGTGGTGGTCTCTGAATATTCTACCATGAGGGAGCACAATGAAACAGGACGCATGTATGTAATGGTATGGTATTCTCATTGTATGACTGGCTTACATCATTCTTCTGAAATTCATTTTTACAGCTTTCTCCTACATATATAATGGAAAATGTGAGGTTACATTTACATTACATTTACACAAACAACCCCAGGAAGCAACTTCTGGGACTCCTATTGCTGTATTGTGGCCTTCAGGGAGTTTTATGCAATTAGTAGTAATACCTCAGAGGTATTCTGGTCTAATAATGTCATAGCGTATCAGGTGGGCCACAACATTACGAGCTGTAGGGGTCTGACTTTTGAGACCCAAGTCATCAACTTGCTTTTCTTGCATTAACCCCTTTACCCCCAATGTGGTTTGCATGTTAATGACCAAGACAATTTTTACAATTCTGACCACTGTCCCTTTATGATCCCGGTTATTCCATGGATCCCGGTTATTCTGACACTGTTTTCTCGTGACATATTGTACTTCATGATAGTGTTAAAATTTCTTTGATATGACTTGTGTTTATTTGTGAAAAAACAGAAATGTGGCGAAAATTTTGAACATTTCGCAATTTTCCAACTTTGAATTTTCATGCCCTTAAGGCTATGTGCACACGTTGCGGAATTGCCGTGGAAATTTCCGCGGCAATCCCACACCTCCCTGCCGCGGGAAATACGCATATTATAGGTATGCGTATTCCCGCTAAAAACTAGCTTTTGCAAGCGTAATTAGCTTGCAGAATGCTAGCGTTTTCCAAGCGATCTGTAGCAGGTTGGTCACACGAGTCAAACATAGTGTTTGACAAGTGTGAGCAACTTTTTACTATTGATGCTGCCTATTCAGCATCACTAGTAAAAAGATATAATGTTAAAAATAATAATAATGAAAAAAAAAAAATAGTGATATTCTCACCTTCTGGCGGCCCCGCAGCCTTCCTGGTCCTCGCGATGCTACAGACAACTCCCGTTCCCAGTGATGCCTTGCGACAATGACCCCAGATGACGTAGCATCACGCGAGACCGCTACGTCATCTGGGGTGATTCTCGCAAGGCATCACTGGGAACGGGAGTTGCCGGGAGCGTCGCTGAGAGGCGGGAAAGCTGCGGGGGCTGCCGGAAGGTGAGAATATCATGATTTTTTTATTTTAATTATTGTTTTAACAGGGATATGGTACCCAGGGCCTGGAGGAGAGTCTCCTCTCCTCCAGACCCTGGGCACCATCCGCACTTGAACCGCTTCCTTTGTGCATGGTGGGCATAGCCACATGCGGAAAGTAAGTGGTTCAATGCATTCCTATGGCGGCGGAATCGCTGCGATTCCGAAAAAAGAATGAGCATGCTGTGGATTTTTCCCATAGAATATAATGGGTTGCGTTGTGTAAGCGTTTTTGCAGCGAAAAAACGCTAACAATCCGCAACGTGTGCACATAGCCTAAATCACATAGATGTCACACAAAATACTTAAGAAACAATTTCCCACATGACTACTTCACATCAACACAATTTTGGAACCAAAATTTTTTTTTTTTAGGAAGTTATAAAGGTTAAAAATTAAACAGTGATTTCTCATTTTTACACCATTTTTTTTTTTAGGGACCATATCACATTTGAAGTCACTTTGAGGGGTCTATATGATAAAAAATACCCAAAAGTGACACGATTCTAAAATTTGCACCCTGAAGGTGCTCAAAACCACATTTAAGAAGTTTATTAACCCTTCAGGTGCTTCACAGGAATTTTTGGAATGTTCAAAAAAATGAACATTTAACTTTTTTTTCACAAAAAAATTACTTCAGATTCAATTTGTTTTATTTTACCAAGGATAACAGGACAAATTGGACCCCAAAAGTTATTGTGCAGTTTGTCCTGAGTACGCTGATACCCCATATGTGGGGGGGAACCACTGTTTGGGCACACAGCAGAGCTCGGAAGGGAAGGAGCGCCGTTTGAATTTTCAATGCAAAATTGGCTGGAATTGAGAACGGATGTCATGTTGCGTTTGCAGAGCCCCTGATGTGCCTAAAAAGTGGAAACCCCCCCACAAGTGACACCACTTTGGAACGTAGACCCCCTAAGGAACTTATCTAGATGTGTGGTGAGCACTTTGAACCCCCAAGTGCTTCACAGAAGTTTATAACGTAGAGCTGTAAAAATAAAAAATCATATTTTTCACAAAAATGATATTTTCGCCCTCAATTTTTTATTTTCCCAAATGTAACAGAAGAAATTGGACCCCAGTTGTTGTGCAATTTGTCCTGAGTACGCTGATACCACATACAGTACAGACCAAAAGTTTGGACACACCTTCTCATTCAAAGATTTTTCTGTATTTTCATGACTATGAAAATTGTACATTCACACTGAAGGCATCAAAACTATGAATTAACACATGTGGAATTATATACTTAACAAAAAAGTGTGAAACAACTGAAATTATGTCTTATATTCTAGGTTCTTCAAAGTAGCCATCAAGAGAATGTCAAGAGTGTGCAAAGCAGTAATCAAAGCAAAAGGTGGCTACTTTGAAGAGCCTAGAATATAAGACATATTTTCAGTTGTTACACACTTTTTTGTTAAGTATATAATTCCACATGTGTTAATTCATAGTTTTGATGCCTTCAGTGTGAATGTACAATTTTCATAGACATGAAAATACAGAAAAATCTTTGAATGAGAAGGTGTCCAAATTTTTGGTCTGTACTGTATGTGGGGGTAAACCACTGTTTGGGCGCATGGCAGAGCTCGGAAGCGAAGGAGCACTGTTTGACTTTTTCAACGCAGAATTGGCTGGAATTGAGATCAGACGCCATGTCGCATTTGGATAGCCCCTGATGTGCCTAAACAGTGGAAACCCCCCAATTCTAACTCCAACCCTAACCCCAACACACCCCTAATCCCATCCCTAGCCACAAACCTAACCTTAACACACCCCTAACCCTACCAACCCTAACCACAACACACCCCTAATCCCAACCCTAACCGCAACTCTAGCCCCAACCCTAACTTTAGCCCTAACGGGAAAATGGAAATACATTTTTTATTTTTTTCCCTAACTAAGGGGGTGATAAAGGGGGGTTTGATTTACTATTTAAAGCAGGTTTATGTTTGGCAGCGGTCACACACAAAAATACTTTTTATTGCAAAAAATAGTTTTTGCATGACATTTTGAGTGCTATAATTTTTCCATATTTTGGCCCACAGAGTCATGTGAGGTCTTATTTTTTGCGGGACGAGTTGCCTTTTTTATTGGTACCATTTTTGGGCACATTACATTTTTTGATCACTTTCTATTCCGATTTTTGGGAGACAGAATGAGCAAAAACCAGCAATTCATGAATTTCTTGTGGGGGGGCGCGTTTATACCGTTACGTGTGTGGTAAAATTGATAAGGCGGTTTTATTCTTCGGGTTAGTACAATTACAGCGATACCTCATTTATATCATTTTTTTTATGTTTTGCCGCTTTTATACAATAAAAACTATTTTATAGAAAAGATAATTGTTTTTGCATCCCTTTATTCTGCGAGCTATAACTTTATTTTTTCGCTGATGACGCTGTATCATGGCTCTTTTTTGCGGGACAAGATGACGTTTTCAGCGGTACCATGTTTATTTATATCCGTCTTTTTGATTGCGTGTTATTCCACTTTTTGTTCGGCAGTATGATGATAGAGCATTGTTTTTTGCCTTTTTTTATGTTCACTAAAGGGGTTAACTAGTGGGACAGTTTTATAGGTCGGGTGGTTACGGACGCGGCGATACCAAATGTGTACTTTTATTGTTTAGATATTTTTAATTCAAATATTCGTTATAAAAAAAATCATTATGTATTCTATATTTACAATTATTTAAAAAAAAAAGTTTTATTTAATTCTTACTTTTACACTTTGTCCCACTATGGGACAATGATTTTGTGCAGGCTTATCGCTTCTATAGCATGCAGATGAAGCAGCATCTGCATGCTATAGGAGCTGTCAGCGCTGCAGCTTCTGTGCACTAACCTGTGAGATTTCCGTCCATGGGAATTAAGTTCCAGGTCACATGGGCGGAATAGTACGTCCAATGTCAGAAAGGGGTTAAACACAGTCCCTAAGGGAGTCTGATGAAATGCCTTCACTTACTATGGTGGGAAACCTCCTCAAATTATTATTTTTGGTTGAAGATGCAAATCTACAAAGACCACTGCTAATATTACTCTGGTGAAGGAAGTCAAATTTGGCATGTACCTTTTAGGCCCTGTGCACACGTTGCGTTTTTAGATGCGTTTCCGCTGTGTTTTTCAACGTGCGGAAACGCATCCAACCCGCAGCATAGTGCACATGCAATGTAATCCAATGGGAACCGCATGTCTGTTGTGCAAATGCTGCGGAAAAAAATGCGGTTTCGCCACGCTTTATTTTCCGCAGCATGTCAATTCTTTGTGTGGAACTGCAGCAGTTCGGCGCCCATTGACTTGCATTGAGTCGGGCACTTCCGCAGCAAAACCGCAAGTCTAAAAAATATCTGCGGTTTTGCTGCGGGTGAAACCGCAGCAGTTCGGAGGAGGGAAGCGTGTGGGCCGAGTGTGGGCGTGTATAGTGTGCGGCGCTATGTGTGTGGGCGGTGCTATGTGTGTGGGCGGTGATTGTGTGCTGGTGTCTGTGGGCCTGTGTGCGTGATCGGTGTATGTGCTGGGCTGTGTGCGTGATCTGTGTATGCAAGCATCGTCGGATGGGACTACAAGTCCCATCCGGCTATGCCTGCTACAGTGACAGTGACTGACACATTAGCCAATGATGGGACAGTAGTAGTCCCATCATCCGGCTAATGTGCTGAATGTAAAAAAAAACCACATACATTACATATAACATACACATGACATACAACACATAACATAGAGTATATACTAACCTATTCCCCGACGCCATCGCTCTGTGTACCGCTCTGCCGCCGGGAGAGAATGACGTCACTTCCATTCATTCTCTCACGGCAATGCTGGGTGAGAAAATTCCTGCACAGCATTGCCATAAAGTGAGACCATGAACTCAGGTAACCTCAGTGATGCACTGCAGGAGCCATTGTCTCCTGTCAGTGCATCACTGGGAGGCCCTACAGAGCAGTGGCATCACCTGATGTCACCGTTCTATAGGGGAGACCATCGTGGGACATTCGTTATTAATTGGACTGCGTCGGACAGGGAGTATACGGTTGTTTTATTTTTTTACGTTTTATTACAGGAGATCGAGGGCGTCGCTTGGATCTGAGCGTATAATAAAGAGTAATGAAAACCGTCTTATTTTATTTCATTAAAATAATTTATTCTTATGGGTGTTTTTTGAACCCTTTATTAATATAAGATTATAATGGAGAGGCGTCTTATTGACGCCTCTCTATTATTAACTGGGCTTAATATCATCTTACAATAGCAAGGTGATATTAACCCCTTATTACCCCATATCCCTACATATCCCCATAACCCCATATCGCTACAGGGGAGTGGGAAGAGAGGGGCTAAGTGCTGGAATTGGCGCATCGTATAGATGCACCAATTCTGGGGCGGCTGGGTGCTTGTACTTTTAGCCAGGGGGGTGCGCCAATATCCATGGCCCCTTCCTAGGCTATGAATATCAGCCCGCAGCTGTCTGCGTAGCCTTTCTGGCTATAAATTATAGGGGACCCCACGTCATTTTTTTTGTGGGTCCCCCTATTTTAACCCCTTCCCGACCCATGACGCCACGTAGGCGTCATGAAAATCAGTGCCAATCCGACCCATGACGCCTATGTGGCGTCATGAAAGGATCGCGTCCCTGCGGGTCGGGTGACCGGGGTCACTGAAAGGTCACCCGACCCGCCGGCACAGGACCCTTTGTGCTTCACCACAGGGGGGTTGGCTTAACCCCCCCGTGGCCACGATCGCTCTGATTGGCTGTTAAAAGTGAAACAGCCAGAGAAATCTGTAATATTTCACCAATATAATTGGTGAAATATTACAATCCAGCCATGGCCGATGCTGCAATAGCATCTGCCATGGCTGGACACCGAGCCCTGACCCCCCCACACGGATTCACGGCGGCGATCGGCCGCCGCCACCGAACGATGGCAGCGGTCGGTCACCGCCGTCACTAAAAGCTCCCCTCGTCCTGGCCTCCGCTGCCCCCACCTTCCGATCCCCCCCCCCTCACTTCCGACCCCCATACTCACCTCTCCCGGTCCACCGATGTCCCTGGATCCTTCCCGGCGGCTGCCCGGGATTCTTCATGGGCGCCGCCATCTTGGAAAATGGCGGGCGCATGCGCAGTGCGCCCGCCGGCCGGCGCATGCGCAGTGCGCCCTGCCTAGTCAAAAAATTTATTTTGATCACTGTGATAAACTGTCACAGTGATCAAAATAAAAAAAAGTAAGTGAACCCCCCCTGTCATAGGTAGGGAAAAATAATAAAGAATTTTTTTTTTTTCCTATTAGGCCCTGTGCACACGTTGCGGATTTTGCTGCGGATCCGCAGCTGATTTCTCTGCTGATCCGCAGCTGATTTCTCTGCTGATCCGCAGCGGATTTCGCTGCTGATCCGCAGCGGATTTCGCTGCTGATCCGCAGCGGATTTCGCTGCTGATCCGCAGCTGATTTCGCTGCTGATCCGCTGCTGATTTCGCTGCGGATCAGCAGCGAAATCAGCTGCGGATCAGCAGCGAAATCAGCTGCGGATCAGCAGCGAAATCAGCTGCGGATCAGCAGCTGATTTCGCTGCTGATCCGCAGCTGATTTCGCTGCTGATCCGCAGCGGATTTCGCTGCTTATCCGCAGCTGATTTCGCTGCTGATCCGCAGCTGATTTCGCTGCTGATCCGCAGCGGATTTCGCTGCTGATCCGCAGCGGATTTTGCTGCGGATCAGCAGCGGATTTTGCTGCGGATCCGCAGCGGATTTGGCGCTGCGGATCCACAGCAGATCCAGAAACCATGTACAGTACAATGCAAATAAATGGTAAAAAAAAACGCCATTCACCCCATTTTGTGTGCGCATCGCAACGCATGCCATGAAGCGGCATGCGTTCGCGACGTGTCGTCATTCAGTGACGGAGTCTTGGACGCAGGCTGCAGCGTCTGGGCTCCATCACCGCTAGCACAGATGAATCATCGCTGATTCCTCTGCACTAGCGGGTTACCAGCCCGTCAACGCTACGTGTTGAACGGGCTGGTAAAACGCAATATGAACCCAGCCTTAGGGTTAGAACTAGGGTTAGGGTTAGAACTAGGGTAAGGGTTAGAACTAGGGTAAGGGTTAGAACTAGGGTTAGGGTTGGAATTAGGGTTAGGGTTGGAATTAGGGTTAAGGTTGGGATTAGGGTTAGGGTTGGGTGTCATGTGTGCATTGCCACGAAGATCGTCGCGGTTGCACGTTTTGACTTCTCACAGCTGAGTTGCTGTTTCTTTGTGTTTGGCAGCTAGGGAGTTAATTCTGTCTGTGCTCGGTGCTGGGACTGGGTGCAGTTTCTCCCGGCTGCAATTGATTATTTGTTGATTGGTTTCCTTTAAATTCCTGGTTGTCTGCTTTGGGAGTTGCCAGTGAAATCCTTCATGCAGACCACAGATAGGAATGAATCTGTATAGACTTAAGTTGAGAGCTCCTTAGCTGTTTTAAGCTCAACTTGTTTAGAGTTTATTTCCCAGACCATTTATGTTCCTTCGGTGTTTGAGTGTGTATGCAAGTGAGTGCTATCCTGTCTGTCTTATATGTCTAATCTGTGTATTTAGCTGAGATCAGCCCATATCCCTTTGGTGGTAATCAGGATCCTTCTTAGGACTGATTACAGGGTTCAGGGTCTGACAGGAGACAGGGTTAGGCTGGAGACTTGGACCTCTGAACCATTATCAGTACCTCCAAGGAAAGGGATTAGTTAGGACCCCAGTGTAGGGTCAGGTTAGACCCCGGTCCTCCTCTTTCCTGTTACAGCTCATCAAGCCTCAAGATTAACCCTAAGTTCTGCAGAGATTGTGTCAGACAGCGTGACATTCAAGATTAACCCTAAGTTCTGCAGATATTGTGTCAGGTAAATCTATTTTATACTTACATTCTGATGCTGCTAAACTATATGTTGTATTGAATGTGGTTCCTGTATAAATAGTTTACTGACATTGTATTCATATCATTAGACAGCGTGACATTGGGATAAGCGTTAGGGGTGTTTTGGGATTAGGGTTAGGCTTGTGGTTAGGTTTATGGTTAGAGTTGGGATTAGGGTTAGGGTGTGTTGGGGTTAGGGTTATGGTTAGGGTTTGTATTAGGGTTAGGGGTGTGTAGGGGTTAGGGTTGGGGTTAGGGTGTGTTGGGGTTAGGGTTGGAGTTAGAATTGAGGGGTTTCCACTATTTAGGTACATCAGGGGATCTCCATACGCGACATGGCGCCACCATTGATTCCTGCAAATTTTGCGTTCAAAAAGTCAAACAGTGCTCCCTTTATTCCAAGCCCCGACGTGTGCCCAAACAGTGGTTTACCCCCACATATGGGGTATCAGCGTACTCGGGAAAAATTGCACAACAACTTTGGGGGTCTAATTTCTCCTGTTACTGTTGGGAAAAAAAATTGGGGACTAAAAAAGTTATTTTTGTGGAAAAAAAATGATTTTTTATTTTCACGGCTCTGCGTTATAAACTTCTGTGAAGAAAGGTGCTCACCACACATCTAGATAAGTTCCTTGCGGGGTCTAGTTTCCAAAATGGGGTCACTTGTGGGGAGTTTATACTGTTTAGGCACATCAGGGACTCTGCAAACGTAACATGACGCCCGCAGACCATTCCATCAAGTCGGCAATTCAAAACGTCACTACTTCCCTTCCGAGCCCCGAAGTGTGCCCATACAGTAGTTTTCTCCCACATATGGGATATCAGCGTACTCAGGACAAATTGGACAACAACTTTTGAGGTCTAATTTCTCCTGTTACCCTTGGGAAAATAAAAAAATTGGGGACTAAAAGATCATGTTTGTGGAAAAAATATGATTTTTTTATTTTCATGGCCCGGCGTTATAAACTTCTGTGTAGCCCTTGGGGGTTCAAAGTGCTCACTACACATCTAGATAAGCTCCTTGGGGGGTCTAGTTTCCAAAATGGGGTCACTTGTGGGGGGTTTCTACTGTTTAGGCACATCAGGGGCTCTGCAAAGGCAACATGACGCCCACAGAACATTCCATCAAGTCTGCATTCCAAAATGGCGCTCCTTCCCTTCTGTGCTCTCCCATGCGCCAAAACAGTGGTTCCCCCCCACATATGGGGTACCAGTGTACTCAGGACAAACTGTACAACAACTTTTGTGGTCCAATTTCTCCTGTTACCCTTGTGAAAATAAAAAATTGCGGGTTAAAAAAATCAGTTTTTGAGGTAAAAAATGATTTTTTATTTTCACGGCTCTGCATTACAAACTTCTGTGAAGCACGTGGGGGTTCAAGGTGCTCACCACACATCTAGTTAAGTTCCTTGAGGGGTCTAGTTTACAAAATGTGGTCACTTGTGGGGGGTTTCTACTGTTTAGGCACATCAGGGGCTCTGCCCGCCCGCAGACCATTCCATCAAGTCGGCATTTCAAAGCGTCACTACATCCCTTCCAAGCCCTGACGTGTGCCCAAACAGTGGTTCTCCCCCACATGTGAGGTACTAGCGTACTTAGGACAAATTAGACAACAACTTTTGGGGTCCAATTTCTCCTGTAACCATTGTGAAAATAAAAAATATGGGGCTAAATAATAATTTTTTGAGAAAAAAAAAATGATTTTTTATTTTCACGGCTCTGCGTTATAAAGTTTTGTGAAGCACCTGGGGTTCAAAGTGCCTCACTGTGCATCTGCATAAGTTTCTTAGGGGGTCTAGTTTCCAAAATGGGGTCATTTGTGGGGGAGCTCCAAAGTTTAGGCATACAGGGGCTCTCCAAACATGACATGGTGTCCGCTAACGACTGGAGCTAATTTTCCATTCAAAAAGTCAAATGGCGCTCCTACCTTTCTGAGCCCTGCCGTGCGCCCAAACAGTGGTTTATGACCACATATAGGTATCTGTGTACTCAGGAGAAATTGCCCAACAAATTTTAGGATCCAATTTATACTGTTGCCCATGTGAAAATGAAAAAACTGAGCCTAAAAGAAAATTTTTGTGAAAAAAAAAAGTACTTTCTTTTTTTTACGGATCAATTTGTGAAGCACCTGGGGGTTTAAAGTGCTCACTCTGCATCTAGATAAGTTCCTTGGGGGGTCTAGTTTCCAAAATGGGGTCACTTGTGGGGGAGCTCCAATGTTTAGGCACACAGGGACTCTCCAAATGCGACATGGCAACCGCTAAATATTCCAGCATATTTTCCATTCAAAAAGTCAAATGGCGCTCCTTCCCTTCTGAGCCCTGCCGTGCGCCCAAACAGTGGTTTATGACCACATATGAGGTATCGGTGTACTCAGGAGAAATTGCCCAACAAATTTTAGGATCCATTTTATCCTGTTGCCCATGTGAAAATGAAAAAACTGAGGCTAAAAGAAAATTTTTGTGAAAAAAAAAGTACTTTTTTTTTTTACGGATCAATTTGTGAAGCACCTGGGGGTTCAAAGTGCTCACTCTGCATCTAGATAAGTTCCTTAGGGCGTCTAGTTTCCAAAATGGGGTCACTTGTGGGGGAGCTCCAATGTTTAGGCACACAGGGACTCTCCAAATGCGACATGGCAACCGCTAAATATTCCAGCATATTTTCCATTCAAAAAGTCAAATGGCGCTCTTCCCTTCTGAGCCCTGCCGTGCGCCCAAACAGTGGTTTATGACCACATATGAGGTATCTGTATACTCAGGAGAAATTGCCCAACAAATTTTAGGGTCCATTTTATCCTGATGCCCATGCAAAAATGAAAAAATTGATGCTAAAAGAAAAATTTTGTTGGAAAAATTAAAATGTCCATTTTTTCCTTCCACGTTGCTTTAGTTCCTGTGAAGCACCTGAAGGGTTAATAATCTTCTTGAATGTAGTTTTGAGTAGCTTGAGGGTGCAGTTTTTATAATGGTGTCACTTTTGGGTATTTTCTGCCATATAGACCCCTCAAAGTGACTTCAAATGTGAGGTGGTCCCTAAAAAAAAATGGTTTTGTAAATTTTGCTGTAAAAATGAGAAATCGCTGGTCAACTTTTAACCCTTATAACTTCCTAACAAAAAAAAATGTTGTTCCCAAAATTGTGCTGATGTAAAGTAGACATGTGGGAAATGTTATTTACTTAACTATTTTGTGTCACATAACTCTCTGGTTTAACAGAATAAAAATTCAAAATTTGAAAATTGCGAAATTTTCAAAATTTTGGCCAAAGTTCCATTTTTTTCACAAATAAACGCAAAAATTATCGACCTAAATTTACCACTAACATGAAGCCCAATATGTCACGAAAAAACAATCTCAGAATCGCTAGGATCCGTTGAAGCGTTCCTGAGTTATTACCTCATAAAGGGACACTGGTCAGAATTGCAAAAAATGGCCAGGTCATTTAGGTCAAAATAGGCTGGGTCATGAAGGGTTAATAGCCAGTGAAGGCTAGCTGCGGGCTGATATTCATAGCCTGGGAAGATCCATGGGTATTAACCCCTTCCCAGCTAGAAATATTGGCCCCGGCTGTCGGCTTTCCCCCTCTGGCGCAGAAAATTGCGCGGGAGCCCACGCCATTTTTTTTATTAACTATTGCGTTAAGATTTTGTGTGTGTATGCGTGTCTTTAACTATTTATGTACCATTTTATCTATCTACCTATATATCTTTCTGTCTATATATCTATTTTTCTATATATATATTTCTAACTATCTATTATCCATCTATGTATTTTCTATTATCTAACTACTGGTATCTATTATCTATCTATGGCCGACATCACACTTGCGAGTAAGTCGCACGACTTTCTCGCATCAACACCCGGCACGGCCGCCCGCCCGCTCTCGGACCCGAGTGTGCGGCTGCATAGAAATAAATGCAGCCGTACACTCTGGTCCGAGAGCGGGCGGCCGTGCCGGGTGTTGATGCGAGAAAGTCGTGCGACTTACTCACATCACACTCGCAAGTGTGACGCCGTCCTATCTCTATCTGTGTGTGTTTAAAAAAATGGGTATTATACCTACCGATAATTCGGTTTCCAGGAGTCCATCCTGACAGCACTATGGAGGACGTCCTCCTCCTCCTTACAGGGACAGGAAGCGCACGAGAGGTTAAAAGGTCCCACTCCTCCCCCAATACCTCAGTGATTTGACAAGTACCATACCATGGATTAATGCCAGTGATAACACTTTAATTTACTTAAACATATTACATCATATGAATTAGAATATATAACAAGATAGACAAGGGAGGGAACTAACCGTGCTGTCAGGATGGACTCCTGGAAACCGAATTATCGGTAGGTATAATACCCATTTTCCAGGACGTCCTCCTGACAGCACTATGGAGAGTACCAAAGAAACCCTCCTAGGGTGGGACTACGGCCTGTAATACTTTCCTACCATATGCCGTATGTTGTCCTGCTAGCACATCTAGTTTGTAGTGCTTGCAAAAGGTATTTACCCGAGCCCAAGAGGCTGCCTTACAAATTTGTTCTAATAATGCTCCTGCTCTTTCAGCCCATGATGCTGACAATGCTCTGGTAGAATGGGCTCTTATCTTTATAGGACAAACTACACCCTCAGATGTGTAAGTTTTTGAGATTATAGTGGTAATCCATCATGCAATGGATGCTTTGGAAGCTTTTTTACCCCTATTTTTACCTCCAAACAAAATAAACAAATTAGGGTCTTTCCTCCAGAGCTTAGTGGCCTTCCCAGAGTAATCAATCACTGCCTGTCTAACGTCAAGGGAGTGTAAAGCTTGTTCTTTTACGTATAATGGTTTTTCACAAAAAGACGTGAGTATGATTTCTTGATTGCGATTTTGCCAGGAAGCTACCTTGGGCAAGAAAGCAGTGTCAAGTTTTAATATTATGTGATCCTCTCTGATCTGCAGAAATGGGTCTTTAATGGAAAATGCTTGAATTTCCCCTACTCTCTTGGCTGTGGTGATTGCTACCAAAAACGCCGTTTTCATCGATAAGAGTGAAACAGGAAACTCCCTGTTTGGTGTGAAAGGATTTTTACAAAGAGCCGCCAAAACTAGATTTAAGTCCCAGGGGGGAGACAACTGTCTTATAGTGGGCCGCAATCTCTGGATTGCTTTGACAATCTAACTACCCAAGGATGGGAGGCTAATGGATAATCCATGTAAGTACTTAATGCCGAGATTTGAACTTTAAGTGTACTAGGTCTAAGACCCATATTAAATCCTTTCTGGAGGAAATCCAGAACTCGAGGAACATCCGGGACTCCAGCTACGGCATCAGACCTGCCACCTTCCAGACAGAACTTCTTCCAGATCTTATAATATATTGCCGACGTTACAGGTTTTCTGCTGGCCTGAATCGTTGTTATAACTTGATCTGATAGACCACGAGCTTTTAAAATGTCCCGTTCAGGATTCAGGCTGACAGGTGCAATCTTTCTGGGTCCTGGTGAAGAACTGGTCCCTGGTGAACTATGTCCTTCCACCGGGAAAGCTCGATTGGTTTTTTTGTGGTCATGCCGCCTAGAAGTGGAAACCAGCTCCTCCTTGGCCAGAACGGAACTATTAGTACGACTCTCGCTCCGTCTTCTCTTATCTTCCTTAGGACAGCTGGTATCAGTGCTATTGGTGGGAATGCATAATTTAGAGGTTCGTTCCACCTCTGACTCAAGGCATCTACACCTTCTGGATTGTCCACTGGGTTCAGTGAATAAAACCTTGGTAGCTTCAAATTTTTTCTTGTAGCAAAGAGATCTATCTGAGGCGTTCCCCATCGTTGGCATAGTAAGTGGAAGACCTCCTGGTTCAGCTCCCACTCGGTCGGGTAGATCTTCTTGTCTGCTTAGATAGTCTGCTACTAAGTTCTGCGAACCTTCCAGGTGTACTGCGGTTATAGAAAAGACCGTTTGTTCTGCCCATATGAGTATCTTCTCTGCTAGATCCTGCAGAGATCTGTATCGAGAGCTTCCCTGATGTTTTATGAAGGCTACTGCTGTCATATTGTCTGACAGGATTTTAACATGTTGTTTTTTTTTTGTTTTTTTTAAACGGTTTTGGTTTTCTTCTTAACGACTCCCAAATAGCATACAGCTCTCGATAGTTTGACGACATTCGTCTGATTTTTTCTGGCCATTTTCCCTGGAGAATCTTCCCTTCTAAATGGGCCCAAGCGCTTGCGTCTGTGGTTATTATTATGACTGGAGATGGAATCCAAAGAACTCCTATTCTGAGATTTCTGCTTTGCATCCACCAACTTAAAGATCTCTTCACTTTTGCAGAAAGATGGATCTTCTTGTCTAGGGATGCCTGATGACGATCCCATAGAAATAGAACTTCTTTTTGTAGGGGTCTTGAATGAGCCTGTGCCCATCTGACGCATGGAATGCAAGATGTCATCACTCCCAGAACCTGCCTAGCTCTTCTTATGGTAACTCTGCTCTCTACCATCTCTGCAACCTTCTTTTTTAACGATTGTTGCTTGACTTCTGGTAAGAATGCTGTCCCGGATCTGGAATCCAGTAATACCCCTAGAAATACTTTTCTTGAACTGGGTATTAAATGAGATTTTTCTCGATTCACCACCCAAACGAGACATTCCAGCACCGACACTGTTCGTTCTGTGTGATGATTTAGGACTTCCGCTGTTCGAGCCACTAACAAAAAGTCGTCTAAGTACGGTATTACAATAATTCCTTGGTTTCTCAGATAGGCTACGACTTCTGATATTAGCTTCGTAAATACTCTGGGAGCAGAAGCCAGCCTGAACGGAAGGCCTTGGAACTGGAAGTGGCGGGTACAGTCCAGTAGGCTTACCCTGCGAGATTGGATAAATCGTGACCTGATAGTATGCACTTTTTAAGTCTAGGGTACACATTACCGAGTTTTTGTCTATTAGTGGAATTGCCGACCTTATAGACTCCATTCTGAATCTTTTGTACCGAACAACTCGTTCAATGGTTTGAGATTCAGAATTGTCCGCGACTCGCCTGATGGTTTCATTATTGGGAAAAGAGAGGAATAATGTCCCATCTTTTCTTCTAATTCTGGAACTGGCACTATAACCTGGGAAGAGATTAGATCCTGAAGATCTTGAAATATCCCTGAATTTGCCTGGACCGCTGTGGTAGATATGTATCTTTGGGGCGGATAGGATGTCAGCTCTATTCTGTAGCCTTCTCTTATGGTTTGTAAGACCCACTCGTTCCTGGTAACCTGTTTCCAGTTCTCTGCAGAGAACAGGAGTCTGCCCCCTATGTGCCTGGCGTCATTGTTTTCTAGATCTTGATGAAGACCCGAACAATGAACTCTTATTTCTTCTGTTTTGGGTGTATGAACCTTTATATGATCCTCTACTAGCTCTTCCTGTGTCTTTGTAAAAAGGTTGTCTACGGAAAGCTGGTTTCTTCCGAAAGGACTGAAATTTTTTGGGTTTTTCCTCTGGGAACCCTTTTTTGCTATCTGACGCCTCTAGGATATCATCTAGCGCCTGGCCAAATACCTTTGAACCTGCAAAGGGTAAGGAACATAGTTTATTTTAGAGGCATTATCCCCTGACCAGGATTTTAACCAGATAGCTCTACGGACTGCATTAGACAGAGAGCTATTTCTGGCAGAAAACCTAACCGACTCAGCTGAGGTATCTGCCAGAAAGGCCGTCGCTGATTTGATAAGTGGAAGCGACTCTAATATTTCAGCTCTAGGGGTCTTGTTGGTTACTTGTTCCTCCAGCTGACCCATCCAAAAAAACCATAGACCTTGCTACCGAAGTAGCCGCAATAATGGTCCTTGTTAAAGCCGCCGAAGATTCCCAGGCCCGTTTAAGAAGGATGTCCGCTTTCCGGTCCATGGGATCTTTAAGACTTGAAGAGTCCTCAAAAGGAATCGAAGTCTTTTTCGCCACTTTTGCAATTGGCATATCCACTTTTGGAATCTCTCCCAAAGTTTTGAGTCCTCAGAATCGAATGGAAGACGACTCTTAAAGTCACGTGACATTACCAACCTCCGCTCTGCGACCTTCCACTCACTCAGAATCATGGTTTTAATATGATCACTTATAGGAAAAACTTTCTGAATCTGAGCTGTGAGACCTCCAAACATCAAATCCTGTCTGGACTGAGGCCATGGAACATCTTCCATATGCATTGTACATCTTACAGCCTGAACAAGATCTTCCGTATCCCTGGCTTCATCTTCTTCCTCTTCTGATTCCGGTTTCGGGACCTCTTCCGACTCCCACCTAGGTCTCTTGCGACATGGACCCTGACTAGTGGGCTGCTGTTGTGAACTAGCAGATAAGGACGCTTGCACTTCTCCTTAATCAGGACCTTCAGGTCAGATAATAATGAAGATCTTTCTTGCTCCAAGACCGTTGGTGTACAAGAACAACAGACCGGTTTCTTATACGCATCCGGAAGCCTCTTGTGACATGTGGAACAGCGATTAGATTTCACCAAGGCCTTGCCTGATTTTCTCGCTGCCTGCCGAGGCAAGCTGAGGTTTCCTTGTCCTAAGTAATACAACAATATGTATACTAAGGACTGAGTCTGGATAATGACTCTTACATAGTGAGGGTGCCGTTTTTTTTGCGCTATGCGCACTCACCCCCGCATCCTCCTACAGACTCCATATCCTGCCGCAGAAAGATTCACCTTGCTGCTTTAGGATTGCTATGGTGGCTACAACTCTTTCCCTGTGATTAAATCACAGAATGGCGCCCAATAGTTCAAACCACATGCGCTCTTAGTATAGCGCTTTTTTAGTGACGTCATCAGCGCCGCCTTACCTGCGTTCTATCCTGGGACGCACAACGATTGCGACCTAAAACATGACGCTTTTACCTTTTGCGTTCTGTTCCAGAACGCCTGAATCTTAGCGGTGCACCTGCGATTCCAAATGCGACGCTCTTCGGCCTTTCTGCGATCCATTCCAGAACGCACGCTGATTCTTTGCGCCTGCGTCACCGGAAGTGACGTTCCGCTCTCAGACGAGGCCTGTACAGCGTTCCTCCCTGGACCAGGAGGAAGACGCCTGAGCCGAGAGCCTCCCAACGGGAGGAGCAGCTCTTACCCGGGAGCTCGTCCGCCCCCGGTCTTTGGAGCAGAGGGACTCCCAAGGAGGGAGTATCGGCCCTGGACCTCTTGACATGGGGAAGGATTTGGACGAACCGCACGATCCCCCTGGGCCTCGGTAAGCTGCGCAGCAATATCTCGTGTGTCCCTCCATGCAGGGACAGGAAAAACACTGAGGTATTGGGGGAGGAGTGGGACCTTTTAACCTCTCGTGTGCTTCCTGTCCCTGTAAGGAGGAGGAGGACGTCCTCCATAGTGCTGTCAGGGGGACGTCCTGGAAAAAGGACATGCTTTTTCTGCCAAGAGGTGCGGATTCGGCGCGGAAAAATGTGCAGGCAAATCCGCAACGTGTGCACAGGCCCTTAGGTTTCCCAGTTGCTTGTTTTGAGAATGTGTTAATTAAAGGGAACTTGTCTCATCCAGAAATGCAATTTACCTGCAGATACTTGGGAAATTTGCAGGTAAATAGCATTTAAACCCTGTAGCCAGAGCATCGGCAACAGGGAGAAAATGAACTGATATCTTCCCCGTAGCTGCTCACGTCCAGTCATCAGGGCGGTATTTCCCATAAAGCAGCCAAATATTTTTAAAACGGTATTAACTTACAGAATACCTTTACAACGGCAGGAAAAAGCATTTCTGGATGTGACAAGTTCACATTAAGCTTCATGAGGTTGTCTGTGTAATCAATAATTGCCATGGTTGATTCTTGCGAACATTCTTTAATTGCTTGAAAAAAAAAATGGAGTCAACTTGTTTCTCCTTCACGTTCACCACTAGAGGGCATTACTTTCCTAACATTACTGCTTCGTTACCTTGCAGTCATGTGACTAAGCCAGCGTCAGACACAACGTATAAAAATAAGGACCGTATTGTACGGACGTAATACGCAGAAATGTTCCCTAACAGTGATCCGATTTTTCATCCGTTGTCAAGGTGTGGCTGCGTATTTTGCGCATGTAAGCATCCGTATGGCGAGATTTTCTCGCCAGCTTGCAAAACCGACTTAAATGGCATACCTCCCAACTTTTGAACACGGGAAAGAGGGGCAAATTTTAGGCCATGCCCCCACCACACCCATTTCACAACTAATCACACCCATGTACACACCCCAACCACACCCATTTAGCACTGCTGATCGCACTGACTGGTACTGAGGGCACAGTGGGCTGGCATTATGGGCACAGTTGCTGGTACTGAGGAAAAGAAACAAAGAACAGAGAGAGAAAGAAAGAAAGAAACAGAAAGAAAGGGGAAAGAACAGAAAAAGAATAAAGAGAAAGAGGGGACAGAAAAAAAGATCAGAGAGAGAAAAAAAAGGGGAAGAAAGAACAGAGAGGGAGAGAAAGAATGAGGGGAAAGAAAGAACAGAGCAGGAAAGAAAGAACAGATGGAAAGAGAAACAAAGAAAGAGGGGACAGAAAGAACAGAAAAAAGAGGGGAAAGAAACAACAGAGAGAGAAAGAAAGATGGGAAAGAAAGAACTGAGAAAGAAAGAGGGGAAAAGAACAGAGAGAAACATGGGAAAGAAAAAACAGAGAAAGAAAGAGGGGAAATAAAGAACAGAGAGAAAGATGGGAAAGAAAGGAGAGAGAAAGATGGGAAAGAAAGAACAGAGAGAAAGAAAGAGGGGAAAGAAAGAACAGAGTGGAGAAAGAAGAGAACAGAGAGAAAGAAAGTGGGGAAAGAACAGAGAGAAAGAAAGATGGGAAAGAACAGAGAGAAAGAGGGGAAAGAAAGAACAGAGAGAGAGAGAAAGGGAAAGAACAGAGAGAGAAAGAACAGAAAGAAAAAAAAGAAAGAACAGAGAAACGGAAGAACAGAGAGAAAGAAAGAGGGGAAAGAACAGAGAGAAAAAGAATAGAGAAAAAGAAAGAGGGGAAAGAAAGAAAGAACAAAAATATTTCCCGGATCCGTGCATTCCTTGACCATGAAAGTACAAAAACACTAGTGCATGCCCTCATCATCTCCCGCCTCGACTACTGCAACCTCCTACTCTCTGGCCTTCCCTCTAGCACTCTGGCACCACTCCAATCCATCCTGCACTCTGCTGCACAACTAATACACCTGTCTCCCCGTTATTCCCCAGCCTCTCCTCTCTGCCAAGCCCTTCATTGGCTTCCTATCGTTCAGAGGCTCCAGTTCAAAACCCTAACTATGACATACAAAGCCATCCACAACCTGTCTCCTCCATACATCTGTGACATGGTCTCCCGGTACATACCCACACGCAACCTTCGATCCTCTCAAGATCTCCTCCTCTACTCTCCTCTATCTTTTCTTCCCACAACCGCATACAAAGCGTCTCCCGTGCCTCTCCCATACTCTGGAACTCTCTACCCTAACACATCAGACTCGCGCCTACCATGGAAACCTTCAAAAAGAACCTGAAGACCCACCTCTTCTGACAAGCCTACAACCTGCAGTGATCATCAGTCTACTGAACCACCGCACGACCAGCTCTACCCTTCCTAGTGTATCCTCACCCATCCCTGTAGACTGTGAGCCCTTGCGGGCAGGGTCCTCTCTCCTTCTGTACTTGTGTGTGCCTTGTATTGCTCATGTTTACTGTACTTGTCTATATTTGACCCTCTTCACATGTAAAGCGCCATGGAATGGCTATAAAAATAATAGAGAGAAAAAGGAAAACAGAAAGAAAAAGATTAGAGAAAGATTAGAGAGAAAGGGGAAAAAAGAGAAAGAACAGAGCGAAAGAGGGGAAAGAAAAAACAGAGAAAGAAAGAAAACAAAGTGGACAGAAAAAAAAAGGAGAGAAAAAAAGAAAGGGGAAAGAAAAGCGAGGGAGAGAAAGATGGGAAAGAAAAAAAGGGGAAAGAGAACAGAGAGAGAAAGATGAGAGTAACAGAGATAGAAAGAACAGAGAGAGAGAAAGAAAGAACAGAAAGAGGGGAAAGAACAGAGAGAAAGAAAGAAAAAGAACAGAGAGAAAGAAAAAAAGGATTAGAAAGAAAGAAACGAGAGAGATTCTATAAAGATACTATAGCAGCCCTGCTCCCATTGTAGTGCCCACCTGAGCCTCCTAGTGCAGGACATATAATGATCCGCTCACAAGGCCGGCTTCCCCGAGTCCAAGGCGATCACACTGTCCGCGCTGTCGGAGGACACGGTAATGGATCTGAAGCATTCCCTGAAGTGCCTCCATGGTTCTGTCACAATCTCCTCCCGAAATTACCTCATTTCCTGACAGCTTCTAGCACGCCACTTCTGGTGGAACGTCACGTGCAAATTATAAAGTGCTCCTCGGGGCTCCGCCGTGTACTCCTGTGTCCACGGGAAAAGTAAGTTCCCGGCCAGGACAGCGGGGCAGACTCTCAAAATCGGGACTGCCTCGTTAGATCTGGGACTGTTGGAAGGTATGAATGCTCCCCACCATACACCTTGTACACGCACGGCTCTGCACACCTCATACACACACGGTTCCGCTTTGTATGCCTCGTACACACACGGCTCTGCTCCGTACACCTCGCGCGCGCACACACACACGGCTCCACTCCGTACACACACGGCTTTATTCCGTAAACCTCGTACACACGCAGCCACGCTCTGTACACCTTGTACACACATGGCTCCACTCCGTAAACCTCGTACACATGCGGCTCCGCTCCATACACACGCGGCTTCACTCCGTACACCCCATACACACACAGCTCAAGCACGGAGCCATGTGTGTACGAAGTGTATGGAGATGAGCAGCTCAGCTCCGTACACACAGGGCTCTGTTTCGTACGCCCCGTACACACAGCACTGCTACAGCCACCTCGTACACACACGGCTCCGGCCCGTACACCTCGTACACACACAGCTCCGCTACGTCCACCTCATACACACACGGCTGCGCTCCGTACACCTCGTACACACACGGCTCTGCTCCAAACACCTCGCACACACACGGCTCCGCTCTGTACACCTCGCACACACATGGCTCCGCTCCGTACACCTCACACACAGACGGCTCTGCTACATCCACCCTGTAAACCCCTCCTGACCCCACACATAAACTTACCCTCATCCAGCACCATGACAACCTGCACACACCGAGGAACCTGACCATGTGACACCTAACTCCTCCCCTCCTGTGACCTCATCACAGGTCCTGTGCACAAAGAAAAGGACAGCCAGTAATGTCATTGCTGGCTGTGAGAAGCTGAAGGGAGAGCTGGGAGGGCGAGGATCCTGGCCGGGACAGCGGGTGGGAGGGTCAGAATCGGGACTGTCCAGCTCAATCCGGGACAGTTGGGAGGTATGCAATGGATCCCAATGACAGGTTTTAAATCAAAATAGAAAGGATATATACACATAGAATAGATATATATACACGTCATTGTGATAAATATATATATACAGTGGTGGCCAAAAGTATTGGCACCCCTGCAATTCTGTCAGATAATACTCAGTTTCTTCCTGAAAATGATTGCAAACACAAATTATTTGGTATTATCTTCATTTAATTTGTCTTCAATGAAAAAACACAAGAAGAATTGACCTGAAGCCAAATTGGCTATAATTCCACACCAAGCCTAAAAAAGGGGGTGGACAAAAGTATTGGCACTGTTTGAAAAATCATGTGATGCTTCTCTAATTCGTGTAATCACCAGCACCTGTAACTTACCTGTGGCAGGTAACAGGTGTTGGCAATAACTAAATCACACTTGCAGCCAGTTAACATGGATTAAAGTTGACTCAACCTCTGTCCTGTGTCCTTGTGTGTACCACATTGAGTATGGAGAAAAGAAAGAAGACCAAAGAACTGTCTGAGACTTAGAAACCAAATTGTGAGGAAGCATGAGCAATCTCAAGGCTACAAGTCCATCTCCAAAGACCTGAATGTTCCTGCCTGCGCAGTGTCATCAAGAAGTTTAAAGCCCATGGCACTGTGGCTAACCTCCCTAGATGTGGAAGGAAAAGAAAAATTGACGAGAGATTTCAACGCAAGATTGTGCGGATGGTGGATAAAGAACCTCGACTAACATCCAAACAAGTTCAAGCTGCCCTGCAGTCCGAGGGTACAACAGTGTCAACCCGTACTATCCGTCGGCGTCTGAATGAAATGGGACTGTATGGTAGGATACCCAGGAAGACCCCACTTCTTACCCCGAGACATAAAAAAGCCAGGCTGGAGTTTGCCAAAACTTACCTGAGAAAGCCTAAAACGTTTTGGAAGAATGTTCTCTGGTCAGATGAGACAAAAGTCGAGCTTTTTGGGAAACACCATCAACATAGAGTGTACAGGAAAAAAAAAAGAGGCATTCAAAGAAAATAACACGGTCCCTACAGTCAAACATGGCGGAGGTTCCCTGATGTTTTGGGGTTGCTTTGCTGCCTCTGGCACTGGACTGCTTGACCGTGTGCATGGCATTATGAAGTCTGAAGACTACCAACAAATTTTGCAGCATAATGTAGGGCCCAGTGTGAGAAAGCTGGGTCTTCCTCAGAGGTCATGGGTCTTCCAGCAGGACAATGACCCAAAACACACTTCCAAAAGCACTATAAAATGGTTTGAGAGAAAGCACTGGAGACTTCTAAGGTGGCCAGCAATGAGTCCAGACCTGAATCCCATAGAACACCTGTGAAGAGATCTCAAAATGGCAGTTTGGAGAAGGCACCTTCAAATATCAGGGACCTGGAGCAGTTTGCCAAAGAAGAATGGTCTACAATTCCAGCAGAGCATTGTAAGAAACTCATTGATGGTTACCGGAAGCGGTTGTTCGCAGTTATTTTGGCTAAAGGTTGTGCAAATTTAGGCTGAGGGTGCCAATACTTTTGTCTGGCCCATTTTTGTAGTTTTGTGTGAAATGATCAAGGATTTGATTTTTGCTTCATTCTCTTTTGTGTTTTTTCCTTGCAAGCAAATTAAATGAAGATAAAAATAGAAAATAATTTGTGATTGCAATAATTTTCAGGAAGAAACTGAGTATTATGTGACAGAATTGCAGGGGTGCCAATACTTTTGGCCACCACGGTATATAGGTCATATACTTCTACATAGTATAATAGCCACTAATTCAATTGCCGGCTTCTGTAAAATCATTACAGAACCCGACATGAAATGACACATGGTTTACATACAGGGAGGCATCGCTGTTCCGAGGGCCTCCTCCCTGCAGGACCCGGGTCCTGCAGGGAGGCGGCTTCCTCTGCCTGCTGAGAGCAAGCGCTGAGAAAGCATCCTGAGTTAAACATTAGTGTTGTTGTTTGTTGGCCTCTTTCACACTTCAGTCTTTTGGCGGCAGTTAAAATCCGCCAAAGTGTGAAAATAGCGGATGCAAACGGATCGTTTTTTGACGGATCTGCTATGAACTTTTCAACCCGGAAAATGCAGGTACGCTTGTCGAGAGAGAGAGACCCCGGACAGTGTTCTGGGTATTTTGAATGTGTTTTCAATGGGAGCAACGGATCCGCTCGCGGATGGTTGTCTGTTAGATCTGTTTTTTGACGGATCCGCCATTTTGGCGGACATAAAAAATGTTGCATTGGATGTTTTTCAAAAACGGCGGACGCCAAAGTTTTGGCGGATCTGTCAAAAAATGGACGACCATCCGTCAAAATCCGCCACTAATGCAAGTCAATGGGAAAAAAGCAGATCCGCCAAAAAAAAAATGGCAGATCCGCTTTTTTCACACTTTGGCGGATTTTGACTGATGTCGCACGACTAAAGTGTGAAAGAGGCCTAAATGATTATGAACTTGTTTTCTTAGCATTATTTGAGGTCTGCAAGCACTGCACATTTTTGTTATTTTGACCATTTCTCATTTTCTGAAAATAAATACAAAATTTATAGCTTGGTAATTTGAGACATGTTGTCAGTAGTTTATAGAATAAAAGAGCAATTTACATTTTACTCAAATATAAACCTATAAAGAGAAAAATCAGGCAAACTGAACATTTGAAAGTGGGCTCATTTTTGCCGGAGCTGTATATTATATATATATATATTTTTTATATGACATTACCGAAGCGGGCCTGTTGGGAAAGGTAATCTGCAGGCATGTTAGGCTGCCTCATGGAACAGCAGCTGCAGAGAGAAAATGACGGGCTGTGGGCACCAAAGGGCGTTAATCGAAGGGTTAAATAACGTCCGCCTGGTGTGAACATGACGCTGTGTCCTCCCTGCTCTCCAGTGCTGCAGTCACTCTGACACTGCTGAGCAGGGAGAAGTGTCAGCGCCATGTTATAGGGCACCGATATAAGATTAGAGGTCCCCCATGTCAGAAAGCTTTCTTCTACAAGCTGTTGTCGTTAGAAAAAAAAGAAAAAGATTAGGGTTATTCACCCTCACTGGGTCCAGAACCGAATCTCCTTGTCTGTCAGCATCCATGACAACCCTGCAGCCAATCACTCGCCTCTGCTGTGTACACTGATTGGCTAGCAGCGCAGACTCCGCTCTGGACCCGGGGACGAGGAGTATACTCTCAGGCTGCGCTCACATTACGCAGGCGCGTGCGCTGACGGGCCACAGGAGGAGGACACCCGGATGTTGGTCTCCGGCAGATGTACACGATCAGCATCATTATCGTCTGTGGCCCCGTCGGCATAAACGCCCAAATACCGTTTTGTGGGGACAGAAGCACCGACGGGACCAAGAGGTGTCTGCCCTGAACGCAGTGTTGTGAAAGCACCCATACCACTCGTGACCTGCGTTTCCCGCTCACACGCTCCTCCCCGCCTCCAAGGGTTTGATTGGTTGAAGCATAGTTACAGCCATAGGCGCAAATAACTGTCGGTTACTGTGGAGATACTATGATTGGCTGCGAGGTGATCATGTGACAAAAATGTACTGCTCCGCCTCCGACGTGCATCTCTCGCGTCTGCGCGGAATGACTGGCGTGGTTGTCACACTGTAAGTAGGAGCCTTGTGTGCGCACCAGTCACCACAGCTCGGGGTTTATGCACGGCTACTGTGCTGGTCGCACTGATAACATCGCGGGGTGTGGGCCGTGTCCCGTGTAGGACCCACTGCTGTACAATCTTCATCCAGAGGTAGAAGTCTGATAAAGCTGTAACTGCTCTAGCTGCCACCAGGGGAGCCCGTGAGCCCAGTGGTTTCAGTATGGACGGAGGCTGAAGCTGCCGCCATCCTATGGGTGCTCACAGACGCAGCTGTTTCCACAGATTGCTGCCCCAATCAGCTGTCGGCATTTTCTGTTAACAGCCGAAAGCGCCTGTCTGTTATGACAGTTTCTCCGTTTCATGTCTTCCTGCATCTCTGCAAAGATTCAGCTTTCATTGTGAACAGCAACTGTGTAAGTAGGCACAGAAGCTGGATCATTGTGCTAATTATGGTGTCATCGCGCTCACCATTGTGGAGTTCTCAAAGCCTTGGAGAACAGCACAATAGAGTTGAGCGATACTTTCCGATATGCTAAAGTATCGGAATCGGAATGGTATCGCCGATATCACTAAAATATCGGCGATACCCGATACCGGAAGTCCCATGTAAGTCTATGGGAACAAAATATCGCAACTAAAAAAACCCCATTCTTTCCTTGTAAACACTAAATATACACACATAGAATACATATATATATATATATACATGTCATTGTGACATATATATATACATATATGTATAGTTTATACACTTCTACATAGTAAAATATCCTCTGATTCAATTGCCGGGTAAAGCCGGCTTCAGTGAAAAGACAGAAGCACCCGACATGAAATGACACTTGGTGTACATAGGGTTAAACATTTCTTTTCATGTCCTTTGCTATCTAATTTGCACAAACAATTAAATCAGACTATGTGTGCAAAATTTCACACCTGTAGGGGTTAATTAAAGGTGTAAATTCGTTGTAAAAAAAACAGACTTTTTTGCTACGAATTTACACCTTTAATTAACCCCTAGAGGTGTGAAATTTTGCACACATAGTCTGATTTAATTGTTTGTGCAAATTAGATAGCAAAGGACATGAAAAGACATGGTTAACCCTATGTACACCAAGTGTCATTTCATGTCGGGTTCTGCATTTTCACAAAAGCCGGCAATTGAATTAGCGGCTATTATACTATGTAGAAGTGTATGAACTACAAATATAAATATATATATATATGTGTCACAAATTCAATGACATGTATATATATATATGAGGTGTAAAATTGCTGAAAAAAAATGCGTGGGCTCCCGCCCTATTTTCGCAACCAGACAGACAAAGCCAGTGAGTGGGGGCAGATAATAATAGCCCAGAGAGGGACCATTATTTTTGCCCCCCCCGGCTACTAACATCTGCCCCCAGACACCCCAGAAAAGACAAATCTATAATTAGATTCGCCCTTTCTGGCACTTTGCCCGTCTATTCCCATTGCCCTGTAGCGGTGGCGAATGGGTTAATATGGGGTTAAAGCCACCTTGCTATTGAAAGGTGACCTTAAGCCAGGTTAATAATTGAGAGCTGTCAATTAGACAACTATCAATTATTAATCCTATTGCATGAAATAAAAATAAAACACACACACTTTAATTAAAAATCATTTTAATGAAATAAAGACACATGTTTTTGACCATCTTTTATTTTACTGCAAAAACCATTTCCTGTAATAAAAATAAAATAAAAAAGCAAAATTATTCTTACCTATCCCATGCACAGTCAGGTCCCACGGTGTAATCCTTCAGAAAGGGTTAATGTTTACTGCAGGGACCGCAGCTAATGCTGCAGCCTCACAGTAAACCCCAAATGAATGAGTTCCTCTCCTGCCTGACAGGAGAGTAAAGGCTGGGTGTCACATAACGATACACCAGCGATCCCGACAACGATATGCACTTGTCAGGATCGCTGGTGTATCGCTACATGATCGCTGCTGAGCTGCCAAACAGGCAGCTCAGGCAGCGATCTGGGACAGCGACACTGCGGGTAACATCGCTTAAGGGCCCGTCTCACATAGCGATATCGCTACCGAGATCGCTGCTGAGTCACTAGTTTTGTGACGCAGCAGCGAGCTCACCAGCGATATCGCTGTGTGTGACATTCAGCGACGATCAGCCCCCCTGCCGGGTATCGCTGATCGTCGCAGAAATGTCAGGACCTTTTTTTGATCGCTGGTTTCCCTCTGACAGGCACGCATCGCTGCGTGTGACAGGCGGGAAACCAGCGATCAAAGGTCCTGACATTTCAGCGACGATCAGCGATACCCGGCAGGGGGGCTGATCGTCGCTGAATGTCACACACAGCGATATCGCTGGTGAGCTCGCTGCTGCGTCACAAAACTAGTGACTCAGCAGCGATCTCGGTAGCGATATCGCTATGTGAGACGGGCCCTTAAGTGGAAAGCTTAATTGATTGCTTTCCACTTTCACTTCAGGTCAGCCAGGGACACAATCAGTGACGTCAGAGGGAACTGATTAACAAAAATAGGGGTTCCCTTCGAAAAAAAAATGGCGTGGGGTGCAGATCCCTCGCTTTTTTTTCACACTTTGGCGATTTTGACTGATGTCGCACGTCTCTAAAAAAAGTGTTAAGAGGCTAAATGATTATGAAACTTGTTTCTTGCATTAGTTGAGGTCTGCAAGCACTGCACATTTTTGTTATTTTGACCATTCTCATTTTCTGAAAATAAATACAAAATTTATAGCATGGTAATTAGGACAATTGTCGTAGTTTATATAATAAAAGAGCAATTTACATTTTACTCAAATAAACCTATAAAGAGAATATCAGGCAAACTGAACATTTTGAAAGTGGGCTCATTTTGCCGAGCTGTATAAATATAAATATGATCTTTTTTATATGACATTCCCGAAGCGGCTGTAGGGAAAGGTAATCTGCCGGCATGTTAGGCTGCCTCATGGAACACAGCTGCAGATAGAAAATGACGGAGCTGTGTGCACCAAAGGGCGTTAATCCTCGGGCCACCCTTTCTGACAGGAAATTCGCGCCATTTAGGGGCACCGATAAAAATTTAGGGGCCCCCCATGTAAAAAGCTTTCTTCTCCAAGCGTTGTCGTTAGAAAAAAAAAGAAAAAGTTTGGGGTTTTTCACCCTCAGGGGGTCCAAACCGAATCTCCTGTCTTCAGCATCCATACAACCCTGCACCCAAATCACTCCCCTCTGCGTGTACCGATTGGTACAGGCAGACCCGTTGGCCCCCGGGGGACGAGGATATACTCCGCTGCGCTCACATTACGCAGGCGCGTGCGCTGACGGGCCACAGAGGAGGCACCCGGATGTGGTCTCCGGCAGATGTTACACGATTCAGCATCATTATCGTCGTGGCCCCGTCGGCATAAACGCCCAAATACCGTTTTGGGGAACAGAAGCACCGACGGGACCAAGAGGTGTCTGCCCTGAACGCAGTGTTGTGAAAGCACCCATACCACACGTGCCCTGCGTTTCCCGCTCACACTCTCCTCCCCGCCTCCAAGGGTTTGATTGGTTGAAGCATAGTTACAGCCATAGGCGCAAATAACTGTCGGTTACTGTGGAGATACTATGATTGGCTGCGAGGTGATCATGTGACAAAAATGTACTGCTCCAGCCTCCGACGTGCATCTCTCGCGTCTGCGCGGAATGACTGGCGTGGTTGTCACACTGTAAGTAGGAGCCTTGTGTTGCGCACCAGTCACCACAGCTCGGGTTTATGCACGGCTACTGTGCTGGTCGCACTGAAACATCGCGGGTGTGGGCCGTGCCCGTGTAGGACCCACTGCTGTACAATCTTCATCCAGAGGTAGAAGTCTGATAAAGCTGTAACTGCTCTAAGCTGCCACCAGGGAGCCCGTGAGCCCAGTGGTTTCAGTATGGACGGAGGCTGAAGCTGCCGCCATCCTATGGGTGCTCACAGACGCAGCTGTTTCCACAGATTGCTGCCCCAATCAGCTGTCGGCATTTTCTGTTAACAGCCGAAAGCGCCTGTCTGTTATGACAGTTTCCTCGTTTCATGTCTTCCTGCATCTCTGCAAAGATTCAGCTTTCATTGTGAACAGCAACTGTGTAAGTAGGCACAGAAGCTGGATCATTGTGCTAATTATGGTGTCATCGCGCTCACCATTGTGGAGTTCTCAAAGCCTGGAGAACAGCACAATAGAGTTGAGCGATACTTTCCGATATGCTAAAGTATCGGAATCGGAATGGTATCGCCGATATCACTAAAAATATCGGCGATACCCGATACCGGAAGTCCCATGAAGTCTATGGAACAAAATATCGCAACTAAAAAACCCCATTCTTTCCTTGTAAACACTAAATATACACACATAGAATACATATATATATATATATACATGTCATTGTGACATATATATATACATATATGTATAGTTTATACACTTCTACATAGTAAAATATCCTCTGATTCAATTGCCGGGTAAAGCCGGCTTCAGTGAAAAGACAGAAGCACCCACATGAAATGACACTTGGTGTACATAGGTTAAACATTTCTTTTCATGTCCTTTGCTATCTAATTGCACAAACAATTAAATCAGACTATGTGTGCAAAATTTCACACCTGTAGGGTTAATTAAAGGTGTAAATTCGTTGTAAAAAAAACAGACTTTTTGCTACGAATTTACACCTTTTAATTAACCCCTAGAGGTGTGAAAATTTGCACACATAGTCTGATTTAATTGTTTGTGCAAATTAGATAGCAAAGGACATGAAAAGACATGGTTAACCCTATGTACACCAAGTGTCATTTCATGTCGGGTTCTGCATTTTCACAAAAGCCGGCAATTGAATTAGCGGCTATTATACTATGTAGAAGTGTATGAACTACAAATATAAATATATATATATATGTGTCACAAATTCAATGACATGTATATATATATAGAGGTGTAAAATTGCTGAAAAAAAATGCGTGGGCTCCCGCCCTATTTTCGCAACCAGACAGACAAAGCCAGTGAGTGGGGGCAGATAATAATAGCCCAGAGAGGGACCATTATTTTTGCCCCCCCCGGCTACTAACATCTGCCCCCAGACACCCCAGAAAAGACAAATCTATAATTAGATTCGCCCTTTCGGCACTTTGCCCGTCTATTCCCATTGCCCTGTAGCGGTGGCGAATGGGTTAATATGGGGTTAAAGCCACCTTGCTATTGAAAGGTGACCTTAAGCCAGGTTAATAATTGAGAGCTGTCAATTAGACAACTATCAATTATTAATCCTATTGCATGAAATAAAAATAAAACACACACACTTTAATTAAAAATCATTTTAATGAAAATAAAGACACATGTTTTGACCATCTTTTTATTTTACTGCAAAAACCATTTCCTGTAATAAAAATAAAATAAAAAAGCAAAATTATTCTTACCTATCCCAATGCACAGTCAGGTCCCACGGTGTTAATCCTTCAGAAAGGGTTAATGTTTACTGCAGGGACCGCAGCTAATGCTGCAGCCTCACAGTAAACCCCAAATGAATGAGTTCCTCTCCTGCCTGACAGAGAGTAAAGGCTGGGTGTCACATAACGATACACCAGCGATCCCGACAACGATATGCACTTGTCAGGATCGCTGGTGTATCGCTACATGATCGCTGCTGAGCTGCCAAACAGGCAGCTCAGGCAGCGATCTGGGACAGCGACACTGCGGGTAACATCGCTTAAGGGCCCGTCTCACATAGCGATATCGCTACCGAGATCGCTGCTGAGTCACTAGTTTTGTGACGCAGCAGCGAGCTCACCAGCGATATCGCTGTGTGTGACATTCAGCGACGATCAGCCCCCCTGCCGGGTATCGCTGATCGTCGCAGAAATGTCAGGACCTTTTTTTGATCGCTGGTTTCCCTCTGACAGGCACGCATCGCTGCGTGTGACAGGCGGGAAACCAGCGATCAAAGGTCCTGACATTTCAGCGACGATCAGCGATACCCGGCAGGGGGGCTGATCGTCGCTGAATGTCACACACAGCGATATCGCTGGTGAGCTCGCTGCTGCGTCACAAAACTAGTGACTCAGCAGCGATCTCGGTAGCGATATCGCTATGTGAGACGGGCCCTTAAGTGGAAAGCTTAATTGATTGCTTTCCACTTTCACTTCAGGTCAGCCAGGGACACAATCAGTGACGTCAGAGGGAACTGATTAACAAAAATAGGGGTTCCCTTCGAAAAAAAAATGGCGTGGGGTCCCCCCTATTTTTGTTAACCAGCCAGATGAAGCAGACCGCTGAGGCCTGGATTTTCAGGCTGTTAAGGAGCCAAGATCCATGGACCTTGCCAGCCTGATAATACCAGGCCACAGCAGTCTGCATATCTTGGCTGATTAACAAAAATAGGGGATCCCCTCGAAAAAAATTAGCGTGGGGTCCCCCCTATTTTTGTTAACCAGCCAGATGAAGCAGACCGCTGAGGCCTGGTTTTTCAGGCTGGTAAGGATCCAATATCCATGGACCTTGCCAGCCTGATAATACCAGGCCACAGCAGTCTGCTTAGCTTGGCTGGTTAACAAAAATAGGGGATCCCCTCGAAAAAAAAACGGCGTGGGGATCCCCCCTATTTTTGTTAACCAGCCAAGTAAAATGCAGACTGCTGCGGCCTGGTATTAAAAGACTGTCAAGGCCCATGGATTTTGGCCCTCAACAGCCTGATAATACCAGGCTACAGCAGCCCCACATTTGGCGCATCAAAAGATGTGCCAATTGTGGCACTTTACCCGGCTCTTCCCACTTGCCCTGTAGCGGTGGCAAGCGGGGTAATAAGGGGTTATTGTCACCGTTGATTGCACGGTGACAATAAGCCCGGTTAATAATGGAGAGGTGTCAATAAGACACCGATCCATTATTAATCCCAAAGTTATTAAATGTGTAAAAAAAAGACAAAGCAAGAAAAAAGTATTTTAATGAAATAAAAGAGACAACACAGTTTTCATTTCTTTTATTATACACTCATTCCTGCGACGCCATCGATCTCCTGTAAAAAAAGAAAAAAAACAAACCAACAGTATACCACCTGTCCGACGCAGTCCATAACGATAGTCCCACGACGATCCAGCTCTGCTACATCGCAATGACAGGCAGAGCCTGTCATCGCGACGCAGCACAGCTGATTACCTGCTTCCCCGGCGGTGACGTCATCGGACTGACTGCTTTACGGCCGGGATTACCCAGCAGTCACTGCAGTTATCGCGAGATACTGCATGTGACCGCCGGGAAAGAAGATGGCGGCCATGAAGCAGTCCGGGATGTGACCGCCGGAGATCTTCTGCCAGGTAAGTGCCGCTGACTCCTGACAGACCCGACCGACGGACACTGACAGTGACAGTGACAATCCCGATTCCGGTATCCGATAAGACGAAAATATCGGAACTCGGAATCGGAATTCCGATACAGCTAATATCGGCCGATACCCGATATTTGCAGTATCGGAATGCTCAACACTACAGCACAAATGTCAGACATCCATGCCCACTCTTCAGTTGTGTGGTGCCTGACCAGAATACCTAAGGGTGTGTTGGAGCTGGTATTAGACAACAGGCCTCTGCTACTCACAAATCCTTGCCAGCATGTGCAGTGTGGAGTTCTAGCGCGTGGTGACGTCGCACACCAGTTGGTGAGCTGGCACCTGCATGCATTGCTGCCAGAGCGCCGGCAGCTGTAGCGAACTTGTGGACATGGGCACTGACATGGCATGCTTTGCTCTGGCAAATCTGGTTAAGTTTACAGAAACCTGTGAACCACAAGTTTACCACGTGGGCCAAGCATGGTACGTGTGTGAGCTTGCCAAGCATCATAGCCGCCACCAGGTTACGGCCATTATCACACATGACAATGCCTGTTGTAGGTTCAGTGGCAAGAGGCACAAATCTGTCTTGTCTGTTTTTCCTTTCAATAACTCTGCTGCGGTGTGATGTTTGTCTCCTAGACAAATTAGATTCAGCAGAGCCTGTTGGAGACCGAGTACCAAGGGACGGCTGCTGCCATGAGTCAGCAGAAATCCTCAGTGTCTACAACCTTAAACGTCAACATTTCTACGGCAAGTAGCCTGGAAATATGAATGTTTAGCTTTTAGGCCTGTGAGTGGGTGGTTAGGAAGTTCTTTTTCATTCCAAGGCCTGGGGTAGGGACAGCTGAATGCTGTGCTAGTACAAGTATTTGGAAGCGCCAGTGTCATGAACAGGCGATTGGGGAAGCACCTAGTACAGGGCAAGAGGCAGTGGTGTCATTGCTGACACCAATCGTGGACCCAGGCACTCGGCCCACCAATTTGGGTGCTTAGATGATGTGCCTGATCATTGTGGTGGTGGTTATGCTCTTGTGGTGAGTCCCATGCTGATTTTGGCATGGCATATGATGTAAATGAGTAATTTTTTTTATTTTGGTCTCAGCATTCTCTTTAAAAAAAAAAAAAAGTCCCAGACTGGGGAACACCTAATTTTGTTGGAGAAATTCACAAGTGTGGGTGCTCTGTGGAACAGTTGCCTGCCATCTCCCTCTGGTCACCCCACTGCCACTTACTGCTTGTTTTGATGCTGCGGATCCCTCCCCCTCAGCGCTGCTGGCCTCACTATGCATGCCGGCTTCCCAGGTTGGGTTGGTAATTTTGTCATCCACCACCTCATCTTCCAGCGCTGTACCCTGGTCCTCCTGACTTAACCTTTGCTGTTCCTCATCATCATCTACTTTTTTAGACAGAAGGAAGAAGGAGGATCAGGGTGAGGATTAAGTGATCAAGACTGTTGGCTGATGAGACTGGGCTGGTTGGTGCTGCCAATCATTACCTGCCATCCAACCGACCACCTGTTCGCACTACTCTGGCTTCAGAAGTGGTGCCCCATGCCTCCCTGCAAAGTGGGACATGAAGCTATGAGTTGTGTATGGGCGTGTTTCTTGTGCTCCATCAACATGCGCCGTCACCTGCCTCACGTCCTCTGCATCTGCGTGCACCATCATCAGCACTTCCACTTTCCCTTCCCTTACCACACGCCTTGTGCATTTTCTAATTGCTAGGACATGACCCCTTTTAAGGGCTTAATACACATTGGACTATAGCGTATGAAAACTGATGAAGTCAGCAATAATCAACATTGATTAACTGAAATTCAACAATGAATGATTGCTTTTAGCTGAGTTACAGACAGTCTCATGGTCTAGAATGATATCGGCCGTGTTTGAATCTTTCGTCCATAGTCAGATGAAAGAAGATTTGTCCATGAGTGATCTGTTTACTAAAGAGTCACAGAAAAATTGACTGTCCTTTGCACCATGACGTTCAGTGTGACCCGTTGAATGACTAAACTTTTCTGCTTATATGATGTTTTGCAGCTTTCGTCATTCTCCAGATAGTTTTATTGAACCGTCTCCCTTCTAACGCTTTTAACCCCTTAATCGCATTAAAACGGCGTCCGCTAAGGGGCCTTATTCCCTCATCGCAGTCTTAAAATGGCAACTGTGAATAAGTCTATAGCATCCCCCAGAGACTGAGACCACGAAGAACATGATCAGGGTTGGGTTTTCCGGTCCACGATCACGCAAGAAAAAGAAAATTGTCTGGTGTAAAAATCATTTCACTCTTCTGACATGATATAATATGTCCCCTGGAGCCCCCCTCAGTACCTCCGCCATACCCAAGGCCCTCTTGCTCTTTTCCCCGGCCATTTGGTTCCTATTCATGAAGAAAAACAGCGGGCGCGTGCTGCCGGTAAGGGCAGAGAGTTTTCCTATTGGTTCCACACTTTTGTTCAGTGATGGGTCTATCACCGTAATCAAAAGCCCAATAATTAGGAAATCCTCCCTGTGTCCTTCCCTTAGATTAATATATATATATATATATATATATATATATATATATATATATATATATATATATAATTTTAATAATTTGCATTGAAATATTCCAGTGTTATTACCACATAGTGACACTGGTCAGAATTGTAAAATTTGGCCTGGTAATTAAAGGGGTTCACTACTAGGATAACCCCTTCTTAAACTAAATGTTCTGTCCCGATCAAATAATAAAGCCTATACTCCCCTCCAGTGCCGGCTTTCCCGCTGTGCCGGCAGTCTCTCCAGGGCTGTGATCCAGTTTTGTGACTTGTGACATCAGCGCTACAGCTCATCCCTGGCTTTGTACTGGCTTCCTCTTCCTGATCGGTTTGTTTGAAGGCGGAGACAGTGACGCCAGTGCTGATTGGGCGCCGGGCATCACGTGTCATTTCACCACATCACAGCCCTGGGATCGCGAGTGCCGACACCGCATGAACGGTGGCGGCACAGGAGGTGAGTATAGACTTTATTATTTTAACAGGGTGGAACATTTAGTTTAAGAAGGGGTTGTCCTAGTAGTGGAAAACACCTTTAAGGTCAAAATTAATTTAGTCACTAAGGGGTTAAGCTGAAATTTCCTATCCTAAGGGTATGTAACCTTTAGGCTGTGGGTCACTACATCATGTGCATAAAACATTGTCTTGTATAAATTTTCCAAGTTTCAATTTCCACATTTGCTTTGAAAATGTCACGATTTGTACATTCCCCTAGCACATAATGGTAGAAAAGTTATAAAAAAGGAAGTGGGAGAGAAAATGTGAGCATGAATTATTCCTTTTTCTGTGTAGAAATGTGTACTTGATCCAGAAATGGTGATACTGTGGATGAAAGATGAAATGTATACTTCCTCTTACCTCATAAGATGCTTCTCAGGAAGGATAACCATCTGAAATGGAATCCATCATCAGGAAGGGAAAACATTGTTTGTCCTGTTATCACAAAAAGGGTGACATTAAAAGATCTTGTCACCTCCAGAATTCTAATTGAACAGTTATACGGGGGAATTGGCCCCTATAAAAATCCTAAGCTGCATATATTTCATTTTTCCAATTACTTTCAAAACTCATTTTTTCATATGCAAATGACTGGGTTTTGGTGCACCCTTGGTGTGGCCAAGAGCTCCGTGCACCATTACAATTTGCTTACTGACTGATGGCTCTCACTTGGCCAGCGTAAGTGTTTCCTAGACTGCACCCTCGGGTCTGCACGTGCGCACTGACTATGACTATGCTGGAGTCAGCGGAGTTCATACTTTGTGGGGGCGGGCCACCCTTTCATCATTGCCTTCTGTTAGTGGCTATGGCTCGCTGCATTCAAACGTGTAGAGGGCCAGCTACGTTCTCCTGTGTTCAGTGCGTCTCCGGATAGGTGATCATCCTCTCTGAATGTGCTCTCTACACTTCTGGTTGTATCTGTGTAGTGTGCAGCAGCCGCTGACAGAGTGATGCAAGGGGGAGTCCGCCCCCATGAAATGTGTGCACTGCTGACACTTGGGTTTTTCCATCTCAAGGCAAACTTTCTATATGCAGTGCAGCTTGACAAAGATGAAATACAGGTCCTTCTCAAAAAATTAGCATGTAGTGTTAAATTTCATTATTTTCCATAATGTAATGATTACAATTAAACTTTCATATATTTTAGATTCATTACACACCAACTGAAATTTGTCAGGTCTTTTATTGCTTTAATACTGATGATTTTGGCATACAACTCCTGATAACCCAAAAAAACTGTCTCAAAAAATTAACATATTTCAACCGTCCAATAAAATAAGTGTTTTTTAAAAACAAAAAAAAAAAAACATCAAATAAAGTTCAGTTATGCACTCAATACTTGGTCGGGAATCCTTTTGCAGAAATGACTGCTTCAATGCGGCGTGGCATGGAGGCAATCAGCCTGTGACACTGCTGAGGTGTTATGGAGGCCCAGGATGCTTCGATAGCGGCCTTAAGCTCATCCAGAGTGTTGGGTGTTGCGTCTCTCAACTTCTCTCTCACAATATCCCACAGATTCTCTATGGGGTTCAGGTCAGGAGAGTTGGCAGGCCAATTGAGCACAGTAATACCATGGTCAGTAAACCATTTACCAGTGGTTTTGGCACTGTGAGCAGGTGCCAGGTCGTGCTGAAAAATGAAATCTTCATCTCCATAAAGCATTTCAGCCAATGGAAGCATGAAGTGCTCCAAAATCTCCTGATAGCTAGCTGCATTGACCCTGCCCTTGATGAAACACAGTGGACCAACACCAGCAGCTGACATGGCACCCCACACCATCACTGACTGTGGGTACTTGACACTGGACTTCAGGCATTTTGGCATTTCCTTCTCCCCAGTCTTCCTCCAGACTCTGGCACCTTGATTTCCGAATGACATGCAAAATTTGCTTTCATCAGAAAAAAGTACTTGGGACCACTTAGCAACAGTCCAGTGCTGCTTCTCTGTAGCCCAGGTCAGGCGCTTCTGCCGCTGTTTATAGTTCAAAAGTGGCTTTACTTGGGGAATGCGGCACCTGTAGCCCATTTCCTGCACACGCCTGTGCACGGTGGCTCTGGATGTTTCTACACCAGACTCAGTCCACTGCTTCCTCAGGTCCCCCAAGGTCTGGAATCGGTCCTTCTCCACAATCTTCCTCAGGGTCCGGTCACCTCTTCTCGTTGTACAGCGTTTTCTGCCACATTGTTTCCTTCCAACAGACTTCCCATTGAGATGCCTTGATACAGCACTCTGGGAACAGCCTATTTGAGAAATTTCTTTCTGGGTCTTACCCTCTTGCTTGAGGGTGTCAATGATGGCCTTCTTGACATCAGTAAGGTCGCTAGTCTTACCCATGATGGGGGTTTTGAGTAATGAACCAGGCAGGGAGTTTTTAAAAGCCTCAGGAATCTTTTGCATGTGTTTAGAGTTAATTAGTTGATTCAGAAGATTAGGGTAATAGGTCGTTTAGAGAACCTTTTCTTGATATGCTATTTTTTTGAGACAGGTTTTTTGGGTTATCAGGAGTTGTATGCCAAAATCATCAGTATTAAAACAATAAAAGACCTGACAAATTTCAGTTGGTGTGTAATGAATCTAAAATATATGAAAGTTTAATTGTAATCATTACATTATGGAAAATAATGAAATTTAGCCCTATATGCTAATTTTTTTGAGAAGGACCTGTACACACACTTTTAGGCAAGGGTCACACTTGCGAGTGCAATGTGAGAAACTTGCATGTATACCCGGCACTTGGGATCGGAGTGTTCAGCTGCATGTATTTCTATGCAGCTGAATGCTCCGGTCAGAGTGTCGGCAGCAGAATACAATATATATATATATATATATATATATATATATATAATGCCACTGATGAAGAAAATTGACCCGTGGAAGTGCCGTGAGCGCGAAACGGCCATCGTCGGCACCTGCACACTCCTTATTTCACTCTCCCGGCCATGACATTTCATTTTGTCGAATGACGTATGGAACTTTCAGATTGGTGAGTGCTACCTCCTGCTTTTCTTCATCAGTGGCATTTGTTATACTGTTTTTTTCGTTGGATCAGCACCCGGCATCTAAAGGTACAGCCTGCAACAGGAGTATCCACTTCCCTAACACACAACCAGCGGTATTAGCGATGCCATCAGCTGTTGTTCTTTTCCTAGAGTATCTATATATATATATATATATATATATATCTGTTATCCGTGCTGAAAACTTGTGGGGTGGAAAACCATTTTAACCCCTTTTAACCCCCCCAAGGGTGGTTTGCACGTTAATGACCGGGCCAATTTTTACAATTCTGACCACTGTCTCTTTATGAGGTTATAACTCTGGAACGCTTCAACGGATCTTCGCGATTCTGAGATTGTTTTCTCGTGACATATTGTACTTCATGTTAGTGGTAAAATTTTCTCTTCGCCACGACAGCACCCACTGAGAGAGGGGATCCGCCCCTAGGAACAGGAAACCTACAGAGAGATAAACGGGGCGGCCCCCCTCGCTCCTCAGTTGTTTCCTGTTCCTAAGAGAGGAACCTACCTTAGAAGAGGAATTCCTGGGCTGGATCGCCGCCTGTGCGGTTTCTTTTGGAGCGGCAGGGGTTTATTCCCTCAGCTGGAATAAAAAAGACACCGCACATGCCTGGAGGTAACGGACCGTGACCGAGTCTGAAGAGAGCAGCAGTAGGTGTTGCAGCCCACCGTCACGGGGGGAGAAGATTCCCAGGTGCGAGGCCAGGAGCAAGGTTGCTCTGGCTCGCATATAATATGGGTGTCGCACACTGAGGGAGCAGTGAGGCCGAGGCTGCCCTACCTGATGACGCTGGGAGCCTCGGCAGGTCAAGATGGAAGGTCCCATCGCCTCTCTTCCGAGTGGTAGGGACGGGACCGCAGCGGTCAGGAACGCGATGCGACTTGCGTGGTCAGGAGCGGTCCCGGAAGTTGCACTATGCTGCGGGACAGAAAACCATGGAGACGCTGCTAGATTGAGCGGCCGCGCAGGGAGGCAGAGAACACGGAAGTGAACCTAGCACTTCCGGGTCGGCGCTGATGGAAAAAAAAAAAAAAAAAATGGGGAAGCTGCATAAAAGCACCGGCCATATGGCATAACGGTGCGCAGCAATGTCGTCCCCAAGCGATCCTGTTTTGCGCCCACCTGAGGAACTGGTGGTGCCACATAGCAGCGGCAGAAAAAGTGGAAGTGGACAGTCTAAGCAGAGTGGTTCCACAAGCAGGTCTGGAGGAAAATCAAGTCGCTCCATACCGCAGCCGGACCCTCCATCCTTAAAACCGGTACCATCTTGACGGAAAGCTTCACTGGGTGAGTGTTATAAGTCACACCTGTCAAGCTGATGGCCCTTTCCCCTCCCCCTTTTTCTGTGTGTTCCTAGGCCAAAAAAACGGAAAAGACCAAACATAAAGAATGTGCCTTATGCTCCCAACCCCTTTCGGACACTTATCCCAAAAGATTGTGTCAGGATTGTATTGGCCATACGCTGCAGGAGGAAAGTTCGGTGACAGCAGAAGATATCCGCCTAATGATCAGAGAGGAGTTACAGGCCCTAGGGGGAGCCAGTAGTATTACGGGAAGGAAATCCCTTGGTGAGATTACCCCACCTAAAGTGGGATCCTCCACGGACAGCGGGGAACTCAATTCAGAAGCTTCACATGAATCAGTTTCATCAGAGGAGGAGGAGCACACCTGTTTTCCGACCGACAGTATTAATAATCTGATTAAGTCGGTTCGGAACACTATGGGACTATCGGATGCAAAAGACCCTAAAACTCCTCAGGAGATTATGTTTGCGGGTATCTCCCAGCGCAAACGGCGAGTATTTCCAATAGATCCGGCTATAAAAGAATTAGTGAAGAAAGAGTGGGAGAAACAAGGGCAGAAAGGTTTTATGCCAGCCGCGTCAAAACGACGGTACCCCTTTGATGACAAGGACCTGGCCTCCTGGGAGAAAGCACCCAAAGTGGATGCAGCTGTGGCGTCAAGCTCCCGCAAGTCATCCTTGCCAGTAGAGGATGCTGGAATTTTGTCGGACCCCCTAGACCGGAAAGCAGATGCACTTCTTAAAAGGTCCTGGGAGTCGTGTATAGGGCATTTAAACCCGCAATATCGGCCACATGTACAGGTAGGGCCATGTTAGTATGGTTAGATCAGTTGGAGGAAAATATAAAAAAGGGCCTCTCCAGAGACAAGCTACAGTCTTCCATCCCTTTAATTAGAGGTGCAGCAGCATTTCTTTCAGACACCTCAGTAGACTCTCTACGCCTGGCGGCAAGAACGGCAGGACTAACCAACGCAGCCCGAAGGGCGTTATGGTTGAAAGGTTGGAAGGGGGATACACAAGCTAAGTCAAAACTGCGCTATACCCTGTCAGGGTGAGTACCTGTTTGGTGCAGTATTGGATGATATCTTAACCAAAGCAGGAGAAAGGAAAAAAAGGCTTCCCTAATCCATACGTTCCATCCTACAGGAGGGCATTCAGGAGGCCATCGTTTAGCAGAAAAAAGGATTATAAAACCCAGAATTCTTGGAATAACAGGGATGTCAAACAAAAAGGAAACCTATTCGGTAAACGTCCCTTCAGATCGGGAGATAAGTTCCGCTAGTACCAACTTACCGGTGGGTGGCAGACTGTTACACTTCTGTTATCGATGGGAACAAATTACAACCAACTCCTGGGCCATTAGCATCGTAAAATCAGGCCTAACATTAGAATTTGTCCGGAATCCTCCGGACTCCTTTCTATTGACTTCTCTGAAATCCCAGGCTCAACAAGAGGCGTTAGAATTAGAAATTAAAGGCCTGCTGTCCAAGAAAGTGCTGGTAGAGGTTCCGGTATATCAAAAAGAGAAAGGCTTTTACTCTCCCTTATTTCTGGTAACTAAACCAGATGGTTCATTTAGAACCATAGTTAATTTAAAAAAACTGAATACTTTTTGAAAACCCTAACCTTCAAAATGGAGTCTATAAGATCAGCCATAAAACTCTTATTTCCCAGATGCTACATGGTGGTCGTGGATCTCAAAGATGCATATTATCATCTACCAATACATTCCTCGCATCAACGCTTTCTCCGAGTGGCGGTCATATTAGAAGGCCAAATCCGTCATCTGCAGTTTGCGGCAATGCCATTCGGGCTATCTATGGCACCACGCGTCTTCACAAAACTGATGCTGGAGGTGATGTCATATTTACGAGTAAGAGACACACTGGTAATCCGGTACCTGGATGATCTGCTAATAGTAGGTAATTCATTCCAACAATGTGAGCACAGGCTGTCTGACGTAATTTCATCCTTACAGAGCTTAGGTTGGCTGATCAACTGGGAAAAATCAAGGCTGCGGCCGGTAACCTGTCAGACGTTCCTAGGCCTTCATCTGGACTCAGTAAGTCAGAAATGTCTGCTACCGGAGGCAAAAAAGTTAACCGTAATTAATAAAGTACAAACGGTAATACATAATCCTATACCATCTCTAAGAGAAGGCATGTCTTTGCTGGGCTCTTTGACCTCATGTATCCCGGCAGTTCGGTGGGCCCAGTTTCATACCAGGAAACTGCAAAGAATAATCCTACAAGAAGAAGAGAGGTTACAGGGACAGTTAGAAAATAAAATATCCCTAACCCCGGAAGTAATCAGTTCCCTAACCTGGTGGCTAGATTCAAATAATCTATCGGGAGGTGTTCCGTGGATAGTGGTTCCCTCAAATATAGTAACCACAGATGCCAGCCCTTTAGGATGGGGGGCTCATTGGGAAGATAATGTGGCGCAGGGACAGTGGTCTAGGTCAGAGTCAGAGGATTCGTCAAACATGAGAGAGCTAAAAGCTATATATCATGCCATATGTAATTTCCTTCCGCAGCTGCAAGGGACTCATACAAGGATACTGTCAGACAACAACACCTCAGTGGCGTACCTAAACCACCAAGGAGGTACACGATCAATGCCACTCATGTTTATTGCAGAAAAAATTTTAACATTGGCAGAAAGTCATCTCCTGTCCCTGTCGGCCCTGCACGTCAGAGGAATAGACAATGTCAAGGCAGATTTTCTCAGTCGTCATACCCTGCACCAAGGGGAATGGATACTCAATCATCAGATTTTCAAAAGGATAACGTTCAAATGGGGCACACCGGACATAGACCTGTTTGCCACACGAAACAACAGGCAGGTGAAAAAGTTCGCCTCATTATTCAAGAAGGACAATCCGGACATTCTCGACGCCTTGCAGATCTCGTGGACATTCCACTTGGCCTATGCCTTTCCTCCAATGATTCTGTTACCGATTGTCATCCAGAAAATAAGAGAGGAAAGAGCGAGAGTAGTCCTAATAGCCCCGTTCTGGCCCAAGAGGCCGTGGTTTTTGTGGCTGAGGGCCATGTCGATTTCGGATCCATGGATCCTCCCTTGGGACCGGGACATTCTCTCACAGGGGCCCTTCTATCACCCTCAGGTCAAAGGATTGCGCCTCACGGCCTGGAACTTGAAAGGCAGTTATTAAAACTAAGAGGATTTTCAAACGGACTGATTAATACGCTCCTACATAGCAGGAAGGAGACCACAACTAATATATATGCCAGAGTCTGGAGGAAATTTCTAACTTTTCATTCAGTACGCCTGTCTGGTGAAGTACCTATTCCGGCTATTCTAGAATTTTTGCAAAACGGGCATGAATTAGGTCTGTCAGTAAATACACTTAAAGTCCAGGTATCGGCTCTAGGGGCCTTATATAGTTATGACGTAGCAGGCAATAAATGGGTAGCTCGGTTTATCTCAGCATGCCATCGAGCAGAACCAGTCCATATACCACAAATGCCATCTTGGGACTTAAACCTAGTCCTAGACGCCTTAACAGAAAGTCCATTTGAGCCCTTTCATTCAGTTCCAATAAAATATGCTTCATTAAAAACCATTTTATTAGTAGCCTTGACCTCAGCAAGAAGAGTGAGTGATCTCCACGCCTTATCAATAGATCCTCCTTTCTTGTCTATATATCCTGACAAGATAGTGTTAAAAACTGACCCGTCTTATCTTCCTAAAGTGCCGACTAAATTTCATAGATCTCAAGAAATTTATCTTCCTTCCTTTTATGATAACCCCTCATCACCACAGGAAGAGAAATTCCACACTTTAGATGTTAAAAGAACAGTCTTAGCATATCTAGATAGGACTAGCCCCTGGAGGAAGAGCAGGCTCTCTTTGTCTCTTTCCAGGGCAGCCGCAAAGGTACAGGAGTAACGAAAAGCACGCTATCTCGATGGATTAGAGACGCAATAGCACTGGCGTATGTGGCAAAAGGGAAAGTCCACACCAGAGGGCGTGAAGGCACATTCCGCACGGGCCATATCGTCTTCTTGGGCAGAAAGAGCAGATGTCCCGATAGACCTTATATGTAAGGCCGCAACCTGGGCTTCACCTTCTACCTTCTATGATCACTATAGATTAGATCTATCCTCCTCATCAGACCTAGTGTTTGGTAGATCAATCCTTGACACGGTGATCCCTCCCAGGTGACTGTCTCTGAAAATCTCTCAGTGGGTGCTGTCGTGGCGAAGAGAAAAAACCGGATTACTTACCGGTAATGCTCTTTTATAGAGCCCACGACAGCACCCACTCACTTCCCTCCCCTAGTTGTAGTATACACGGTGCATTCTGTTGGGTGAAGGATTGATTATATATATATTGACTATACATAGTCTAGCAGTGTAAATATGTATATATATGTTAAACGTATTATGGAGCAAATTAACTAAAACTTATGTGGTGGTTCCTCTCATTCTCTGTAAACCAACTGAGGAGCGAGGGGGGCCGCCCCTTTTATCTCTCTGTAGGTTTCCTGTTCCTAGGGGCGGATCCCCTCTCTCAGTGGGTGCTGTCGTGGGCTCTATAAAAGAGCATTACCGGTAAGTAATCCGGTTTTTCTTCGATATAACTTGCGTTTATTTTTGAAAAAAACAAATATGGTGACAATTTTGCAATTTTCAAACTTTGAATTTTTATGCCCTTAAAACAGAGAAATGTCACACAAAATAGTTAACAAATAACATTTCCCACATGTCTACTTTACATCAGCACAATTTTGTGACCAAAATTTTTTTTTGTTAGGAAGTTATAAGGGTTAAAAGTTGACCTGCGATTTCTCGTTTTTGCAACAAAATTTACAAAGCCATTTTTTTTTTAGGGACCACCTCACGTTTGAAGTTACTTTGAGGGATCCATATGGCAGAAAATACCCAAAATGACACCATTCTTAAAACTGCACCCTCAAGGTACTCAAAACCACATTCAAGAAGTTTATTAACCCTTCAGGTACTTCACAGGAGCTGAAGCAATGTGGAAGGAATAAATTAACATTTAACTTTTAAGTCACAAAAATTATCTTTTACAAACTTTTTTTTTTTATTTTCACTAGGGTAAAAGGAGAAAATGGACAGATAAAGTTGTTGTGCAATTTCTCCTGAGTATGCCAATACCCCATATGTGGGGGAAAACCACTGTTTGGGCGCACAGCAGAGCTCCTAAAGGAAGGAGCGCCGTCTGACTTTTTCAAACCAAAATTGGCTGGAATTGAGATTGGACGCCATGTTGCATTTGGAGAGCCCCTGATGTGCCTAAACAGTGGAAACCCCCCAAAAGTGACCCTATTTTGGAAACTAGACCCCCAAGGAACTTATCTAGATCTGTGGTGAGCACTTTGAACCCTCAAGTGCTTCACACAAGTTTATAATGCCCGGGCATGAAAATAAAAAATCCTATTTTTTTTCCCACAAAAATTATCTTTTAGTCACCAATTTTTTATTTTCCCAATGGTAACAGGAGAAATTGGACCCTAAAAGTTTTTGTCCAATTTGTCCTGAGTACGCTGATAACCCATATGTGGGGGGGAACCACTATTTAGAATGGAAGGAGCTCCATTTGACTTTTTCCAACCAAAATTAGCTAGAATTGAGATTGGACGCCATGTCGCATTTGGAGAGCCCATAATGTGCCTAAACAGTGAAAACCCCCCCACAAATTACACCGTTTTGGAAACTAGACCCCCTAAGGAACTTATCTAGATCTTTGGTGAGCACTTTGAACCCTCAAGTGCTTCACACAAGTTTATAATGCCCGGGCATGAAAATAAAAAATCCTATTTTTTTTCCCACAAAAATTATCTTTTAGTCACCAATTTTTTATTTTCCCAAGGGTAACAGGAGAAATTGGACCCTAAAAGTTTTTGTCCAATTTGTCCTGAGTACGCTGATAACCCATATGTGGGGGGGAACCACTATTTAGAATGGAAGGAGCTCCATTTGACTTTTTCCAACCAAAATTAGCTAGAATTGAGATTGGACGCCATGTCGCATTTGGAGAGCCCATAATGTGCCTAAACAGTGAAAACCCCCCCACAAATTACACCATTTTGGAAACTAGACCCCCTAAGGAACTTATCTAGATCTGTGGTGAGCAATTTGAACCCCCAAGTGCTTCACACAAGTTTATAACGTAGAGCCGTAAAATTAAAAAATCATATTTTTTCCACAAAAATGATCTTTTCACCCCTATTTTTATTTTCCCAAGGGTAACAAGACCCCAAAAGTTATTCTGCAATTTGTCCTGAGTACGCGGATACCCCATATGTGGAGGTAAACCACTGTTTGGGTGCATGGCAGAGCTCGGAAGGGAAGGAGCGCCGTTTGACTTTTTCAACGCAGAATTGGCTGGATGCCATGTCGCGTTTGGAGAGCCCCTGAGGTGCCTAAACAGTGGAAATTTTGGAAACTAGACCCCTCAAGGAACTTATCTAGATGTGTGGTGAGAACTTTGAACCCCCAGGTGTTTCACTAAAGTTTATAACGCCCGAGCATGAAAATAAAAAAATCATTTTTTCCACAAACATGATCTTTTAGTCCCCAATTTTTTATTTTCACAAGGGTAACAGGAGAAATTGGACCCCAAAAGTTGTTGTCCAATTTGTGCCGAGTATGCTGATACTCCATATGTGGGAGAAAACTTCTGTATGGGCACACGTCGGGGCTCGAAAGGGAAGTAGTGACGTTTTGGATTGCAGACTTTGATGGAATGGTCTGCGGGCGTCATGTCACATTTGGAGAGCCCCTGATATGCCTAAACAGTGGAAACCCTCCACAAGTGACCCCATTTTGGAAACTAGACCACCCAAGGAACTTATCTAGATGTATGGGGAGAACTTTGAACCCCCAAGTGCTTTCACAGAAGTTTATAATGTAGAGCCATAAAAATAAAAAATCATAATTTTTTTCCACAAAAATGATATTTTCGCCCCCAATTTTTTATTTTCCCATGGGTAACAGAAGAAATCGGACCCCAAGAGTTATTGCGCAATTTGTCCTAAGTATGCTGATACCTCATGTGGGGGTTAACTACTGTTTGGGCGCATGGCAGAGCTCAGAAGGGAAGGAGCACAGTTTGACTTTTTCAACGCAGAATTGGCTGCAATTGAGATCAGACGCCATGTCACATTTGGAGAGCCCCTGATGTGCCTAAACAGTGGAAACCCCCAATTCTAACTCCAACCCTAACTGGAAAAGTGAAATAAATACATTTTTTTTAATTTTTATTATTTTTCCCTAACTAAAGGGGTGATAATGGGGGGGGTTTGATGTACTATTTATAGCGGGTTTTTATGTTTGGCAGCTGTCACACGCTAAGACGCTTTTTATTGCAAAAAATAGTTTTTGCATCACCACATTTTGAGAGCTATAATTTTTCTATATTTTGGCCCACAGAGTCATGTGAGGTCTTATAATTTGCGGGACGAGTTGACGTTTTTGTTGGTACCCTTTTTGGGCACGTAATATTTTTTGACCGCTTTTTATTACGATTTTTGGTAGGTTAGAATGAACAAAAATCAGCAATTCATGAATTTCTTTTGGGGGGGCGTTTATACCGTTCAGCGTGTGGTAAAATCGATAAAGTAGTTTTATTCTTCGGGTTAGTTCGATTACATCGATACCTCATTTATATAATTTTTTTATGTTTTGGCGCTTTTATACAATAAAAACAATTTTATATAAAAAAATAATTATTTTTGCATCGCTTTATTCTGCGAGCTATAACTTTTTTATTTTTTCGCTGATGATGCTGTATGGCGGCTTGTATGGCGGTACCATGTTTATTTATAGCCGTCTTTTTGATCGCATGGTATTCCACTTTTTGTTCGGCGGTATGATAAAGCATTGTTTTTTTTTTTTTTTTTTTTTTAAGGGGTTCACTAAAGGGGTTAACTAGTGGGACAGTTTTATAGGGGGGGTCTTTACGGATGCGGCAATACCAAATATGTGTAGTTTGTTTGTTTGTTTTTTATTTGCATAATGAATTGAATTTATTGGGGAATATTTTTTTTCTTTATTTGGGGATATTTTTTTTTAAATTTTTACAGATGTTTTTTTATTTATTTTTTTTACATTTTTACATTGCCCCAGGGTGGGACATCACTGTATAATATCAGATTGCTGGTCTGACAGTTTGTTTAGCATTCTGTCAGACCAGCGATCTGACAGGCAGTGTATCAGGCTTTCTCAGCGCCTGCTCTCAGCCTCCCTGCAAGACCCGGAAGGACCCTGCGGCCATCTTGGATCCGGGGTCCTGCAGGAGGAGGCCCTCGTAAAAGCGCAATCACATCGCGCTGTTCTGAGGGTCTCAGGGAAGCTTCCCTGTGCCCCCGGTACACTGCGATCATGTTTGAATTCAGTGTGCCAGGGGTTAATGTGCCGGGAGCGGTCCGTGACTGCTCCTGGCACATAGTGATGGGTGGCAGCTGTGATAATCAGCTGACACCCGGCCGTGATCTGACGCACTCCGGGAGCGCCTCCGATCGCATGTGACGTACTATCCCGTCCATGGTCATACGGGCCCAGGTACCATGGACGGGATAGTACGTCTGATGTCAGAAAGGGGTTAAAGGAAATCTGTCACCAGGTTTTTGCTACCTCGTCTGAGAGCAGCATAATGTAGAGAAAGAGACCCTGATTCCAACAATGTACCACTTAGTTTAATGGGTGCAGCGGTTGAGACGCAGAGTTATTAGATGTAGCAGGGCTCAGAAAGCTGACCCCCGTCCACACTACAGCTTTCTGTGTCCATTCTGTTGACATTAAGCTTCTTATCACCGGAGGGGTGTGGTCGGAGACAACTCTGGCAGTGATAACAGCCTGACGATAGAACACTCATTGTATGGCCGGGGTCACACTTGTGAGAAACTCACATGAGTCTCGCACCTCAATACCCGGCACTGCCGCCGGCACTCTGGACCGGAGTGTGCGGCTGCATGTATTTCTATGTGGTCCGAGTGCCGGCGGCAGTGCCGGATATTGAGGTGCGAGTTTCTCGCAAGTGTGACCCCGGCTAAGTGAGCAACTCCAGGAAGCCAAAAAAATGACATTGTTGACTGTTGTGTTTTAACCCCTATATTGTGTTATCAATTACAATGCAAAACCTGCTGACAGATACTCTTTAACTGACATTTGTAGCTAAAACTAGATGCACAGTTTATGTAGGTGCTAGATCAAGAGTTTTCAACCACCATTTTTTTTTTTTTTCTGGACCATTGGAGCAAAAATCACAGATGCCTGAAACTTTTTATGGACTGACACCACGCCCCCGCATCATGCCCTCAAAATAGTTAAGTTTGTCAATTAAGTTAAAAGTGAAGAAAAAAATCTGCCTGACACGGTAACCTAAAAGTCTATTTTCAAGAGTTGCACTGGTTTTAGGGGAGGAACCAAACCAGATTACTCCCACCAAACCAGATAAGTCTTTATAGTTACACAATATCAGATTGCCTGCTACCATCATGTGCTGAGCTTGCTAAGTGTCCTGTAATAGCTGGAGATCTACGGTTACCACATTTACAGCAGATGATTCATGTAATTGCCTCTTTATCGCTCCCTTGTTCTGTTTGTTAATCTTATCCACCAGCTGGTTGTATATGGTTAGATTCTGCAGATCACGCATTCAGTGGATTATTCGGAGACTTGCAGACCTGTAGCTGGCTCACCTTACACTAGTCATCTGTTCATGGAACAGCAATGTTATACAACCTGCAACTCAACTTTTCATCTAGAACTACTATTCCTATCATGTGCAAACTCAAAACTGACTTAGGATTGATGTCCACTTAAATATAAATCCCAACTCTTACAAAGCTCTTCTCACAGAAATTATGATTTGGGGTCCAAGGTGGAATGTTAATTCCTTGTGGAGAGTGACAGGCCGGCATAATGAGTCCTATAGGCCATGCAATGCTTCGCCGGGAATTTAAATATGCAAAAGACCTCTACAGAGAGAGAGAGAGGATTTGAACTCTAGCGCCATCTATTGGATGTAGCAGGAGCATTGCATGGCCTACAAGTTTCCTTAGGCCAGCTTGGCACTCTCCACAAGGAGAAAAGTTCCCCCTTAGACCACCAGTCAGACCAAAATACCGTATTTTTCGGATTATAAAACGCTCCGGATTATAAGACGCACCCCAAATTTTGAGAAAATTTGCTGACTGGGGGTGGTGGCTGCGGTGAAGCGGGGTCACTGCTTGAGGAGGCAAGAGTGGAGCGTTGCCGCAGGCTGTGATGAGGGGGTGTTCGGTGGTGCGGGGGCTCTGTCGACATTTTCTGAAAGCCAAGAGCCCCTGCACTTACATGGTTTACTGTGCGGTGGATTCCGGGAAAATGGCTGCCGGGGCATGCGCAGATGGAGATTTCGGGAGATGAGATCTCAGTTCTGAGATCTGATCTCCATCTGCGCATGCCCCACCGCAAAGTAAGCAAGCAGCAGCGCTCCACTCTTGCCTCCTGAAGCAGCGACCCTGGGACTCTGCTCTACCGCGGCCGGTAAGGTTTAAGACGTACCCACATTTTCCCCCAAAATTTTTTGGAGAAAAAAAGTGCGTCTTATAATCCGAAAAATATGATTTCCTGCTTTGCACTGAGCAGGGCCAACACCTTAAAGCACATGTCTGCAAATGGAGTTTCTGGTATGGCTTCTTATCCTAAGTGATGTGGCAAGGTTAATTTAAAAGGAATCTGTCACCCCATTTTTCGACCATCAGCTGAAGCCACCGCCATCACGGGCTTATCTACAGTATTCTGTAATGCTGTAGATAAGCCCCCGATGTTACCTAAAAGTGAAGAAAAACGAGTTATATTATACTCACCCAGGGGCGGTCCGCCGTCCGGTCCGATGGGCGTCGTGGTCCGGTCCGGCGCCTCCCATCTTCGAGCGAAGCCTTCCCCTTCTTAGCTTCCTGTCGCGGTTCCTGCGCAGGCGCACTGCTCTGCCCTGGTGTGGGCAAAGCAGAGTACGGCAGTGCGCAGGTGCCGGGAAAGGTCAGAGAGGTCACCAGGGCAGAGCAGTGTGCTGCAGTCGCGACGGGAAGCTAAGAAGAGGAGAGCTTCGCTCGAAGATGGGAGGCGCCGGACCGGATCGCGAAGCCCATCAGACCGGACGGCGGACCGCCCCTGGTTGAATATAACTCGTTTTTCTTCACTCTCAGGATACATCGGGGGCTTATCTACAGCATTACAGAATACTGTAGATAAGCCCCTGATGGCGGTGGCTACAGCTGATGGTCGAAAAATGGGGTGACAGATTCCCTTTAAAGAGTTGATATAGACTTTTAGGATTGCAACACCCAACAGGTGGCGCTACAGTTCAACTCCTGTTTTTCTTTGAAGAGACTCATTGCATATTTAGGCTAAGTGCACACGTTCAGGATTTTTTGCGTTTTTTTCGCGGGAAAAAACGCGTAAAAAACGCATGAATTAAGCATCCTATCATTTAGAATGAATTCCGCAATTTTTGTGCACATGGTGCGTTTTTTTCCGCGAAAAAAACGCATCGCGGAAAATCTAGCAACATGTTCATTAATTTTGCGGAATTCTAGCGTTTTTCCTGCTATATTATTGACCTAGAAAGTTCAGGGAAAAACCGCACGTTTTACAGCGAAAAAGTCCGTTTTTGCTCAGGAATATTCTGCAAACATTCCTGAACGTGTGCACTTAGCCTTAATATTGATTTAAAGAGGGCCTGTGGTCCTTAAAATGTAGTAGGTTATGTCACTTCCTGTCGTATAGCCCGACCACACCACTCTCTTTCCTGTTGTATAGGACACTCCACTAACACAATTTCACAGTCACACAATCTCCTTTGGTACGCTGGCTTCTGCTTCTGCCAGGTCCGGAAGTGACATAGAATCACCTATATTTTGCTGACTGTTCTTACATTTCTGGACAGTTGTCAACCCAGGCTTTACCATCAAGAATAATTATAAAACCCAAAAAATGCCATTGTGTTTTGTCCTTTTGGGGGGCTGACTATTTTTGGACATTTTCAATTTTTTTTATACGGGCCCACTATGAAACCTTAATTTTTGACTGAAAATTAATAAAGATTTATGTTCCTACCTGGAAAAGGGTTTAAATTGGGGAGCTGAATTGTGGGTCCCGAAAAAGAACAGATGCAAACGGGAAATAGAATTTACAAAAATTGGGGGCTATTTTCCGGGTATACTCCCGGGATAAAACCGAAAAAAAAAATTTTCAGCACCATTTTTCGTGCTGAAAAGCCCCCCCGGGTTAAAACGAGCATAGGGGAAAACCACAGGGAGGGGATGCCACGCAGGAAATCGGGGCTGGGGGTCATACCCCCCCCGTGGGCCCTCGTGGGGCGCCCGCAATCCGCGTTTCGCCCCCCCTTCCCCGTATTCTTCAAACACTGAGCGGGAGGGGAATACCCGCTTTTATTAAGGGCATGTAATATGGGTCCCACGCCCCTTTTTATGGCTGGCCTTTCCCTATTCATGGCCTTAATGAGCGGGATTACATCCCCCGCTCCCGTGCTGAAGAGGGTACAGGAAAACAGGGGAACGCAGGGTTGCAGGGACGCTCAGCGATGGCCGGG